>CM038719.1:14629612-15229612 GCA_021613375.1 Megaleporinus macrocephalus
TATATATATATATATATCATTTTGGTTGAGCATGAGAGCTTCATTCAACTAGTAACAAAAATATTCTGCCAACAATCAACAGTATAAGGCCAGGCTTACACTAGCAGTCAAAAGTTTGGCCACACCCACACAGGTTTTTCTTATTATTATTATTTTAATACTAAAAATATTAGTGAATTATTGTAAAAACATCACTATAAAATAACACTGATAAAATTGTTCCAGGACCAAAATACAACATCTAGTTCTGGTTTAAAGGATGTTTATAGTTTATTTTGGAAATGAGCCCTCATTTGCTCTGATGCAGTTTTACATACTTGTAGCTTTTAACATTCTCTCCAGCAGCTTCATGAGATGATTTTCCAACAGGACTGGAGAAGATCTCATACATGCTGAGATCTTGTTGTTAAAAATATGCAGTGTCATTTTTTATTTAAAAGTACAGTTAAATGTATGTTTTAGAAATATTATGCACATGTTGTGTGTCACCAATATTTAAACATGTCTTTCCGTGTCTTTATAATTATTGTAAATTATTATTATAAACTTTTGACTAGTGGTGTACACTGTATTCATTTAAAACGACATGCCTTGGAGTCCCAAACAAGAACACTGGCTGAATCTCAAATGACTCCCTGCTCCCTAAAGAGTGCCCTTGCACACAAAACAGTAAACAATATTCTAATAAATAGCCGCTTAGGATTCAGCCATGTGTACACATGTGGACATGAAGTGCACTGTTATAGTGTAGAAACCAGAAGTAAGTTTATTGGAAGGAGGATGTGGTTTAAGATTCTGCCATTGACTAACCAAACAGCTCAACTCTGCTGCCACTGTATGCAATGAAGCTGTAAACCAAGTGAACTACAGATAAATCACCGTATTTATGTTTAAACCCTGCAGTTCTACTCAGTCGAGCCTCTTCGCCTCTGTGTTTCTGTGTGTTCAGCTGTGTAAGAGCAGTGGATGTGGTTATATGTGGTTTTGGGTGCGACTTTGAGAGATCTGCTCAAACTGTGAGATAAGTGACCATAATTGTCAGATCCCTCGCCTGACTGCTCAGTCAGAGTGCGCTTGGGCAGTTAATCGAACATCGCGTCTCCTCTCACACTGCACAGGAGACTAAGGTGTGAAAAGTATTCACATTCATTCCTCAGGTAGACGTAATAGATACTAGGGTTTAAAAATACTTCTGTAGAAGTTGAAATATCAACTCAAGCTTTTTACTCCGGTTAGAAAAGTGTAAAAGTACTGCTTTCAAAACTACTTCAAGTATAAAAGTAATAATAATAATAATAATAATAATAATAATAATAATAATAATAATACATTTTATTTATATAGCTCTTTTCAAGAAACTCAAAGACGCTTTACAAACAACTTTACAAACAACACAATGCAAGATACAGTCGTATAAAATATATAATAAACAAGTGAAAAAAATATATAAAAGGTGGGGATGGGAGCAAGCAGCAGGACATACACAAACAGAAAGAAATGAAATAAGAAAAAAAAAAGTAAAAGTAATGTAAGGAAAAAAAATGTCATTAAGGACAGAAGCTTAGGCCGCACCACAGGGGCCTATAGTGCACTCCCCCACCTGGCAACGGGAATCTTGTACTTGTACTTGTACACTTGTGACAATAAAGATCATTTCATCATGTAATTCAGTACTCGAGCACAAAAAAAATTCACTCGAGCACAGAAAGCAGTCGAAAGTGGTTTACATGGCGTGCGAGGACAACTATCGAATCGAGAATGAAAAAAGGCGGTTTGAGCACAATATAATAATAAACACACACAGAGAACTTCTTTCTGTGCTCACAAGTTTTACATTTACGCTCGCAGGGGAGATATTTACACACGCAAATTGCTAAAACTTTAAAAAAAAATTCGCATCTTGTTTTTGAGTCCCCAAGTTTAGTTGTTGACAATTCACAATTCCCACACCTGCCAGTTACCTCTGAAACTACGTTTAGCACCGTCCTCTCTTTAAAACCAGATGAAAACCTATTTCGTTACTTCCGTTTTGACAACTCTGCACTTGTAGCCTGTTTAAAGAGTTTAAAATTAACGCTATAATTAGTCAAAGTCTTCTTTTCCCAACAGGTTGCTGCCCAGTCCGGTTGCACCCATGAACTTAAAGCCATCAGTGACTTTTTTTGTATTTTGAAGTGACTAATCGGAGCAGCGTAGTTTGATGTCTAAATGCGTATCTGCTAAAAGGTTGGGAGGTCTGAAATAGGAGTAACGAGGCAATTTTTTTAATTTAAGGAGTACAAAGTGGCGCACTCCTCATTTCACCCGTTAGTTCTTCTTCTCCTGTTTCTTGACCTACTTAGTTGCTGCGAGTATCTCTAAATTGATTAATTGACTTATTCCACACCCCTTCGTTCTCCTAACCGTGTTAGCGTGAGGGAGATCGGACGGGTGAATAACAAAGGCCTAGATAGGTCTTAAGGGTGTCCTGCTCAGTCTAGTGGCGCAATCCTCGTTTCACCCGTTAGTTCTTTTTCTTCTGTTTATTGACTTAGGACGTGGAACTCTCTAAAGGTAGAAGGGCCTAAAGTACGGTAGTAACGCTTAACAAGCGCCGGCCTCTGTCTCTGTACTAACACAAACCAGAACTAACTCTGTCACTGTATTAACCTAAACCAGAACTAAGTCTGTCTCTGTATTAACCTAAACCAGAACAAACTCTTTCTCTGTATTAACCTAAACCAGAACTAACTCTGTCTCTGTACTAACCTAAACCAGAACTAACTCTGTCTCTGTATTAACCTAAACCAGAACTAACTCTGTCTCTGTACTAACCCAAACCAGAACTAACTCTTTCTCTGTATTAACACAAACCAGAACTAACTCTGTCTCTGTACTAACCCAAACCAGAACTAACTCTGTCTCTGTATTAACACAAACCAGAACTAACTCTGTCTCTGTACTAACCCAAACCAGAACTAATTCTTTCTCTGTATTAACACAAACCAGAACTAACTCTGTCTCTGTGCTAACCCAAACCAGAACTAACTCTGTCTCTGTATTAACCCAAACCAGAACTAACTCTGTCTCTATACTAACCCAAACCAGAACTAACTCTGTCTCTGTATTAACCTAAACCAGAACTAACTCTGTCTCTGTACTAACACAAACCAGAACTAACTCTGTCTCTGTACTAACCCAAACCAGAACTAACTCTGTCTCTGTACTAACCCAAACCAGAACTAACTTTTTCTCTGTATTAACACAAACCAGAACTAACTCTGTCTCTGTACTAACCCAAACCAGAACTAACTCTTTCTCTGTATTAACACAAACCAGAACTAACTCTGTCTCTGTGCTAACCCAAACCAGAACTAACTCTGTCTCTGTACTAACATAAACCAGAACTAACTCTGTCTCTGTACTAACCCAAACCAGAACTAACTCTTTCTCTGTACTAACCTAAACCAGAACTAACTCTTTCTCTGTATTAACCCAAACCAGAACTAACTCTGTCTCTGTACTAACCCACACCAGTACTAACTCTGTCTCTGTACTAACCCAAACCAGAGCTAACTCTGTCTCTGTACTAACATAAACCAGAACTAACTCTGTCTCTGTACTAACCCAAACCAGAACTAACTCTTTCTCTGTACTAACCCAAACCAGAACTTACTCTGTCTCTGTACTAACCCACATCAGTACTAACTCTGTCTCTGTACTAACCCAAACCAGAACTAACTCTGTCTCTGTATTAACACAAACCAGAACTAACTCTGTCTCTGTGCTAACCCAAACCAGAACTAACTCTGTCTCTGTACTAACCCAAACCAGAACTAACTCTGTCTCTGTACTAACCCAAACCAGAACTAACTCTTTCTTTTCTCTTTCCGAGGTAATAACTGCCCACCTGTCCTGCCGAATACTGTAAAGGATTGACCACCAGGGCCCCCCCCCCCACCCTCCCGTCACTTGGCACCAACTAGTTCTCCTCTCCATTTGTGCCATTTGCTCCATCCTTGACTGCATCGCTGTATTATCCACCTGATGTAGCACCCGTACAGCTTCTAAAGCTTCTACCATCAGACTCAGCTTTAGTTTAATAAACTGTAAATACTGTGTGACCAGAGGAGGATGGGTCTTGTGAGTCTGGTTCCTCCCAAGGTTTCTTCCTCCAGTTGAGGGAGTTTTTCCTTGCCACCGTTGCCTCTGGCTTGCTCACAGGGGGATAAACAGCTGTGATTTCATGTTTTTCATGTTTTTAAAATTCCTGTAAAGCTGCTTTGTGACAACATCGTTGTAAAAAGCACTATACAAATAAACTTGACTTGACTTGACTACAAAGTTCAGATAATGGCATGAAAATGTAAAGAGTAGAAGTAAAAAGCAGCTGAAAAATAATTACTCCAGTAAAGTATAAATAACCAAAATTTCTACTTAAGTAAGGTAACAAAGTATTTGTACTTCGTTAGGTAACACCTCTGACAGCAGACAACAGCTGATGAAGCTGAAATTTGGCTCAGTCATAACCCCAATCAAGTCAGGCTAAAGTTGTGCGTTATTTGCCTTGCAGAAAACTCGCTAACGATTTGGCTGCATACAGTTATAAAGCATACATTTAGAAATAGGCTAGAAACAGGTTACTGTTCTCAGAGTGAAAGAACTTTCATCTTAATGGACTGTGTTTAATGTGTTTACACTTGCTAAGATTAGTCTCCGGTTCTAATTTGATGATTTCTTTCTGGGGTTCTCGTATCAGACCTGTCTGAGATGCTGTGTTTTATTCAGTACGTGTGAGTTTGTACTGATGAATAACAGGAGCAGATTCAGGAACCAACAACTTCATTACTTCAGTCATCATGCACACAGATCCTTTAATGCACCTTCACCCCTTCACCTCTCTCTCACTCTCTCGCTATTTCTCTCTCTCTCTCTCTTTCGCTCAGTCTCTTAGCGCAATTCCAGTACATAGTGATGGCAGTAACTAAGCAACAGGACATGAGAGAGAGAGAGGGAGAGAGAGAAAGAGAGAGAGAGACTTTTTTTGGCATTAATCCAATCATCACCTCATGCCTTTATTCTCTTTCTTTCTCTCATTCTTTCGCTTTTCCTGTCTTTCTTTCTCTTTCTCACTCTTTCTCCTAGTTGTCTTACTATTTCTGTCTTGCTCACTCTTTCTTTCCCTTCTCTCTCTTTCATAGGTTATCTCCCTCTCCTCATATACCCCTTTCTTTTTTTCTCCCTCTCTTCTTTTCTCCCCACACCACACTCTGTATCCCTTCTAACCCTAACCCTTCTTTCTCTTTCTTTTTTTTAGTAGGGAAGCTGTGCATCTTCTCATTATAGTACATGATGCATGTTTGTCTTTGTGTCTTATTTTCAGTACAACACACACAGAGAGACTTAGAACATGATAGACCGAGCACACACACACACACACACACACACACACACACACACGCACACACACCACATACACACACACTTGTTTCTACGAATTGTGGGGTCATTATAGAAACTTCCATTCATTTTCTAAAGACTTACCTGAACTTTAACCAGAACTACTACAAGCCTAATTCTAATCTAAACCTAACATTACCCTGACCGTAAGCTTATCCTAACCTTACCCTAACCCTAACCTCAACTGAACCTAACCTTAACATTACCCTAAGTTAATCTTAACCTGACTGTCCAATTTAATGATTTACAATGTGGGGTCCCCACAATGTAAGTATACAATCAGGTCATATATGGGTCCCAACAACGTGGGATAGACCTGGCACACAAATTCCTCATCATTCATACACATTCTTAATGACAGTGTCAGCTCTCTGTACGCTGCACCCACCCTGTCTTCAGCTTCTCTCTCTCCAGATTCTTAGCCTATAAAGCAAAAAAAAATATCAACACGAAATTAGTTTGGCAGTGTATATGTACACATACAATGTGTTCACGCCTCCTGATTTCTCTCTTTTTTCTTCAAACAAAATGTAGAAATAACAAATTTAAAAATATGTCATGTAAAAATAACAACTAGTGCAAACAAAAAATATAGTTTTAAATGATGATTTTCTTAATTTAATTTAGTTCAATGTTATTTCAGACAGATTCTTAACCTTACATCGAGTAGCTTCACTTGTTTAACACAGAAGAGACTGAAAGGTGGAGCATTTTTTCCTTGAATTGCATCATGACCCCAACAGCAACCTGTAAGTATCAGTAGAGTTTATCACTGTATGCTGTTTGAAAGTTTCATAGTGAACAACAACTTTAATTTACATGGTGTAGATGTTTAGATCAAAAGCGAGTAGCTGGTATAGGTAACAGTAGTTACTCTCAAGCTCCAAGTAACTACTGTTAGCATCTTATTTACAATGAACTTTAAATGAATTTTATTTTCTTGTCTGTGTCTTTTTTCCTCTGTGTGATCATCATGAAGTCAGCCAATCAGAGCAGAGCTCGTCAAATTATTCATGAGCTCACCAAGAACAGGACAACAGCTCATTTTATTACAGGGCCAAGAAGTTTGTAAATGGGCTTGTAAAACAACATCTGGACATTTTTTCCCCCTGACTAACGTCACACACCTTCTATGTAGACATCAGAGATCAATTTATGATACGAATAAATGCATTCTGTGGCATCTTTAAACTCAACACACCCATTCTTGAGTACTGACAGCCCTGCTGAATGTAAACATTACTTAAAAAGAACTGAAGTAGGTTAAATGGTCTCAGCAGGAAGCACGCTATGCTGTGGCCTGCAGAAGAAATCCTGGAATAAATGAAAAGAGAAAGAACGCTATTCACATTCACATACACTCACATTTGTAAAGAGCTCCAAATCTATTTCTCAGCCTCTGGGACCTCAGTGAGAGGCTTTATCTCCCAGTGGACAAAACAATGGAGGAACAGTAGTGAATCATCAAAGAAGGGCTGGCCTACCATAACTCCCTCAAGAGCGCAGACTCATCCAATAACTGCAGGCCTCGCTCGCCTCCCATAAAGTCAGAGTTCAAAATTCTACCAATAGAGTAGAGACTGGACAAAAATAAGATCCATGGGAAAGATGCAAGGCTAAAACCACTGCTGTCAGCTTGTCTCACAGTTGCCAAGTAAAATAAAACAAAGGTGACCCCCCCTATGTTTACTAAACCTTTACAAGCTTTTCTTTGTGGCAACCCACAGGGGCTGCTATTTGCTATTTGACTGCTCAGTACTTCATTAAACTAAATCAAGATTACTGCTGAAGGAACTGAATACATTCATACCATGTCTGGGGCGTCCAGGAGAAATCTGGAACTACACTTCCTCAAACTGGAGCTCAAGATATGATCTACTTCTCTCACAATAAGATATTTATGCTGGTTTGTATTGTATTCGTGCTTATTTATACCTGTTCTAATGATATCTGGTGTTCTTACTGATGAAATTACACATATTGCTAAGATAAAAACATTCTCCCTTCCTTCCTCTCTTTCCCCTTCTCTCCACTTTCAGTCTCTCTCTCTCCCTCTCTCTCTTTCTCTGTCTCCCTTTTGTTTCTGGCTCTCTTTCTCCTTCCCTCACACTCCACCCCCTCCCCAATACAAAGCTTTATGCCCTCGGTTCTCTGCATTCGCCTCCACTATCAGACAAGCGCAATCTCACAAGCGCTTTCGGAAATTCCTCAGAAACATTAGAGTGAAATGGAGCTTATCTCACCCAGTGAAAACGGCTGATGCTGAAAAGACTCCAAACGTAGCAACCTTCTATAAAATCCATCCCTGTGCTCATGTGTGAGCAGTGGAGAATGTATATTGTACACCCAGCCATTCTTAAACAGCACGTAGGGAGAGCTGTATGTACCTACATGCACTGGAATGTGTATTGTATGTTCAGACAAAGGCATGCGAGATGATTAGCATCATCTGGTATTGATTCTGTTTTAGCCCCACTCTGCTGGTGTACTTCCAGGAAAACAGATGAAGCAGACACAAAGTGTTATTACGGCTACGTGTAACATTTGGCAGTGTTAATCATTTTGGCTCAAATTAAGATCCTTACATTAACCACATCGACTTTGCTATGTAATGATGGTAATTATATGTTTTTGCTGCTTAGGTCTTTACCCAACTCAATAAACAAGAACCACCACACACATAAAACAGGCCTAGAATGTGCATCCTTTTCCTAAAAGAAGTCCTTAAACAATATGAATGGATCATATAAATACAAATGAGCTGACACATTATAACTAATACTGCTTACCTAATGCCCAAGCACAACAAAACTTTCCAAAGCAGCCAGATGGAGTTATTTAGTGAACAGGTAGAAAGAACCTGAATGATGTGGGTGGTTTAAAATCCTGCATTAAAATTAATATTTCAGTTTCATGTTAAAACGACTGCAGTTTCTTACTAGTGGAAATCATTGAACTAAAAGAAATATAACCAAATAACAACTGCTGTGCTATAAAAGCTTGTCTTGCATCAAAATCACACATGGTAAGTAAGTAAGTAGACAAAGCAGACTAGTAAGTTACAACCATCCAACTTTGCATGTACAGCCTCCATAGAGATAAAGCTTTTGGGACCGGTTCGTGGAACAAACTATTAACTCATTAGGAACCACCTGGGTGCCACTGCAACAGCCTAGCATCACCGTAACATCCCCCTGGCATACCATACCAGACCTTGTTGGCAAATAGGAAGCCAACTTCAGTGCCCATATCTTTAACAAGATCCTGGACGGTCTTAATTCAGAGCTGTTAGTTTGCTCTACACATTTCACTGTGGACAGTTTCTTAGCCTTGGACAATATCGAACAGCTTCGCTCACCGTTTAAAACTGAAGAGACTGAAGAGACGAACAGTTCCACCTTTATTAGCATCACAGCCCCAACAGCAACCTGCAGGTAGCAGCATAGCTAAATAGTCTGACAATCTAGCTGATACTATGCAGATCTGAGATTAACAGTGATTAACAGTTCTTCCTCTGGAAATACTTTTATCTAATTTGGTGGATCTTCCACACATTATCTGACCATATTGACCATTATGGGTTTTTCTAAAGCTGAAGCTGATGTTTAGAGGTCAGGGTCAGCCGATGGCCGATATGTGCTACCGATTTTTAGGGCCGATATCTAAAAGTTTTCTGCTTTATTTGCTGCTAAAATGTCACACTAGTAAAAAGAAGTGGATGCACAGCATTTCTGAACTTAACATCATTTATTGAATACTGACAAGAGAAAAATGAATATTTTTATCTGCCCACCAAAAATACAGTATGACCATATTACTGCTGAAAGAGTGTAACAAGTAACAAGTTATTAAGAAGTGCATTGAAAAATACTTCCACACTGTCGACATGAGAGAGTGCCTCACTGCACAGTTGGGTTTTTATCGCATTATAGTAAAATTGTGGTTCTTTAAGGATGATTAAGCACTTGGAGAGAGCGAGAGAGAGATATAGCGCACAACACGCGAGAGAGAGACATGAAAACAGCATGTGTGATGCGATAGAGAGAGACGCTGATAAGCTGTAATGATTGTTAACACAGCTGAATAATATCTGGGAGACTCTGGCTGAGACTCGCTGTGCAACAATAATGTGTTAATGTGTGTATTACACGAGAGCAGTTAGCTTTAGCCCAGGAGCTAAGAAGTAAACATCCGCTCTGGTTCAGGTCTATGGCCGGAGACTAGAAACACGTAACCGCATCAACTGCATCACCGTTTGCTATAAATTATTCGTTTTCACTTATTGGCCAAACAGTTCCAAAAGTTTTGGCTGGGGGACGTTCACATGCGGCAGCAGCAGTGTGTTGCACCGCACCAATGACACGGGGCTGCCCGCGGACGTGCCTGACTTTAAATTGCCGCTATCAAACACTGATATTGGCTGATGCCGATATATTAAATATGTCAAATATCGGCCCAATATTTTGATCGACCGATGTATCGTCGATCTCTATCCTGGACATAGCTATATTTGCTAGGCTATAAATGGGTGAACCTCTTTGCTGCAGTGCCACAGACAGATTTCAAAGGCAGAAGTTCCACGATTGTGGGCGGAGCAGCTGAACAATGGCATTTTCAAATACAATTATTTTTTATTTGAGTATCTATGTTACTGTAACAGAAAGCATAATATCATAAGAAGTTTATTGTCATTTATTGATTTTGAAACATTGAGGTGGTACAAGAAGTTTATTACGAAGTCTCAGACCCTCCCTTTATTTTGCCCCCTGATCACAACGTCTTTTTGTAAACCAACAAATCAGAGTTGATGTCATCAAGTTTATATATGAGCTCACCAAAAGAGAGAAGCCATTTATTCTAGGATCAAATCATAGGGTGTAAACGAGTGTGTAAACCCGTGTCTGGGTATTTTTTATCCTGACCAAAGACACATACCTTCTATACAGACATAAGATCCACATTGAAATGCTAACTAAAGGTGTTCTATGACACCTTCTAATATTTTTTATATATGACATCTCCAAGTGTCTGAGACTTGAAAAAGTGTGATTGGCCTAATGCTAAGAAGAACATACCAGTAATCTTATATTTGACAGAACTTTTACAGTAGCTTACAGTACAGTAGAGAACAGTACAGATATGTTACAGCAGCATGCTTTGTCTTTCCTGACAGCTGTGTGTTCTTTCATTGTGGACATGCTGAGTAAGAGGCCGTGGTTATTCATGCCCTCTGAAATGGCACCGCCTGTTTGAACCCGTCCCCCAAACAAGAAGGAAAAGTCATCACTCACACACACACACACACAAGCATGAGAACACAGAGAGCGGAAGAGAGGAAGAGACCAGGCTGCTGTTGAAAGGCATCTGCATGTGTAGACGTCTTACTTGACAAATGGGGAAGTTTATGGTTCAAGTTTGGGCAGCATTGGCACTTTTAGCGCTAGTTTCAGGTAAGTCACATTTGAGTTTTATATTCATGAATGAATGTGTTTCTGTTGGGTTTTGGAAAGTCTGAGGTAGCCAGACTGTTTATCTCAGTAGTGAGTGTGTTTTGGCATTTAAAAAAGATTCTATAGAAACTCTTTGATTTATTCAAGTTTTGAATATGTTGGAGTGCTGTTAAAAGTACACAGGTTTGGCTACTGTCAGGGTTTCTAGCTGTTCTATTGATTTGTAACAATGAATGTGGTACAAAACAGCTGGTTAAGAAAATAGGAAGCCAACTTCAGCTTAGTTTAAAGATGAACATCAGTCATGACATTCGGGTTGCTTTTAAAGGGTATGAAAAATGCCAACATCCAGGTAGACTTCTGCACTTACAGTCTGCCATCTTAATCCCTACTCGTTACTTCTGCTTTATTTTGTGGGTGTTAATATTAATAAATCAGGACAGCTATATAACGTGTACATGTACTGACAATGTAAATACAGTGTTCCATTCTAAGGTATCTTTAAGAGGCCATCCAACTAAAGTGTGACCTCAGTTTTAGTTTTTTTTATGTACATCTATTTTACAGCCATGTATAAATACATTGCGAGTTTGACACATAGTTTGAAAAATAAAATAGATGGAAATATAGGACTTTAATGGTAACAGTGAATACTGGGTTTCCTCGTAAAGAACTTTGAAAACTGCTTGACTTACTGACCATCAAATCATAACATATGGTTTGTTTATTTGTATACATTCTTACATGGATTAAACATGTGTATTATTTATGCTTTATTCTTCTTCCAGTTATGACTTACAGCCACACAAATGTTAATCCTCTCAATCTCAGTCATAATAAACACTAAAAGTTTTCAGGCAACATCTGTGTGAGTTTGGTGTACGTGACTGGAGTGAGACAGAAACATACCCTCGGGACAATGAAAATGAGACAGTGAGTGAGAGAAAGAGAGAGAGAGAGAGAGAGAGAGAGAGAGAGAGAGAGAGAGAATTAAATCTTTTTTATAGATGTGTGTGTTAACCAAGTTTATGCCACATTGTGGGGACCAAAACCTGTTAATATATTCAGTTTGAGGGGACCCTGCTTCCTCGTGGGGACCAATGTAAATCAGTTAAGTTAAGGTTACGGTAAGGTTAGGGTTAGGCTAGTAGTAGTTGTGGTTAAGAGCTGAGTAAGTCTCCACAAAGTTAATCAAAGACAGTAATGTCCCCACTATTCACTGAAACAAACCACTGTGTGTATGTTTCTAGGCTCGAACATATGTACCTCCAGAGGTGTCAGAACATGCAAAGAGTGCCTGTCCATTCACCCAACCTGTGCCTGGTGCTCTAAAGAAGTAAGAAACATTTTCCTTGAAAACATTAAAAACTCTTTTATCATTTTTCAGTGATCACTAAAATATAACTCCCTATCAACATACAGACCATATATATATATATATATATATATATATATACTAATATAACTGGACTGCACAAATGCCAGTCCAGTCCACCAAGAGGGGTTTATATTTTACATTTTTTTATTCCAGTAAAAGCAGTCTGCATGTTATTCATGAGGTATTTCTGAGAAGATTACATCATAATAAGATAAAAAGTAGAATAATAAGAGAAAGGGATGCTCATAACAAACACGCACCAAACTCCTCTATTGCTTCAGATCTGCAATGGGTGTTTTGGAAATCTTGTTTTGGAAGTCTCCTAAACAGAAGAATAGAAACTGTGATAAAGGCAAAGCCTGTACACACAGTATATAATGTAATGTAATATAATATTTAGATGTTGATGCTTTTGTGTGTTTTTTTTTTTCCTTTTCTTCTTTAAACTTCTCCAATTTGTACTTAACCATTATGGGTCAACCAGCAGGCGTCTGCATGCCAAGTTCGATGTTTCTCAATGTTTCTATTGAAGGTTAATTTTCTGAATCTGACAGCTTTTTCAATTCCATCTCATCACGAGATCATACATGGCATGATGTACGGAGTTATGAGGCTAAGAAGAGATGCTGATGGTGGATTTGTGTGTCCGTCTACATTTTGGGTGAAACTGACCCATGGGCACTCACACAGGACTTCATGTCCCTCATTTTTCATTTTGTGGGTCAAATGAGGTCTTATTATAGAGAGAGCCAATACTGTTCTGAACATTTTGGGTATCCTGTTATATGCAAGTGCCTTTAAAGGTGAACTTAAGAAGATAAGCAAAAATTGAGAAAATGTTCTTATATCCCAGAGTGTTTTAACTGGAAATGAATGGTGGTCTCTTACTTCTGCACAGAACTGTATTAGGGGTTGCATAGACTAACAGACTAGTTGAATGTACAGCTCAATAATAATGCTTTAGGCTTGATGTTGCCTAGTCGCTAATCACATGATTATTGACACTAACAGCATAGATACCTCATAGAAGACAATAAATAAGGAGCTAGGTGATTTTTGGGGCTTACTGAAGGTTAGCTGAAGGTGTTCTGTGAGGAGCTGCATAACAGCTCATAATCATGTAAACACTGAAATTGGTTACTCCATCCATTATTTTCCGCTTTATCCCACTAGTCGGGTCATTGGGGGCAGGAGGGCTGGAGCCAATCCCAGCATCATTAGGCAAAGGCGGGGTACAGATCATACTCACATACTCACACCTGCAGGCAACATTCAAGCTCCACACAGAACAGCCTAGACCGATAATCGAACCCGGATTGTCTTGCTGTGAGACAACAGCGCTCATCACTACACCACCGTGCCGCCTAAATTGGTTACTCATATTTTGCTAATTTCCATATGTCCAGCTCCCTCAAGCCTAGCAATGCAGTCCAGTAGTTCTTGAAAAGAGTTAAACCTGCTGTACCTATCTACTGATGGCTTCTTTGTGGATTTTTTAAAAGTTTTCATCTTGATTTGGTTTCTGATGTTTTATTTTTCTACTCTTACTGTGGTTAGGACTTCAGATGCTGGACTGAAGGCCTAACATGTCATATTAATCACCAAAATAATCTGACAAATTTTGTAAGAAACATTTTGTGTGAACTGTAAATGTGTGTGTGTGCGTCAGGACATCGGCCAGGGTGGGTCCAGTGTTTCCCGCTGCAATCTTAAGAGCGTATTGGTGCAGTCTGGCTGTGAGACAGAGTTTATAGAGTTTCCAGCCAGTAGCATGACAGTGGAGGAGGACCGACCCCTCAGTGATAAAGCACAGGGCTCCTCCAGTGACGTCACGCAAATTCAACCCCAAAGAATCCACCTCACCCTCCGGCCAGGTATGACCTGCACTGTTTGGCAAACCATATCATGCAGTCCATTTATGAAAATAAAGAAAAGCCCATTTTGAATGAACTGTTTTCGTAATGTTTGTTCTCATATAAACATATTGTACTAAAACGTTTGACTGGTAGTGTACTAAAACGTTTGACTGGTAGTGTATCTAAAATGTTTGACTGGTAGTGTATCTAAAATGTTTGACTGGTAGTGTACTAAAACGTTTGACTGGTAGTGTATCTAAAATGTTTGACTGGTAGTGTACTAAAACGTTTGGCTGGTAGTGTACTAAAACGTTTGGCTGGTAGTGTACTAAAACGTTTGACTGGTAGTGTATCTAAAACGTTTGACTGGTAGTGTACTAAAACGTTTGACTGGTAGTGTACTAAAACGTTTGACTGGTAGTGTATCTAAAACGTTTGACTGGTAGTGTATCTAAAACGTTTGACTGGTAGTGTACTAAAACGTTTGACTGGTAGTATAGAAAAATAAAACGTTTGGCTGGTAGTATATAAAAACGTTTGACTGGTAGTGTACTAAAACGTTTGACTGGTAGTGTACTAAAACGTTTGACTGGTAGTATAGAAAAATAAAACGTTTGGCTGGTAGTATATAAAAACGTTTGACTGGTAGTGTACTAAAACGTTTGGCTGGTAGTGTACTAAAACGTTTGACTGGTAGTGTACTAAACGTTTGGCTGGTAGTGTACTAAAACGTTTGGCTGGTAGTATAGAAAAATAAAACGTTTGACTGGTAGTGTAATAAAACGTTTGGCTGGTAGTGTACTAAAACGTTTGGCTGGTAGTATAGAAAAATAAAACGTTTGACTGGTAGTGTAATAAAACGTTTGGCTGGTAGTGTACTAAAACGTTTGACTGGTAGTGTATCTAAAACGTTTGACTGGTAGTGTATCTAAAACGTTTGACTGGTAGTGTACTAAAACGTTTGACTGGTAGTATAGAAAAATAAAACGTTTGGCTGGTAGTATATAAAAACGTTTGACTGGTAGTGTACTAAAACGTTTGGCTGGTAGTGTACTAAAACGTTTGACTGGTAGTGTACTAAAACGTTTGACTGGTAGTATAGAAAAATAAAACGTTTGGCTGGTAGTATATAAAAACGTTTGACTGGTAGTGTACTAAAACGTTTGGCTGGTAGTGTACTAAAACGTTTGACTGGTAGTGTACTAAACGTTTGGCTGGTAGTGTACTAAAACGTTTGGCTGGTAGTATAGAAAAATAAAACGTTTGACTGGTAGTGTAATAAAACGTTTGGCTGGTAGTGTACTAAAACGTTTGGCTGGTAGTATAGAAAAATAAAACGTTTGACTGGTAGTGTAATAAAACGTTTGTCTGGTAGTGTACTAAAACGTTTGGCTGGTAGTATAGAAAAATAAAACGTTTGACTGGTAGTGATCTAAAACGTTTGGCTGGTAGTGTACTAAACGTTTGGCTGGTAGTGATCTAAAACGTTTGGCTGGTAGTATAGAAAAACTTTCATCTACCTGTGTACATGTACTCTGTAAGTCGGCCTAGATAAGAGCATCCGCAGTGTTTTGTGTTTAATTCAGAGTATTTGTGAACTAACTCAGATGGTCTGTTCATCATGAAGTGCTCACACAACCTAAAGGCCTGTGAAAGTGCAATGATGGGTAAGAAGTGTTCCTTATTTCTGTTTATATTCTCTCTCTCCTCTCAGATGACTCAAAGCGTTTTACAGTGACCGTTAGGCAGGTTGCTGATTATCCGGTAGACTTGTACTACCTGATGGACCTGTCATACTCTATGAAGGATGACTTAGCCATTCTCCGGTCTCTTGGCAACGAGCTGGTCACAGCCATGGGGCGAACCACTAGTAACCTCCGCATGGGATTTGGGGCATTTGTGGACAAAACCATCTCCCCGTACATGTACATGTTTCCAGATGAGGCTGTGACGAACCCCTGTCTTGGGTAAGGTGGTATATAAATATATTTAAAAGGGTCCTATTAATGAAAACTGCTATAATATAAAAAGTCTTCACAGTCCAGTGATCCAGTCAGTCCTGTGAAAACACATTGACTACATATTAGTGTATCTGTTTCATTCATGTTGGAGCTATAAAGATCATTTTAGATTGGAATACTTATTGAATGATGTGCCATTCAGGGAATCCTATCAAAATCTAGGCCATATAGGTCTTTAGCTTTTTTGGGTGCTGCTTAGTGATGTTGTGTCTGAGAACTTTAGGAAGTTCTTTAACCGTGAATGCTACTCAGTGTGTAACATTATAGCGACCTGCTACTGGCTGGCACTGTCCTCTATAAGTTTGTGAACCATGGTGTGACCTCCTGGTGACATATTGCTTTAATTACTGTGATTATTCATTACTTTAAGATATGTGTATGTGTCTATTGTGTTACTCTCAGTCAGAGGATGTGGTTTTGTTAGTGTGTTTTGTGTGTGAGATCACTGTGTGAAGGGTATAGTGTGAAGCCAGTGGTTAGTAGTGACCTCCTCTACAAGTTTGCTGTATTGTATGTGCCGGTTCTGATGGTGTTTAATAAAAGAATAGTTCCCACGGCAGTATCATGGCCTCCCCTGTGGCTTAGCCAATGCCTATACCACAGTATCTTCCCAGCAACAACCTTAATAATGAAATTAAAGTCATTACTAAAGTGTCTGAATATTTCCCTTCACTGTATAACAAGTTTTTTACATAACTACAGAAGTAAATATGGTAATCCTTCCTATGAACCATGTATTCACAATACTTTATAAATGCATTTATATTGTGTTTGTAGAATCAATAATAAAATATAACGCCTGACATAGACAAATATATTTATTTATAGGCAGTTATAATTACATGCATAACACTTTATATAGCAAGTGTATATTGCTATAATGCATTATAATATCATCTATTGCATTATAATACTGGTTGAACGTTTTACTAAACTACCAGTCAAAAGTTTTAGTACACTACCAGTCAAACGTTTCAAAACAGTTCTAAAATGCTTGACAGGTAGTATTGGCTGGTAGTGTACTGAAACTTTTGACTAGTAGTAATCTAAAACTTTTGATTGGTAGTGATCTAAAGCAGTTGCCTTGTAGTGTTCTTAAACCTTTAACCAGTAATATTCTAGAACAATTAATATTATTAATAAAACATATTTTATTATATCTTTTCATGAAACAACACTGAAGATGACACTTTGGTATTCTGTAAAGTAATCAGTGTACAGCTTGTATAACAGTGTAAAGTTGCTGTGCCCTCAAAATAACTCAACACACAGCCATTATTGTCTAAACTGCTGGCAACAGAAGTGACTACACCACTAAGTGAAAATAGGCAAATTGTGCCCAAAGTGTTAATATTATTTGTGGCCATCATTATTATCCAGCACTGCCTTAACTCTCTTGGGCATGGAGTTCACTAGAGCTTTACAGGTTGCCACTGTAATCCTCTTCCATTCCTCCATGATGTGGATGTTAGAGAACCTGTGCTCCTCCACCTTCCATTTGAGGATGCCCCACAGATGCTCAATAGATACTCAATATGAGTGCTGCTGGCTGTGGGAAGCTACAGTTCATAGAGAGAACCATGAATGCCAACATGTACTTTGACATACAGAAGCAGAGCATGATTCCCTTCCTTCGAAAACTAGGCCACAGTGCAGTAAAAACCACAATGAGACGACCACTGCCTTGCTAAAGAAACTGAGAGTAAAGGTGCTTGGCCATGTCACAGTACATGTTGGCATTCATGGTTCCCTCAATGAACTGTAGCTCCCCTCAGCCAGCAGCACTTATGCAGCCCCAAACCATGACACTCCCACCACCACACTTGACTCCAGACAAGGCACGTCTTTGTACTCCTCATCTAGTTGCTGCCACACACACTTGACACCATCTGAACCAAATATGTTCGTCTTGGTCTCATCGGACCACAGGACACGGCTCCAGTAATCTATATTCTTAGACTGCTTGTCTTCTGCAAGCTGTTTGCAGGCTTTCTTGTGCATCATCTTTAAAAGAGGCCTCCTTCAATTTGATACAGTGTGTGGCATATGGTCTGAGCACTGACAGACTGACCCCCTACCCCTTTAACCTCCGCAGCAATGCTGGCAGCACTGATACGTCTATTTTCAAAAGCCAACCTTTGGATATGACTCTGAGCATGTGCACTCAACTTCTTTGGTCGACCATGGCGAGACCTGTTCTGAGTGGAACCTGTCCTGTTAACCCGCTGTATGGTCTTGGGCAACATTCTGCAGCTCACTTTCAGGGTGTTGGCAATCTTTTTATAGCCTAGGCCATCTTTATGTAGAGCAACAGTTCTATTTGTTAGATCCTCAGAGAGTTCTTTGCCATGAGGTGCCATGTTGAACTTCCAGTGACCAGTATGGGAGAGTGTGAGAGCGATAACACCAAATTTAACAAAATTGTTCCCCCTTCACAGTTGAGACCTAGTAACAATAACAAGTCACATGACACCAGGCAGGAAAAATGGCTAACTTGGGGGTGGACTCACTTTTTGTTGCCAGCAGTTTAGACGTTAATGGCTGTGTGTTGAGTTATTTGAGGGCACAGCAACTTTACACTGTTATACAAGCTCTGACAACTTTACACTGTACCAAAGCATCATATCTTCAGTGTTCCATAAAAAGATAAAAAATATTTACAAGAATGTGAGGGGAGTACTTAAATGTAGAGGCTTGTGCCTTAGTATTATAAGCTAATATGTATGCTATACAATGTCTTGTATTAAAAAATATGAATACACTTCATAAGACGTGTTACTGTAAATATTATTCTGTTGCTGTACTGATTATTTCTATGCCTCATTTCTGCCACTATCACTTTTTCTTTGCTGTAGTATTAACACAGTCTGCCGGCCACAGTTTGGCTATAAGAACGTGCTGTCGCTGACGGACCAGGTGAACCGCTTCACTGAGGAGGTGAAGAAACAAGAAGTGTCCCGTAACAGAGATGCACCTGAGGGAGGATTTGATGCTGTTCTACAGGCTGTGGTCTGCAAGGTGAGTCACACTGGTAGAGCCCACTGTTTTGCTTGAAATTTGATTGCTTAAAAGTCACTCAATAAAAAAAAAGATTATCTACAGTAAACACAGTAAACATGTAAATGGTGTAGTGATAATGGCTTTGGGGAGGGGCGGAACAAAAGAAAAACAAGAAGGTTTGAGTTTCCTTAGTTCATGTGGGAATTGATACAGTAGGACCATCCCAGTCAGAATGAAATGAACAAATCCTCTACAAGGTTCAAGCATACTTATAACATTGTACTTGTATTTGCTGAGTTTATTGGAAAAAACTAAAATACAACATATTAAACGTGTAATTAGATTTGCATAGACCACCTTATATATTTTATATGTTTAATATAGAGTTATATGTTCTATTTAGCAAACCAACAGTAGTTGTGAATTAATGGGCAGAAGTGTGTTCTCTGTGGAGGATGTGTAACTTATTTTATTTTTTCTTAGCCAATCGACAAACCATGTTGACCAAACGGTAAACAGCAGGACAGAGTTTTCTGTGTCTAAATGCTTTATTTTCTTATAAAACCATTTAACTATAAAACAAGACACTTCTCACATTGTTTGTTTTCAGTGCATCAGTATAAATGCATTTTAGATAAGTGGTGCAGCCATCCAGCCATATACGCTGGGGTGGCCATATTTAGATTTTTTTCTCAAAGAGGGCATGTTAGGACAGCGGCATAGCCAGGAACACAGTACGGGCCAGATTGGTGAAAGCAAATGTCAACATGAAAGCAAAATAAAACTCAGGTATTTTAGACACTTAGAATTTTAGAATTTTAGGCAGTTTAGTTTTAGGCAGTCCTGGCTGTATGGATTTGTTAGGTCCCCAAAAATGGATATGTCCTAGAAATGGATGGCATATGGTCCCCCTAACATATGCAGATTAAGTAAAATATCAAAAGTAAAAAAAATTGTATAAATGTATATTATACTAATCAGGACCTTTGAACTTTTCCACTGTTCCATTGCACGGTTAGGAAGACCCCAAGTGAGCTTTATGATGCAGTGCCGAGACTGCTTGGGGTCTTGGGGTCTTCGTACTAGTGCAACACCTTCACAAATACTGAGAAAGGTGTCATTTTTAGCTATTTTAGCTAGTCAGTTTTACTATTTCACTATTTCTATATACTATATGAAAATGTGCTATTGCAGTAGTGTTTATTTAATTAAAATGTATTTATAATCGAGTATTATAATCAAAAGCATTATATAAGGTATGAAATATGAATCAATCAGCTGATTCTAAATTGGCCCAGCCCAGGCACATCGTCGCTCACCCAAAAGAAGTGCTAAATCCCTCTTTCCCTTCGCTGTAGGATAAGATTGGATGGAGGTCGGATGCGTCACACCTGCTGGTGTTCACTACAGATGCCACCACTCACACCGCTCTGGATGGGCGAATTGCTGGCATTGTTCATCCCAGTGACGGACAGTGCTATGTTAATAAGGAAAACGACTACGAAGGGACTATTTCACGGGTCAGCGAAACTGGCTGTGTGGTTTGTTGCACTGTGATTGCATGTGTCTGACTGAGTTGCATCCAGTTCTGTCCTAAAATCCTCCTTTTGAGATTGTTGTAAGTTCATTTTAAGATTTTTAACCTAATGATTTACTTGTTTTTAGATATTTTAGTTCGCCAAATGTTCTCACTTTATTGGCAGATAATTTGGCTTGCTTCAAGTATGTTTCTTTAAATATCAATCAATCAATCAATTAATCAATCAATCAATCAATCAATCAACCTTTATTTAATCTCGGAAATACATTGAGGGGTGACCCTCATTTTCAATGCAGCCGAGCATATACAATTAAAGGGATTGAAAGCAAAATTAGCAAAAATAATAAATAAAATACAAATTTTAAATAAACATTTAATATAGATGCAGAAAATACAATGTAAAAATGTTAGAAAAAATTTATAAAGGAATATAAAAGAATATAAAATAAACATAAAAAACAAACAAGATAATAAAAAGTTGAAATGCTAATAAAAAATACTGATATTAAAACAATCATGATAAAAATAGATAATAATAATAATAAAATAATAAAAATAATAGATAATAAAAAAATAAAAAGATAAACAAAATAAGCAAAATAATCTGCCAATAAAGTGATATAGTGATAAAAGAGTAAAAATAATGTTAAAATTAGCCGACAACAATCTCCAACTGAGAATCTTAGGGCATATCAGGCAGATATGAGATATTTTTGTTTGCCGAGATATCATTTTTTGCAGCGTGAGTTCAAAATGTTCTTGCACAACTGCTAGCATAAACACAGTTCTGTGGAATTTCATAATGTACTAACAGCACAGAGCAGTAAAACAGTTTCAGACAATAGTAAGAATACATGCATTGTACTTTAGAGGTTCCTGAATACCATAACAGTTGTGACTCATTTTAGGTATGAATTGCGTTCATGCAGTTTGTTTAGCTGTTCTGCCATCCAGGCGCTTACTTAGGAGAAACGACAGGTTTAGAATTAGACGTACTCCTGCTTTCACAACTCTTCTTCTGGATCTGAACAAATGAATATTGTCATACAGAAGTTCTGAATTGTGCCCATTTTCTGTTTTTGTAGGTGTTGTAAGTAGAAACTAGGGTTAAAGTAGCAACAGCTGCTGCATAAGGCCCAGTTGTTAGTTATCAACTGGTGCGCAGTGGAAGTTATGAATATCTCAAACAATTGGATTGTACCGTTTAAACATACTATTGCATAATACATTTGAAAAGCAATTATATAATTATATAATAAATTATATTGTTAACTGTATAGTTACATTTACATTCAATGTACATTCAATGTCCCCATTGTAAAGTCTTTATTCTGCTTTTCTGGACCACTTTTCTTCCCAATTTACCCCAATTTAAATTCCCACCCGCTTTTTACACTCCCTCTTTAATATGATGCCACAAAGCTGAGAAGGTGAAGGCTTTGAAACGCTTCCTCTAAGTCTTTAAGCTTACTTTTAATGCGCAATGTGACGCTGGCCATTAGTTAACATAGCAGAAACAGCTGGTATTCCAAAGCTCAACAAGAACAGTAACTGCTGTTTCTGCTATGTTAACTATGCTATGTTAACTATCGTATGTTAAGTAGGGCTAGCGTCGCATTAAGTGTTAAGAGTCAGAACGTTATTGATGATTGGGCCAATGCTTGGACTTTTGTAAGTTTGAGACGGCACTTTTGACATTTTCCATTTTTTCAGTGTGAAAAAATAGCAAAAACATGGCAAAAAAGAAAAGAATGTTTAGTCTTTCTGCAAGAATCAAGACTTTACACACCACAGCAATCAATAAGCACTCCTCAACTTCGGAAAATCGGAAATAAAACACAAATGTGGTATTGAACGAAAGTTTCAGTTCACACTAATTGGAAATCTAATCTGTTTTTATGGTTGAACCTTGGGCCATATCTTTACTCCAGTACTCAGTCATTTATATGGAAGACTAAGACGACGATAAGTCATAAGAAGTTATTGAGCATGGTGTTGTGTGGATATTTGAACTGATGAATACTCAGGCATTGGTAATATGTTGTGTGGACTGTATAATGTATTTATGTGAATATGTATTTTAGGATTACCCCTCCATTGCAATGCTGGCTGACAAGCTGTCAGAGAATAATATCAACCTCATCTTCGCCGTGACTGACAACGTGGTCCCCCTATACCTGGTGAGTGTACTGTACATACATGCCCACACACATCTTCTCCTTCTCTTTTTCTCTCTCCTGCATGCAATAATGGGTTCAGTGTCTGCTGTCTTGTCACATTGCGCGGTGTTGCACCTCCACACACCCTCACAGCGAGTTTTGCTGTCTTTCAGAATTACAGTAAACTGATTCCTGGCACCACCGTGGGCAGACTGTCTTACGATTCGAGGAACATCATCCAGCTCATCCTGGACGCGTACGCGGTGAGCCTCGCCCGCTCAGGAATTCCCAGCTCGCTTTGCTGAAACCTCTCACTTCTGCCCACTCTTACATGACATTCATTTCACAGGCTCCAACGTTAGCGGAGGTCCACCGATCTCAGATTTTAATGGCCTATTCCCATTCTGACGTCTATTCCCATTCTGACAGCCAGCGTTTCAGCTTATTAAACTATTTATTTTAAAAGCAACAGGCACCCAAGATAACCTTGTTTATTCGCTGTGCTCCGGGATCTGAGTGAACGCGCTGATATGAAACAAATAGGCTCTTAAGCAACTTTCCAGCTGACGTTTTCGACAAAGCAGAACAACCGCATTCAAATTTAACACACATGTACTGAGCCTGCCCGCTTGATTTGTTTACGGTACTGTGCAACAATCGTCCAGTTAATCCAGAGCGGTGCTGAAGTCTGGACTCTGGGGTGGTCAGTCTATTGTTCAGAGAACACCAGCAGCTTCTTTGACTGATTGGTAAATGTTCTTCCTTTTCTCAATAAGGGCTTCTTGACAGCTACACATCTTTTTAGGCTCATAGTTATCCAAGTTATCTTCTCACAGTGGAAGGATGGACAGAAACATCTGTATATGTTTTCAGCTCTAAAGCAAGGGTGGAACTTCATTTCCTTCTCTCTCTCAAAGAAGTCATGTTTATTTGATGGCAACAGTATCGGTGGTCTACTAGGTGTTAGGAAGCCCTATATTCTATAAGGGTCTTTGACTTTTTCATTGTACATTGTGTCATTGTACATCCCAATACACAATCTTAAAAAATAATACACTACGATCTCTATTTAATGGGTTCTTTAGTAAAGGGGCACTATGAGTTCTACATAGAATCGTTTGATAACTAAATTAAGTTATTGGGTCCTTCTCCCAATAAGTTTGGGAGAAGGACAAAAATCATTACACGCTCTATATAAACCACTCCTCTGCCCTTACCTTCTCATGACTAAAATTCACACTCCATAACCTCCCCAACTCCTCCATCTCTTCCAAAATCAAGGGGGGACCTGGCTTCAAAACCCAGCAGCCAAAGCCACCCAGAAGTCCACCCCCAAGTTTCTCAGAGGTCCCCTTCCTTGCCATGCTGATCCAAGTGATCCACACTTGGCAAATTGGTCTTTTGTATGGCTACATGTATTTTTTAGTTCAGATTGATGGTGAAAATGATTCTATATACAACTTTTTGTAAATGGTATGTCATGATTGTAACAATAGTAGAATTATTTTTGGTACTACAGTATATAGAACCATATACAAAACATTCTTCATCAATCTAAAGAACTGTTTTACCATACAAATGGTAATTTAAGCATGCAAGTGGTTCTATATAGATTATTTTCTAATATGAATGAACCATCTAAAAGCCATGTTTTTTTAAGAGTGTATGCATGTATGACTAAATGTATGCCCTCATCTGTGGTTGGTATAGTGTAGTGGTTACATTGTTGCCCTCAGTGCTGTAGACTGGGGTTCAGTTCCCCACCAGTTAATCGTTCTTGGGCATAACTTTTCCTTCACCTTCCTGTGTACATGTAAACTGTAAGTCCCTCTGACTAAGAGCATCTGCTAAACAGCATAAAGGTAAATGTAATGTGCTGCTAGAATATCGTCTTAGACATCTGGTTGCACATGATGACTGTCAACACTCTAACCATGCGCTCTATACAGAATATCAGATCGAAGGCAGAGTTGGAGGTGTTGGGTGTTCCAGATGAGCTAATCTTGTCGTTCAATGCTACATGTCTCAACGGAGAGGTGGTGCCTGGAGTCAGATCCTGCTCGGGACTCAAGATTGGAGACACGGTCAGTAACTCACATCAATACAAACACGTAATAGAAGCCCAGGTGATCTTCTGGCTTTGTGTGTGTGCAGTGCAAAATGTGAGGGGATCGAAGAAAAAGCGGGTGAAGGTATTAGACGTTCGGCTAATGACACATTCCACTCCAGCAGCTTGCAGTGACCTTTTCTTTCTCAGACTTTTCTTAAACCAGGCATACATTTGCATGAGCGATGCAAAGACATGTTGTCTGAAGAGTCCTACTATCCTAAAAAAAAAAACTATTCCACAGATTGTTTGCATCATGGAATTGTTAAGGTGTAAGGTCTTTCAGAGCCTGACATGCAATGTATGTAATGTATGGAACCCCATGGAAAAGTTATTTTTTTTAGATTTAACATTATTTAACAATTCCAATTAGCATTATATATACAAACTCAGAATAGATTCATATACTAAATAAATATATATAGCTTTATGTGTGTTATTGACATAATGACCCCTGGTTTTTGTCACAACCACTGTAATAAAATCAGAGTCTGTAAGTTTCTCTACATCAAACCACACTGAGTGACCCTGTTTAAATATTAAACATGGAAATAGTTGAGATTATCTAAAAAAATTGATTTTAGGTCCCTTTCCCCACTTACTTACTAACCTGAAGTATCAAAAGTATCAAAGGTAAGAGGGTTAAATGGCTCCAAAGCATCTGTCAGTGGCATGACATAATGTCACACACATGTGACCAGTATTACAAGAACATTATCCAGAAATCTTTGAGATATATATATAGATATATATATATATATATATATATATATGTGTGTGTGTGTGTGTGTGTGTGTGATCTCCTGTTGACCTGCTACTTTTTAATAAAAATCAAAGTGTTCTGAAATAAGCTTTCCTCTGTCTATCTTCCATCTCTCCTTTTCTCTCTGTCTCTTTTTCCCAGGTGTCATTCAGTGTGGAGGCGAAGCTGCGTGGCTGCCCTAAAGAGAAGAGCCACACGTTCATTATTAAGCCTCTGGGTTTTAAAGACACACTGCAGGTTACTGTGGACTTCGCCTGTGACTGCGCCTGCCACGACGCTGCCGTGCCTGCTAGCCCCGCCTGCAACAGCAACGGCACCCTGGACTGTGGGGTGTGTCTGTGCGATGCCGGGCGGCTGGGGCCACACTGCGAGTGTACAGAAGGGGACTTCAAACCCACAGAGGCGGACAACTGCAGCCCTGACCCTCAGGCGCCAGTCTGCAGCGGCCGCGGAGACTGCCTGTGTGGCCAGTGCAGCTGTCACTCAAACGACTTTGGAAAGGTGTGGGGGAAGTACTGCGAGTGTGATGACTTCAACTGTATCCGCTCCAAAGGACAACTCTGCTCCGGTGAGGCTTTCATGGTTATCTAATGTGGGTGGGGGAGAGTAAAGTGGGGTGTTTAAAGGGCTTGTACCATGCAAAACTATTTAAATATAAACAGTGTTAAAGCTTTAACAATGCAAAAGCAGCCTGCAAACCATCAACATGATTACATTTAACAACGCATTCAAGCTACAACAGCAAATAGGAAGTGCTGTTGCGGCAGACTGCAGACTGTAGCTGAGTTATTAGAGTGAAAGATGTAGGGAAAGAGATTAAAGCATATTTATGTAAATGCATGGCCTTTAAAAGAAAAAAGGCATCAGTATGGTGTTAACATCCTTAAGCATTTCAATCTGAACTTAAAGGTGCAGTCGGTGAACCCACAGAACAACCACTAATATCTGAACTCAACAGCAAAACAGATACACTCCTTCCTTCAATGTTGTTCCAGAAGCTTCACAACACCCCCCCCCCACCCCCCACCCCCACCCCCCCCACACACACACACAAACACAAAACTTATGGACGTGCATTGCCAATGTGATTGTCGCTGGTCTAGAAAACTTGTTTTTTTAGATCTTAGAGGCCATTAAAATTCTTCATTAACTCCTTCATCTATGGTACATGTAAATTATCATGATGTAACATTACAGAAAACAACAACGTTATGTTTGGTTGCCTAAATTACTTGTTCGAAATGTCCTGCTTCAGCTTAAAAGTGCAGTAGTTCCATTCCTGACCAAATAGTTTCTTGTTGGAACGTACACGTTTCACCTTAAATGTAAATTTCAAACAAGAAGTTGATGAATAGGAAGCCAACTTCAGACTCATCAGCTCTCTGAGGTCTCTCTTTACCATTGAAACACCTCATTCATGTTAACACATCTCTTCGTCCTGGCCTTGTCTAAGAACTTCTCTCTCAATCTATGTTCTTCAGGCTCTTTCTTGCCCAACTTTGCTTTTTGACAATCCGTGGAGTTCAGCATGTAGCCCCTGCCCTTCCCCCTGTCCTGTGTGCAAGCGTGAGTGTTGTGTGTCTTGACCCAGGTCATTTAAGTATGTGCCTTAAAGACACAGAAACAAAAAACATAAAGAAAGGTTAGAAAATGGTCTCATTAAGAGTGCATATAAAAGTGCATATAAAAACAGATACAAATAGAAGAAGACTTACAATATTAGATTTATAGTATGAGTTTTTAACACATTACTTGAATTAAGACTTGATCCAGGGGCATTTTAGGTGCCTTGCAAAAGTCCACACCCTTTCACTGCAACAAGTACCAACACATGTAGACAGTTGACAGCACACCACTATATATGGTAATGATAGCTACATACTGAGATACTGGGGTCCATGTTATGCTTCAACCTGCATGCTGTTCTTGGTGATTTATTGCAGCATATTATGAAATGCTACTCATCCCTTCAACATGTCTGTGCACAGCTGCGGATCAGAATCCAAAACCTCATCTGCGGGTCAGATCTTGTGCTTTCATACAAAATTCAGGATATTACCAAACGATGGAGCTCAGCGTCTATGAAACAAGCTTGTTTTGCAAGCAAGCACGGTGTCTTTATGGGGTGTTTGAAGGATACATGCATGTCTGTGGATGTATTTGGGTTCGTTTTGGGACAAACTTGTGTGTAATGCATGTGTATCTGTATGTATGAGCTCGCATGTTTGATTAGGTGCATGTTAAAGAATGCAGTACAACATTCATAATCTCTAAAATGAGGTCAGGCCTCATAACTTAAGGCCTCATTCGCACATATTTTTGTAGACGTGGTCATCCACAGCCAAGGGTGTTGGAAATAAGGTCACAGCGGACCTGGATGGGGGGGCCTCCAAAAACTGAATAAATTTCTTTTGATTTCTGATTTTGCTAGTATTATAATAGCCTCCACGATCAGGTTCTGCTTATCTGCTTGGTGTTTCCTTCATCTGCCTGCTTCCTGCCCTCACAAAGCAAAAGTGGTTTGATGTAAATAACATGGCTTAAGACAGCAGTCGGTGGCTTTCACCAATTCTTAAACCTAAAAAGAAAACCAGGATTAGGGAAACAACTGAAAATGTAAGACATGGTGATCTTACCAGTGTAGGTAGCTATTTCCAGCATCCGGTCATTTGAGCAGTGTAAGTGAAAATAACAGTAAATGTAATATTTTTTTATTTCTCTTTTGAGTTTCTCTCTTATTACATTAATATTCTGGGACACCATAAAAATGAGTAATTGTGCAAGTTAAGCAACCTTAAATTGAGTTGATGTATCTAATATCTCTCATTGTGAGATTGCTGTAACCTTATTTATTAGATGTACTTGGCTCTTTCACTTGGTGTATATGTTGGTAGATATTTGCGTTTGTTTTAAGGAGCTTGATCTGCCAACCGTCAGCCAACATAGTGAGATCATTTAACTCAACAAACGTATCTAAAGCAAGTAAAAATGCCCAGAAATAGCTAACGAAACCTAGCTGATGAAATGAGAATGGCTCATATCATAAACATAACTGTTTCCTATAATTGATGCCTAGACCCTCCATTCAAATGATGCCCATAAAGCTACTTGAGCACTAACATCGCTCCCTTGTGGAAAGCCTTTAGAATGCAAACAACAGAAAATGCTAACTGCAGCACACTGCTCAATTTGCAATGACTGCACATGCACTATATTGCCCTCCCAGTATTCACGCACCCACCCAAATCATTAAATTCTGGTGTTCCAATCACTTCCTAAGCAAATGGAGCTGTGCTAAAACATAGGACGTGCTTGCCATCCTCACCTGAGTTGCCATAAAGCTGAACGTGTTTGTAGCTGAACATTTGTATCTAACAGATGTAGTTTATTAGCTGTGGCTTGAGCTAAAGTATGTACCACAGCCATCTGCTGTTAAATGTTTTTTATCATAGATTTATATTTGTTATTATATATGCATGTGCATTATGCATATACTAGGTAGAGCTGTCACCTTACAGTGAGAAGGATCTGGGTTTGATTCCACCAGGTGACTGTCCAAAGATGTCCAAAGACATGCAGTCAGGTGAAGTGAAAATGCTAAGTTGCCTCTAGATGTGAATGTGTGTACAGCTGTGTTTGCCCGGTGATGGACTGACAGCCTGTCCACGGTGTTTCCTGCCTGCTCCCATTGAGTGCTTGCATAGGTTCCAGTAAGCCGCCCTCGCCCCCATTCCGCTCGTGACTCAGAAGGGTTTTGAAAGATGAGTGACTAAATGTTTCCTGCCACATTAAGAGCACTAGGTGAGATAACTAATTTTGTATGATAAGAAAGAATCTTGCATGCCCCCAGGAAGTCTATATACTTGTACTGAACCGCCCAGTGCAGCATGAAGTGGTAAAGAGGATGTAACGACATGTTGCAAATGCAAAAACACAATGTCTAACTGTGCTGAAGAAACAAGAAAGACAGAAACAAGGACATATATGAATGAAAGTAGGTTGAATGCCGCAGTGGGTCATGGCTATGGTTATATGGGGACAATGATATTTTCTGTAATCCTCATTTTTTAACAAGAATATGCTGCCAAGTGATGTCACATTAGCAGCTGTTTAAAAAGATGCAGTGGCTGACTTGTCTTTATTAACCTTCCTGGCCAGGTTTGAACAATTTTGGCAACAAACTTTATTATGACTGCCATTACAATTTAGGGTTTTCTGCAAATGTAGAGATTTGTTTTGGTTAAGAAGACCAGAATATCCTTGCTGTCCAAAGAAAAATGCATATTTCCATTTTTGCCGATTAAAATGTTTCTGTATTATTTGGACATGACAGCTGTTCTTTACATCCTGTCAAATTTTCATGATGAATGGACCAATAAAATTGCCTTAAAATAGCTTGTAAACAAATATGGTTCCATTGACTCACATTGAAAGTAAAGATTTTTGGTTGAAAAAGTGGAAAGTTTTTGTTCTGTCCTGTAAAGTTACCATTTTGGAGATGCATGTTTTTCTTTGGACAGCAACAATATACTTTTTCTAGCTTGACCCTTAAAGCTTTAACAGTGTGTGCCAATGCCAGTTATTTGTGGTTGTGATATCAAAGCATATGGATGTTCGGCAGCTTCTGATTAGTCAAAAATATCTAAGAAAGTGTCCAATTTGTCCAACCTCTCTTTATCCCTTAACATTAAAACGGCTGCTTTTGTTACTGCATATTTAAGAGTGATATGCCATATGTAAATGAGATCTTTTACAATTGGCTGTCCTGTAGTGTGCATCATTCAGGTAGTACCCTGGGCTCCAACATTACTTTAATAGGCTGAATAGGCCGATATGTAAATACAATTATTTTCATCCATCCATCCATTATCTTCCGTTTATCCCACTAGTTGGGGTCACGGGGGGGGCTGGCGCCAATCTCAACATCATCAGGCGAAGGCGGGGTACACCATGGACAGTTCGCCAGTCCATCGCATGGCCAACACTCACTCACGCAAACGCTCACACTAGCAATTTAACAGTCCTAACACACGTGTTTGGACTGTGGGGGAAAAACTAGAGTACCCGGAGGAAACCCACTCAAGCACAGGGACATCATGATGCAACATCATGTTTTAAACAAGATTCTTTATCTACTCTGTAACAATGTACGTTTAGACTTCTATGACTTCACTAAAGTTAGCAGTTAGCACAGCTGAAGCATCCGTAGTTAAAGTCAGTGTCGAAGCCTTAAACACTCAAAAAGTGCAAATCTATAATAGGTTAAACAGAAACTTGAGTGGTTTGACAAGGGAAGACAATATTTGACATTGGCAGAAGTGGAAATGCGGTGTAGGACAGCTGATAGCGGTTGTACAACCGGTAGGAAGCTCTTATGCTGTTAGGTCGTTGCCCTTATTACGGTATTACACAGTGAAATATTTCTCTGTGCTAAGCGATACCTGCACCTGAACAAGCTCAGATAAGACTCCAGTCTTTTAGGCTGTAGATCGTTTCATGCTCTCTGCTTTATCTCACCTGCCTCGCATTGTCTGCATGTTTGCCGGTCACCCTGGATAAGAACATCTATTATATGTAAATGTAAACATATGAAATAAATATTGGACTTGACCGTACGTGCTTGATTCAAATAGGAATTCCCCATCATCCCCTTATCAATTAAATATGTAGCACCAACTGATGGCAGAAGTAGGTGAATCGAAAGACAAAACTGATGTACATGTGGAATTTAAGTATATTGGAGTGCATCACTTTTTCAGTGTGTGCAGGGTTATTGTTTTTAATGAATACTTTTATTAAAATGAAAAATTACGAATTGTAATAATGTATAAAAACAGCAACTTCCACAAACACAAAAAAACTCAGTCAAAAGTCCAAAAGTCCAAACGGAACCTAAAATAAATAGTATATATAGTATTTATTTCTCAGTGCATGAAGGATGATGTAAAAGTGACATCAAAACCTTGAATAGAGAAATGGTGATGTCTTTGAGTGCAGTTCTGATAATTTAGCATTGTGAAACTTGTAGTCTAAATCGACTGATATATTCATCATAACAACAATCTAAACCTCAAGTCCTTTTCAAGCAGTTCAAACTATAAAAAAACTGCAGTAAAATAGGCAGGTTTTTAAATGAATAAAATATTTGTCCCTCAAAACATTTTACAGAGTGAATACGTGCTGATAAGAAGTGATCAGACTATTAAATCATTAATGTAAATGAGATAAACCAGAGTTTTATCTAGCTGTCTCTCCTGTCGGCTCCTCTGCGTCCACCATGTCTGTTGTAGTGTGAGAGGCTGTTCGTAGTGAGCAGTCAGTCCACGTCACGAAACCAAGTGCCATCAGCCAATAGCGTTCGGGCCATGTCCCGCCCCCAAACTGTCAAAAACACCCCCTCCGAGCGCAGTCGGCGGTAATTGCACTTCGCGCGTGAGGAAAAAATCTAATTGCATAAGAAAGAAAAAAACATTAAAAGAGGAAAAAAGACAGTTTGAGCGTGTTTATGAAAATAACGCATGCGGTTTCTCTTTCTGTGCTCATGAGTTTCACATTTGCGCTCACATGTGAAACATTTACGTGCAGCTTTAAATCTTTCACCTTGTGTTTTTGCGCGCTCAAGTTTTGACATTGATGTGACGCCATAGGCCTACATTCTAACTTAAGTAAGAGTATTGATAGTTGATTAAAATAGTGACCAAAGTAGAAGTAAAATAACCTCCCAGAAACATTCTTACAGAAGAATCAGGTCAAGATCTACAATGGAACTCCTTAGAAACTCCTGCATCTATCAGTGTCATTTTTAGAAAGATGGTTGTTTAAGGATTCGTTAGTAAACATTGTTCTATATAAAATCATGAACACTGTATAAAACCAAGAGTGCTGTAGAGTTTCACATCATAACCATAGCAGATTGCTTCTTGGTGCTATATAACAGTGGTTCCCAACTCTAGTCTTGACCCCCAGCCCTGTACTGATTGTACTCTCCTGCCAAAACACACCCACTTCAACTCAGGCAGGTCCTGTTTATAAGTGCCTTAGTTGGACCAGGTGTGTTAGGAGCAGGGCAAACACTTAACTGTGCAGAACAGGGTTGGGTACCACTGCATATAGATCAGTTCTGAAACAGATACAAAACAGAACATTGTCCATCAATCCTTTTAAGAACATTTTAAGCATGTTATTAGTTATTTGGGTTCTATATAGACCCACTGTCTTGACTAAAGAACCATTGAAGAACCATCTTTTTAAGGATGTACAAGTGAAGAATGTTACAACCTATTCTTCTGTTTCAGGGACTCCAGAGAATCAGACATCTGACAAACAAGGCAGCATCACCAAATAAACACAATACAATTCATTACTGTTCATTAATAAAAAGCAGATCCCTTTACTATTTATTAAACTTGGCTATTATGATTTGTAAACGCTCAGTAGAAAACAAATGCATCAATATCTGAGAGCACTATTGCTTCATGTAGATTATTGGTGTATCTACACTACCCCTCAAAAGTTTAGGATCTCTTTAGAATTTCATTTCATGCTATTTTCATGTAATTCATGCAATTTTAATGCAATTCACAAACAATATTGTCCATTTCACAATTAACTTAAGTGTATCAGATGATTTTTAAAGAATAAAAATGTTTGTATTAAAGTCTATTTTTGTATAGAGGCTTATTTAGCATATAGTCCTATTATCAGCAATTCTCAGTCCTCTGTCTAAATCTCCTGGTACGGCCACCAATCCAAGTTAAGGATGTTGTTGGGCTAATTGGTTGTTTGGACACTCTTGCTCAATTGTGATGTACAGCTGAAAATCTTTCTACTAATAAGTGAGTATAAAGGGAGAACAACATTCTAGATTAGTTTAGTATCTGAAGCATCAGCAGTTGATGGCTTGCTGACCGACTCAAAATGACCAGAAAGAAACAACTTTCTTTAGAGACCCGTCAGTCCATTGTTGTGTTAAGGAAGGAAGATACTCCATTGAAAACAAGAACATTTTACTGTGATCCCAAACTTTTGAGTGGTAGTGTATATTACTAATGTTTAATGTATCTTCTTTAATAATTTTCTAAATATAGACTAATCTCCTGTGTGCGTGTTTGTGTGTTTTCTCTCGCAGGTCATGGCGACTGTGTGTGCGGGTTCTGTCAGTGTGACCCCGATTGGTCAGGTGAGAGCTGTAACTGCTCCACCAGGACGGACACCTGTATGGGCACTATTGGCCTGCTCTGTAGTGGACGCGGTCAGTGTGTGTGTGGAGTGTGTGAGTGCACTCAGCCTGGAGCATACGGCACTACCTGTGAGAAGTGTCCCACCTGCCCTGACTCCTGCACCATCAAAAAGTGAGTGTGTGTGTGTGTGCGTGTGTGTGTTTACTTAGGAAATCATATCATTAGACTGGGGCTGTTCAAACTGTTGCATACTACTGTATATGCACGGGGGACCAGGACGCTGTTCCAGAAGTAAAATTCAGGAAAGCATTTGGTCTCAAATTCAGGAATCAAGATTCAGGAATCAAGAAAACTGCATGTGGTTACTAAAGTATATAGGCTGAAAATATGCTGAACAGATTTTGTGCTCTCATAAAGTGCAGCTAAAAATCTTCACTATCAGCCAAACGTTTTAGATCACTACCAGTCAAACATATTAGTACACTACCAGTCAAACGTTTTAAATCACTACCAGTCAAACATTTTAGATACACTACCAGTCAAACATATTAGTACACTACCAGCCAAACGTTTTAGATCACTACCAGTCAAACATATTAGTACACTACCAGTCAAACGTTTTAAATCACTACCAGTCAAACGTTTTAGATACACTACCAGTCAAACATATTAGTACACTACCAGTCAAACGTTTTAGTACACTACCAGTCAAACGTTTTAAATCACTACCAGCCAAACGTTTTAGATCACTACCAGCCAAACGTTTTAGATACACTACCAGTCAAACGTTTTAAATCACTACCAGCCAAACGTTTTAGATCACTACCAGCCAAACGTTTTAGATACACTACCAGTCAAACGTTTTAAATCACTACCAGCCAAACGTTTTAGATCACTACCAGTCAAACGTTTTAGTACACTACCAGTCAAACGTTTTAGTACACTACCAGACAAACGTTTTAGTACACTACCAGACAAACGTTTTAGATCACTACCAGTCAAACGTTTTAGATCACTACCAGTCAAACGTTTTAGTACACTACCAGTCAAACGTTTTAGTACACTACGTCAAACGTTTTACTACACTACCAGTCAAACGTTTTAGATCACTACCAGTCAAACGTTTTAGTACACTACCAGTCAAACGTTTTAGTACACTACCAGTCAAACGTTTTAGATCACTACCAGTCAAACGTTTTAGTACACTACCAGTCAAACGTTTTAGTACACTACCAGTCAAACGTTTTAGATCACTACCAGTCAAACGTTTTAGATCACTACCAGTCAAACGTTTTAGATACACTACCAGTCAAACGTTTTAGATCACTACCAGACAAACGTTTTAGATCACTACCAGTCAAACGTTTTAGTACACTACCAGTCAAACGTTTTAGATCACTACCAGTCAAACGTTTTAGTACACTACCAGTCAAACGTTTTAGTACACTACCAGCCAAACGTTTTAGATCACTACCAGTCAAACGTTTTAGTACACTACCAGTCAAACGTTTTAGTACACTACCAGTCAAACGTTTTAGATCACTACCAGTCAAACGTTTTAGATACACTACCAGTCAAACGTTTTAGATCACTACCAGACAAACGTTTTAGATCACTACCAGACAAACGTTTTAGAACACTACCAGTCAAACGTTTTAGTACACTACCAGGCAAACGTTTTAGTACACTACCAGTCAAACGTTTTAGATCACTACCAGCCAAACGTTTTAGAAACACTACCAGTCAAACGTTTTAGTACACTACCAGTCAAACGTTTTAGTACACTACCAGACAAACGTTTTAGTACACTACCAGACAAACATTTTAGATCACTACCAGTCAAACGTTTTAGTACACTACCAGACAAACATTTTAGATCACTACCAGTCAAACGTTTTAGTACACTACCAGACAAACGTTTTAGTACACTACCAGACAAACGTTTTAGTACACTACCAGCCAAACTTTTTAGATACACTACCAGACAAACATTTTAGATCACTACCAGTCAAACGTTTTAGTACACTACCAGTCAAACGTTTTAGATATACTACCAGTCAAACGTTGTAGTACACTACCAGTCAAACGTTTTAGATCACTACCAGTCAAACGTTTTAGTACACTACCAGGCAAACGTTTTAGATCACTACCAGTCAAACGTTTTAGTACACTACCAGCCAAACGTTTTAGAAAACTACCAGTCAAACGTTTTAGAAACACTACCAGTCAAACGTTTTAGTACACTACCAGTCAAACGTTTTAGTACACTACCAGACAAACGTTTTAGTACACTACCAGACAAACATTTTAGATCACTACCAGTCAAACGTTTTAGTACACTACCAGACAAACATTTTAGAACACTTCCAGTCAAACGTTTTAGAACACTTCCAGTCAAACGTTTTCGATACACTACCAGTCAAACGTTGTAGTACACTACCAGTCAAACGTTTTAGATCACTACCAGTCAAACGTTTTAGATCACTACCAGTCAAACGTTTTAGATCACTACCAGTCAAACGTTTTAGTACACTACCAGCCAAACGTTTTAGATCACTACCAGTCAAACGTTTTAGTACACTACCAGTCAAACGTTTTGGATACACTACCAGTCAAACGTTTTAGATCACTACCAGTCAAACGTTTTAGATCACTACAAGTCAAACGTTTTAGTACTCTACCAGTCAAACGTTTTAGATCACTACCAGTCAAACGTTTTAGTACACTACCAATCAAACGTTTTAGATCACTACCAGTCAAACGTTTTAGATCACTACCAGTCAAACGTTTTAGTACACTACCAATCAAATGTTTTAGATCACTACCAGTCAAACGTTTTAGATCACTACCAGTCAAACATTTTAGTACACTACCAGTCAAACGTTTTAGTACACTACCAGTCAAACGTTTTAGTACACTACCAGTCAAACGTTTTGGATACACTACCAGTCAAACGTTTTAGATCACTACCAGTCAAACGTTTTAGTACACTACCAGTCAAACGTTTTAGATACACTACCAGTCAAACGTTTTAAATCACTACCAGTCAAACGTTTTAGTACACTACCAGTCAAACGTTTTAGTACACTACCAGTCAAACGTTTTAGATCACTACCAGTCAAACGTTTTAGTACACTACCAGTCAAACGTTTTAGATCACTACCAGTCAAACGTTTTAGATCACTACCAGTCAAACGTTTTAGTACACTACCAGTCAAACGTTTTAGAACACTACCAGTCAAACGTTTTAGTACACTACCAGTCAAACGTTTTAGTACCACTACCAGTCAAACGTTTTAGATACACTACCAGTCAAACGTTTTAGATCACTACCAGTCAAACGTTTTAGATACACTACCAGTCAAACGTTTTAGATCACTACCAGTCAAACGTTTTAGATACACTACCAGCCAAACGTTTTAGATCACTACCAGTCAAACGTTTTAGATACACTACCAGCCAAACGTTTTAGTACAAACGCTTGCATGCAAAGATGTAACATAAAGCAAAATTTACGGTTGCCTATATTTTTCTATATATTTGGTGTTGCACTCTGATTACATGATGATATTAGTTTTAGGATTGAATGTTATTTAAGAGGTAATCAGAACTGGAATGCATTTTAAAGGTAGCCCTGTGTATATGTACGTGCAGGGACTGTGTGGAGTGTAAGCACTATAAGAGAGGACCACTGTACGAGAAGAATACCTGTAATATAATCTGCAGAGACGACATCACACTGGTGGACGAGCTGGGTAACACATACTTTCACGTACTACCACATTACTTTGTATATTGACACCCCTGGAATATGAGAAAAACAGGATTAAATGTTAAAACATATTTCATTATAAATATTAAAGGAAAAAAATATAATATTGAAGTACAATGATTGAAAAAACAAAGGTACCGGCATTTCGGCAAGTAAAATGATCTCAAGAGATATTTTGACTGACTAAAATCACTGTGAACAAGTGAAAAGGTTGAAATGAGTGCAGTCATACTTTAGGGATCTGGTTGTAGAGGTTTAAATGAAATCTACATTCATCTTGGACTTAGTCTCGCATTGCCAGTGTCTCTATAGGCATGTTCAAGATACGGCTGCGCCTGGCCGGCCTTGGTGGTCAGCGAGAGCAGCCGAACGCAGTTGGGGGAGGAGGTTAGAAAAGAGTTTTAACTCGGACAGACACCACCTGCAGCCTATGTGAACAACGGCGGGTCTCACAGTGTTCACTCTCTTTACAGCTGATGAAGTAGACGCAATAGAAAAATAGTAAAAAGACAAAAAAGAAGTAGGAAGAGTAGAAATAAAAATAGATACAAACACAATAGTAATGTAGTGCTTTTAAAGACACTCACAAATCATAAGAGTAAAAATCCACGGCACTTCAGCCTCTTCATGATCTGAAATACTAATTATGAAAAAAGAAATATGTTGAATACTGCATGAAAATTAACTGTCGTGCTACTAGATATGATAGTGTTAGCGTAAATATGAGGTCTTTAAAGGTCCAGCTACTACTGCAGGAATTAGACTAACATGCAAAGCGACCAATCAGAAGCCTGCTATTTGGCACGACGAGGCAATCTTGAGTCACAAGATAAAGAAGCATAGAAGTATACAGTAGGCAGAGCGTCTGTGGCTGAGACTACGGATTACTAGACTGAAACAACAAAACTTGCTTACATATTGGGTTAGTGCACAACGATACACAGAAGCGCGCACCGGCCGGTAGCTTAGCAACCAGCTAAACCACAGGTCGCGTGCTGCAGTGGGCGGGAACAAGCCGTGACGCAGTCTCTCTCTAACTAGAGCGTCTCAGTAATCTGTTTATGAGGAGAGATATCAGACAGAACCCTGCTACGTAAACAGCTGCCTACTTAGACACTCACTAGGTTTTGAGACACACCCATAGGATTGCCTTAGCGGCTGAGGAAGAGTTCGATGCTTCCTTAAAATCAGGTCTCCTCAGTAGACAGCATGTTTAAGGTATCTAAGTATTGGGATAGCCTACATGTCGGGAGTGCATACTTTGACTCACTAGGTTTTGAGACACACCCTATGTGTGAGGGTAGCTTCCGTTGCTGAGGCCTAATCACTTTTACCAAGAACTGGATGACGGAAGTTGAGCAAATCATTCTATCAGGATAGATTATCAGGAATTCAGACCCAAACATGGTCATTGTGGTCAGAGCGTATCTCTTAAAGGAAGTTAGTTACGTTTTCAAAGTGACAGGAAATGAGACCAAATATGAGCCGCTTCAGTCAAAAATCACTACTTTTGTAGTCTATATTTTACTCCTCCTTCTGCTCAGTTACCACTTTCATGCTTCAAATACACCTTTGCACTGCCTGATATGTATTACAACACTTATTAAGTCTAAGTGTCTAAAGTTTCCCTATTCCTCCCTCTCTCTCTCTCTCTCTCTCTCTCTCTCTCTCTCTCCAGTCTTCCGTGAGAAGAGTGCTGTGAACTGCACCTATAAAGATGAAGATGGCTGTGTTAATCACTTCCAGTATTATGAAGACATCAGCGGGAAATCCATCCTCTACCTAGTCAAAGAACCTGGTGAGAAACAATGAGAGTCATTTAACGGCACAAGTTGTTCCTCGGATGCTGGGAGTGTTTGTGTGTTCATTACCGGGACAGACAAGCACGAGCTGTTACTCCATGTGAATCTTCTTGAAGGAACACCTAAGTCTGAAACATAGCAATGCTTATTACAGAGCGCCTTGACAGCAGCACACACTCGCACATCTACTCACGGGGAGTTAGGGATAGTTACAGCTCTAGCCATTTAGGTGGTCCATACAGGATTTTAAGGGGTCCCCCCGACCTTGCTAGCCGATCCACTGTAAATCAAAGGTTAACTGATAACAATGACTAATACAAGCTGTCAAATTATTATTTATATTTATGTCTTGCTAATTGTAGCTAAATATTGTTAATGCTTGGTTGCTTTTTTGGGGGGTTCTGATAAGTCACACTTTCAATTACAAATAGCCTTCTCAGCATTCTCAGTCCAGCTGTCTGTATCAGAGGCAGTATGTCTTGTTAACCCAGCTAACTAGAACAGCAATGAGTGGATCAGACGCCGCAGTGCTGCTGCGACACCTGAGTGTCTAATAAAGTGGACAGTGAGTGGATACAAACTCCAGCAGCACTGCTGTGTCTGATCCACTCGTACCAGCGCAACACACACCCTCACCACATCAAAATCTCTGGAGTGCTGAGAATGATCCACTACCCCTAGCTCAGTGGTGGTCCTGTAGGGTTCCTGATTATTGATGAATAGGGTAAAAGAGGGCTCATAAAGAGATATACAGAGAAACAGATGGACTACAGTCTAGAAGTACAAAGTGCTGATTAAAAGGACAGTGAGTGTAGATACAAGGAGGTGGTTTAATGTCATGGCTGATTGGAATATGTACAGTGTGTCTGTTATATATGAATATATAGCACATATATTTAAATACATCTAAATATTCTGTATGTGTACATGTAAATGGATGTGTTTTATTGTTTTTTTTATATAGTTACATGTCAAATTGTTTTTGTTGTCTACAGTTTCTAAAAATATATGGAAGTATATTGCCTTTGCATATTGGATTTGGATTTGCATTGATCTGGCTTGCGTATATGTCATTGAGTCTACAGTGGAAAACATTGGAAGACCTGTTGTTCTAAGGGCAGTTCTGGTGTTAAAGCAGAGCAAATTCAGTCCAGGACTTACATAATACAACACCCTATGCTTTTTATTTACATATTACCACAGCATAACTAAGATTTAAACATAGAAATGCATGAAAAACCCCATTCATGATTTCTGTAAAGCAGATTAAAACATGACAGAATTACAGCTACAGGAAAAAGTAAACATAAACCAAAAAAGACACACAAACAAAGGCTTTAGGAAATTTGCCAGCTAATACTATAAACATTGTCTGTCCTATAGCAGACACACTAATGCAGGGTGATTTAAAGGATTTACCTCTACCTTAGATCTTTTATTCCTACAGGGATGAAGGTCAAACTGCTAATATTCTGCATGGAGGTCAATTTGTGTTCATTTGGGTTTGAGAACACATGGCCTTATGGGTCTCAACAGCTATTAGTAAGCGTGTTAAATCAACGTTTAACCATGCCAATTTCCTAGTTGCCAGGATATATGTAATTATTAGAGCTTCTGTGTAATAAACATGAAGGATGTTAACTTTATGTAAGGATTAGTTATGTAGCATTAACTGCATCTCTCTCTCTCTCTCTCTTTCTCTCTTTCTCTTTCTGTGCATGGGCGTAGAGTGTCCTAAGGGTCCGGATATCTTGGAGGTGATAGCCTATGTGACTGGCTCTATTCTCCTGCTGGGGTTGGCGGCTCTGCTGATTTGGAAGCTGCTGGTGACCATTCATGACCGCAGAGAATTTGCCAAGTTTGAGGAGGAGCGTGCCAAGGCCAAGTGGGAAGCGGTGAGACAAAACAGTTCCAAACAGCTACATATACATCTCTCTCTGTCTCTCTCTCTCACTTGCACATGCTCAGAAACGAACAAAACACATACAGAAAACACAAACAATTGTATGTGAACTATTTCAGCTTGCTGTTCACTGACAGTGGTATGTGTACAGCAAGTTGCAATAGGTGGTGTGTCATCTTCTTTGGTTGCATGAGTAAATTAGTGGTTTCATGTAATTTCCTAACTCCTCAGGTACCCTAAGACTTTAAGTGCTTCCACTTATGAGAGCTTATAAGACTAGTGATGGAATCATGATTAACGTGTTGATTTATTTTGGCAGGAGGTTTTGTAACTGGTGCAACTTGTGAGAATGTTTTTTTTGTGTGTGTGTGTGTGTGTGTGTGTGTGTGTGTGGGTGTGTGGGCGTGTGCGTGAACCCTCAAACCTTTTATTTTATTTTATACAGTTTAGGCAGTTTCCCAATTAGTCTAAATAAATTAACTTGATGATCAGTCAAGCTAATTTAGTCTACTGCTGGAACTGGGAATTAATAGACACCCAAATATTCTATCAACAAGACACATTCAGGTCCCATTAAGGTTGGAAAGACTTGTCAGTGTGTTTTAGTGCACAGTATGAAGAATATTTCACAGTTTAGCTAAATGTTGTGGCATTAGAGCAGCAGGTCTTTTGACTCCCACTACAGAACCTCCAGACTCCAGGCCCAGTTCTTCAAGTCTGGTTGGTGGAGTTTTGTAAAATATCACAGTAGGTCTGTGTTCAGCCCCAACAAAACCTTTATTCAAATTGAAACTTATATACTTCCTACTTATGATGTTTTCTAAATTCTTCATTTGGTGCGTACATCTGTCGAGGCAGTACACAGCCTGTTCACCACAGTGAGGTTTACATACACATCTCTGCTGATTGGTTAACACTGCTGACACATCCATCAAAGTCTGTTGCATGCTGTTTCACGCTATCGTGATGAAACATGCTGTTTAAAGTTGGAACTGTAGGAAAAAGGTGCACAGTGATTTAAGAATTGAGTGTTTCTGACTGCCCCCCTTGGCACATTACATGAGGGCTTTACAGCACAACCATAGCAGCATATTAAACATGCTTTTGGCCACATCACCAAGCATCTGAGAACAGTACAGGATATTATAAACCAAAAAACTAACCACTGCAGCATTAGCAATCTCTTAACAAGCACAGCATTTAAAGGTGACTAATTAAAGGGGACCTAATCTGGCTCCTTTTTGTGCATGTTAACAAAAAAAAAAAAAAAAAAAAAAATATATATATATATATATATATATATATATATATATATATATATATATATATATATATATATATATATTTAGTTATAAAACCCAAAGTACATGCCAAAGGCAGAAACGCTCTCCCACAGTAACCACTTTTCTCAGCTGCCTAAAATGGAATTCCCGTCCTTTCCTCTGTTACAAGGTGATGTCATCTCATAACACAGTCCTTATTGCCTGACTACAAGCAAGCTTGGCATGCCCTTATGCAATGTTCAGAAAAAAGTAAAAAAAAAAAACCAAACATACCTCTCTGAAACATTCTGCTCCAGTCTAGCTTGTGAAGGTGGATCAGGTCTACCAACTTGTTCTACCTGACTTTCAGGATGGGACTCTGGCTCAAACTGATACAACAGAACCAACGGCATCGTAAGAATAGTCACTGCAGTGTGGAAGCAGGATGGCGCTCTAGTGGTTGACCAGTCAAACAGAGTGGGCGAGCTCACCAGTCAGAGCACACCCAAAGACACAGGAGCTCTGACAGACCGTTTCAGGCAGAGGGTGAATACAGATGTAGAAGTAGCAGTAGTTCACGCATCACTACCAACAAGGTCCTAGTAAATATCCCACTGTGAGGTATAACAACTGTTTAGAGTCACTTGGTCCCTAAATGTTTGAAGCCCAGGGTAAGTGACTATTAAAGTGGATGATCTGGGCCTGTCAAACTTGACTTCCATGAATGACCTTAATGTAGAACTGGGTGTGGTTTGAATAAAAGTTTTTGGAATGTACTTATAAAGTAGATTTGGGTGCCTATTGACTTCTTGTGTTTGTTAGCCATGTTAGACTGAAAGCACAGAGCAGCACAGTTTGGACCCCAAACATATTGTGCTTGATCCACTACATCTGAGGAGAGTTTTCTTTCCTCTAAACCATTCCTTTAATATCTATTCTAAAAGTTCTGAAGGTGGAAGTGCTGTACTATTTAACTGAACACTGTACCTCATGCATGTAGATCTATTGACCCCTAGTGGACAAAGAAATCGCTACAGCTGGTTAGTCCAACAGATTAACATTTCCATTGATGTTTATTACATTGTTTTTCAGCTAAAACATCCTCTTCTCTTTTACAGGCCAATAACCCGTTATACCGAGGAGCTACAACCACTTTTACGAACGTGACCTACAGCGGCAACTCATAAAGACATTAACACCTCCAGCACATGCAATCACTGTCCCCACTGAAATATCACTGTCACTGACTTCAGAGTTGCTGGCATGGTGAGAAGGTGATAGGGATATCAAACTTGTGACTGTGATGTAGAGCTGTGCTGAGCACAACCATGAATCAGTTGAGAATGTAGATGCAGTTCTTTTCATTTTTTTATGTTTTCAATTGCTTGCAAACCAAGTATAACGTTCATGAGTTACTCATGAGAGAATGTTGCCATTGCGTTGCTTTCTGGCCACAGCACGAGAGAGAAGACCACATGACCCAACAGCAACCTGCTAAAGGTCCAAAACTTCTGAGGCTTTCTAATGATGTTGCAGCCTTGGACCTCCTGATGAATGAATGTTGGGAATATAATGCGTACATGCACTATGTATTGTTGGAGTGGCTGATTACTGTTGAGAAAGGGAGAATTTTTGATGCACTTTATTGAGAAGATGGTGCTGCGGTACAGCGCTCATGTTAACGTCATGTCATGTTTCGTTTTTGGTTCTGGTTGCTTTGGTTGTCATAGATACAACATCATGTGGCCGCTTCTAGACTTCCAGAACTTTTGTTGCCATGGCAGCGCTGGTTGAGATTCTGTTGGACCCCGTAGGAATCCAGACGGCTCGGCGCTGGAGACTCAGTCATTCATGAAAATGTGGAAATGTCAGCCAGAGAACCAGTCAATTCCTTTATATCCCCGTTAATGACTTCTGTGTGATCTAATGGAATCTAGCAGCACATTAGACAAAACTTCGAGTGCCTTTTCACGCAGCCAAAGCCTGATTGGTAAACTACTGATTTTAATTTCACATTGTTTTAAGCCTGTTGGATGGGTTTTGCTTTACCTTAGACTGAATATGTTTCTAAATAAACTCTAATTAAAAAAAAAAAACATCTTTGTGTACTTAAATATTTCATCTGTTCGCATCTACAGTGGGACTGAATATCTAATTTGGGTGTAAATAACCATTTCCGGGCCAAACTTTTCCACAGATGCCCAAAACAAATAAAAATCACAGGAACTGAAAACCTTTTCATTCCTTGTTTATTCAGAGACCACTGTGGGTTAAAAAGGGTCTAAATACTTTCAGCTCCAGTCTGTGTGTTAACACATTCGAACCTCAAATATCTACTCAGTTATCATTCTAAACTACTCACCATTCTAGCACTTTTCTTGTGATGAGAAAGAGAAGAGAAAAGCAGTAGTGAATAATGTAAGTTATAATTATTAAATGAATGAATAAAAACAAAGACACTAATGTTAGCTAGCTAGCTAAAGTCAGCACCAACTAGCAAAGGCCAATCTGGCCCTTTGTGGTTGTCCGACACAGACTATAAGTTTTTTATTGTGTTTCTTGCTTTAAACACACTTTAATAATGTTCTGTTTCTTAGGTGTTTTATATGTTGCTCAGCTAAAGTGAGGATAACTAGCCCTAGCCAGCTATCTCTGCCATAGCTAGTTAGCATTAGCATTATCCGCTTCATCAGCCCTTGTTTGACTGACAGGCTTGATGACCAAAACATGAAAAATTGGTTTCATAGCAAGAAACGCCTAATTAAACACATAGTTTACATCAAGGGTTTACATCAAAGGGTCAGTTGGGCTTTTGCCAGTGGGTCCGAACATTAGCTAGCTAACATTAGAGTCCAGTGCCATCAGCCTGATTTTCTTAATTTGTTCAAGAATTGTAACCTTATCAACTGCAGCCATTTCCTTATCCTATGTAGTATTTTATCTATTGACAAATGAGAGTCTCAGTACTGGCCGCCCAGTAAGCACTGAGCAAAAAACAAGTGGACCACCAACTCTGGTGTTAGTGGGCCAACAGTGGTCCGCCATCTTTCTGCTATCAGGGTACTAACAAGCATTTTTCAGTAAGTACAAACTGTTTAAGACCAAAACCTTAAGTTTATTTAATGTAATAACTGTCTGTGAGGGAATTTTCAAAGGCATTAAATTCCTGAGACGTCCCCTCAGCATTACTGTGAACAGTTTTGACTCTGACAGAGTCCTTTAAGTAGAGAAATTTCCCTGTAAGTAGTATTCCTTGCTCTTTATGAAGTACATACAAATAGTGGGGGTGTAACAATTAGCTTCACACCAGGTTCAGATTTAAGATAAGGGAAAAAAACAGCAAGCCTCTGCCCCCTGCTGCTCAAATCTGGTATAACATGCTGAGTGTTTGGCATGTTTTCCATCATTGCTTTTTCATACAGTAGTGAAGAAAAACAGTGATGAGGAAAAAATGAGGTTATTGATGACTGAAATTCCACGAGTGATGCTGGAATTTGCTTTTGTTAAATTACAGAGAAAGAAATAATGAATAAAGCTGAATGTAGACTTTAGACTCTTCTGTATTTAAACTATTCTGTTTTTACAGAAACACATTACAGTAGAAACATACATATTCACTGTATAGAAAGAAATCAAATACTACTAGTATTTACTGTGCTGGGCCAGAAACCCTGTCCACTGTGAACAACATAATTCCAGAAGAGACTGTTTTTTAGCACCTGGGTAGATCAGATCGGACCACTTTAGTAATAGTGTACACAAGCTTTTGCAATTGAAGCTCCGGGAACACAGAGTTTTGCTAAAGTTTGGCAGCAAGAGAAGTAAATAAAAGAATTCTGTAAACAAATATTATTATGGTTTCAATACTTTGTCAACAACTGTAGATAAGGAAAGATTAATTTTCAATTAAAATGTATTATTTGTGTATTATTTAGCCATATATATATATATATATATATATATATATATATATATATATATATATATATATATATATATATATATATATATATATTTATGCATGTACCTTTAACTTATATATATATTTATTTTTTTATTTATTTTTTTTAGGCACAATCGTATCTAAAAACTATTGTAAAACAGTGTACTTAATAATCAGATACCTGATACATTTTGTTATTCAGTTGTTCGGTCAAAGCATTTGCATGTGTTTTAGAATTTTTACTTTGCTAACCACCAATTAACTCACAGAGGCTGGGGTGCGTCTGTTGTACTTATTGTGGGATTGTTATTGTGGGATTGTTTGGGTGCATTTGATTTTCTGCATTACAAAGATGAACAGAGTTTGGGACACAGCTTAGCTCTCTGTATCGAGTTTCTTAATCAGACACCTAGAACATAATCCAATCTAAGAAAGCAGAGTAGGTCATATGAGTGCAGTATTAGTGTGCAACCAAATATAGCCACTTTATTTGCAATCCAAAACCACCAGAGAACCCACACAATTAACAATTAGTATTATCTCTGTAAGATTTGTGTTTGATATATATATTTGTAACTATGCTAGAACTGGTAGCACACATTATCGCCACCAGAATATTGTCTAATTAATAAATGAAAAGGTTTTTTTTCCTGTATATACTTGAGTTTAAAAAGTAGATATGTTTAAAAGAGATATGTTTTCTTTCACATAGTTTTATATTGGGCTACATACTTTAGAAAAAAAATTGGTAGTAAAAATTGGTACAGTCCCCAAAAGTCCACTTAAACGAAAACCGATCACCACCACTGCAAACAGTTCAGACTCGGCAGGTTTCTCTCTGGACTGACTGTGTTTACTTTGTTTAATTTAGTACTTTTTTAAATCGGTGGAGTTTCCCTTTACGCACAAGTTTTTCCTAGTACTGTTTCCTCTCCTGATGAGTTTACTGATATGATCGAGAACGGTCTGCAGACATATATTATTTGGGTAGAGACGGCGGATGTGATCTAAGGGGTCCCGCCTCTCTCCAGGTCAGTAGGGGGCAGCACTGCTCCTCCTGGTCTGCTGATCGCGGAGGAGGAAGAAGAAGGAGGAGCAGCGTGATGGCGGCGCCCGCTGCTGTGCCGGTGTGTGAGGAGAGTATGAGCCAGTCCGGAGAGGAACCGAACCGGAGCCGAGAAGACGAACAGAAACGCCCACAGTTTGGGACTCGCTTCCTCACAGACCCCCGGCAGGTCTTTCAGCACAATGCCTGGTAGGAGACGGTTTGTTTTAACACATCTCAGATGTTAAAGCTCCACTGAGCAAGCTTCTCTTATTTCTCTATTTCTCCACTAAACCTGTACTGACCTGCAAACACAGTCACTCAGTGACAGCGTACTGTTTTACTGCCCGCGGTGTTGTCTCAACGGTGAAATGTAATCCTTCAAAAAGTTGACCACATTATCTGACAACGTTGTGACAACGTAGAGGTAACGTTGTCAGAACCTCCTAGAATCATTTCTACGTTCTATTATACCTGCATTGAACTCCATGGAATTTTGTATAGTTGCCAACAGATTATAATACCATTAACAACATTATATGATCTGTGATGACACGTTGTGGCTCAGACACCATCAGATACAGAAGCCCTTATATGAAAAATACTAAATACTAAAATACTAAACTAAGCCTTATTACTAAAATTAACTATTGTTCCATAAGAACAATGAAGCCAACAGCAACTTGACCCACCAAATTGATATGCTGTATTAACTTTTTTTAGATTAATTTGTAATACATCAGAAAGACAACATTAGAAGACATCATATAATTTGTTTGGAAGAACATAAAATATGTGTTATTAATAGGATGGAAGGCTGTTTTTATTATCAGTATTATTATCATTATTATCATCCTGTAATTGAGCCATTATTAATGAAAAAAGCAAACAAGATATTCCATTATATAAAATGCATTCAGGACTCTTAATGTTATCTGCTGATGTGGTAGGGATAACGTGGAGTGGTCCAAGGAGCAGGAGGAGGCTGCACAGAAGAAAGTACAGGAGCACAGTCAGCCTTTACCAGCAGAGAAGCAAGGTGTGTGGGTATCATCCAATTCAGATCTGATTCAGCTGAGTTGTAGGCCTGAAAAAAGTTATTTAAGTACCAAAGGAACCAGTTCAGTTACTATATACTATCGGTAGCTTAACATGAGACTGATGTGGCGGTGGTGTGTTAGTGTGTGTCAGACACAGCAGCACTGCTGTAGTGTTTAAACACTGTGTCCACTCACTGTCCACTCTATTAGACATGCCTGCCTTGTTGGTCCACCGTGTAATTGTAAAGTCAGAGATGATAGCTCATCTGCTGCTGCACAGTTTGTCACAGGACACTGTTGGTTGGATGTAGTTGGTTTGTGGACTATTCTCAGACCAGTAGTGACACTGAGAGTTTTAAAACTCCAGCAGCACTGCTGTGCCTGATCCACTCATACCACTCAGATCCACTCACAACAGTACAAGAAGAGATCAAAAAGATGAACCATACTTGGGAGGAGATCGGGATGTTGGTCAAAGACAGATCCAAGTGGAAGAAAACACTTGCAGCCTTATGTCTCAATGGGGATAAAGAGGAAGTGTAGATGTAAGAGGTTGGTTTTAATGTTATGACTGATTGGTGTATATACATTGGTATATACATCTTGCCTTTTCTTTAATAATAGACACTGGGAGCTTCAATAATTTCAATAATTGTTTTCTTGTTTATCAAAGGCCGTTTGTCCATCTCTTCTCTCTTTCGTGCTGTTTCTAGCAAGTTGTGTACGTTAAGCTCACAGCTCTGTTCTGAGAATTGTTTGCTTCCTTTGAGCAGAAGAGTTTGACTGTAAAGCGAACGAGTACTGGAACGCCTTCTACACTATCCATGAGAACCGCTTCTTTAAGGACCGTCACTGGCTCTTCACTGAGTTCCCTGAGCTCGCCCCTCAGCCTAAGGAACCCAACAGCTCCACAGACGAGCTCAGAGAGAACTTATCAAACCTGGAAATAAATGGTGACGAGACTTCAGCTTCGCACAAAGAAGAGCCGGTGTTTCCTGGAGCCTCAGCTTCCTATCGCATTATGGAGGTGAATTGTTTGATACTCATTGTGTCTCAGTGTGTACATGTACATTACTGTTAGTGTAAGATGGCTGTATAACCTTTTACAATTGAATGCGTGTGTGATGTCTTAGGTTGGCTGTGGAGTGGGAAACACAGTCTTCCCGATTCTCAAGACCAACAAGTGAGTAAGGTTAAGAATGCTGTATCGTATCGGCAGGTTTTGAGAATCTGAGTTTATTGAAAACAGAATAAGCCTCTCTGCATTTCAAGCACTGCAGTTCCATGAGGCTGGTTTTGGCTTTCTATTCCCCAGCATCTTATTCCAGTTTCAGTTCCCACGTAAACAGTGGAGCAGTTTCATTTGGGCATCTAGAGCCAGGATGTAACTACTGCACCATTAAAGTGTAGTCTGATGTCTTATAGTACATTTAAAAAATATATATTATTATATTATTACATTTCAAAAAACAATTTTTCTAGAGAAGAAGCTTTTATTTGCTCAGCAAAACACTTTATTTTTGAAATATTCAGATAGTATTAATACAGTAAGTAGTGCTCGTCCAGTAACTAATACTGTATATATGTGTTATATATGTGTTTATTTAACCCTTTTCAAGTTTTTCCTCATGGCAACTCAGTATTATTTGCATACCTGCTTTGACTACTCAGTAGCTGACTACTTTATTAGCTAAAACAAGATTGCTGGTGAAGGAACTGAATAAATTCATATAATGTCTGGGGCATCCAGGAGAAATCTGGAACTAAACCTTGTCAAAATATGATTTACTTCTTTCAGAATATGATATTTATACTACTTTGTGTTGTATTTGTGTGTATTGATATCTGTTCTAATGATATCTGGTGTTCTTACTAGTGACTAGTACATTTACTGCCAAGATGCATGCTTTGAAACAGTCAGCTTAGGTACCTACTATCATGTAAATCAAATCAAACTACATGCAGAAAATAAAACCTTAAAAATTAAATGAACAAAGCCTGCTGCAACTGGGTTATGAAATGCACACAGTCCTAGTCAGGCAAAAAAGTGGGGATTTAAGCTGCTTTTAGCTGCAACAAAGTATTGTAATAATAATAATAATAATAATAATATATTTTTATTATTATTGTGATTAAAATCAGATCTGCATGCACAATACCATGAGAATACCATAATAATGCCTTTATCAATGATAGCATTTTAATATTGTTTTAAAAAATAATAATATTGGTTTTTTTTTTAAATTATATTGTTTAAAAAAAAATTTTTGTCGATTTCTATATTTGTGCATCATTTGATTGAAATGTAAGCTGCCGTTTACATTGTATTAAAACTTCACGATGAATGGACCAATAGAAGTGCTCTGAAATAGCTTGGAAAAACTTTTAGTCCCATTCGCTTACATAGGAAGTAAAGACTGTTTTCGTTCTCTCCTGTAAAGTTACCATTTTGGAGATTTTTTTTTTTTGGACAGCGAGGATAAGACTGAAAAACATAATCTTCCACAAGAGCCCCCACAAAATGCTCTTTTGAAAGACCTCATTTCTCACCCTTGCTCTCGCCAAGACTCCAGCTCACAGCCAACATACACACTTGACGTGCCTGCACAATAGGGGGCAACGCTCCAGCTGCTAGATTCTGCAACAGTGTGCAAAACCAGAAGTACAGAATGGATTGATTGAATGTCGTACAAGCTCGAAATGTTCATGGTTAAGCTAAACCCAGTGTGTGAATATGAAAGTAAACCAGCATTAACGTGGCATCACGAGTATCTCATACTGTATATACTATAAGTGTGTTATCAGAGACCCTTCAGAGCTTTAGTGTGTCTTTGTTTATTCACTGCTCATTTAAAAATTCAGACACCTGAATAGCAAAAGTTGTTCTCGTTCCTACTGAAAAACTCTCACGTGTTCAGTCGGCTGTAACTGCGTTGACAAGACCCGACTAGAGCCAGTGGTGCAGGACGTACTGCACAATGGCGACAGCTTACTGACAGCTTGAAGACACCTGAAAGCTGGCGGTTGCTTTTTTATGTCTGGGCCTTAAAGCTTCCCACTGCATCAGTGACAGCAATGGAGGACCACCCGATCAAGTCCATCATCACAGTAGAGAGCAAAGCAGTTGCATATTTTAATTCTTTACTTAATTTATACAGTCACTATGCACTCCATATACAAGCCATATGTCTTACCATATATATATATACACCATGTATGAGCGGTGCCACGTATCCATAAAAGCACATCATGTTCTGTTTCTCTTCCTCTCTGTCTTCCAGTGATCCAGGTCTCTTTGTGTACTGCTGTGACTTTTCCAGCACCGCTGTTGACCTTGTCAAGGTAAGAGAGCATAAGATAAATCTAATAACTGGCTACTTTGCTTATGGTTTGGATCTTGTATTTGATTCACTCATTGGCTTGCAGTCTAATCCGGAGTATGACCCGTCTCGCTGTCACGCCTTCGTTCATGACTTGAGTGATGTCACGGATAGGTACCCAATGCCAGAGCAGAGCCTTGACGTCATCGTCCTTATATTCGTCCTTTCCGCTCTACATCCTGACAAGTGAGTGGGATGGAGAGCCTTGATGTAGGGTTGTGGTAGCTGTGGGTGATGGGGGGGTAGTTTTTATATCAGAAGTTTAAAGGTAATTTACATCTCTCTCTCTGTCAGGATGCAGAGTTGTATCAATAGGCTCGCCGGGTTGCTGAAACCGGGGGGAGTTCTCTTACTGAGGGACTATGGACGCTATGACATGGCCCAGCTTCGATTTAAAAAAGGTTAGTGTTCTAGAGCAGCACTTGACCCCTCTTGAGCTATTTGAAACCCCAAATACTAGATAGCGGTGTTCTTCAGCTGTTACACTCTTTCACTACAAGTAGTTCAATGGCTTATTGCTAACATTAGCATTAACGAACCTGTACATATGGCATTGTGTTTTCTATACTGTGACAATTTTCCTTAAATTAGATGTTAAATATATTTATCATTGCTGTCCAGATTATTTTGGAGCATGTCTATGGGTCCATTAATCATACAACTTGCACACAATGTACACATTTAAATGGCAGCTAATAAAAATTATTATTATTATTTTATTACTATGTATGCCAATATATATTAGCAGTATTTCCAATACAAGACTAAAGAAACAAAAGCATATCTAGACTACTATTCAACAAAATGTAATTGTATAACTGATTTAGCTGATACTGTTGTTTTAATTACACTGGTGCTCGTTTAAACTTTGGAACTTCTTTCGTTTTATCCACTATTTAGGAAGGTGCTTGTCTGAAAATTTCTACGTAAGAGGAGATGGAACACGAGTGTATTTCTTCACTCAGGGTAAAGAACCTTCACATTCACCAGACAAACCACACAGCTGTATTGTAGTATGTCTACCTACACAATGCTGTCCATGATTGTGAGATGTGTACTATGGCTGCAGTGTGGCTTTGTAGTTCTGCTTAAGCTAAAAAAGCAAGCCCTATACTTAATGTCTGAATGAGGAAATGCTGAAACAGCACCACAACCATGCCAGGGTAACTCTGCAGCATACTTATTATGTGCATTTCAGAGGCTGACTCAAAAACCTCTGTTATTGAAGTCCTGAAAAACTAGTGCTGACAGGATTCTGACTTGAGCTTTAGAGGCACCATAGAATGCATTTATCCGACATTTTAAATAGCTCTACACAGGAAGTATGTGACTTTGGTCGGGGTGAAAAATGAATAATTTGTGAATAATTTGATCTGATTTGCTGGTTTATAGCCATGTTGTCCAACGTTTGGGAAACTGTCTGGAGATAACTGTGTAAATCTGTAAAACTAACAACTTCGAGTTAAAGTTGTTTAGCTGAAATGGGCTTTCCAGCTTGTTTTCCAGCTTGTTTTCCAGCTTGTTTTGCAGCTTTCCACCTTAATTGGTGTCAAAGATGCATACCTCTACCAGCTGTAGCATTTAAGGTGGAACAGAATATTTCACGTGAGAAGCTGGAAAATAGAAAGACAATTTTTTTATAGATAAATATCAGCCACACCTGTTAACACTTTGGTTCTATGAAAATGGTATAAAGAGTGCCAATGTTTGTTTTCACAATCATTTTTTGTAGAGATGGAAGGATTGATCAGCTATGTATCGGACGATTTTTAATCAAAACATGCGATCGGTGATTGGCCGATATTTCTCCAAATTAGCCGATCCCAAGAGCCGATCAATGGCGTTAAACAAATTAGTCTAATTTCTGTATTTCCAGCTAGCGTTTTGTTGAAACCCCCTCCGGCCAGGACTTGCAATTCCTATCTGAACCGCTAGGTGGAAACACATACCATTTCATTTTCCACAGACTGACTAAAGCGGCGTGCCTCGCGATAACAGTTTTCCTTTGTGTTGCGTTGCATCCGTCTAGCAGCTTGTTGCCGTATGTGACACAGACTCGTCCAGAGCATTTTTAAGATCTTTAAAGTTAACCATGTCTCGTTGGGGAACCAAGACAAAGACATTTAACACTTCTAATCTGATACGGTTATAGAGTACACCACGCAGCTGAATACAGTGAGTATCAGCAAACAGCAGAGCTAACACACACAGCTAGCACAAAACAAACAACCCAGAACACCATACAGACCAGATCTGACTCCGGTACGAACAGTACAGCAGCAGCAATTTAAGATCTACGTTTAATGATTGCAGTCTTTTTGAGTCTACGTTTAATGACTGCAGGTTTGACTGCATTTATTTAATTGGCTTTTTTCGTTTTAAATTAAGGGTTTAAATTGAATAATTGCAGTATTGAGGATATTTGTTTGATTTACTTTGTTTTTACTGTTTATTTTGTTAAAAATATGTTGCTGTTTCACATGAGCTCGTTACAAATGGTAATAAACCAGTTTAGACCATGTTTCATGACTTGCTTGCGCTAATAATATGGAGCCCTGCCGTGGCATATAGCCCTGCCCTCTATCAGTATCGGCTATCGGCTGATCGCGTTGAAAGGTGATCGGCGATCGAAATCAGCCTCAAAAACGCTGATCGGTCCATCTCTAGTTTTTTGGTATCTCCATGTTTTCTGCCATATTTGTTGCTGTTGCTCTGTTGTCGTATGTAATTTTTGAAGTTTTGGGGTCAATACTGTTACGTACCGGCCTAAGATTTTTTAAATTGGCCTGTTTTATAGCCCTCTTTTGCAAATATGAGATTTGTTTTGACAACAGTTCATAGTATGTCAGTTCCATGTACCCCATGTATCCCAATCTAGATAAGGCTAAATCTATTGCCATTATTTCAGTGATATATTTGTAACCGAGAACACATGCAAACATTTTTTTCTTTCTCCTCACTCCCTCTCTTTTCTATTTGTCTTCTCAGAGGAGCTGCATGAGCTGTTTGTTGGAGCTGGTCTGGAGAAGGTGCAGAACCTGGTGGATCGGCGGCTCCAGGTGAACAGAGGAAAGCAGCTGACCATGTACAGAGTGTGGGTGCAGTGCAAGTACCGCAAGAACCAAAAGCCTTCACAAGAACCTGCAGCTCAGCACTGAGTCAAAGATTGACCACCGTGCTCCAGCTGGACTGAGGGGAACACTTGATAAGTTGACAGGTACCAGGAGGACTGGATTGAGAAAACAAGAAAACTTAAGATGCCAACAGAAGACTGGATCTCTGAGGACAGGGACTGTAAACAGTGAAAGCAGTGTGACTGGAGGGTGTCAGTGACTTCCGGTCTTGGTCGCCATGTTGTTCATTTCTGGAATGCAGAATGTACCCAGTAAGCCTAAATACAGCAAGGAGAAGAACGTGGAGGCAGGACTTTAAATGCATTCATTCCTTAGTGCCCACTGGCCACAATGGACAAATAGCAAGGTTTCTTGCTTTTAAAACATTTTTATCTAAATTTATATCCTAAATAAAACATGGCATGCTTTTAACAGAACCCTTTTTGGTCTCATAGATACTTGTTGCTTCATAGGTCTGTGCACATTGATGGTTACCCTAGTTACTGTTACAGCCCTCAGTGATGGTAACGACCAGTGGTTTAAGTAAATGTTAGTTAAGGTTGTGATTTATTGCATGCAGACGAGAGTAAGACACCAGTAAGACACCTGATCATCTGCCAGCCAAGACTGCATTTCCTGAAAACGGTGTCGAGCAACTAATATGTTAACCTTGAAAAGAGGGTGTTTAACATTAGTCTCTATCATTTAACTTTGTAGATTGTAGTTGTTTCAGGAAACTCATCCCCGATCTTTAACTCTACCCTACTACTATGTGCCTTGAATAGAGCGATTATATAATACTGACTAGGGGTGGGCGATATGGCCCTACAATAATATCACGATATTTCATGGTATTTTTGCGATAATGATACTCTTGGCGATATGACAAAACATTGAATTTAAAAAATATTTCATAAATACACTACTGCAACAAAATGAAAATTACATTTTATTGTTGCATATGATATGGCACACCCCTAACTGAGATATAAAAAAATACAAGAATTTCTTTTATCAGATTGTAACAGAAGTCAATGATCCAGAATGTCACAATACTAAATAATACACTCCAAATATCTCCATATATCCAGGACTGAAGTAAAATGAATGATGCTGGACAGATAAAATCTGTCTCTAGTAGATATATGATGGGAAATAAGAAAAGTGTTAATTTTTATTTTGCTAAAAACAGTAATAAAGTAGTACCCTAATGTGATAATTAGGGATGGGTGATATGGCATGATATTTTAGGGTATAATATCGTTCACGATATTCAAAAATGTTGGCGATATTATTGTGTATGACACCATATGGCACACCCCTAATACTGACAACTAAAGTTCTTAACAGAATGATAAAAAATAAGCATATCGCACACCGAAGACATGTATCTACTGTTTTGCAGAGATAGCCACTAAAGTTAGCAGTTAGCCCCAGCCAGTCTGTAATACCACTTTGTACCTCAAGAGGTGATAGAGTCACTGTAGTGTCCTGTCTGCCAACAGTCCAACATGAGAGGATGCAGCAGCGCTGCCCTGATGGCTGATTCCTGGCAGGTTTGTTAGTCATGTTGAGGTTTCAGTTACAAGTTTAATCATTTAAAGACAGGTAGCAAATGAAATGGAGAGAAAACACAGCCATAGCTGAACGTCTTGGTAAGCATGCATTATAAGGGCTTCTGTCCACTCTGTTCTTTCGTTGGCAGCAAACTGGAGAAGGGTTCTTGGTGAGTAAAGATACGAAGTTTGATGAGGAACAACAGAAGGGACTGTGCTTTAATTAGTGATATGTTGCCCCCTATTGTTGGGGGCATGAATGCGACAGGTAGCGTCATGTTTGCAAATATTTTGTTTTGGAAAATATATTAAGCTTAAATATAAGGCATCAGATGTCATGCCTCCATAAAAAGCCATGTATGGTATAGTGTCCATTACTAGGACATTCTGAGGCCACAGCATCAGCAAAACAGGCAATACAGATATGCCCAAGCTCTGAAACAAGAGATGCTGCTGAAGACACCACAGTGTCTTTATTACCAGATCAATTACAGTTTCATCAAATTAAACATAACAAATCCTGACCATGTCTTTCACTGAACTGCACTTTATCATCTTCTATTTGACAAAGATTAAGGTTCAATTCTCACTTAAAGTCATCAGCAAATGTACTAATAGCAACACCATCACTGTTGTGTCTTTCCTAGGTTCCTAAGGTTCATGTGTTCACTGTTGCACATACGCTGTGCTCTTGTGGCCCACCAGCAAAGATGTTACATTGGTGAGAACACACAGTTTGTTGAACCAACAAAATGTACATTAGTTAATGATCAGTTCTATTAAACGGTACACATTTTAAACCTGTACTCCACCTGCACCACTGCCTTCACCACCAATGTCTGAAAGATGTTACTAATCGAGCGACCACTGCGGTTACCACAACCACAGTCTCCAGTGACAGCAGTGGTTCTAAGATCCTCAGTACCCTCAGTACCCACATTATCACTTAAATACTTAAGAGTTCTGAATAAATGGTGAAGATGTGTTGGGAGCAGGGTTAGATCAAAGCTGTGGACTGGTTTGGTTTGAAGGGCATACCGACTGTTAAAGAACTACAAGTGCACTGCCTATAATTAGCATATGTACTCAGAACTTACTTAAATTTACTGATATGGCCATGCTTTTACTTCTACTGAAGAATTTAGTATTCAGAACTACTAGCTATTTGTGTTTACACACAGACAAATTTGACCTCCACATTTGACCCATCCATGCAGTGAAACACTCAAATACATGCACACTTGAGGGGGCAGTAAGCACACTTGCCCTGAGTGGTGATCAGCCTATCCACAGCAGCCGGGGGGCAGTTGGGGGTAAGATGGTCCCTTGACCTCCAGTCTACGAGTCCTGCAGTGTGAGATGGTCAGCAATGTAATTGAACAAGTGAATCAGGCAATAGCCAATGAAAGAGCCAGAAGAGAGACATACAGGCATCCCACCCTACAGTGAACTGTGGACACAGAGCAGCTGGTAGTTGAGCCCAGGCGAATAATCATCAGTTTCAAGACTCAAGGCTGAGTTCTAAATTCCAAAAACAGACAAATCACCGGTAAAATGTTGGAGTTGTTCCGTTTAAAGTATATAACTATCTCAAAACGTTTATCTTACTGTGTGTTCAACTTTCTCTTATCTTTTAATTTTAATACTGGATATTTTGTTTTTATATTATCTTATTATTTAATGTAAGCAGGCAGTAGCACAGTGTATGCACCGAGTGTGACTATGTACATGAAAAATCAACTTTAATTCAATTTGATTCTAGCTATTACACATTTCCTGCTTGCAGCTTAAGCAGGAAGCTGATTGGCCATATTTCTTGATGAGTGGAACTTTCTAGGCCCACACCATGTTGACTATTAAAAGCTTTTCCATTCATATATATTTTTGTCTTGTTGTTCATGCTTCTCTTAACGGTTTATCAGCTTTATGTGAACGGTGAGCTGCTGTCTCTGAGCAGGCAGTAATTATACAAGCGAGACGGCCGTAGCCAACATAGTACAGGGTCAGCAAAGTGCATTAAAATAAGAAAACAAAACTAGCTCCTCTGCTGATAGATGTGCTAAAAAGGTTCCACTGTAGTTCTTTAGGTGACTCAGTACTTAAGCTGTTTTACATTTGTAACTTTATTGTAGCAAAGTAAACACATTAAACTTGAGTATGGATTTAAGGTACCTGCCTCTGGACTACACTGGGATGCCTCAGATCTAGAGAAACGTGTCATGGTGAAGCAATCAATGCCTTTGAATCTCCCTCACAGAAAGGTTATACATGAAATGATTCCAGCAGTCAGGCGGTCAATTACACAGTGAACATTTCAAAAAGGAGCATCCAAATGTACACGGGGCCTCGTTCACTGAAATCTTTTTTTCTTATGTATGTTCTTGAGAAAGGTCCTAAGAAAAAAGTAAGGTTCACGACGTGTTCTTATTGTTTGCACACTTGTGCTCTTTGGTGTGTGTAGATTCTGTTCTTATACAAGAACTGATCACTGAGTTTTAGGAAGAAACTGGTTGATGAATGAGGCCCATTGAACTTGGAGTTTGGACAAGGTTATGTAAAGAGTGGAACATTAATATTAACGTCTCATGTGTATATATGGGCTTGTGGTTGATGAAGCACAGAAAACTGGTATATTGGTATATAATTGTTCTTTTCTCTTGTTTTAATCAAATATCTTCTCACAACAAATACAAGGTGTCTTGATGTGAACTGTAGTACAGCAAGAAGCATTTAACTGCAACAACCCTCTTCATGTAGATGCTGCTTTTTCATATTTTCTGTGAAAGTACATGAATGCAGAACGTTTTAAATTAGGTTTAAGTGTCATCTTCTTCTGTGAGTTTATTGATGGGTTGCAAAGCAGAAATTACTGCCAGACATATGTAGACCCAGATGTTTTCCCATTATCTGTTTACCCAACCACATGTGAACATGTTGAAAGAATTAGCGACTAAATCTCTAAACTGCAACTACAGTATAAATGAAACTCCAGCCTCTATCATGAGAACTCATCATATCTCAGATATCTCTGATCTCAGACACATGTATTGGTTTAAAAGCAAATCTTGACACCACAACACGCTGCATGCGTCACCTCATGTATCTATACATGTATCTATATCTATGTGCATGGGGTCTCGCAGGACCGTGATCTGTCCCCCAGTGTCTACAATGCAAATTACAGTTATAATTACATTTTACAATTATATTTAACCCTCTACTGCACAGCGTTGCCTTCAGGCAACGGAAAGTTTTCTTAAGCCCAATGTCCTGTACATGTTTCTATAAATTATTGCAAACCAAATATGTAAATATGTTTTGCGTTTTTCCTTTGTACTGTAATGATTTGTTGATGTTTTAAAAAGATTGTGTGGTTTTTTACTGCTCTCTAAGTACTCTGTTATGCTATATGAATTCATAATTTTCTCTACGATTCTGTACCATTGTTGCACAACGTTTCCCTTAGGCAACAAAAAAGAAATTGGGTGAAGGATGTTTCTAAAAAAAGTTTTATTAATAAAATGTCTCAAAATTAACCAAGAAATACTATGAAATCATTTTTATCATGTACCATCAAAATTATGTACATGTGTACTCTATTAATATATTAACAAACAATTGTGTCTCAGGCATCAAGCAGTGTATTTAGAATTTTAGAAGTATTAAAGGAGAAATTCACAGAGTCAGAATTGTTCACAGTGGTGGTGAAGGGAACCAGACGTCTGATAGGTCTAACGTCTTTAACTATTTACTTATGACATGAATAGTTGATATAACTTGATGTCTGAGACATTTTTACTATGTTAATCGATTTTTTTAATTCATTCACGGCGGAGGGATACATGCAAGACATTGTAATGCAAACTCACACCCAAAAAAAATTTTTCTTTTGTTTTGTTTTTTCAGATCCTCATCAGCGTTACATATTAACACTCAAGAGACACGTGTACATTCATAGATTACTTTGGAAAGAAAATAAAAAGTTTGTAATGAAGACATGGTTCCTAATACCATCACTGTGTGGCTATGTTTCTCTACAATGAGGCCTTTCACATCAAACTACTCCGAATGTTTACATCATTCTGTGGAAGATTTGAAAAATTTGGTGGAGTTCCCCTTTAAACACTTCGGACGTCTGGTTCCAGTCAGAAGCTTAACAATCCTGATTTGGTACGTGTCTCTAGAATGGAGCACTTATCTTAAAATGAATGGCTTAATCATAAATCTTAATGATTTAATTATGCAAATGAGCTGAAAGGGGCGGTGATTCCCTTTAAACAGACGTGATGGGATTGTGGAATGTGGAAATGGGCGTGGCCGAGCGGCGGAAACATCGTACACGGTCTCACGAGACAACGTGAGATTTACCGATAATTGTTTACATTGCAAAAGATGAGAACCGAACCGAATCGATCCGGATCGAACTGAACAGAACTGAACTAAACTGAGCTGAGCTGAGGGGCTTTTGTAGCGGTAGCTCTTGCTCTCGAGAGATGTGAGCACAGAACCTGCTTTTTTGGGTGCTACTTCAACACTCCAGGCGGTTCGGTGCTGACCCGGAGGAGCCAGACGGACGGAAAGCAGGAGAGAGGTCGAGATTTATTCCGCTGGGGTGCGAAACGGAGCGACGGTGGTGAATGCGCTCTGAACGCTGCGTCCGGGCAGCATGCCATTGCTTTGTAAGGAAGAAAGGAGCATAGCGTAGCCTGGCGGGTTAAAAGACTGGGGCTTTTCTAGCAGTATCGAGGCCTCGAGTCGGAGTCGGAGGTTCCCCGTCTTCCTCCTGCCGCTGGAAGTCGGAGCTGCCGGCCACTGAGCGCTGGGGACAGGCGGGGATTTGTACAAGGCCTTGCTCGGGAATGTCGGGCTAGCCGAGAAAGACAAGACTGGAGTCAAGAAGAAGAGGAGGAGGAGGCGGAGGAGAAGGAGAAGGAGGAGGAGGAGGAGGGGGAGAAGAGAGGAGTGTATTCGGACATTAAACCACACAAAAAAATAAGCCCATCAGAAGTTAAAACGCCATCTACACTTCAGGTAAAAACGCAGCTTGCAGAGTCTTAAAAACTTGTGAGGAATCGAGCCCAGTTAGCAGCTACATCAGTCAGACAATGTTGTGTGGATGATGATGAAGATGATGATGCTGCTGCCAGACCCCACCAACTAACCTGGCCAGGTTAAGTTAACTCCTGCTAATAAGCTGGCTAACCCTCTCAGTTAGGATAGGAATCCGAAGAGAAGGTTAAAGCTATTTTTCTGGGGTATTTTATTTCGTATCTGCTGATAACAAACGTCAAAAAGGTGATACAGAGCAGCCTGCTAGCAGGCTAGCTAGCGTGGTGGTTAGCTAGCCAACTAACGTGCATAGCCTCGAAATAATACCTAAAATAGCCAACGCACAGAAAACATTTAATCTGTTTTTGTCGGTTAGTGCGACGGGTTAATAAACGTGTTTCACTTTGTGTTCAATTTTCACTTGTTTGAGCTGGTAGTAACTTTGTTGCCTCGACAATGGTTGAATACTTTGAAAGCTAGCTGGTTAGCAGGCTAGTTTAGTTGTTAGCTGGCGAACCTGGGCAGCTAGTTAGCTCTTGGTTGGCATCGTGTGTGTGTGTGTGTTTTCTCCAGCCACCTCCCTGAACCTGGTGCTGACCTAATGAAGTTATTGAGGCTCAGCTCACAATAATTGGTCTTTGTGCTTCGATGTGTTGGATCATGTTGTAAGAGGAGCTCGGTGTTGTGATTGTTTTACTAACTAGAGCTCATACAGGTTTGTATGTGTGTTGTTAGGTCTCTGTACATGGCTCATGGGGTCGTATGACTCTTGATTGACGATGCTTGTGGGCTCACAGGGGCCTGTGGATGTTCGGTGGGATGTGGGAGAGAGGGGGAGACTCATTAATTCTAAGAGAAGTCCCAAAAAAAACATGCAGTGACACATGACTCAACATGTCACACACACATTACTGTGGTATCAATCCGTCAGCGTCACTATGGCTACATAATCAGATGCAAACCATTTCTCTCCCTCTTTCTCTCAGTCATGATGGAGGAACTGCACAGTTTGGATCCTCGGAGGCAGGAGCTGCTGGAGGCGCGCTTCACTGGGGTCGGAGTTGCCAAGGTCTGCTAGCACCTGGCCGAAATGTCATTCTTCTTTTTTCATTTGTCATCCTGCATTGTCTGTCCAACTTGCTTTGAGTTAATCAACAGCTCCTCTCTAAACACATGCATCCCAACTTTATATCACTCCTGTATTAATCTCCTTGCAACCACTTTCCGTTTAGCTTCTTAACATGTGTGTGCGCAGCCTGTATGTCTTTTGATCTGTTATGCTTTAGCCTGCAGAAAGTAGGGATATGCAATTAATCATGCAGCCTGTTAATTAAAAGCTGATTCATTTCAAAGGTCCGCAGACCCAAATGGTATGTCTACTGTGATATGATCAGGCATGGTTACAAACACAGTCATTCTTCAACTAAGCTCTGCAGAGAATGCTGTTTGATTCTGTTACACTTGGACTGGACTGACCGTCAGTGTTTAATTCAGTGTAGTTTAAATCGTCCGACTGTTAGGTAGCAGTATCGTAATCTTCTCCTCATCCGTTAGACTCGTCCACTCCATCGTAAACAAGCAGGCGTATGCATAAGGTTGGGTGTTTTTATGCTATGACAGTTTTCCTAAAATTAGTTTAAAAAATCTCTTTGCTTTGTGTAAGAAAATAGTAAAATTTCAAATATCAGGATATTATGTTTCGTGATACTGTATGTATACACAGATTCCTGGCAGACAGTGAATCATTGTGTTCTGTGTTTAAACCTTTGTCCACTAGATGGCAGTGATGTAATCCATTTTCAGCTCCACTCCAACATTAACGAGTAGCACAAGGGCGCAATGCTATTGTAAACATTGGCAAACCTGTTCCTATAGTGGTGTGTTTCAATAGTAGGATTTGAAAAATCGCGTTATATCACTTTGCTTGCAGTATATCGGGATATATGTATTGTATCACCAGGTTCTTGCCAGTACACAGCCCTATATCACAGTATATTAAATTGTATCCCTTGCATCATGATATGTACTGTATCGTCATGTTTTTGCTAGTCCATAGCCCTAATATATATTCAGCTTGGCACAATCTAGTAATGACATGTAAAAGCCTAATCTGAAGAACTTACATCAGTAGGCAGTTCCAAAACTCTTAGCTTTTCTGTCTTTGGCTACTCTTGTTTGTCACCACCACCTTTTTTCGCTTAGGCTCTGTTTTTACGCTGCAGGTAAAAGTGGCCCAAATCAGATTTTATGTTCTTCATATGTGGCACGGATGTTTTATCTGTGTGACAGTGTGAACAGCAAGAAAACCCGACATCTTCAATATGGGATGTGTTTATATGCGGTAGTGACATCTGATATCCCCCATCATGAGAGTTTCACGTCAGTCCAACTTGATATTTGTCATCATTTCACGCTGCAGAGACCTAAATTTTGTGGTGATGCTTCTGCGCAAACAAAAGCAGAGGGCACCAATCACAGCTGATTGCAAAGAAGCTTCAAAAGAAGGAAAGCAGAGGTTAAAGAAATCGTGGTTGCGGATCAAAGAATTAGCTGTGGCTGAATAACGTGCCCTTTTTACAGCAGCTCGAAAGCATTTTGGGTGAGAAGTCCAGCTGTCAGTGATTTAAACTTATTGGTGATCCGTTCGTATAATGCTGGTATGAAGATGAAACTCTGGGAGTGGACCTGCATTCATTACAGCCATGCCTGTGTACCTCTGCCTGAGTGGGCCACGTGAAGCGGCTCAGTTTAAGATCGTGATCAGTTTAGACGAATTTCAGATGTATATCACATTTATAAAACAATGCTGCTGTGTTTATGCAGCCTTAAGGCTCATTTATACTCCCTCTACGCTTGTTTCAAGCGATTATAACCATCACTGCCCTCAAACTTCTCTGCGTCAGCTCCTTTGACTTGGTTGTTGAGCAACACTTCCAGTAGAGGGCAGTATGGTGACGGTGGATGAGCTCGTAGTTCTGTATTTACTTCGAAAACATTAAAAACAACGGTTTGGCTCTGCGCCACGGATAAGTTACATCATGGTTAAAATTTCTAAGCAGCTCTCCCATCCAATCCTCAAAAAGTACTGCCATTTCTTCTTCTTCTTCTTCTTCTTCTTCTTCTTGTTTCTGTATGGAAGTGGTCGCGTCTTGCACTACCGTCTTCCATGGTCTGCAGCAGTATTGCTACGTCCTGTCCGTATCCGTCAGCTTTCTGAAAACATGCAAATTATGCATGCAAAAAACTAGGGCTGTGTATTGGCAAGAACCTAGTGATACAACACGTATCGTGAAACAGCCGTCACGATTCAATGTATTGCGATATTGTGATTTTTCAAATCCTACTATTAAAACACACCACTATAGGTTTGTCAATGCTTTCAATAGCATTGAGCCCTTGTGCTGCTTGTTAATGTTGGAGTGGAGCTGAAAATGGATTACAGCACTGCCATCTAGTGGTCAGAGGTTTAAACACAACACACAATGATTCACTGTCTGCCAGGAATCTGTGTATCGATACTGTGTTTTTGAGAATCGATACAGTATCACTTAACATATCATGATATTCGATATTTCGATATTTTTTTTCTTACACCCTGCAAAGAACACAGAGTATGGACAGAAAACTCCATGCGTATCCATATTTAATGTTAAGTATTAATGAGCCTTTAGAGGAAAAACACCAAAATGGTCACACTTGCTGTAAAGTTCAGCTGCTTTTATCTCCTTGGTGATAAAATGGAGATGTGTGATGTGGACTAAATAATGTTGGAATTTTAATGAGCCGCTTACTGGAACACATGCCTGAAAACTATTTTTTTGTATTTTTGAAAACAACATACTTTCTCAAATATCTGCAGTTCATCAAACTGTCGGAGCTCCCAAGATTGCTCCAATTTGAAGCCCCAGGTGTAGCACCAAGCAGAATCCCATAATTGTGGGCGTTTTACTATTTGTCATGTTGCGGAAACCCATGTTGCAGAGACTATTAAACCATGAATCACTGTGCAGTCCCAGCGGAAGCATTTGACTGCATCAACCTCATGCAGTGCAAGTCAGGTGCGTCAGGACAGAGCCCTCGATGTTGCTGCGTTTGTGAATTATAGATGTTTTTCTTCAATACAGAGCCCAGAATGTCCCGAAAGAAAGCTAGGACTTGTTACAGAATAGACTTCCCCCGTACTCCACTGCCTGCTTTCCCCGGCAACTCTGTCTCTGTGCAGCCTCGGAATTCAATAGTATTGTGCAGTTTTGATGGCGAAAATGTCAAGGGATTATCGAAAGGTACATTTGGTAGAAAGGACGCACACATGGAGAAATGCGCTTGTAAACAGGATGTTCTCAGCAGCTCGTATGTCTGTGTTTGAAGTTGGTTCTCTCTTTGTTTATTTACTTGCTTATTCCCTTCTGTTCCTAGGGTTCCGGGCACAACGAGTCGTCCAATCAGAGTCTGTGTAGCGTTGGCTCCCTGAGTGACAAAGAGCTGGAGGTTAGTTGAATACACACGTACTTGTGCAATTTCTTTTGTGCGGAAAGGTAGAGGTGGGTGACTTGCTATGATCAGTGTTTTGTGGGCGCTGACGTGTTTTTAACCAGGTGCTGTTTTGTTGAAGAGAGACTCAGAAAATGCTTTTAAGTGGTTTTAAGGAGAACAGTCATTTCGGGTTGCTTTCTTCAGTGTCAGAGGGTGCCGTCATGCCAAAGGTTTGGGTGGGGGAAAACATTCAGGGTTTATTATTTATTTATTTATTTTACACTGTCAAAAAAGGCATTGCATAGAAAACATGAGGGTGAATAAATGAACCATCTTGCGTATCAAACAGCGAGCACTTGGCTTCGATGAATCACTGCAGTGGCATGATGTGCATGGTCTGACGTTGGAGTTTATCTGCAAAGATTGGTGAAAGACAGTGTTTCATTCCAGCATTGTAGGCTTGTCCTTCCTTGTAAACGAGCACACATATCCATATGGTCGTGTGCTATGACAGTTTTCCTAAAATTAGGTTTAAAATCGTATCACTTTTCTTACAGTATCACAGTGTGTTGAATTGTAACCCCCACATCATGATGTGTATTGTATCGCCATGTTCTTGCTGGTCCATAGCCCTAATATGTTTCCAGGATCTAGTAATGTTTACATTTTTAGAGCCGGTTGTGAAGCCACCGTTTTTAACTGAAGTTCAAATTGGAGGCAGCAAAAGTGACGTTTTAGTCATTTTGTCTGTTGAGCACCCTTTCTAGCAGATACAGCAGTGATGGCGTAGTAATTACCCATCAGGCTGGTTCAAAAGTCCAACTATTTTAAATTCTTCTTGACCTCTTCTGGCCTCTTAATCTTCTTAAGATAAAGAACCCTTTTAACTTGCAAGGTGGAGTAATATTACAGGAAGGTGGACAGCGACTGCCCAAAGTTTTTGGTGTGAAATTTTTTAATTTCCTTGCATGCTAGCCTGAAACAGGACTTAAGTTAGATCACTTTTGGGATCAAATGAAACCACATAACAGGTTAAACTCTCTGCTTTGGGATTTTTCATTGTGTTCCTGTTAGGCCGCCTGGCATCCTTCAACTTCTTTTAGCTGCCATCGAGAAGTAAAAGCCACACCAAGATTTACTCTTCTCTGGTCGGTCACCCTCTCTCTCTTTCTTCCATCTGCCAACAATTACTTGTTTGGTCACTTTGAATCGTTTGCCATTATGTCCATGCTGAAAACGCTGAACGCTAAGATAGCTTCATCTTATTGTTGGCTGACACATAGTTGTTGGCGTGTGACATGGTGCTATATGGTGTTATGTAGTTCTTGCGAGAGGTCACATGCCTAGTACTTTAAAGTTGCTTAGAGCTCTAGCAGACATTCCAGGCCTAAAGTGGCAATGACAGAGATGCCATTCTCCCTGAGAGTCAGTGTATTATCAGTGGATTTATTAAAATTGGTGCATATTGTTGCTTTAAACGTTTTGCCCTGTTGTTAGGAGAGCAACTGTTGTGAAGTTAGCATCAAATTCCAGGTGATATTCTCTGTATTTACATAGCCGCTGATCTGTAATAAGAGCTCTTTTTGAGGGCTGATGGTAATTAATTTTAATATAGTAAATCTTAGTTTCAGTGTCATTTTGAGTTTTTCCCCCCAGAGGTCTGCTGGATTCATTTATGTTGAGCTTATTGAACTAAGGCGGCTCGCTATGAAGACTTGTTTAAGGAACCAGACATTTGTGTAGCCAAGCCCTTTCCCTCCCGATCAGATCTACTGTGTTCAAGTTGAAAGTTAAAATTTTCTGTCACCAAACAGCATGTGTTATATAGAGGGTATGCATTCATGTCACTTTCCTGCCAGAATGTGCCCCCTCAGTTGGAATGAGTGGCAGAATGTTCTACAGCCTGGCTGCAGATTAGGGGGACGCAACAAGCAATTATCTGCTTAAATTAAAAATAAGTTGGGCTTCACAGTGAAATGTGAATTCTTGTGGTCGTTGAGTTGGTCCCCCCACCCATACGTTTTAAATATAACTTTTAGATCTACAAAGTTAGCTGGCTAACTAGATCCTCCATTTATGGAAAACTGGGTTTATATTAGGGCTGAAACGATTCCTCGAGGAACTCGAGTAATTCGATTACAAAAAAATCATCGAAACAAATTCTTTGTCTCAAGATTCGTTTAATACATACAGCCATGTACAGCGCTCTGTTTCGCACGGATGACGTTTACTGTTGCACAGCGCGTGCTTACGTTGTTGCCAGGTGACACGAAGAAGACGTGGTTTGATGGCACGGATTGCAAAATAGAGAAAGAGAGAGAGAGAATAAGGAGAGACCAACAGACGAGACGGGTCAGAGAAAACCATACACAGTGTCTAAAGTCTACTGTTAAACCGAACTCACCCGAGAGAGCCGTTACTGAGCGCCAACCTGAAGAAAGACGTGCCTGAAGTTACGTGCCTGAACCTTTAGCCGAGCACCACATCAGTGTTTTAATGTTTCAGCACATCCAGTCCACAGAGCGGAGCGACACACAGTAACCATAATATTTAGCCTAAATCAGTGTGATGGTGGGTTGAGATGAAGGCTAAGGTAAAGTGTGTATGTTGATTGTGGTTATATGTAAATGACTAATTAAGAACGTAAGTCTGTGTGATAGCGAGTTGTCGGTAAAAGATCTAAGCTTATATAAAAAATATATATTTTATCCGATTACTTGATTAATCGATGGAATAATCGATTGAGTACTCGATTACTAAAATAATCGATAGCTGCAGCCCTAGTTTATTTATATATATATATATATATATATATATATATATCAAAATATAATTTTTATCAACTATTATTTTATTTATTTTTTGATAATGTATACATTTTTGATTTATTTTGTAATTTTTTTTTCTGACCAGAGGCTTGTACTGCTTGAGGTTAAAGGGGAAACTTCAATAGGAAGCCTAATTCGGCCGCATGTGATCAGTTTGCTTTTTTATTTGTTTAGCGTTCAACAGTCTGAATCTATGTGAGTTGCACAACAGCTGCTTTCCCATTTTAGATACTTTTGTTTTTCACAGCATATACAGTGACTGCTCTGCGGACACTCGGTTAGACTTTCTGCCGCTCACTGGGCGTAACCGCAGGTATTTTTTTTGCCAGCTGTGACGTAACATGCTTAACCTTCTATTGTGAACGTCTCAAACTCTTGCGATATCATATTTTTGCTGTCTTGCCCCCCTCGTGCAGTACTTATAAACGAAAACTGGGTACCTGACTTAAGCTTTAGCATATTGCATATGATTTTATCTCTTTGAACATATATATACATTAACATGCCCTGTTAATGTACAACCAAACTACGCATTGTAGTAGTTTAAAGTGTTGAAAGTTTTGAGGGCAGTAGAGTTGGGCTGATGGACGGCAGGCAGTGATGAGGTTGTGTAATGGGGGTCACATTAGCCCTGTACTGTACTGTTTTGTTTAGTCTGGGGAGGCTGGTGTTTGCAGGTTGGGTGAGCAGCAGTCTTTTCTTGGAGCCGTCTGGAATGAATAGGATTGTGGAATGAAATGATGTAATGGATTCCTGTTGTCCCTGTCTCGCCCTCGCTTCCTTTTCCTCATTCTCGCTGTCTCTCTCTCTCTCTCTCTCTCTCTCTCTCTCTCTTTTGCTCGCACTTTCAGACACCTGAGAAGAAGTCTAATGACCAGAGGACACGTAAGAGGAAAGGAGACCCCTTTGACAGCCAAGGTAAGAAGCTTTTTGATCAGTTCTGCCAGCGGCAATGGCTACATTGCTTTCTCTTCATCAGACGCATTCCCTATCTGCCAAGGACGCTACACTTCATCTACAAGTGTTTTTGAAAGTGTGAAGAGACTGTGGCTTATGTAGTCATAAAGAATCGGGTTGACCTTGCACCCTCCAGTATGTCATGATTGGCTGAATTAGTAAGGCTGAGGAATTTCATCCATCACATCCAGCCTTTTGACACATCCAGACTCCCTCTGCGCATGGTGACCTTTCTCCTTTCTTTCTCCTTTTCTTCCTCGCCAGCAAAAGCAGGAGGCCGAGGACACAAGATAAGCGATTATTTTGAGGTAGGTTCTACTGCAAATGCTGAATATCTTGCCATGTTGTTTAAATGTCACGGCTCATTTCTTGCAAATCAGATGGACTAAAAAGATGTAAAGCTCTGAGGAGTTTCCTGTATTTATTTAAACAGACGTGTGTCTGTCTGACTGTACACCTACATTTACCAGCTTGTTTTTCACCCCTCACTCATGTTCTTATGAAAACTGAAATCCCGTACCGTAGAGCACACCTGTGGCTCTATCATACAGTGCAGTCTCCTCCTAATGATCAGAGCTGAGGAGAGTCCTCGTTTTAAAATACAGGCTGCTGTAGTATTAAGTAACAACACATGCTAATAACTTAAAGCAAATCAATGAATAAAACCACTGAAGAGAAAGTAAGGAATTCCTACCGCAATCAAGTTGATTCTCACAAGCCAAGGGCTTAGACTATGAACCTGATGTGAGCTCTCAAGCAAAAATAATAATAACCTGACTGTTCACAACATTCTTTGTTTTACAATTTTCTGTGATGTGTGGCTTATTTCATACACACCAAGAAAGCTGAGCCCAGAGTGGAATATTTTATATCTGGTTTTGTTGCATGTACAATTGAGGTAGTGTAGACTGAATGCATGGAGAGTTATAAAAGCAGTACTAACAAAAACCAGGTCGAGCTGATCAGTATGTTTTTGGGTTCCAGTTTAATGGTTCCATCGCTTGAAGTGAATGTGAAATAACTAAACCCCAGCTGTCTGAAAGCATCACATTCCACCAGTTATAACTAAAACAGCAAGCTTTAGTTACATTACATTATATAGGAACGCTGTGATGGTGCAAGGCAAGTTTATTTGTATAGCACCTTTCATACACAGTGGCAACTCAAAGTGCTTTACATAAATAAAGAAATAAGAAATAAAGCATTAAAATAAGTCAGTTAAAATAAATAAATAGGCTGTTTTTCTTGAGTGTAAAGCACTCTGAAGGATATAGCAAGCTAGAAGTAGGAAAATAAGAATAAGGTTTAAAAGTGCTGTTGGACTGTGTGCTGAGAAAATATTTACAAGAAAGAAAATGAAACATAAAAAATGAAAAAGAGGTTTAAAATGAATAACTAACAGTTCAGTAAGAGTAGGAGTTTTAAACTGAGCTGCTCAAACAGGAAGGTTTTCAGTCTGGAGTTAAAGGTGTCCAGTGTTGGGGCTTTCTAATACTCTCGCTCAGCTGATTCCGTTTAACAGCAGCTCAGTAACTAAGCGCTGCTTCCCCATGTTTAATCTTTATCTTAGGAAGGACTAACTGACTACAATATCTAAGAGTTCTGCTCGGCTCATATCGCTGTACTAGATCACACAGATATGCTGGTCCAATACCATTTAGACATTTATAGAGCAGTAACAGGAGCTTACAGGCTATTCTGTAACATACTGGTATCCAGTGTAAGGATTTAAGAATGGGGGTGATGAGGGTACAAGGTGACCAATCAGAACAGAGCCTGTTTATTTCAGTCTTAAATGTGCAGAACCAAAGCCACCAGATTAATTCTGAGATAAAATTATAGATTGGTGGGATATGGACCCTTTTAAGGGAGATTGTGAGCATACAGCAACTAGTTTTCTTTTATACTAACCACTCACCCTCACCCACTCACCCATTAATCTCTCTCCCTGTCCCTATTTCTCTCTCCAGTTTGCGGGGGGAAGTGGTACCGGCACTAGTCCGGCGCGTGGTATTCCTCCCGTGGTGCGCTCCTCTCCCCAGCACTCTCTCTCCAATCCTCCTGCTGCAGTGAGTCACCTTGCTCTCTCTCTTTCTTTCCCTCTGTTTTACTTTACTCCTTTCTTTTTCATAGCCTCTGCTGTCAGCATCTACTTATCAGTTACTATCACTCTGGGGCACCGGCTGCCTTTCTTGTCAATTCATCCACACGTCATCTCTAATATTTGGCTAGATTTAATTTCCTCTTACTAGCTTGCCAAACTGGCTCCAGTGTATGTATCCCAGTGTGTTCAGTGCCTGTGTGATTTACTGTAATAATATAATAAATAATAATGTTATTCACAGGTGCAGCAGGGAAGCCCCTCCTCCCTCGGTTCAGCAAACACAGACCACTCCCACTCCTCATGTTCCATCAAGCCAGTCTTCACACACACACAGCACCGAGCAACACAGGTAACTCTCCCGCTGTTCTATACTTTCAAACAGCGCACAGGTACAATGACGAAGCTGAACAAGCTCTCGCTTGCTTTCTCTCTCTCTCTCTTCTCAGTCGGAGTTGACTCTGGAGAAGTTGGCTGCGTTGGAAAGCAGCAAGAGTTCTGACCTGGAAAAGAAAGAAGGGCGCATTGACGATCTGCTCAGGGTAGGGTTTAAAATCAGTGTTTCCTCCACACACACATTGCACACACACTTTCCTCCCAATTCAGAGAAAAAATTATTATATAAAGACACTTCACAATATGGGTCAGATATATGTCTTAATAATAAACAAAGTTTATCAAAATAGTAGTGCTAAAAGTTGTTGAAAGCTATGATTGCTTTATTTATTTATGTGTTTATGTGCATTTAGTGTTTTCTGATACTGTGCATAGCTACAGCCAATAAAACAGGCAGTTACACCCTTCTAGACTCTAGACATTGTTTGGATTTTGAACTTGTCTCCCAACTACAGGGCAATGATTTGCCACTTGGGCCTCACTTACAAGTTCAGTTGGTCAGTATTATTTAGGTACAGACAATATTCACAGCAAAAAGCTATATTCACAGGAAAGCTCATGGACCACGTAATTGTAGTGACATATCAGTCATATTGTCACACAGGGCAACTGTGTAGCCAACTACAGGACAATGATTTTCCACTTGGGCCTCGCTTTCGAGTGCAGTTGGTCATTATTATTTAGTTACTGGCAGTATTCACAGTGTACTCAGGAAAGCTTATGGAGTAATTTATTGTAGTAACATATCAGTCATATTGCCCACCCTATACTGAGCTTCAGCGTATGTACTATAGCCCAAATACACATGGAATAAAATAAAATGCAAATGACACAATATAGTTAGTGTTGTATGTTATCCTGAAGAAACTCTTGATACATATAATAGAATATAATATACATATATGCTTATATTGCTACTTTTGTGAAAACCATGTTCCTATACATCTTACCCAAAGCCAGTCCTGCCGACTGATAGGTTTCTGTTTTGTACACAGCCAGTTTCTGTGTAGATTTAGAGGTGTTTTTGTGTGTTGTAGGTGAATTGTGATTTACGTAGACAGATCGATGAGCAGCAGAGAATGCTTGAGCGTTGTAAAGAACGCCTCAACAAGTGCGTGACCATGAGCAAGAAGCTGCTGATTGAGAAGGTGAGTGCCTCTCGGTTTCTTTAGTGTTGGTCATTTCGATGCATTCAAAGTGATGCACATGTTGATTTATATGCTTGTTGTGTAGTCAAAGCAGGAAAAGATGGCGTGCAGGGATAAGAGCATGCAGGACCGGCTACGGTTGGGCCACTTCACCACAGTACGACACGGTGCCTCCTTCACAGAGCAGTGGACTGATGGCTACGCCTTTCAGAACCTTGTCAAGTAAGACAAAACACATTTAACATGAGACAAATGCAATTCAGGTACACAGGAAATCCCCCTTTTTCAGTTTACTTTGGTATTGCTATTTTACCATTGGTGAAGTTGCCACGGCATCCCCTTGCCGTGGATAAGAGACTGCCTTTGTGTGACCACTCTGTAAGTGTTGTGGGACTCTTTTAAAGTTCTTTGATTCTACTTCAGTAGCCCAGTGCCGGGCTGGGCAAAAGACGTTTCACTTTAATCCTGTTTGGTTTGTTTTAGCTTAATTTCCTCAGCGTTTAATTCATAATTATTATTTTTTTTTGTGTTGAATATTCAAAAGAAATACGTGTTTAAATGTTCCAAACAGCTATTAAGCTGAAATGTTGTCATCCCATTCCCTCTGTCAAACAATTAAGAGCCAATGTCTTATATTGTCTTATAACCTTTATTTGGTTGCTTATGAGAGACAACACGTGTTTACAAATCTGACAGTCCTCTAAAGACATTGGCTCATTATCCATTCTAATAAGAAAGTGGAGAACTTATTTAATGCTATTTTTCAAATTAATTACTCTTTATATTAAATTAATATATTTTTCATTTTAAAATTTGCCCCCAATTCTAGCACGTCTGAGGATTTCTCAAACTGCTGAGAAACATATCTGCCTTAGGATAGTTTTGAGACTGTGTGTAGAAGGTGTGGTTGGTACTTTGCAAAACATCATGTCATGTCATGTGATGGTACAGTATAGGTTGTGGTAGGGCTGGGCGATATGGGAAAAAATCTTATCACGATAACTTTTTTCATATCAGTCGATATCGATATATATCACGATATAAATCAAATCACTGTTTCCTTTTACTTTAGTGAGATATGAAGGTATCAACAGTAAATTTTTTTCTTAAATTGTTTTTTATATTCAGACAAATAGACAAATGTACTATAGAACATTACACAGCTGTATTAACCACACTCACACACATATCTATATATATATATGTGTGTGTGTGTGTGTGTGTGTGTGTGTGTGTGTGTAATGTTGTGTATATGGGGCAGTATTAGTATGAACAGTATTCACACAGACTCTGTGTTAAGCAGGCTGTTACTGGCCCTTTAAGTTCTGAGGAAAGGACTCGTAGTGGTGAGTCGACTCTCTATCGGCTCAAATGGTGAGTTCGTTTAGCGATTCTCTTTCGGTAGAAAATAAAGTTTCCCTGCTCGGGTTTTTGGATTATAAAGTCAACTTTGCCTCAGCGTTCTCACTCGAACTACAGTATACATGCTTATGTTTATCGATTATGAAATTACGTCGATTAGCATAATGTGCGTCGATGCGTCGCAAAGGTGGCCGCGCCCACTGAAAGCATGGATTTATCCGGAGCGCAAACTGCAGCTACAAACAATCCCTCATACAATCGCTCACCTACATCTAAAGTTGTGGGAGTGTTTCACACACAAACACAACAGAGTGGTGCTCTGTCAGCTCTGCACAACACAACTGTACAGCTGCTACACACCAGCACTTGAAGCTCAAACACCCCGTAGCGCTTTATCAACACAGCAGCAAGACAGCACCTGTTTACCTGTTTATCTTATCTTAGCAGATTATTTTAAGATTATTAACACGTGTAACATGTTTCTTTCAGTAGTAGTTACGTTTTCTGTCGTCATTTTCTCTTATTTCGTTCTCTCTGCTCGACTGTGGTGTCTGCAGTAACTTATTACTAGCGCGTGGGTTAAGCTGCCACAACACCTACACTCTGTACTGTGTGCTTCAACCAAACACGAAGTGGCTGGAACTCCAGTTCAGCCACCTGATTGGTTGGGGGCGGCGCTATTCTCATTCTCATTTGCTGTTTGTGTTGTCTCTCAAAACATGGATGGAACTTAATTCTATCGACTTTCTATCGACTACGTCTTTAAGTTCTATCGAGGAAATGTTATTTCGCGATAATTATCGTTATCGTTTTATCGCCCAGCCCTAGGTTGTGGTGGTGCTTTTTGGGCCTTACCATAACAGCTGCATTGGCATTGTTGCTGTAGCACTATTTAAAGTTTTCACATGAATGGGCTGTTCAATGTTGTTTAAACCTCTGACCACTAGATGGCAGTGTTGCAATCCATTTTCAGCTCCACTCCAACATTAACAAGCAGCACAAGAGTGCAATACTGTTGTAAACACCTGTTCATATAGTGGTGTGTTTTAATAGTATATATTTAATAGTATATATATTACTTTGCTTGCAGTATCGCGTGATATATTGAATCGTGACCGCTGTATCACAATACAGCCCTACTGTTCCCTCATCCTCTGTGCTTGTATGTGTGTAGGCAGCAGGAGAGGGTGAACTCTCAGAGAGAAGACATCGAGAGGCAGAGGAAGCTCCTGGCTAAGAAGAAGCCACCCAACGCAGCCCAGACCCCACCCCCCAGCCTGGAGCCCAACAAACGCAAAAACAAGAGCAATGGGGCGGAGAACGAGATGTAAGCAGAGATGGAGATTAAAGCTCACCCTCCATGTTTTCTTTATTTGTCAGTTTTGTCTTACACCCTGTGCTTTTCTTATGCCGTCAGGTTATCACTAGCAGAATATCACGAGCAAGAAGAGATTTTCAAATTGAGGCTCGGCCATCTAAAAAAGGTACGCAGTATATGCATGTTGAGTCCGTTTGTCTGGGTTTGGGTTTTTAAGTTGTTTATCTTGGTGTCTGTTTGGTTCTGATGTTACACAATTGTATGCAACGTTGTGTAGGAGGAGGCTGAGATTCAGGTGGAGTTGGAACGGTTGGAGCGAGTGCGTAATCTTCACATCCGAGAACTCAAGAGAATACACAACGAAGACAACTCTCAGTATGTTTCTTTTCTCAGCTTTTTCATCGTAGCCGTCTTCAGCGGGGTTTGCTAGTGACGTTAACTCCTGGTTGAACGAGGCTGTTTTATAGTCACCCAGGCTTTGCTGAATAGCATCACTTCTAATTTGGAAGTTTTGTTGGTTTAAGTTTAAAAGAGCTGAAGTTTGATCTGTTGTCTGTGTCAGGTTCAAAGATCACCCCACACTGAATGACCGCTACCTACTGCTGCACCTGCTGGGCAGAGGAGGCTTCAGTGAAGTGTACAAGGTATCAGGAGGCTTCCCATAGAATATTGAATTTGGTGCTCGGGTCTCACTAGATTATGTAATACACATTTTCTTTTTCTCTCTGTGTTTTCTGCATCTCCGTTTCCCCCAGGCCTTCGACTTGACGGAGCAGAGATACGTGGCTGTAAAAATCCATCAGCTCAATAAAAACTGGAGAGATGAGAAGAAGGAGAACTACCACAAGTAGGATGCCATTTTTGTATCTGAATCTTAGATATAGTATTAAACAACATTGTTTTGGTTATTTGTTCATGTGCGGCTGATGAGGAGGTGTTTAAACGTTCTGTTGTCATGGTTTCAGACATGCCTGCCGAGAATACCGCATCCACAAGGAGCTGGACCACCCCAGAATAGTCAAACTTTACGACTACTTCTCCCTGGACACTGACTCGTGAGACATTCCTCTCAACTGATTAAACCTAGTCTTGTTTTGGTGGTTATAACATCAGTAGCTGATACTGAATGCATGCAATGCAGATGTGTTTTAATTGCTATTGACATTACTCGTAAAATTGTATGAGGAGCGGAAATGTTTACATGTATTTTTATGTGTGTATAGATTCTGCACAGTTCTGGAGTACTGCGAGGGCAACGATCTGGATTTCTACCTAAAGCAGCATAAGTTGATGTCTGAGAAAGAAGGCCGCTCTATCATCATGCAGGTTGTCAACGCCCTCAAATACCTGAATGAAATCCGCCCACCGATTATCCACTATGACCTTAAACCAGGTACAACACTGACACACCTTTGATTCCGGAGTGGTTTTCTTGGTCTAAGTTAAGTTCCTGCTCAGGTGTTTTTGGGCCTGAACTGATATATTGACCTGGTTTATCAGATATCCTGCTCAGTGATACAGAGTATCTGTTGCTGGTCATGGTCCATTTATTTATTTATTTATTTATTTATTTAAATTATAATGCTAGCTGCACAGTACACCCTTTTTAAGTTAGCCATTTACAGTCTAGTTAATCCAATCCACTCCTTTATTTATCTATTTATTTATTTATTTTTATTTACTTGCTTACTTATTTAAACTAATTGCCAGACCTGTTTTTACACATTTACAAATGATTAACATGTTTGTTTGTTAATAAATCAAATGCCCTTTTAACACCAGGTGGGTCAGACATTGCTCTTCTTACATCAAATAAGAGTTTGTCGGAGTTTGCTGTAAAGCCCTTTTTTTTTTTATTGCCTTTTGCATTGACTGGGGTTTTTGTATTATGAGTTTGCTGCCAGTGGCAGAGGTTGTTGTTGTTGTTGTTGTTATTATCATAATTATTACTTTCATTGTTGTTAATTTGATCATGTGCAAAGAGAATGATGAAGTTCAGAGTTGACTTGGGAGTGTTCTGTCGAACACAGTGTGGATGTGGTGGACTAAAAAATATATAAAGCCTTCCACAAGATCAAATTTATGCAGTTGGCGAGCACTGTTGGTGTGTACAAGGTGTATGCTGCTTATGTACTTCAGGCTTGTCTGACACATGTACCCCTTTCTTGGCTTTGAATTTTCTGTTACCCTCAAAGAGTTTAAAGCTGCACACTGAAAGTTACATTTTGATCAAAGCTGACTGGCTGTAGACAGAATGCTGGAATTGTAGTTGGCTCTTATGCTCTTTTTCATTTACAGCTGCAAACGTTTAAGCAGGAAATGTGCCCCACTGCCACAATTTGATAATGTCAGTGTGTCACCTCTATGGGCAATGAACAAACCCCTTATTTAACTGCATTGCAGCCTGTAGGTGGCAGCAGAGTACGCATCATTTTGTTTTTCAAACATAAGAAAAACAGACTTGCTTAAAATGGAGACTCCATTAAATCCTTCAGGTTGACCCTCTTCAAAAGTAATGACTGCTTCACTGTGACCCCAACACACCTTCTGACCCACAACTCTTGTTTCCTAGGCAACATCTTACTGGTGAACGGCACAGCATGCGGGGAGATAAAGATTACAGACTTCGGCTTGTCCAAGATCATGGATGATGATAACTACGGTGTAGACGGTATGGAGCTCACCTCGCAAGGAGCTGGGACCTACTGGTACGTGTGTCTAATGTAGATTGTAATCATAACGTCTGTGTAATGCAGGAATACTTTTCCTTCCCACAGAATTACTAGCATGAGTTTTGATCAAAGGTGTTTAAATGGAATTTCACATTCTAGCCCTAATGAATGAATGTGGGTGGGACACACCTTGTAGCTAATCTAAAACATTTTTCTCTCTCCTTCCCATAGGTACCTGCCCCCAGAATGCTTTGTGGTAGGAAAGGAGCCACCAAAGATCTCCAACAAAGTGGATGTGTGGTCAGTCGGAGTGATCTTCTACCAGTGCCTCTACGGGAAGAAGGTATCGTATGTTGACCTTTTGAGGGGAATCCTTTTTGCTTAAGCTTAAAAGGCTCTTACTTTTGGCCAGAATGTAAATGCAGTGAACTGTGCTTCACTTAGAGAAGTGCTTTTGCTAATAGCTCAGTTAGACTGGACTTCTGGAAGAAAAATTATAAACAGGCAAAACACGTGGTATGTATAGTTTTTCTTTCCCCCCCCCTCATCCCTGGGGAATCATTCTAGATGCTATCCAGTTTCCTACAACAAATCCTCAGCAATTCAAAACAAATCCTCAGTTACCATTCCCTGCATTCCTTAAACATAATATATGATTACACACTAATGCATCCAGCATACTTCTGAAAATCTTACGATTCTCTTCTTTTCTTTTACTCCTCCAGCCGTTTGGTCATAATCAGTCACAGCAGGATATCCTACAGGAGAACACTATACTTAAAGCCACTGAGGTGCAGTTCCCTCCAAAACCTGGAGTTTCACCTGAAGCTAAGGTACACCTCAGTCTTTCTTTCTTTTTCTCTGTCTGTGCGAACTGTGCCCCCCCCCCCCCCCCCCCCCCCCGTCTGTAACCTCTGCTTTTTAAAGGTACAAAGGAAAAGCTAGTCACCTGTTACCCTGTGTTCACACAGACAGCGATTATCTTATTTATTTTATTTTATTTATTTATTTTTTTGCTGCTGATTACCCAAATTGCTGATCGTCCTAATCGCTGGTCGCTTATTGCCTGTGGGAATTTTCTGAACTAAAGCTGACCTTTTTGTTTGACATGGTTTCACTGACACCAAACAAATGCTGCAGCAGTACAGCGTACTTTACTAGCTGGTATCTACAGTGTATATAGTAAAAAACAAAATTTTGACCACAAATCAGACGTATCCTCGACCGTTTTTTTTACCAGAAATCAGACGTGTTCCTGCTAAAAATAAAAATCCTGGAGCAAATTAGCTTGTCTCTAAATTTCATCTCTGCATCAGTGCATCACCGTCTGTGCAGTCAGTATGACAAAAAAAGTCTGTGTATTGGCAAGAACTTGGCGATACAATACATATCGTGATACAGCGGTCACAATTCAATATATCGTGCTATACTACGATATTGCAAACCCTACTATTAAAACACACCACTAGGTTTGCCGATGCTTACGATAGCATTGCGCCCTTGTGCTGCTTATTAATGTTGGAGTGGAGCTGAAAAAATTACAACACTGCCATCTAGTGGTCAGAGGTTTAAACACAAGACACAATGATTCACTGTCTGCCAGGAATCTGTGTATCAATACTGTATTTTTGAGAATTGATACAGTATCACCAAATATAATATCCTGATATACGATAAAAACCTGTGTTCATTCTTTGCGACAATGAGTTTGTCTTCGGTCTCTAGTAGGAACAATTATTTAGGAACCATGTGAGGAGCGAACTGTTTTACAGTGGTGAAAAAAAAACAGGAGCCACGCTGCTCAACGCTCTATTCCTATTAGTAATCGGCACATTGCTTCGTTCCTAATTGCATGAAGTTCACTGTCGCTACGAATCGCCAGCTTTCATGGAAAAGAAATGACCTCCTGCCATTGTGATGCTTCCGTTTCTTCTTGTGTGCCTGGAGAAGCAAACTGTCAGCTGCGTAATATGACGCTGCAGTCCAGGCCACTTGCGCAAAACAAGCTGTAGACCAGCTGGTACTGAGGCGTGAAATATTAATTTTCCGAATTCCAGCAGTGTCTGACAGTTTGGAGACATGAGTATGTGCATGCATCAGGCAAATGATTGGAAACGATTTAGGCTTTGTCTAATTCCTCAAGTTTCGATTCCAATATGGTGGGGAAATAAGTTATGCCAAATGTTATAAAGATTTATTTTATCTTTCAGGTTTGTAGCGTCAGCGGTGATAGCCACCATTTTATCCACTATACCAAATTCTTGTTAAACATCACAAACTTCTTCAGCTACACTCGTCCAATTTGTGTTTTGTAGACTGCCTTTGTTTTCAGTGCTTTGTCTCATCTTTCTGTCATTGACGTGGTGATCTTAAGCAGCCCTTGTCCTGTTGCAACCTCCTTTGCAAGTGATAACATTGCATGATTTAATTTTCCTTTTTTTATTTCTTTTTTTTCCTTCTTTTCCTTTGGGTAATATTGCAGGTCCTGTACAAAAAAAACACAGGACACAGACACCTGCATCCTTACAGAAGTAATGACAGTTGTGTGACTGAAACATTTATGAAAAGTGTTTTAGAAACTGATAATCAGGATCAAAAGTCCTTTTTTTTTTAGCGGCTATCTGCTTCTTAGATGTTGGAACCCGTTCCAAACCAAAACGGGGTTTTAATACCCAGCACTCCTACTGTCAAAGCAATATTTACTATATGTTTGTTTACAAATTGTTGGCATTCTACCCTACTTAAAACTCTGAATAGGGCAAATTTCCGTATTAACCAACTAGGAGCAGCCACTTTTTTGTTCTAACAGATTGACTTATTTTGTCAGACTGACTTATTTTGTCAGTAGTACTGCTATAGGTTTTTAAAAGTTCTAAAACGTTTGACTGGTAGTGTATCTAAAACGTTTGGCTGGTAGTGTATCTAAAACGTTTGGCTGGTAGTGTATCTAAAACGTTTGGCTGGTAGTGTATCTAAAACGTTTGGCTGGTAGTGTATCTAAAACGTTTGGCTGGTAGTGATCTAAAACGTTTGACTGGTAGTGTACTAAAACGTTTGACTGGTAGTGTACTAAAACGTTTGGCTGGTAGTATACTAAAACGTTTGGCTGGTAGTGTATCTAAAACGTTTGGCTGGTAGTGTACTAAAACGTTTGGCTGGTAGTGTACTAAAACGTTTGGCTGGTAGTGTATCTAAAACGTTTGACTGGTAGTGATCTAAAACGTTTGACTGGTAGTGTACTAAAACGTTTGGCTGGTAGTGTATCTAAAACGTTTGACTGGTAGTGTACTAAAACGTTTGACTGGTAGTGTACTAAAACGTTTGGCTGGTAGTGTATCTAAAACGTTTGACTGGTAGTGATCTAAAACGTTTGACTGGTAGTGTATCTAAAACGTTTGACTGGTAGTGATCTAAAACGTTTGACTGGTAGTGTACTAAAACGTTTGGCTGGTAGTGTATCTAAAACGTTTGGCTGGTAGTGTATCTAAAACGTTTGGCTGGTAGTGATCTAAAACGTTTGACTGGTAGTGTACTAAAACGTTTGACTGGTAGTGTACTAAAACGTTTGGCTGGTAGTGTATCTAAAACGTTTGACTGGTAGTGTACTAAAACGTTTGGCTGGTAGTGTATCTAAAACGTTTGGCTGGTAGTGTATCTAAAACGTTTGGCTGGTAGTGATCTAAAACGTTTGACTGGTAGTGTACTAAAACGTTTGACTGGTAGTGTACTAAAACGTTTGGCTGGTAGTGTATCTAAAACGTTTGGCTGGTAGTGTATCTAAAACGTTTGGCTGGTAGTGATCTAAAACGTTTGACTGGTAGTGTATCTAAAACGTTTGACTGGTAGTGATCTAAAACGTTTGACTGGTAGTGTACTAAAACGTTTGGCTGGTAGTGATCTAAAACGTTTGGCTGGTAGTGTATCTAAAACGTTTGGCTGGTAGTGATCTAAAACGTTTGACTGGTAGTGATCTAAAACGTTTGACTGGTAGTGTATCTAAAACGTTTGACTGGTAGTGTATCTAAAACGTTTGACTGGTAGTGATCTAAAACGTTTGACTGGTAGTGTACTAAAACGTTTGGCTGGTAGTGATCTAAAACGTTTGGCTGGTAGTGTATCTAAAACGTTTGGCTGGTAGTGATCTAAAACGTTTGACTGGTAGTGTACTAAAACGTTTGGCTGGTAGTGTATCTAAAACGTTTGGCTGGTAGTGATCTAAAACGTTTGACTGGTAGTGTACTAAAACGTTTGACTGGTAGTGTATCTAAAACGTTTGACTGGTAGTGTATCTAAAACGTTTGACGGTAGTGTATCTAAAACGTTTGACGGTAGTGTATCTAAAACGTTTGGCTGGTAGTGATCTAAAACGTTTGACTGGTAGTGTATCTAAAACGTTTGACGGTAGTGTATCTAAAACGTTTGGCTGGTAGTGATCTAAAACGTTTGACTGGTAGTGTATCTAAAACGTTTGACTGGTAGTGATCTAAAACGTTTGACTGGTAGTGTACTAAAACGTTTGGCTGGTAGTGATCTAAAACGTTTGGCTGGTAGTGTATCTAAAACGTTTGGCTGGTAGTGATCTAAAACGTTTGACTGGTAGTGATCTAAAACGTTTGACTGGTAGTGTATCTAAAACGTTTGACTGGTAGTGATCTAAAACGTTTGACTGGTAGTGATCTAAAACGTTTGACTGGTAGTGTACTAAAACGTTTGGCTGGTAGTGATCTAAAACGTTTGGCTGGTAGTGTATCTAAAACGTTTGGCTGGTAGTGATCTAAAACGTTTGACTGGTAGTGTACTAAAACGTTTGGCTGGTAGTGTATCTAAAACGTTTGGCTGGTAGTGATCTAAAACGTTTGACTGGTAGTGTACTAAAACGTTTGACTGGTAGTGTATCTAAAACGTTTGACTGGTAGTGATCTAAAACGTTTGACTGGTAGTGTATCTAAAACGTTTGGCTGGTAGTGATCTAAAACGTTTGACTGGTAGTGATCTAAAACGTTTGACTGGTAGTGTATCTAAAACGTTTGACTGGTAGTGATCTAAAACGTTTGACTGGTAGTGATCTAAAACGTTTGACTGGTAGTGTACTAAAACGTTTGGCTGGTAGTGATCTAAAACGTTTGGCTGGTAGTGTATCTAAAACGTTTGGCTGGTAGTGATCTAAAACGTTTGACTGGTAGTGTACTAAAACGTTTGGCTGGTAGTGTATCTAAAACGTTTGGCTGGTAGTGATCTAAAACGTTTGACTGGTAGTGTACTAAAACGTTTGACTGGTAGTGTATCTAAAACGTTTGACTGGTAGTGTATATGTGTGTATTGATATATATCTTTAAAAATATACTTGATTGTGTGTCTATAAATAACTATAAATAAATATTCGTCCTTACAGGCCTTCATTCGTCGGTGTCTGATTTACCGCAAGGAGGACCGTATTGATGTCCATCAGCTGGCCAGTGACCCCTTCCTGCTCCCCCACATCCGCAAATCAGTGGCCACAACCGGCAACTCCAACACAGCCATCGCCTCCACCTCCAGCTCCTCCAGCAGCAGCGCCTCAAACTGAGAGCTCCATCCATCTTCGTCTGTCTGATTTGGAGCAGGGAGAGTGGGGCTTGGTATTTGCCCCACCCAGCTCTGCAGTGCCCTGCGTAGAGGAGGATCTGCCTCTGCCTACAGAGAAAGAACGAGAGAGAGAGAAAGAGCAGGTGGAAGGGGAAAGAGCGATGGAAAGAGGGCTGGAGAGAAAGATATCCATCCCCTCGGCTCCTCTTCCTCTCCCCAGCATTGCAAAGCTTGTAATGTGGGGAGGGGAGTGGAAAAAAGCACCCTTAGAGTGAGAAAGAAAACAAGAATGAATTCATAAGAGCTGGTGTTTTCATGCTACAAGTAGAAATGGACAGAGTGGAGCACAAGAGGACAGAGTTGCTACTCGGCCAGATGACGTGGACTGATGCATGTCCTGCACCTCAAAACACCTAGATACATACATACATACATACATACATACATACATACACACACATACGCTCAGTAACGTGGTTGTCTTGAGTTTCTTCGAAGGTCAATACCTGACTTAGTGGGAGAAGCCCCCCCCTCACTATTACTTCAGTATCTTTTGTCTAAGATAAAGCAACACTTCCTGAACTTAAAGGAGATACTCTGCTTGCCCAGTGCTCACTCCTGCCCTGCACCCCATTCCTTCTTTTATGTTCTGTTTTCCGCTCGCTCTTTTAAGGATTGTTCACTCCTCGTTTTAAGGACTACTGGTGAAAAGCTAGTCCTCGTTAAAAGGCCCAGCTTCAAACAGCTACAACAAAACCCTTTGCTGTAACACCATCATACAAGCACATTGTTGCGGCCGTTTCAAAACCCTTCCCTCTTTTCTCTTTTTATTGTTTTCTCCTCACGTTTGCATTAGAAATGACCCCAGAGAAAGGGTCCAGACCGTCTCCCCCTTTTTTGGTAAAGTTACAGTTCTCCAAAGTGCTGTTATGACAGAATAATCCATGAAAATCAGCTGTGTCATGTATTTTATTTTTATTTTATTTTTATTTTATTTTTTTATTTAAGTGTAATGCTGAAGTCTTAACAGCTTGATCGACTAACTGTTCTTTTAAGACATTTATTGTTGGTCAGTCTTTCTTTTTACCTTCCCTCCTCCTCCTCTGTGACCAAAGCTTAGCTCTGCCTATAGGTGGTGCTGTTTGACTTGATTGTTTTTTTTCAGTTTTATTTTTTTTTTTGGTAGTTTTTTTAACAGTTTGAAGAAGAGCTATTTTAGAAAGGATCTTATTGTAGATGGTTTAGTGACACTAACCAGTGCCCCAGGTATGTTCTATTTAATGTTTTAAAATTAGGAAAAAGTCTAAACCCCCCCCCAACCCACCCCTTTTTTTTTCTTACTTCAGATTAAGTTAGATTTTTTTTCTTCCATTTTTTAAGTTTCTCTCATGAATGTCTACACACAAACACTTGCACTCACGGACACATGCTCATATTTATTTAGGTCTGTTTAAGTAGCTGATTCCTGGTCCTGATTGTCTACTGTGTGGGGAAGAGGACTTTTCAGAGGGAGGGGGGATAGTCACGGGGGTACAGGGCAGAAATGGCAATGATCATTAAATACTATTGGTTAAAAGTTCTGCGCACTCTTGTCTTGATTTTTATTTTATTTTTTGAAAGCCAGTGGCTACTTTGGAGTCAGTTCAGTCATTGATGCGTTAGTGAAGCTTAATATTGTCTTGTTTTTAGTTGCCTCACTTCTGAAACGTTTCTTCCCGATGTGGAATTTGATGATTCGTCTAGCAGTGAAGCATTTGCATAAACCACTTTGGTTTCCTAAACGTTTGCGCCCAAGTATTTTCCAAAATAGGTCTGCAGGTTTTTAAAAAAGAAATGTCCTGTTTTCAAGCAAGTTCTAATAAGGCCTTGAGCTAGACGCACAAGAATCTACTTGGATTTTATGTCTTTGCTTGCAGGTTGAAATAAATGTCCTGTAAAGGTCACGTAAAGGCTTTGGGTCTACTTACTAATACTTAAAACAAGATGTTCCTTGTTGGCTGCCTGCTAATCACTGTGTAGCATATATAGAAACAAGGTTTGGTTGGGTTTTGGGTGCATCTACCATGTTCTCATTCAAGATTCTTCTGCCGCCTTCTGCCGTAAGTTTGCTCTCCCGCCCACTTCATGGCGGTGGGGTGTGATACCTTCAAAGGTATGAGCTTAGCAATACCTTGAGTTGCTGTGATCTCAGCTTGAGGGCTTTAATCAGTTGAGTGATGCAGTAAATCTATTTACCTGTGACGTCTGACCTTTGCGTCTGCTCAGGGTCTGCAGATCTTCAGACTCAGTTGGGTTGTGTAGAATAGATTAGGTTAATATGTTGATCTGTGGAGCATCTACACTTTGTTCATCCTGCCCAAGTTACGCTGATGCAAACATACTTTGTGGTTCTTCAAAACAGTAAACTCGCACATGCACAGACCTGTATATTGCATTTCATATGCTCTCTGTTCTTCCCAGACGGCACGTGGCTAAAGGGATGTATAACAGATATCTTTGTATAATAAAGATTTGCAAGGATGTGATCTAGAGAGAAGACATATGCTATCAGTCAGTTAAGTGAGTATGGATTTCACAATTCTAAAGATATATATATATATATATATATATATATATATATATATATATATATATATATATATATATCCAGAAAAAAATAAGTTTTTTTAACATTTTAATTCTTTTTTTTTATGGAATGTCCTTTATAGTGGACATCAGGACATTGTTTATGACATATTTCTTATTTTCTGTTCCGCATCAGACCAAAAACCCTTTTACAGCATCAGCACCAACTCAATCCTAGAAAATAATGTGTGAACAATGTTTACCTTTTTTAATAGCGTTTCCACTTTTGGCAGTATAAGAAATATTTCAAAGGCACTGTATATGAACATAAACATGAACAAATAATAACCCATTCCAAAGGTTACCGTTACTTTGATTAAAATAAAATAAAAAAATCCAAGTTTGAACGGTTTTATACTTTTCACAGGTGGTACCCAACTTCTCTTATGGTCCATTTCATTTTAATGTTCTATTTTTATATGTACAATTTAAATGTTTTATATGTAACATTTCCTAATAAATTGGAATAAATTAAATTAGTAATCAATTAAAAATAAATTAGTAATTCATTTACATGTTTACACGTTTACAGAGCTTAGATGTTGCAAAATAATCTCTGTCTCAATCAAATTCCTGTCACCTGTGACACAATTGCTTTCATATAAAACCAGATTTAGTAAGTCCAAATGTCCACTACGAAGGACATCAAAAGAAAGTTGTTAGGTAGTTAAACATTTGTGTATATCAATAACAAGTGTTTTGAGAACTAGCTACAACAGTTTTATACCTAAAACAATCAATTATAGGCTTTAGAAACATAATAAATGCATATTATATGACCGCGTACCTCCCATAAAATGTGGTTACTGAGAGGTGGTCATTTTTAAAAAAGGCTGAACTTCTGTTGTGTATATATTTACATATATTACAAGACAAAAGGACAATGCATATTTTTATTTTACACTCCTAAAACCGTTTTCAGCATGTATACCAATATAGCAGCTCATGTGGCTCCTTATGGGGCTGCTAATCTCTGCGAGATTATTAAACGTATGTATAACTGCAAATGAGGCTTTAATCCAAGACCAGATGCTTTATTTTGGACCAGGTGTAATTCTTTACCTGTTATTTTAAAGTTTTGATGTTTTCACAATTATCCCCTATTATTACTATTAATAAAACAGCCCAGTAAGAAAAACTAAGGTAGGAGTGTCCAGACTTCTGACTGACGTACATGTCAATGCCCTGTCTTCAGTTCCGGTCAGAGACTTTCCAATCAAGCCACCTGGAGCTCTTTTAACTATTTAAAAAGATGTGCTATATGATACTTCATCACAAAGTCAGTCAACAGATGCACTTCAGTACATGTTTACAATTTCTTAGCTCTTCTTCAGGCATGCTGCGTTTTCAGTTACCAGAAAGCACATGTTTAATCACTAAATCCTATGTGTTGTGTGCATAGATTTAATCAAAAACACTTACATATTCTCACTGCAGCTGTAATTGCGACTGATGGTTTTTGGTTTATGGTGGTCTTGGAACGTATGTGGTTTGAAACCGGTTATAAATCCTTTAAATCCCTATGATTTTCTCTTGAATGTAGAACAGACAGTTTGGAGTGAGCAGTGTTCAGACGAATCAGTCTGATTCAGTCTCAGCTGTTAGAATCTTTTATTTTGGTTTGGTTTTTTATTGCTGGGGGTAAATAACGGAGCTGATTTGGTTTGCAGTAAATGTGGCCACAGTTAAGCTATTAAGTGAACTCTGCTTTGTAATTAGTCGACTTCTTTGAGCAGCAGGTCGTTGTTGGGTATTAGAGTGATGTTTTGTTGTGGGGACATCTGGCAGACTTGTTTCCTCATTTTTTTTTAAACTGTGGTGTTGCTTTGTATTTGAGAGGCGCAAAAACATAAAACTTCCTCCAAAAAATATGCTTTTGGTTTCTGCTCTGCTGAAGAATAAACAGCATTTTGGCGCACCAGTGAAACCTCTTATCTCTAAAATAAAAACATGGAGAAGAATTAAACATTTTGTCGATTTTAATTTTTTTACATCTTGGAAACACGGCAATGGTCGTTTACATTGTGTAAAGATTTTATGACTAATGGACCAATAGAAGTGCTTCAAAACAGCTTGGAAAAAACTCTGGTTCCATTGACTTACATTGAAAGTAAAGCATATTTTTTGGTCTCTCCTGTAAAGTTGCAATTTTGGAGAGACTTATTTTTTATTGGACAACGACGATATTTTACTTTTAATGCAAGTCAATGGAACCGAGCGTCGCCCTAGTCATTTTGGATTGATTTCTTTGGGCCTTTAGTCATGAAATTTAAACACAGCCTAAAAGGCCAGCAGGTACTTTCAAATGATGTTGAAAACTGAAAAATGATTCAAATGCAGTGATGAAAAAGCAGTATGTTGTGTTTTCAATTCTGGTCTGTGCTGTTTTTTTTTTTTGTTTTTTTTTAGCATGGTGAAGTAGTGAGCTGTATATGCTCACAGTAGAGGGTATTAATGTAACTCAAGAAAACCCCTGATAGATTTCTTCTGAGTGTTTTCTACGTCATCGCTGTTGCTCAGATTGTTTTTTTTAAGTTTATGTTCTGTTGATTCAGCTCTTATCATTTTATTTTTAGACTTCAAGAGAAACAGGGTGTAACACTCCTTCTCCACAGTGTGCAGCTCACCGTGGTGACGTGGGCAGAGGAGAAGCTAAAGTAGGCTAACCGAGCAGCAGCTGCTGCTGCTGTTAATAAGGCTACAGCTCCACAGTCCTCCTATGACTCTCTTTCTCTCTCTCTCTCTCACTCTCTCTCTCTCACACACACTCTCTCTCTCTCTCTCTCTCTCTCGCTCTCTCTCTCTTAAGCGCTGCTCTGAACTCTTCACGGTGCAACTTCTGTTGAATTCTTTCTTTACAGATTCACCCCCGGGGTGTCGGGCTGCCCCTCACACCCTGATCCCCCGCCCTCATTCGGACACGAGCGTTTGTGTGTGAGGAGGCGCAGCGTCTCGGTCATTCAATCGGACTGCAACTGCACGAGCTCTGGAATAAAAGAAGCCTACTGAAGAGGCGAGGCGCGCACACCAGTCTTCCCTCTCCGGACACATAACGTGATCTCTCTCTCTCTCTTTTTTTTTTCTCCCCGAACTCTCGCCTTTCGGTGCTCGCTGCAGCCATGCAGAAGCCCGGACCCTCGTGGAGAAACGTCCTTCACTTTTGCAGATGCACTTTATATTTATCGCTCCTGAGTCTGCAGCCGATCACCGCGCTCGCAGGTAAGAAAGCCGCTCCAGTCCTAACAGACTTCTTCACAACTTTGCTCGTTTTGTTTCTTCTCCTCTCGTGCACTGACGCCCCGGCAGAGAGATGCGCCGGTTTGGGTTTTGGGATTTTGGGACACGGGTGGCAGTGAGGCTTCAGCGATGCTCCGGAATGCTAAAGAAAAGTCCAAAGTTTGAGTGGAACCAGATGTGGCGAGAAAGGGGGGGATGGGGAGGAGGAGCAGGAGGGGGGTGTTAGTTTTCTTTCCCCCCACTTTAATGGGCTTTATTGGCAGGACGTCTTCTCAGGCAGTGCTGCCAAAGTGATCATGAACGCAATGGTGTCAGTAATAGTTATAAAACATGTATAACAACATCTGCATATACCAACACTGCTTCGTTCGTCCTGTTCTTTAGTGCGTTGTGTCTGTTCAGAACATCTGTCCGTGTACATGCACGCAAGAAAGGGTCTGTGTGACAAACAAACAGTGCTATTTTGATAAAAAACAAACGAATCAGAGTACATTTCAGGGAATCGGACGTGTTATATCAGTTTTGTTGATGTTGCAGTGTATAAACTGTATTGAATGGACATGAAATGTCCCAGCAAACACACAACGCTGTCTAGTTTCTCACAACTTTCTCAAAAGGTCTTGTTTTTAGATTCAAGGTTGTCACAAATTCGCTATTACGAAAAGTTTTATGATTACCTGCTGCTATAAGGGACTTAATATAAAGGATTGTAGGAGGCTCTAGCAACGTACTGACAACGTTGCAACTACGTTGTCACAACGTTGTCAGATGTGGAATTACAGTTCAACGTTATGGACACTACTTCATTTTAAAGCCACATCAATAAATATTAAATACTGAGCTAAATAGTCCAGAAGCACGAAAAGCGCCATACAAGCAAATACATAACATTGTCACAACGTTATTCTACAATGTTGCTACAACGTTGTCGAAAAGTGGTGTTTTTAGATTGTCTAAAAACGGTTGTCACAACTTCACTATTAAAATATGAAAGGATTGTAGGAGGCTATGACAACGTATTGACAACGTTCCAACTACGTTGTCACAACGTTGTCAGATGTGGAATTACAGTTCAACGTTATGAGCACTAAAATAACAGGTTGTCACAGCGGAACTGCGTTTGCAGAGATGTAACAACTACTTAAGTCACATCAATACATATGAAATATATACTGTAAAAAAGGTTATGGTGGGAAATAAGAGATAAATAGTCTAACAATAAGCAAACACATAACGTTGCCACAGCGTTGTCTACTTTCCTACAATGTTGCTACACCGTTGTTAAAATGTATTATTAAACGGCATTATTTCTACCTGTTGGCAAATTTACAAAATTCTATTAAGTTCAATGTAGTTATAAGGGAACGTATGATTGATTATAATAGGTTGAGACAAGGTACTGACGACGTTTCCACAACGTTGTCACAACGTAACTGTGTTTACGTTGCGTTGTGTAATATTACGCTATACCGCTGGCTAGCCTCGTTAGCAAAGTCTCAATAAGTGAAACCCTGCTGAACACAAACGCTGCTTAAATAGTTTGTTTTCTGTGTCGTGGTCACGTTTCACGTTTAGTGTTCTCTTTCTTTCACATCCTAAAAAGCAGATCTCGCCTGAACTTTCCCTGCTCTGTACACGACAGCGAGCTGCAGTCGTTATATTCGTCTTTTTTTCTCATCTTTACAGCTTTGCTTGATGCTAATTCCCCTCACGGAAATCCACGAGACAGCCCAGACTCTTTCACACCTCCATGTCAACAGCTGTCACGGCTACATCTCAGGCACATATCTGTGGAGACACACACATACACAAACTTACAACCCGTCAGAATATAATTCATAGTACATGTTCACAGAGAATTTTTTAAAGTTTCCCGTTTCTTTAAGCAGCACTCCGAACTTCAGTGCTTCAAAGCTAACGGTACTGTTGTTCAGCAAGGCTGCCAGTCAAAGCAGTCTGGAGGAGTTTCCTCCACACAGGTAACTGAGTTCACTTTCAGTACTAAAACGCTGGAAATAGATAGTATAAATGTTTTCAGAGGTGAAAGACAGATGATAGGATGGTATTTGAGAAATAAAAAAGACATTTAAAGACTGTTTGTTTTTCCTCGGTTCATGCAGTCGGACTTGGAAAGTGGATTTTGTCACTTGCGCATCGCCACCAAATATATTACAAATAATAAGTAAAAGCCCAAAAATAAAAGAGTAGATAAGGAGAAGAAAACAAGAATATATATATATATATATATATATATATATATATATATATATATATATATATATATATATATATATATATATATATATTACTGCTTAAGGATATCTTAAAGATAATTTGAAAATACAGCCTATCCAGTCTAAAGCTAAAAGCACTTCATATTTTTATATTTTAATATTAAACCATCAAATTTATGAATATTGGCCCCAAATATCAGTTATCATTGTCCCTGATCACTAATGGGTTAACCCCTAGTATACAACATATCCTTGCTGTCCAAAGCAAACATATATCCCCATTTTTGTTTATTTAAATTTTTTCTACATCATTTGAACGTGCTGTCTGCTGTTTCTCACAATTTTGTGATGAATGGACCAAAATAGCTTCCACTGACCCACATAAAAAGTAAAGAACATCGGTGATATTTTGTATACTAGGGGTCAACCGATTAGTGTTTGTAATGAGGGACAATTATAACTGATAATGGGGCCAATATTTATTTACCATAACTTTGATGTTTTATTATTAAAATATTATAAAAAAAAAAAAAATAAAGTACTTTGAGCTTTAGACAGTATAGGCTTCAAAAATGAAACATTTTCAAATGATCTGTAAGAAATAAACTGTAACTTGAAAAGCATTCAGTGAAAGTATAAGTATAGAATGTTTTTGTTCTCTCCTGTAAAGTTACAAGTTGTTTCGCTTTGGACAGCAACGATATGTTGAATGTATTACATGTTTTCTGTGCTGCATGATTTGATAAACAGCCCGTTTCAAACTCCTACAGCAGCAGTGAGGGTCTGCACGCCATGTCTGCTCCATACATAGAAACCTTACTCGCATGTTTGTTTGGCTAGAGTGAGTAAAATTATGTGGCAGAGCACATTGAGCTTTTGGTGAACTGCTCTCAGTCAGCAATGTTTTTTCCCCTCTCACTGCTTTTTAAGCAGTTTAATTGTAATACAATCAGAAAAATGCTGAATAGTCACTCTCATAACCCCTGTTATGTAGTACACAGTCTGTGTGCATTTATATCAAGAAGAATTCTAACAGGCATCAAAAGCAGTGTATATCCAGTATGCAGTATAAGTGCAAATGGAAAGACCGCAGTTTTGTCTCGGACAAGTAGAGACTTAAGTGTCCTTAAAAGTATATATATATATATATATATATATATATATATATATATATATATATATATATATATATATATATATATATATATATATAATGTGTGTGTGTGTGTGTGTGTGTGTGTGTGTGTGTGTTTTAATTATATAGTGTACATAATGCTGTTCAAAAAAATAATACAGTCCTGTCATGATACAGTTCTATTATAACATAAAAGTCATTCAAAAGTCCATCAATGATTTTTGGCTGACATTATAATAGATCTTGATATGAATATTGCCTTTAGGATTGAATGACCAATAGTGTTCAAAGATAATACGGTAAGCTTCATATTTAATAAGATCATAGCTATGGTTGGCTTGCTGTCACGTCTTACGGTTATTGTAAGCTTCTTATTGGACATTTATCTTACAGTAGCTACAAGGACTTCAAAGTCTGAATTAATCTTGGGTTATTGTAATAAGTTATAGAAATTTGGACTTGAATCTCCAGCCTAGGCCTGATGAACATGTTAAATCAGAGGACACTCAGGCCAGTTATTGTATTTCCATGATGTGGTCTGGTGTTGAAACCAGGGGACTTAGACCTGAGGCCATATTCTGATTCAGAAGCTCTGGACCAATGCTTGTTTTAGCAGTGTTAACTCAGTCATGGAGTGAAAGGAAAACTGAATTTTGATCAGCACTCATTCGCTAAGGTAGAGAGAGTGGAGAAGCAAACAGCTGCCGGAATTTCCTGTGTGTTGCTTTTCTGTGTTTACAGAACAAAAGGATCATCTATATAAAACCCTGACTTCTCTCTACCCTCCATTCCTTTTCCCCTCTGTTTTCTTTTTTCCTCTTCTCCTTTTCCCTCAATCCTTTTCCACTCTCACACATGACCACCCCCTTCCCCCCCGCCACCCAACATCTGTCATAATAAAACCTTCAGTGAGCTGCTGGCCCAGAAGCAGAACATGAGAAGACCACAGTATAATGAATGACTAAGATCACACTCCTCACACCAAGTGAGCTGCTGGCCCTCATAGGCCATCCAGCAAACATGTTTGTTCTGCCTTCTCCTATTATATAGATTCTTCTTTTTTTTTTCTTGTGTGTAGAGGTAGAACGATACACAAACTTTCTGAGTGCCATATTAGTGCAGTTAACATAATAAAAATCCAAAAACACAAACAAACATCACAATATCCAGATTTGTTGGTTCAGTCATTTACTAATAAGATCATATTTATTGATAAGATGTTTTCAATGCCACACTATGATGGCCTTTAGAGCATATACCATTATATAGACAACTATCTTGCATGTTTTATGTTGGTGGTATGTGTTACAGTGCATGCCTTTGCAATGCAGCCTAGCTTTTTGCTAGTGTGTTCTGCTGTTGATTTATAATTGGACAAGGACCAAAATGTAGCAGGCCAGAAGAGAAATGATTTGTTATAGAAAAAGCTAAAACAAGGCACTATAGTCTTACCAGATGCTGTTCGGTTCATCAGTAAAATATCTATCTATAAAGCATATTAGTTTGAAAGTGCAGTATGTTAAAACGTTATTGTTATTGCTTGGTAATATGAGTGTTACACTGTAGCTACAGCAACAAAACCTTTACCAGGCTTAATGGTTGTGGGATGTTCCAAGAACACAACTAATTATCTAAATGACAGGATTCTGTTGCAGGCTAAATTGGACACTGTGTTAAAACCTGCTGCTCTGAAGGCGAGAGGTGGCGTGGCAGGGGAGGCTGCTGTCACATAGGCTAGCAGAGAAGGCACAGGATGAGTTCTGATCTTGATATTAAAGAGGACCTTGCTTTGTTTTTGGCGTCTCTTACAATAGATTTACATGCCTCAGTTTTCCTAAAACATGGTTTTCCTTATTCACCCTCTGTCTGAAATGCTCTGTTAGAGCTCCTGTGTCTTTAAGCCTCGCCTCCTGATGAGCCCAGTGTGCTTTGATTGGTCAGATCATCAACTTGAGCCAGAACCCAATCCTGAAAATCAGGTAGAACAAGTTGGTAGACCTGATCCACCTTCCCAAACTAGAGTGGCTTGCGAGAGTGAATTGGCGTATTAGCTCACTATACGTTGTGTGAGGGTGTGGCAAGCCTTCCAGTAGGCGGGCATTAAAGGGTTGTGATATAACACTGCATCATCTCGTAACAAAAGAAAGGGCTTCAGGCTGGTGTGTACATTTATGCACACAATAAAAGTGAGGGGGAAACTGCAAAAGCATAATAATAATAATAATAATAATAATAACAATAGGTCCCTTTAAAACTTTATATATCCAAAAAAAACAGATTTTTCAACAGATTATGTTTCTTAACATCGGCCAAGCTTCATTAGCCACAGCACTTGGTTTACGTGCCATGCTCTAAATGGTCTGGCGATACTTTACTACCCTACAAGAAGAAAGGTTTCGCCAACAATCTAAACATCACTTACAAATGTGCAAATGCATGCAATATTTGATTATTTACTCAGCTGCTTGTTCTTACTTTAACGATAGGCTATTATGTATGGCTACTGACCTCCTCGATGATGGTTACAGTGATGTCAGAATCACTTGAATCACAGTTCCACACCAATGGCCATCCGAGACTGCACTCCATGAGCAGATTCACCCACACTTAGCTACCACTAAAGCCAAAAGCAGCATTATGTAAGTAAACTCTCGCTGTGGAGGTTCATATGGCCATCCGCTCAGTCTGCTTTCAGCCAGTATGTCTTGCCAGTGGCCTACACTGCAGCAACAAGGCCAAGACCAAGTCAGGGGGCGTTATGCTTCAGGGAACCTTTTTGATTTTGAATAATGGAATTAAGGACCATATTTTCCTCCAATTGTATTCCCAACTGTATGGGAATATTCAGATTTGTAATGTAATTTATTACATATTTTGCTGAGAGTTATGTTTACTGAAGCCTATGGGTAATGCATTACAAGTGCGTGAAAAAATATTTGGATATGTTTATGTGCAATAAATATAGACATACTGTGTTCTAACTGAGCAAATGGCAGTAGTGCCTCGCAGCTACTGTGGTAGGTACTGTGGTAGGTTATTGCACTGGGATTTCATCATCTAATTGTTAGCATTTCCGTATGGAATTTCCATTTTATCAATACTATGCAGGAACGCTCTCGGATTCAGCGTGACGGTATTAAGATGGTTTGAAGTGCCTCGCAAAACGTCCGTCCCCTTCATCCGGCTGTGGCTAATTGCTCAGCCTGCAGTGCCAAAAAAATAAATAAATAAATAACCCTTTGAAGTTTATGAGGCGGCTTACGAGACTGCTGTCTTTAAAGGTTCTGTCCCTTGTGATGTAATGAAGGGTATTCAGGGTATTCACCAATCGCAGCGCTGCCCTCGGTCACGTGACCTGCAGTCGGCGCTGAGAGAAGGTGATTTGGGTTCAACAGGAGAAAGAGGGGTGAGAACGCAGATGGAAGGAGTCATCTAATCCACGCCTGTCACAGATTGGGTTTCATTAAACGAGGCACCGTTGCCTCATGGAAAGATTCGTCCTAGTTCAGACCTCCTGTTTCAAATTTTTTTTCAACTTGTGTTCTTTCTGCCTCTTTCCAGTTTGGATTTTTCCAAAGGCTCGCCACTGCCAGCGCTTTGTCCTAGTTAGGACACATTTATGGCATCGAAACGAAGCCAGTGTTCGCTGGCCTTCGCTCGCAGCGAGAGGCCGTGCTCAAAGCAGCAGTGCGTCGGATTTGCGCGATCCAAAGTTGTGTACCGTTTCTAATAACTGCAGTGCAAGCATTTGGCCTTTGCTTTAATTGTGTTCATGAAATATATAGTTCATCAACATGGAAGTGAGGCACAAAACTGAATCCAGTGACTCCTGTGTGTCAGCACGGAGTGAGAGAGAGAGAGAAGAGGAGGACAGTAATTATATCTGATTACACCCCCTGAAGTACACACGCGCCACACACACAGAGAGAGTCCCACACACTTCCCAAAACACACAGACTTGGCCTCTGGAGAGTTACAGCCTCAGCCCAGCTGGTGGTTCACTCACTCCCATTGTGTGCTGCAAGGGCAGCGGCTGGGTGAACCCACCGCAGTCTGAGCGGGCCATTCAGTCACAATCAAGAGAGGAAGGCAGGAGATGATAATGGCAAACTGCGGCCTGCCTTCGTCCCTGTTTCGACTTTGTCTGTGTTTATGGAAAGTGGTTACAGGTCTGTTGCAATTATCATCATCGTCATCATCAGCCTCATCCGGGTGGTAACGAGGGCATGATGATGATAATGATGTGTATGTTTGTTTATCGGAGGTGAATATATATTTATCCCCTTGAAGCCTAAGCATCTATTTGCGGCCCTCTTCACTCTCATACCTGTATCACTTACATATCATCTTTTTAGTGGTTACTGTCGCACAAGTATGATATCCGTATCAGCACCAATGCTGGCACTTACCTACAGTATCAGTGATGGGGATGCTGATGCCTATGACCCTCACCGCAAAGCAATTTCCTTAACGCCACAGCAGTGGTGACAACCTGAAGGATGGAGCCAGGCTACTTTCAGTAATCACTTATGTGCTGATGTGTAGTCACTTACAGTCTAAGTTTATCTAACCTTTAACTTACGGACTTATGGGTCTTCATCAGTCAGCTGAATCACTCAGCAGTAGGGTCCTGGGGTCTGTTTGGTCTTCTAAGCTGGGAATAAATGTTTAAGTTGCTGCTACTGACACCATGTACTCAGTCATATATACTTAAGCAACACGGATGCAAAACAACGTTCACCACCGGTTTATTTTTTGCAGAGCCGGAGAAGCTGCTGGGTGCTTCCATGTACACACCAAAGGTTTATCTATATATTGATCAGGTCTGTTTTAGCTGTTAGTGCTGGAGAGACTGTGCTCTATTCACCGTGTTTGGCACAGTTTTCAGTATTTTTAAAATAAAGCTTCGTTATGCAACGGAACCTTAACCCATATAAATTTCTCCAGAGAACTTTCAACATTAGCCAAGAAAAAAAGGGTCCCTCTGCTGTGCACCAGAAATCCCACCACTCCACCCGTAGTCATGTTCAAGTCCCTGTTTGAATGAACCTAAAACAGCCCAATATAAACATTTCTTCTCTGAAGTAAATACTATGTGGTGCGATGATATTGCAACACATCTTGTCAGCACATTCTTGTACTCTCTGGTTAGTCCACTGCCAGGAGAGGCTAGCGGACCAGATAGACAAAGCAAAGCAGTGCTCTGTGAGGAAAGTAGCTAGTGGCCCCAGTTGGAGCGAAACAGTCACTGTGTGAGAAGAAACAATGCACTAGACTATAAAGTCGTGCCACATTCACCAGTACAAGCTGTGTTCTAGGCCGAATATGCAGCAGTGTAATCCTAATACTAATGTTCTGTCATTATCATGGAGCTCTAGTACTGAATAATATACAGTACTTACTGAATAAGTCTACATATGAATATCTGAATAGTAAGCCTGCAGTTTAAGAGTTAACTGGAGAGCTGTGGACTGACCGCTCCGTGGAGTGTGTTTGTGTGTGATAGGAATTTATAGACTGCAGTTACAGTAAAACATGTTCACCCTGAGAGGTTTTGTCTTTTACAGTAGTTTACCGTCCGCTGTTTATTCATCCTTCCCTCCTCGTTTATTTTCTTTCTTTAGGTTCTGAGGTCAGCAAGGAAAGCCTCTGTTTGGTTTTGGGTTGGTGCTCCGCACTCCGTCCACCACTTTCATCATAAACCTTTCTTTCTTTTTCCTTTTTTTCTTTATCCTTTTAGCCTAGTTTGGAATCTCAGCTGTGTTTTTCTGTTCTCTCTCTCTCTCTCTCTCTCGCTCATTCTCTCTCTCTCTCTCTCTCTCTCTCTCTCTCTCGCTCATTCTCTCATTTTGTCTGTCTCTCTTTTTACAAATTCTTTCTTTCCTTTTGCTGTTTAGTCATTTGTTCTTTCTCCATTACTTTCCCCGTTCCTTCAGTTATCTACATTTGCATGCTCTCTCTCTCTCTCTCTCTCTCTCTCTCTCTCTCTCTCTCTCTCTCTCTCATTCTCATTCTGTTCCTTATGTTCACTTGTTTTTCTATATATGCCCATTCCCCTCTTTCTCTTTTCATTCTTTCTCCCTCCACCTTCCTCTCATTTGTCTGTTACTGTCCTCTTTCTTTCTATTTTCCTCACATTCTCTCTCTCTCTCTCTCTCTCTCTCTCTCTCTCTCTCTCTCTCTCTCTCTCTCTCTCTCTCAGTCTGTCTCTATGTTTCTGTCTCTCAGTCTCAAACATTTTGTCTTTCTTTCTGTCTCATTCTGTGTCTCTATCGCTCACGTTCTCTCTTGATCTCTGTCATTCACTGGCTCACTCTTTCTTTCTCTCTTACCTGCTCTGCTTAATTTAGTTTCTTCCTTTCTCTCTCTTTTTCTTATTCTGTCTTGCCCTCTCTATCTCTGTCTTGTCTTTTCCCTCTCTATTTTGTCTTTCTTTTTCTCTCTTATCTCTCTTTTGCTCTCTTTCTCTCACTCTCTCTCTCACTCTTTTTGTCCCTTTCTTTGTGTCTTCCTCTCTTTCCTCTCGCTCTCCCTCTCTGTCAAGTGGCCTCAGTCTAGCTCCAGATCTCATTCTCTCTTTCTCTCTCATTCTCGTTCTTTTTCTCTCCTATCTCTCTTTTGCTCTCTTTCTTTTTAATCTCTCTGTCATTTTGCCCTTGTCTCTACTTCTTTCACTCTTCCTCTCTCTCTGTCTGTCTTTTCTTTTCGGTCAATGTTTCTCTCTCTCTCTCTCACTGTCTCTTTTTGTCCCTTTCTTTGTGTCTCCCTCTCTTTCCTCTCCCTCTCCCTCTCTGTCGAGTGGCCTCAGTCCAGCTCCAGATCCTCTCTTTTCCCTGATTTCTGTCCAGCTTCTAAGTTCTTGCTCTCTATGTTTTCTGTGTTGATAAATAAAGCGTGTTTCAAAGCTCAGTTTACTCTGGACCTCCAGGTTCTTCCTCCACTGAAGTCGCTGCTACTGCTCAGTAAATGTCCCAAGAGCAAATAGAGCAAATAGAAATCACTGCTGGTTCACTGTAGAAGTGCAAAAGAATAGAAAAGATGCCGAGCGTCTATTTGCTTAAGCCTTTTCTTTTCGTAGCCTGGATGTTGGATTTTAGAGCTCTGTAGGTTTTGAGTTTTATGTGTTTTGTGTTTGTGAATTACGATGGGCTTCAGTGCCAAACCGTCAAGCAACAGAGTGTCGACGCAGCCTGAGAAGCGCTGTGTGAGTATCGTCCAACAACTTTGCTGAATGTTCACCGCAAAATCTTCCACTGTGGGGGGAGAAGGCCATATCAGGTCACAGCTCAGCAGCTTTAATTAACAGCTCACACACACACACAAGCACAAACACACACACACATAAATGATCACCTGGAAATCAAGACACTGAATCAGACATGTGGAAACACTTTTCACTTCATGCAGAATCAGTGCACAATTAGTGAAACGAGTCTAGACTCATAACTAAAGGAAACTCACGTGTGAATTGAGGCAAGTTAATGCTTGTCTGTTAATTTTCAGTTTGTAGGCATGTGCTGAGCCACACTCTATAATAGAAATAAATCTACTTGCAGGCTACTTCATTAGGTGTGCCTCCTGGTTTTTACACTCACTGTCTACTTTATCAGCTCCACTTACCATATAGGAGCACGGAGTTCTACAGTTACAGGCTGAAGTCCATCTGTTTCTCTGTTTTTCAATGCTCAGGACCACCACAGAGCACGTATTATTTGGATGGTGGGTCATTCTCAGCACTGTAGTAACGCTGACATGGTGGTGGTGTGTTAGTGTGTGTGTTGTGCTGGTATGAGTGGATCAGACACAGCAGGCCAGCTGGAGGTTTTAAACACCTCAGTGTCACTGCTGGTCTGAGAATAGTCCACCAACCAGAAACATCCAGCCAGCAGTGTTCTGTGGGCAGAATCCTGTGACCACTGATGAAGGACTAGAGAATGACAACACAAACTGTCTCTGACCTTGCATTTACAAGGTGGACCAACATTGTAGGCGTGTCACAATGTTAAAAAAAAACAACTGTGGTGGTCATGTGGGGTTCCTGACCGCTGAAGATATAGTATACAGAGAAACAGATGGACTGCAGGCTGTAAGTGTAGAACTGTGAAGTGCTTGCTTTAATGTATTTGGAGCTGATAAAAGGTGTATCTAATGAAGTGGCCGGTGAATGGATGGTAAATTGTACTGACCACTATTGATTTTTGCTCGTTTGCCGTATAGGAGACTGCATCTGTAATGGATATTGATTATATTCCCTTTTCCACATTAACAGCTTTCAGATTATGGTTCTCTAATGGTTTTCTAGTATGACACTAATAACCACCTTCTTGCGTTTCCTTTTAACTTGTACCTCTTATTCTATTTTTGTCTCTCTGTCGCTCTCTTATCATGTCTCCTTTTTGTTTCTTCTCTCTTTCTCATTCTGCTTTGATTTCTCTATCTCACTCTCCTCTTTCTTTTTCTTTCTCTGAATTTCACTTTCTGCATGTGTCTCTCTGTATCAGCTTCCCTGGTATAAGTTTATAACTAGTTTTGGGCCATTCTGCTGGCGGAATGTAATTCAGCCGGGTGTTTTCATTAATATAATTAAATAAAATATTTCCTCTGTGTCTGTATTATTGTATTATATAGAATCACTTTTCTCTAGCTTGAGGTTTGAACACAGTGGGCCAGATGCTAAAAGATTTTAGAAACACTAACCAATGTGTAAAGTATAAGTGCCCCCTCACTTGATCACATTTTTTGCACTGAATTTTATGCCTTTTACCAAAGTTTCGCCCACTGCTTCCAATTCTTGCCAGCTTTTATTGTAAACTGCTACATCATGGGGTTTCTTAACTTGACTTTAGACCGAATTAACTTGACTTTAGACCGAAACAAACATGACGGACAGACTACTGCTATGCTGGTAGGGTTTGTTTCTGCACAGAAAATCCAAACACCCGTTAGTCTTTTTAAAAGTGTGTGCCAGGCATTAGTTCTGGATTTATCCACCATGTTTACAACTTCTGCTGTATACTGTGAAAGTTTTCCAGTGGCTCTCAGTAGTTGATGACTTTTCAGGCATACCAAAGAATCTCTGTCCATCCCACACGGCAGGATACTGAGTCATAAATACTGAACAGGTTTAATATTTCAGATTTACAATCGGGCCAGCCACAACTTGGGTTAGGAGTAGATCAGACCAGTTAGCATTGGTTTACAACACTAGACATTTGGCCCTATTGCCCTGTAGTGTTGTGATTGTGTTGGTTGCTTCTGATTGTGTGGTTCACAAGGTCTGTGCTAAAAGACAGTTGGTGACCACCTGCAGCTCTTATGATTTGAAAATTGTATTCTTTCAAATTGAGATTTTGACATAAAACCAATACATTTTTTAGCCATAGCTGCTAGTGAGCAATGATGGACGAAAGGGGAGGGGTTAGGACCCCAGCTGTGAAGAGAGCTCACGGCTGTCTCCACAAAGAGGTCCATGCTGAGATAACACAAAGCTATCGATTTTTTGTGTCCAGGTGGCAAACGTCTAATGGTAACACTACTGAATAAAATTAAAATAAATAAAAATGAAACTCTATCTATTCTCTCTTCTGTCCAACTTTTAGGACACACCTCAGACTCGGACACTTTTGCCTTTTACCATGAGGGTGCTCAGGGCTGTTTGGGTGTTCGGGATCACAGTCTTTACCTCTCCTCGTCCTGCGACAGTGAGGCTCAGCTGTGGAAGTGGGTGACCAGGAGCCGCCTCTTCAACCTCGGATCCTCTCTTTGCCTGGGCGTTACTGTGGGCAACTTGAGCGGACTGGCTGAGCGCTCTCCGCTGGGCATGTTCCGCTGTGACTGGGAGCCGCCCAGGGTGCGCTGGACCTGGAGCTGCAGCAAGTTCCTGGAGTCCCTCAATACATACCTGCCTAATCCCAAACCACCTGCTATTGACCGCAATGGCTCAGCCGCACTGACAATGCCCGCCAGACCCCCACCCGACGGCCTACAGTGGAGACTGTACGGGGACGAGCAGGACCTCTGTGCAAAGACGTACCGCGGTAAGACTGTGTTTCTCTTCAGAATGTAGACCTTATGTAGACCTAATGTAGGATAATGTAGACCTGATGTAGACTAATGTAGACCTAATGTAGAATGATGTAGACCTAATGTAGACCTAATGTAGGATAATGTAGACTAATGTAGACCTAATGTCGCCTAATGTAGACCTAATGTAGGATAGTGTAGACCTGATGTAGACTAATGTAGACCTAATGTAGAATAATGTAGACCTAATGTAGGATAATGTAGACCTAATGTAGGATAATGTAGACTAATGTAGACCTAATGTTGTCTAATGTAGACCTAATGTAGGATAATGCAGACCTGATGTAGACTAATGTAGACCTAATGTAGAATAATGTAGACCTAATGTAGGATAATGTAGACCTAATATAGGATAATGTAGACTAATGTAGACCTAATGTCGTCTAATGTAGACCTAATGTAGGATAGTGTAGACCTAATGTAGAATAATGTAGACCTAATGTAGACCTAATTTAGACCTAATGTAGGATAATGTAGACCTAATGTAGACTAGTGTAGACCTAATGTAGAATAATGTAGACCTAATGTAGACCTAATGTAGGATAATGTAGACCTATTGTAGACCTGATGTAGGATAATGTAGACCTAATGTAGACCTAATGTAGGATAATGTAGACCTATTGTAGACCTGATGTAGGATAATGTAGAATAATATAGACCTAATGTAGACCTCATGTAGGATAATATAGACCTAATGTAGGATAATGTAGCCCTAATGTAGAATAATGTAGGATAATGTAGACCTAATATAGACTAATGTAGGATAATGTAGACCTAATGTAGGATAATGTAGACCTAATGTAGGATAATGTAGACTTAATGTAGACTTAATGTATACTTAATGTAGGCCTAATGTAGACCTAAAGTAGACCTAATGTAGACCTAATGTATGTGAGCTCCAACCGTCTTCAAAGGATCTGTTTTTGGAGAGCTAAAGGTTTGTTTATCATGTTGTTTGTAGTTTATTCCAGAGTTTGACACACACAAAACTGGGCAGAATCTAAGTAGCCTACATTATAGAGTGACAGTAAAGAGTCTTGACCAAAGAATCCTGAATTGTCATATTGCGTTAACATGTTTTTGGTGTTGTAATTAGGATTCTAATTCAACAGGCAGTCATGTGAACAGCATCATGCAGATAGTACTGGTGGAATGGAATAACAGTGGCATTGCAGTTCATATGCAAGGCGATGGTGTTAGCCACTATATGATCTAATCAAAATTCAAAATTTATTTGTCACATACATAGTCATACACGGTACAACTAACAGTGAAATGTTACAACTTCCTGCTCACATGAAACAATAAGATGATGTAGATTATCTGAAATATGTGAAGGAATGTGTTTAAGAGCAAAATGAAATAAGCATAAAAAAGAAAAACGTAAGTTCTGAGATAATATAATTTTATATTAATTATAATAAAATGAAGATAAATAAAATAAATAAAGTGTTATTTAACACAAGCTAATGTTTCTAATGATGTCTTTTTATTGATGTTGTTCATGAATGGATACATACCGACCTTAACTAATAGCATCCAGCACCCTGATCCAATGTAAATGGAGCATTCAGTTAAGACCTAATTAAACTAAATGCAGTATTTTGGATGCAATGTAATGGAAACACTAAATCCAGGGCTCTTGTTTTTTAAACACCCTGGAAAATTAGAAGGAAGACGGAAGAGCAGTTATTAATTTGGCATTTCTTGTTTTAGCACAGCGACTAGGTTGATTAAACAGTGGAATAACCGAGTGCAATGTTGTTTGTACTGCCGTAAACATTTCAACACCTTTTAACGTTGGGTCTACATAGAATTTCTTTAGTCTTAGCATGTTGCTTCTAGTGTTATGGTTTAAGTATGTTGTGTTTTGCCAGTAGATTAACTTTTTGTTTTAATTGCAACTATGAGAACGTGGCTGTAATTGGTCAGCCTGGTTTATAACGATGCAATGCATGTTGTTTTTTTTTTGCCCATGCTCCTACCACAAATGCCTTCTTCCATAGCAGCTGTTAAGACAAGCTTTAGAGAACTTTGGCAAAAACTTCTAAAATAACGAGTTGAGTTAATGTTGTAGCCTGTGCCCTTAGCTACTGCAGCTCTGTAAGAGTTTTACCTTCAGCATCACCAACACATTGTCTCTGTTAAAGATATAGGATATAATTCAGTCTGGCTGAAGTAAAGCAGAGTGAGACCATCACTGTTGTTTTAAGTGGTTACATGCAGTGTACTATTCTAACTGTGTGACTTATTACACACACACATCTGTGTATCTATGATATGTGAACTGAATTTCCTGGTACATCAGCAAATGTGTCAAAAGTATTCACATTCATTACTCAGGTAGAAGTATAGACACTAGGGTGTAAAAATACTTCTGTAGAAGTATCAACTCAAGCTTTTTACTCCAGTAAAAGTGTAAAAGTACTGCTTTCAAAACTACTTAAAGTATAAAAGTAAAGGTAATGTAAGAAGAAAAAATGGCATCTTTTATTTTATTTATTAAGTATTGTAATGCCGCAAAAAGTCCAACTTCAAAGGCATGTTAACAATAACCTTTACTGGAATGTAAATGTACATGAATAAAAACAAGCTGTAAATGAAATAGGAGTAACGAGGCTAGTTTTAAAATGTAAGGAGTAGAAAGTTCTGATAATGGAGTGTAAATGTAAGGAGTAGAAAGTACTGATAATGGAGTGTAAATGTAAGGAGTAGAAAGTACTGATAATGGAGTGTAAATGTAAGGAGTAGAAAGTACAGATAGTGGAGTGTAAATGTAAGGAGTAGAAAGTACAGATAATGGTGTGTAAATGTAAGGAGTAGAAAGTACAGATAATGGAGTGTAAATGTAAGGAGTAGAAAGTACAGATAATGGAGTGTAAATGTAAGGAGTAGAAAGTACAGATAATGGAGTGTAAATGTAAGGAGTAGAAAGTACAGATAATGGAGTGTAAATGTAAGGAGTAGAAAGTACAGATAATGGAGTGTAAATGTAAGGAGTAGAAAGTACTGATAATGGAGTGTAAATGTAAGTAGTAGAAAGTACAGATAATGGAGTGTAAATGTAAGGAGTAGAAAGTACTGATAATGCAGTGTAAATGTAAGGAGTAGAAAGTACTGATAATGGAGTGTAAATGTAAGGAGTAGAAAGTACAGATAATGGAGTGTAAATGTAAGGAGTAGAAAGTACAGATAATGGAGTGTAAATGTAAGGAGTAGAAAGTACAGATAATGGAGTGTAAATGTAAGGAGTAGAAAGTACAGATAATGGAGTGTAAATGTAAGGAGTAGAAAGTACAGATAATGGAGTGTAAATGTAAGTAGTAGAAAGTACAGATAATGGAGTGTAAATGTAAGGAGTAGAAAGTACAGATAATGGAGTGTAAATGTAAGTAGTAGAAAGTACTGATAATGGAGTGTAAATGTAAGGAGTAGAAAGTACTGATAATGGAGTGTAAATGTAAGGAGTAGAAAGTACAGATAATGGAGTGTAAATGTAAGTAGTAGAAAGTACAGATAATGGAGTGTAAATGTAAGGAGTAGAAAGTGCAGATAATGGAGTGTAAATGTAAGGAGTAGAAAGTACAGATAATGGAGTGTAAATGTAAGGAGTAGAAAGTACAGATAATGGAGTGTAAATGTAAGGAGTAGAAAGTACAGATAATGGAGTGTAAATGTAAGGAGTAGAAAGTACAGATAATGGAGTGTAAATGTAAGGAGTAGAAAGTGCAGATAATGGAGTGTAAATGTAAGGAGTAGAAAGTACAGATAATGGAGTGTAAATGTAAGGAGTAGAAAGTACAGATAATGGAGTGTAAATGTAAGGAGTAGAAAGTACAGATAATGGAGTGTAAATGTAAGGAGTAGAAAGTACAGATAATGGAGTGTAAATGTAAGGAGTAGAAAGAACAGATAATGGAGTGTAAATGTAAGGAGTAGAAGTAAAAAGTCAGCTGAAAAATTATTACTCCAGTAAAGTATAAATAACCAAAATTTCTACTGAAGTAAGGTGACAAAATATATGTACTTCGTTACTTGACACCTCTGGACATCAGACAAGTCAAGATTCTTCATTACTACACAGCAGCGGTGACACTTGGATTAGTACAACTGTCTGTGTACAAACGTCCTAACAGCAGTAAACAGTATGGTAAACAAACACATAACTCTGTATAAGCAAATCCCTTTAAATGACGACAGCTCGTGAACATCCTCGGTACAGAGTGAAGGATTTATATTGTTGCTGTTCAAAGAAAAACATCTCCATTTTCAAACACGAGAGCTGTCGTGTACCTTGTTTGAAAAGTTTGTGATTCATTGTACCAACACAAATTCTGGTTCCATCGACTTGAATTAAAAATGAAGTATGTCTCTCTCCTGTGAAGTTACTGTTTCTGAGATATTGTTTTTCTTTGGACAGTGACAATATAAGAGTCAATAGAACATATTACTGTAAATTTCAAATATATCTCTACTTTTATCTATATATCTTTAAGACTGATATATGCATACGAGCCTGGTTGTAATTGGCTGCCAGTAGCTGTTGTTTGTTATGTGTAAAACAGAGCTCAAGCTTAATAACCTGGAAGTTGTGAATGTTGTGAGATGGTCCATGTTTGTCGTCTCTGAGTGAGAGTGACAGAGAGAGTGAATGTGTAAGCGTGATAGAGGTCTGCAGCACATCTGGGGATCTTCAGGCCAGGATCTGCTTATCGCTGCCGGATTTGTAGCCAAGGGCATCGCCGAGTGCCGCCTGTTTGGCTGCTTGCCAGAGTGACGGCCGATGAAGAGGCTGGATCGTGTTAGTAAATAGTAGAGAGACTCAGCGTCTGACAGCTGTGCCGCGATAGAGCCTGATTTTAGAACTTCCTCAGCTTTGATTGCTGTCATCTCTCTTTCTTCCTCTTATTCTTAGCCACTCCCTATTTATCTATCTATCTATCTGTGTCTCTACTTTTTGTTTCTTTCTCTCTCTCTCTTTACTTTTTCACCTGTTTCTGTTTCTGTCCACCTGTCTTTGCTCTCTCTTTATCCATGTCACCCACTTTTCTCTACCATTTTATCTGTCATTCTTTTTCTTTCGTTCTATCTTTCTTTCTCTCTCCCTCTGTCTCTCTTTCTTTCTCAGCTGTTATGACTGTTCTTTTGCGACACCTTCAACCTTCTAGCACTTGCGCTCCTGAAATGTTTTTGAAACGTCTAGTTGTCCAATGGCCTGTTTGAGAATCGAACCACTGTTTGAGAATGTTCACTGGATCCTGGTTATCATAATCCTTAAGTGAGCTTGTCTGTCTTAAGCTAAACAATGATGTCAAAGGGTCTGAGGAGAAAAAAGCAGATGAAAGTGGTTGTACATACTCTACTCCATTTAAGAATACTGAGTTACAAATATGCTGTCATGATATTTTGTGGTGTTTATTATCTGTGTCATCTGGTACAATGTATTTACAGCCTTTAAAGAACTAATATGGCAAAAATCAGGTAAACATAGCAAAGATGTACATCATAAAATTGTGAAATCACAATGCCAAACTGTGGCCATGTGTATTGTGGAGAATGGACATTCTCTTAAATATGCCATGTAATACAACTACATTGGCTAAACACCATGATTTGTAAACAATCAGCACCAAAACCTCACTCCAGCGATCCTCCTGCCTCTCAGCTCTAGTGTCATTAGAAAGTTGTGCAAGGGTATGACGTGGGCCGAGTGTATTGTTAAATCCCTAACACATAGTGATGGCTTCTTCAGTTTAATGCTGGTTTACCCCACAGTGCAAAAGCCTGAGGCTTTATCTTAGCAATAAGTGTATTTTTACCAATAGGAACACCAGATATTATATTAGAAAAGATGTAAATAAGCACATACACTAGAAAGTAGTCTGAATATTTTATTTTAAAAGACATAGATCATATCTCAGGTTTTCTCCTGGACGCTCCAGACATTGTATGAATGTATTCAGTCCCTTCAAACTTGATTTAGCTTAATGAAGTAGTGAGTAGTCAAAACAGGTATTGATAACTGCAAGTAATACTGGGGTGCCACAAGGAAAAGCTTATAAAGGAAGTTAAATAAGCACACTGCCATGTAAAAGCACCACTCACTCTATTAATACTAGTTGAATATTTTGTTTTGCTGAGCAACTAGAAGCTGAATAAATTATTCCTGTCTGAATAAATAGATTTTAAATATAGTAATGTCCCCTCATGACTAAAACTTTTACACAGTACTGTAATAAACCCTGTCTTGGTTAGCATGTCATGCCACACTGATAGAAGGCTTTGGAGAAGAATCCCAACACTACCATTGCCTGTATATGCAAAATGCAGAAGTAGCGTCACCGTCCCAAGAAAACCATGTATCTCTGTTTGTTTGTTTTATTCTTCTCCTTTATTTGAACACAACAGCAGCTCTTCACATTGTGTGAAAACTTCAGGATGAGTGGACCAATAGAAATGCTTCCAAATCACTTGGGGAAAAAATCTAGTTCTACTGAATTACTTGGAAAGTAAAGAAGGTTTTTGTCCTCTCCTGTAAAGTTACCATTTTTGACAGTGACAATATACCTTGCTAATGATAAATGTCAATCACTGGAGGCCACCCTCTCACATTATTATGCATGATGTCCCAAGATTTATCAATTTTGGAGTAACATTTTTGCAGTTTTATCTGATATGTTAAAGGTACACTTAGAGCCAGACCCAGTTCTTATCCTATTTGGTATATCTGAAACTTTATTGGAGCTCCTATTCCTGTAGTTTAATTATAGCTAAAAAACTTGTTCTCAATTTCTGGTAAAAAGCAGAAATACCTGTGTTTAAGCTGTGGATTGTAGAAATGACAAACACAGTACATTTGGAGAAAATTAGGTTTATGCTGGATAAACTTATTTTATATAATAAGATCTGGAGCCCCTTAATGCTATTTCTTAGAGGAGACTGAGATTAAGCAAAATCTACTCAGTACATCGACCCCTTATATGCAGCATTTCAGGGTATGGGTTGAGTATTTGCCTTTTTTTTTTGGGGGGGGGGGGGGTATGTCTGTTTTAGTTCATTATTACTGTGTTTGTCAAAATTCATTTGCATATATGTCATGTGAAGCATTTCAATTGTAAGTGATGTGATTTGAACATGATGCTTCTTAATAACAATAATAATAATAATAATAATAATAATAAAGAAAAATATTGAATAAAAAAAAAAACAGAATATACCTTCCTAATGTCAAGTTAGCATCAAGCTAAATACGGAATTAAATCATCGGGCACCCCGTGTAGTGCAGACGTATAGTCACTGGGCCTTGCATCTGTAGACTGTGAGTCTGACCACCAGCGGTACCACAGCCTAGATCTGTGCCTGGGACTGAATTTTTGGTCTGCACCATTTGTCCCGCTCCCGCCCTCAGTCCCATAAGTCAGCTGTCCTTGTGCAACAGTCATGATTGGATCTATTCAGCTTTATTCTTGAGTATTTACCTGTTTGAGAGCACTTTTCATAGTTATGGCTGTCCGTCTTATCATAGGCTCCACTGTTTTCATTGCTTGCAAGCAAGCAATTCACATAATTCATTTAAATTTATTTACTAGCGGAATTTCTCACATGTTGCTCCGCTCCCGCCCACATGGGACTGGTTAACTGCTTGCTCCTGACACCTGTGGGAACGTTGGCTTCCACCACAGCTATCCGTGATCAGGAGTCCAAGGAAGCATGACTGGCTTTGCTTCCTCTGGGTGGGAATGATAGCTGATTCTCCCCCATCAATCAACACAATGCTAGGCTGTGTTGAGGTGTCCAATAACATTGCTGCTGTTTGATGCAATGCAGTGGCTGCTTTCATGTGCCTTGGAGGAAACATGCGATAGCCTTAACCCTACCAGCTTTGCAGCCAGTGGGCGGGTTGGGCTAGATTCAGGGAAATTGGCTGAAGGAAGGCTAAAGAAAAAAACTATATAGCTTATTGCTGTTGTGATATATTGCTTATACAGCTTCTGACACTGTATGACATACTGTTACCTGTAAACATGGACAAAAGTACAACTTTCAGGCTGCAAGATGCTTTTACTGCTGTCCAGTCGTGTCAAGTAACAAAGTACTATTACTTTGTTACCTTACTTAAGTAGAAATTTTGGTTATTTATATTTTACTGGAGTAATTATTTTTCAGCTGACTTTTTTCTTTTTACTTCTACTCCTTACATTTACACTCCATTATCAGTACTTTCTACTCCTTACATTTACACTCCATTAGCAGTACTTTCTACTCCTTACATTTACACTCCATTAGCAGTACTTTCTACTCCTTACATTTACACTCCATTATCAGTACTTTCTACTCTTTACATTTACACTCCATTATCTGTACTTTATACTCCTTACATTTACACTCCATTATCTGTACTTTCTACTCCTTACATTTACACTCCATTATCAGTACTTTCTACTCCTTACATTCACACTCCATTATCAGTACTTTCTACTCCTTACATTTACACTCCATTATCAGTACTTTCTACTCCTTACATTTACACTCCATTATCAGTACTTTCTACTCCTTACATTTACACTCCATTATCAGTACTTTCTACTACTTACATTTACACTCTATTATCTGTACTTTCTACTCCTTACATTTACACTCCATTATCAGTACTTTCTACTCCTTACATTTACACTCCATTATCTGTACTTTCTACTCCTTACATTTACACTCCATTATCTGTACTTTCTACTCCTTACATTTACACTCCATTATCAGTACTTTCTACTCCTTACATTTACACTCCATTATCTGTACTTTCTACTCCTTACATTTTAAACATAGCCTTGTTACTCCTATTTTACCTACGTCGGCTTGTTTTCATTTAAGTACATTTACATTCCAGTAAAGATTATTGATAACATGCCTTTGAAGTTTGACTTTTTGCACCATAACAATACTTATAGACAACTAGTCATCATATCTTCTGCTCCATGAAACGCATGTTAATGCTCAGTAGTAACCAGATATGCTTCTTTAATATATTTACATTGTACTAAAATACATTCATTTTCTTTTCTTTTTTTTTCTTTTTTTTTTTTTTCTTTTTTTGTCATGTCTGGCAATTTTCGCAATCGGAATATTAATCCGAATGCACTGATGTACCAAACATATTTGCTTTTACAAGAACAGCTCTATAGGTTTCTATAGCCTGCTCTTGTTAATGTTTGTATTTTTAATTTATTTATTTATTTATTCAGCCAGGCCTGACAGGCAATACAATAGAGGAAATGGAGGAGAGAGTGAAAAACGAAAGAAGAAAGAAGAAAGAAGAAAAAAAAAATTAATAAATAAAAAATAAGAAGAAAATAAAATAAATAAACAACAATAATAATATCAATAAGTAAATAAACAACTAAATAAACAAACAAATGAAAGAAAATAAGAAAAAATGATTCATATATATACATACACATATACATACATATATATATTTATACACATACATACACATACATTCATTTTCAATGGGCGTATATGCGGCTGAAACAGGAAGCCTAGCACTATAGGGGTCTATAGTGCACTATAGACCCCTGTGGTGCGGCCTAAGCTTTTGTCCTTAAAGCCATTTTTTCCTTTACATTACTTTTACTTTTATATAAAGCTTGAGTTGATACTTTAACTAGTATTTTTTTAACCCTAGTATTTATACTTCTACTTGAGTAATTGACACCTTTGCTGCTGTCTTTAGTGATGTGACATACTTGCGTGCGGTTTTAGGAATTGGATAAATTGTGTATGTTCAGTGTGGCAGAATCACATGGTCGTATCCCGAGTGAGAAAGCTGTTATTGAACGGAGAGACCGTGCTCGGTATTCTAGAGAGTGTTTTGATAATTAGCTCTGACTGCAGCCATTGGTGCGCTATGGTTACTAAATGGTGAGCTAGTTGTGTTTAAGGTGGAACTTGTGTAGACCTTAACTGGGTTACAAACTTTGTTTTCCAATCTGATTTCAAAGCGTTCCCACATCCTTCCTGTTTCCCTCTTCTTTCTCTTCTTTCTCTCCTCTGTTATTCTCTTCGTCATTTTCATAGTGAGGCAGCTCCAACCTGAGGAGGAGATGCCACTGACATTACTCGCTCAGCGTGTGTGTGTGTGTGGTTTTAATGGGAGTGTCCTACTTTTCCACAGCAGAGTGACAGCCAGTGGAACAGCAAAGCACTCTTTCATTCTATCACTCTCTCTCACATATTCACATACAATCTCAAAGTTCTCCCCTGTACTTTTCTCTTTCCTCTCTTTCTCTCTCTCTGTTTACCAACCGTTTATCCGTCTCTTTATTTCTCTGTTTCTCTTTCTCTCTCTCTCCATTTCACCACATTTCTCATTCTCTCTATCGTCGCTCTGTATTTTTCTTTCTCTCTCTCTCTGTATTGGTCAATCTTTCTCTTTCTTGTGCTCTTTTTTTCTCTCCTTCTGTTTTTTACCATCTCTCTCGGCTCTTTTTCTCTTCATCTCTTTCTGTCTTTCTTCTTCTCTTTTTTACCCTCCCCTCTTTCTTTTTGTCTCTCTTTCACTTTTGCTCTATTTGTCTCTCCCTCTTTTCTCTCCATCTGTCATTCTTTTTTATTAATCTCAGTCTTAGTTTGTGTCTTCTCTCATTTCATCCTCCATTTTCCTCCCCCTCGCCCTCTCTCTATTTCTCTGTTGTTTTTCCTTGTTCTCTTAACCCTTTCTCACTCTCTCTCTCCATATTTCTCTCCATCTCTCTTCTTTTTTTCTGTCCCTTCTCCCTTTTTCTCACCGTTGCTCCTCTTTCGGAATGTGGCTGTAGCCATGGAAACCACTGGGCATTCCATTTGACTGTAGAGATTAACTTTGGTCAATAGCGAGTGAAGAGGGCGACGGGTAAAAGGAGGGAAAGAGGGAGGGAGAGGAAGAGTGAGGTTATGCGGGGTGATGAAATAGGCCTGTGCACATTTACCCAAACGCGAGTCATTCCTGGAAAAGGCAGCGAGGCAGTGTTGCTCAATAGTGTTCTATAGTTACAGTGGTGTGCAGCGCCGGTCAGGCAGGCACACACGTCCTATGAGACTCTCTCTTAATAAACATGCTCTTTTTGTCATATCATCCACTTCAGTTATTCCCTTCCCGGTGTTTTTCTCTCACCGATGGTCACCCAGTCAGCAGAGCGAAATGCGTCCAGTAACGATTTCTGTGTTGGTGTGGCAACAGCAGTTGAAGTGTTTTGGCCTCCTCTGAACAGGCACGTTGCCAAACTGAACAAGACTGAGAGCCCGGCACATGAATTTTAAGTCTCTCTACTGCAAATTTTGAAAGAAACAGTGAATATCTCAAGAAACAGTGTGATATTTTTATGAGTTAGAAAAACTAAAAGCTTTGAGTGCAGCTAGCGTGACAGTGGTAAGTTGGTTTGGTGATGTATCTTTGTATTCTAGCTGTTTTAACAAATGAATAAACTCCCTGCTGTCGCAGTTACTATGTAATAGCTTGGCTTCAGTCATTTCAGCTAATTCCAATTATTTAAGCTGGATGTGATCACTTTCTATAGTTATGTTTACACAGCAAGAAACAAAATGTTGGGTCAAATTTGGTCTTCAGATTGTTTAACGTTGGTTGTTATTTACTTACTAAGGTTGAGTCACCATCAACTAATTGCCAATGATGCCAACAAACAACTTCATAATCCATGTGATGCACTGAAGCCATACTCCACATGTAGGGGTGGGTGATATGAACTCTCATCTATATCATTTATGCTGCATAATTTACAGTGCGCCGACTATAAACACAGGAAAGGCTTTGAGCAGCACTCAGCATTACAGTTTTGTCTAAATCATCACTTTGTTGAGTTTATAAGAGTTATTTAAGCTGTTCGTGCTCGTGTTCAGTTTGGAGAGTGGCGCTGTTTGTGAGTTACTGTGTTTGGGCTTATGATAATATGGCTAAATCCTTATCATGAGAGAACATCATACCAGTGTTCACTATTTATATATATTGGTGTACTGCCTTCCCTTATGCACAAATCAGAAAGAGTGTGACATGCCCTTACCATTTCATTGCAATCTATCAGGGAACCGGAGACACGGACCTTGACTTATGCATTTCATAGGTGGCCTTGCCAATACCCTTACCTGCAGTGGAGTTCTGGAGAAAGAAATACAGAGCACCAAAACCTGCCAAAAATAAGATTAACCAAGGATTATAGGGCATGTTGCCTCCTCTACAAAACACATGATATCTGTCTTTGAATCACTGTAGATCGGCAGACTCTACAGGTCCCTGGATTCTATCATTCTAGCATTTGCATTCTACCAATGGCAAGCCTTCAGAAAACCAGAGATCCAGATCCTAAGATAGCTAGGCTCCTCATCTATTGTCTTCTTTAAGGCAACCATGTTGTCGGTATCACAGCCATGTGATCAGCAGCTGGCCGATATCAAGCCTTACTTTTGAGCAGTAAAATTGCCAAGTCAACCAGCCTGTGCAAGCACAGAGGAAAATGAGTCTAAAAAAAAAGAAAATGCATTGACTGAGATGAGACGTAATACAAAAGCAACCAAAGTCTTAACTTACCTTTAACATCAATGTTTTTCCCCCTGAGGTCCATTAATAATGTTAAGAATTAAACAGGATGTTCCTGTGCCTTAAGGGCTGATATGTTTAAATGTTATGTGTTCTCATTGGATACCCTGTATTGTGCTTCATACAAAAAACAGTCCGGGATGAGACTATCCTTAAGTGTAAACTGGGAGAGCTAAACTATGATAGATAGAAAAATATGTCAAACAGTGTATCCAGAGCAGACTGTTTCGTAGCTTAGTTTCTATACATGGGCTGTACAGATTGATGAGTAAATTATCTTTTCTTGTTGATACCAATGTTGGTACTACATTACAGTCTTTCATTAAAATAAAGTTTAATTGAAAAAGGACAATTAAGTTTTGCATGATATGGGTCCATTAGGAATGCAGCACCAAGTAATATTTGTTTATGTGAATTTGAATTGCAATGATTGTCAGTTTGAAATTTGTCTTCATCTATGGAGACACTTGCAGTTGAACAGACTCACTGAACGCAGTTTGTTTGCTGAATTCATTATTGTTTTGGGTAAAAACTGCACTGTGTTACTTGATGGCTAAGTGTTAGACTTAACTGTTAGATGTTAACTACAGTGGTTTGTCTTGTAGATTGCTATTAAGTGGATTATAACTTTCCAAAGACTTTTAATAAGGTGGCTTAGTAGCTAACATAAATGTTGTTATCATGTATGCCAGCAAGTTTTGTTAGGCACAAACGTTCATGCTTGTATGAGAAACACAAGATTAATACATGATATACTATCCTTTGACATACTTTCAGTTGATAGATTTCCATCTGTAACTCCATTTGCATGGTGCCATGGTGTATGGTGCAGTCACTGTTTGTGTCCTGGTATATACCGTTGTCAGTCAAAACAAAGCACAAGTTACCCAGTGTACCAAAGCTGCTCGGCCCTCATCCAATCTGCCTTGCCACTTCCCCCCTCAGGGGATTCCTCGACACTATCTTAAGGCCTGTTCCATCCGGAAACACTTGTTCGTTTTCATACCTAAAAATAATGGCAGACAAATCTGTTCGTAAGCAATAGCAGTAACCAGCTTAAAATTTTGTGAACTACTTCATCTTTTCTGCACCACTTCTCCATTTTATTCTTCCAGCTTGCTGGTTAGAAAGCTAAAGGCTACACAGCCAACAACCACAAAAAAGAAAGCCAGTACACCAGGGCTCTACACCAAAGTTCACAGACAGGCAAACCAATTACCTACAAATGTCTCAAAAGTTTGCATGCCTAGCCAGTGAGCTCACCGAGGCTAAACCTGCAGTCTTTTCTCTCCATCTCTTTCCCTCCATAGAAATCTACACTATTCAGGGGAACTCTCACGGCCGGCCCTGCTACCTGCCCTTCCTGTACGATGGCCAGTGGTTCCACAGCTGCACCAGTGTGGGAAGGGAGGACGGCCATCTTTGGTGCGCCACCACCCACGACTACGGCAAAGACGAGCGCTGGGGATTCTGCCCTGTTAAGAGTGAGTGCAGTTTACCAGAAAACGCCTACTCTCGCAGCTGTTCCCAGTCCAACGCAAAAGTAGATGCTGTTGTTCAAGTGATTCAGATGTGCCGCTGATGTAATTGGCTTGCAGTTGAGTACTGAGAAACATGCCTGTTCAATCCGTGTCCCTCTGTATGTGTAGGTACGGACTGCGAGACCTTCTGGGACACACACTCTCTGATGCATAACTGCTACCAGTTTAATTTCCAGGCCACTCTCTCATGGAATGAGGCTCGTACCAGCTGCCAGCAGCAGGGGGCAGACCTGCTGAGCATTACCAAGGTGGAGGAGCAGAGCTACATCAATGGTAAGAGACTAACAAAGAGTCACAGGTGATAAAGTTGATGGCAGTCGTGGTGAAAACAGAATACTGCATCCAATCATGAGCATTTAAAGGCCTTTCAAAGAACACATGAACTTTTCAGATTAAACCAATGGCTTGGCACAAAGATCTCCTTCCCACAGTTTCAAAATGTAGTCAGTCAACCAACACATGTCTGGTAGCTAAAGTAGCTGCATTCTTTAGGTTTGCACTGGAGCTGTGAGACTCCTGAAGCTAACCAGTAATAGGAGCTGATCCTGTGGTTTCTGTCAGTATAGCTTACTCCATAGAACTGAAACAATGCATGGTGTATACATCAACCAATATTTCAAGCCGCTAATACTACAACCATAGGAAGAAGAGACCTCCTTAATATTCCTGCAGAAAAGGTGAATGAGATGTTTGCTGAAGTCTCGTGCTGCTCAGATATTCCTTCTGAATAGAAGACCACAGTAGTTTCACATGTTCTTACTTGTGTTTTAGTAAATAACTCAACAAAGTCTCACATGCTCAAAATTGCAGAGATAATAGCACTTTTGTTTGTGTGCAGCAAAACCGCCATCTCTCCTTTATCCATCCGGTATCTAATGTCTCTTTTTTGTCTAATAAATTGCATGAGGATCACAATTAAGCCCTCTGAGCCATCAAAGAGCTGCTTTTGACCAATAAAATATTCCTCTGGGCAGTACTCTCAACCTAAACTTGGTCTGTTCCTTTGTGGGTCTTTGTAGTTGACAGTATATCATACAGTGTTAAAACGAAGACACAAAGTCTGTCTGAGATTACTTCAAGGGGAATTCCACAGCTTTTTTCAAGATTTCCACACAATGCATTTGTTGAGCTGTAAGTCATTGAGAGCGGTTTGATGTGAACTGTTGCACTGCAGAGAAAGTTCTTTACAACGGTGGTGATTGGTGGAGGTGGGCAATTAGGCATTATTTTATTATTATTGCAGTGAATTATGGCGTAATACAAGCCTAATGTGGATATCATCAATAAAGATGACTGCTTGTTTTATTACAAAGAGTTTATAATTATTCTGTTTAATCAGATTTTGTGTAAGAGTGATTAAAAGTATTCGCACTTTGACATGTCCAAAAGTCATGGGACAGACTCTAGTGTGGAGTAGAACCCCTACTAGCCCAGTGGAGTGCAGAAACTTGACATGGCATTGATTCCCCAAGAGAACAGAAGATGTTTTGTGGGATGTCATATAGTCTGGATAGCCACCCACAGCTTCGTGGTATTGGTAGGTTCAGGATCTCTCCACCACATGCGGTAAATGCTTGATTGTGCTCATGTTAGACAAACATGCAGGCCACACCGTTCGTTGGGAACTCTCCAAAACTGAACCAGTTCAAGGAGCAGCTCACACAACCTGGGCCTGATGGCACAGTGCAAAATCCTGCTGGAATATTCCATCATTGTGGGGGCGTATGAAGTCCTTGCAAGGCTGCAAATAGTCACCAAGCTGTTGAACGTAGCAGGCATTGGTCAATAATTAGTTTCGGTAGACCGGTGGACCCAACCCATGCCATGAAAACCCACTTCACACCAGTATGGAACCACCAACAGCCTGCACAGTGCCTTGTTGACAACTGGGCTTCTTCGCTTTCAGGGGTCTGTGCTTTATGGGGTCAGCCCAGAAAAATTGGTACTTGACTCATCAGACAGATCCTCTATACCAGTCCTCTAGTGTCCCGCTAGCAACCTCACAAGCCCAGGTAAGGTGATGTGTGCAGTGTTGTGGTGTTAATAGATGCACTCTGGCAGGTCATGGAAGCTAAAGTACACTGCGCTCACCCATGGGCGGCCACTAGACTGTCATCTGTGGGTGGAAAAGCTTTCTACTTTTCTACTTATTCCTAGAACACTTGACACTCTGAATTGAGTAATGTTAAATGCCAGTCCACTATCATGCCATTCCAACTAAGAAAATTCACATCACCCCTGCTATGAGCACGCTGGCTAGTGTTCAGCCTCACTCACAAGATAACACCTCACAACTTGTACATTCCTAATTCATCCCCTCAGTTAACACCACCTCATTATAAATGTACTAATTTATTGCTACCCTGTGACTTTTATACGTGTATTATTATACATTTATACGTGTATTATTATAATAGGACATGTTTTATATGTGGCACCAAAGGCTCTATTTTGTCTGTTTTGTCCTTTTAAAAGTTAGGAAAAACAAAATATTGTAATGCATACTGTGTGCCATGCAAAAGTCTTCAAGTATTGTGATATATTTTTGCCATATTGCCCACCCATAGTAATAGGAACTAGGGGTCATGATGCCCATAGCTCACGTTTAACCATTTTATTATTTTTTTTAAGGTTTTTGTATGTAATCTAATTCTTTAGATACTATTTACTATTTGTAAAAAATACATGTTAACCTTTTTCTCCAAACTTCATCTTTGGCCAGTGAACTTTTTTGCAGAGTGCATGATGTCGATATATGCTTATGTCCCTCAGGTTTGCTGACTGGTTACAGCGCTGCCCTGTGGATGGGTCTGAATGATCTGGACTTTAATGGAGGCTGGCAGTGGGCTGACTCTGCCCCTCTTAAATACCTCAACTGGGAAACAGGTGAGAGAATCGCACCCATGGAGCCACAGGCTTTACAGGATGTGCTCCCTTATTTCTCCCTGGTGCAACAATGGCTTGATTCATTCGCTGATTACTGTAAATCTTTAGGTAAGCGCTGACTCATGGTAGTTTCAAATGACTGTTGGTAGGCCTGGCTTTTGCCCAGTGTGGCAAGTCAGAGCATTATCCGGTGCCAAAGGGATTGCAGGTAATTGTCTGTATAAGGCAGGATTGATTTAACTAAAAAGTCTGTGTCTGTGTGTTTGTAGACCAGCCACAACACGTGGAGGATCAGAACTGTGCTGTGCTCCGCACTGAAAGCTCAGGCCGCTGGCAGAACAGAGACTGTTCAGTGGCTCTGCCATACATCTGCAAGAAAAGACCCAACGCCACACTGGACCCCTTCACCACAGGTGTGTGTGTGTGTGTAGATGTATACACTGACACTGGGTTACCTCAGGTTCTTCAAAAGCTTTTATAAAACCTTAAAATAATTTGCTGGAAATGTCACTTTTTTACTGTTTAACATATTCTGTTTTAAGATAATGCAGAAAGATTGGGTTACAAAATTATTATGTATATTAAACCACTTTACAGTAGCTTTCCAGCTAAATATCCTACAGACACTGGACCTCTGGTCAGAAGCTGACCGCTAATTAAAGGGTAGCTATTATGCTTATTTACAGTGTTTATTTTTGGGGTCTACTACAATAGAGCTACATTCTTTTTCTGCAGTATTTTTCTCATACCGTACATCTGTATTTACCCTCTATCTCAGGGGTCACTAATAGGCGGACCACGGTCCAGATCCGGACCCAGACGTTGTCCAGTGTGGACCCAAACAGATAAACTATTGAGAATGATTTAATTTAGACTGTGTTTATTTTAAGCAGCTGAGCTTTTCTTGTCTTTACGGTATATGGGCTTTATGGCGCAGTGAACTCAGAGACAAATCACGTGCGCTGTAAGATCACCGAAGGCTCCTCAGCCAATCAGATCTGTGCACATTGGGGCATGCAGTGCGCGCACACAGGTGAGGTACCAAGCGAGGAGAAGCAGCCAGAGACTAAAGAGAGTCAGAAAGAATAATGTAAAAACAGAAAAGTGAACAGTGAGAACTGACTGTTTAACCAGGAACGGTTCTGGAATGGACCAGCTCGTCTAGTTTTGGAGAATACTGCTCTGTAAAACCAACATGTCAATCTGTGAAGCTGAGTTAACGAGAAGACGCACGTTTTATTTACTTTCTCTGTAAACAAACACTTTAAGATGCACTTTTTTTCAAAAGCATTCTGGGTTTTTTTTTTAATGTACCTCTTGTTCTTACAAAAAAATTATTGGGGCCTTATAAATAATTCATTCAGTTCAGTATTTAAACAGTAAATATACTGAAATATACTGAAGGATATGTGTGATGTGTTGGTGTTTCAGTTGCTGATCGTATAAGATGCTGATACTAGGTAACTTAAATATACAGGATATGGCAACATAACACAAGTTAGAAATGATGACGGTCCAGCCCTTGCCTGAGGAAATCTCCTCTAACTAGACCTAACTGAATTCTAATTAACACCCCTGCTCTATCTGAAATGCTCTGTTAGAGTTCCTGTGTCTTTAAGCCCAGCCCCCTGATAAGCCCATTGTGCCCTGATTGGTCAGCTCGCCCACTCTGTTCTGACTGATCAACCGCCACACTTAGTTCTGCAGTATTTGTTTAAGCCAGAATCAGAACAAGTCGGTAGATCTGACCTGCACAACAAAGCTACATAACACACTAAAGGAAAGGGGCCAAGAAAAGCATAATAGGCCCTCTATAGCTCTGATGAAGTCAGAAACCAGGAATAATAAAGGAGTGAACTGTTTATGGAGAAACTATGACATTGAGAAGATGTGAGTGTTCAGCCATCTGTCTGAAGGAAACATTGAAGGGTTCATACCATGTATATGTGCAAGTAATATGTGAAATACCCATTCAATACATAGTTCATCCTGTTTATGGTGCTGCAAAAGTAATGCATTTTGAATTCATTGTTTTAGTGAGGGCATGAGAACAGGTCATTTACATATTGTCGCTGTCTAATGAAAAACAAGTATTTCCAAAATTGTAACTTTACAGGAGAGACCAAAAACATACTTTACTTTCAATGTAAGTCAATGGAACCAGAATTTTTTCCAAGCTATTTTGGAGCACTTCTATTGCTCCATTCATCACGAAACTTTCTCGTAATGTAAACAGCCATTGGCGCATCCAAATGATGTAGAAAACTGGAGATACATGTTTCTCACTGGACAGTGACAACGATATGCGTACGTAGTCAGTCAACAACCGGAGTGTTTCAGCCCTAAATCCCAATATTGGACAGCCAGGGCACATTTATCTAATTTTAGTCCTTAAGCAAAAGTAACAGATACGGCCTGTTTGACTGTAAGGGATACAGAGAGGCTGGAAAATATAAAAATGAATGATGGCTATTTTTGGTACATGGCACCAAACAAGTACTATAAGCGTGCCTTGAGGGGGGAATATAGGCCTTTTAATACATACTAGATTTGAGCTGCAGTGGAAAGGCTGTTCTTAAGAAGGTATTAACACACTGAATGTGATTTGAAAGACCGTGGAATCAATGTTTTCAGTAATATAAAACTGTGGATGTGTGCCAGTCTCCCGCAGCTTTACAGGTTTTAAATAATTTGCAGAGAAGCTATTAAAAAAGGTTTGAACGATGAACAGAGCTGTAGGCGATTTCATTATAACTGAGGAAGCTATTCAACATCAATAATGAAGTTATAATAAAATCAGCATCATATTTCAAAGGGGTGATCACATCAAAGGGGTACATACTATTTTTGAAGCAACGTGTGCTGCTGTCTTTTTCAGAAACCTGTTCAGGTGCTAGCCTGGCCTGTCTGCAGTCCAGAAGTGTCTACTATTGAAAACATGTGGCGCATTATGAAGCATAATATAGGAAAACATTCTCTGGACTGTTGAGCAGCTGAAGTGTTATATTAAGCAAGAATGTGGAATTTTAAACAGCTGTGGTCCGCAGTTCACAAATGGTTGGAATGTTGTTAGAAAAGGAAATGTGGTGTAAAACTGTGGTGAATATTTTGTTGTTGTACTATTTCCTATTGGATACAGCATTTGCAGGTCACTGCTTTCTGTTGTCTTTGCATTGAGCTACAGTCCCAGTGTATATTACTAGTAAGAATTAACCATGCCTAACTTTTTCATCCCGAGATCATCTCAAACTCACGTGAGCACTTGTTCTTTACCATTTGTGTGTATTTCAGACTCATGGGCAGATGACGGTCAGTATCAGTGTGACATGAGCTGGCAGAACTTCCAGGCTGGATGCTATTGGCTAAACACTGATAACCTGGACTGGAACACTGCCCAGAAAATCTGCCAGAAGATGGATGCCCACCTAGTCAGCATCCACACGCTGCCAGAGCTGGAGTTCATCACTGTGCACATGAAAAGAGGTTCACACATTTTGTTTCATTTGTAAGAAATTGCAACATGGTAACTTAATAGGCGAAAGATTTTTTTTATTCCATTTCATTTCGATGAATGGAGCAGGATTTTATACTGTTTTTTTATTATTTATTTATTTTTTTTATTTATTATGAAATCTTCACACCATGCAAAGTTTCAAGCTCTTACACTCTCTCTCGTATGGGCTCACAGTATCTGAGGGTACCTCTGAAGTCTTTCTGTTTCTCTCTCTCAGATGTGGAGGAATTATGGATAGGTCTGCATGACACTGCCATGCAGATGAATTTCGAGTGGACCGATCGCACCCCAGTTATCTTCACTTTCTGGGAACCATTCGAGCCCAACAACTTTCGAAACATGCTGGAGGACTGCGTCACCATGGAGGGCCCCGTAAGTACCCCCTCCAGCCCCCTATTCATCTATTGCAGAATGCAAAAGAAATGTTAATGCAGGTCATCGTGTAGCTACTTTTGGAAATGCATAATTGCATTTGAATATTATGTAATGCAAATTGAATATACACCATTAATTTCACATTGCACATACAGATTAAATAGAATATTTAACTTACAACAACAAATGCAGCTTTCATCCACGTTTACGCTCTAGCTATCCAGCCATACCACATCACTCAGAGCTATTAGGTTCACTTTTAATCCAATGTGCACTTAGAATTGGACAATGTGTCAATAATTAAGATAAATTATGTCACAATATGTTTTACTAAGTATATTGTGGACATGGTTAGTACATCTACAACACAGACTAACTGTACTTGTTTTTTTACAACGACAGCACAAATAGTCCAGTTTTACTGGATTTAGTGAAGTCCAGTGTGTGAAATCAGTTTTTAATTGGATGTTTCAACTTTTAGGATGTCAGAAGACAAACAGTTCAGTGAACAGTTCAGAAGTCTTGTGATATTATAATTTTGCGCTATCAGCTGCCAGTTAGTACTCTGTAGTAAGTTAAATAAGTTAAACCAAAAGTGAGAAAGATTTCATTCACTTATCCATGAACGAATATTCATCCCTTCATTCTTGTCAGTCTGTTTGTTTGACCCATTTAGAGTCACATAAAATCTGCATATCGACTTTAGCTCTGTAGAGAGTGGTGCAGCTGTCTAGGAGTGTTGGACTGAGAGCTGTCAATCAAGCTGCTCATAGCCACAGCCATACCATTCGTTTTCTAGGCTGTGTTTGATCATGCTTATCTAATATTTTTCAGCCTTGCTTGATGTATAATATCAAGTTTAGTATTGAACAAGCATTTTTAACATTTTACTCAATGTTTGTTTGGCCGCAAGTGGCTAAAAAACTGTGCTGACTAAAATACTTTTAAGTAAAAGTATTTTCTCTACTTTTATTATATATTAATATGTTAATATTAACTATAATTAATAGTAATATAGAATTAATATGCTAATATGTAGTCAAACAGCCAAGACTCTACACTGTATGTGGTGGTTCTGAAACATTTAGCTTTGCTCCATTCCTGGTTGATTGTTTACTACTTTAATATAAATATTTAGAAATTCTTAACAATTTCACTAAAACATTAAGCATTAATAGCTTTCAGGTTAATTTAAACCTGAAATTGCCCGGCCAGGCAGTATGACTTCAGCAAATAGCTGTAGTTTGCTTCTGAGCTTATTAACGGATTGTTGTCAAACGTACCTGTATGACTACAACACAATAGTGCTTGTCCAAATCCAAAATCCGGATAAAAGAATAAAAGGCTTTTAAAGGCAGCATCATTTAAAGCTCAGTGCAGAATAGAAAAAAAAACTCAGCACTGCCTGTAAAATGTTTTCCTGATCAGAGTAGTCAGTTAATATGCAGGTTTTGACCGGATGTGCTGGGAAAAGGTGCTTGGCTGCTTTATTATTATAATAGAGGCATTGCACAATAGACTGCTTGGCTTCCCAGAGAGCCATTTCGGTCAGGCACCCTGCAGTAAGCGGACAGTTAGTTACAACTGCTGCAACTGTCTGGCCACAGTGACTCACTTTGCTATGCTACGTGGCTCAGACATGAGATGAAGAGTTCATTTAAAATGGGAGAAATTTAACTCTAGAACCTATTGTTGTGATTTTGCTTAATTAGTTTTATAGTAACTTTTATATAGTTACTAATGTCATGAATTCCATTCATTTTACTACGTAGACAAAATTATCGGCTACTATTATTTTTATAGTAATTCACGTACGATATAGACGGTAAATAAAGCAAAAGCTGTAGCTTAAACATCATTAGACAAATAAAAGGATTATCCATGAAGTAGTTTAGGCTTTCCTAACTAGAGATGAGATGCTGTAAGATAAGATACTATTCCTAAATGAAGATAAGATTTGTTTCTATAAAATTAATCTTCAAAAAGAAAACAAGCTTTAGCTCATTAGTTCATTAGAAGCAGTCTTTGTTGTTTATGTGCTTTGAATAGTTTTGAATAAGAAAACATCAGTACTCCCACCTAAGCCACCGCTCCACATTAATTTCAGCAAAAATCTTTTTTTTTCCCTTTTTTTGGTATCAATCATGAACTTCTTGAATATCACATACCTGTAACTCACACCACACGTCTGTTTTTGCACGTTTAGGGGCTTAAAATGTATCACAGACACAAAAACAAGCATTAAAAAAGTATTTACACTCTATGCTTCACTATAAAACTTGTCAGTGTTCTTTGTTTGTAAATGTGTGTGTGTGTGTGTGTGTGTGTGTGTGTGTGTGTGTGTGTGTGTGTGTGTGTGTGTGTGTGTGTGTGTATGTGTGTGTGTTTGTGTAGGAGGGCCGCTGGAACGACAAATCCTGTAATGAGTCCAGGCCCTCCATCTGTAAGAAAGCTGCTCAGAAGATGGATGGACGGACCCAGGACCACGGCTGCAAACCGGTACTCTACATCTCTTAATCTTCATCTCTCTCTCTCCTTCCATCCGTCCTCATCTTTCTACTTTGTGTGCTCTGCAGCTTGTTACTGTGGCAGTGAAGGTGTGTTGCCTTTTCCTGTTATACCCTTTTTTCCCTTTCACTCTTCCTCCCCTCGTCTAATTTGTGTTGAGTATATTATAAACAGGATGTCGTTGCTGTCCAAAGGAAAAAAAAACGTGTTTTGTTGATTTTTATTTTTCGCCATCATTTAAACACGACAGCTGCCGTTTACACTGTGTGAACGTTTCATGATGAATCGATCAATAGAAATAATCCAAAATAGTTCAGAAAAACATTCTGGTTCCATTGACTTACATTAAAAGTAGAGTCTGTTTTTGTGCTCTACTGTAAAGTTGTAAAGTGATATATATATATATATATATATACTGAAACAGAGGCTAAAACTTTGGAAATAGAAACTGAAACTGAGGAGCAGTGACGCTCTGATAAACAGCTTGGTGTGAGGTCACAAGGTTTTGGAGATTAAGAATATTGTGATCACAGATCCAGTTATTTATCAGAACAGGGTGTATTTATCACACTTTAGACTTGACCTTGTTTTTATACCAGTAACAGCTTCATCTGGAGTCAGTCATAGGGGCATTGGGCGAAGGCAGGGTTACACCATGGACAGCCACCAGTCCATCGCATGGCCAGCACACACTCACGCACACACTAACACCTACTAGCAATTTAGAGTGACCGGTTAACCTAACACGCATGTATTTGGACTGTGGGTGGAAACCAGAGTACCTGGAGGAAACCCACTCAAGCACGGGGAGAACATGCACACTCCACACAGAACAGCCCGGACCGGGAATCCAACACAGATCATCTTGCTGTGAGGAGACAGTGCTATCAGTAACAGCAGCTGTAACGTTTTTAACATGATTTTGAGTATGTGTTTGTGTTACAGCTGTGCACGGATCGACATAGCAGTTGGTTATTGTGTTGTTTAATCTCTAACTGGAGATAAATACAGTAAGAGGAGATCAAATTCCTAAAGGAAGATAAGATTTGCCTCCGTCATACAGATGTGTTGAAAAAAGCTTAGTTTAGGATTAAAGAAAGGAAGTTTCTCTCTCTTGTTTTCTTTGTATCTGTGTTTCTCTCTCTCTGTCTCTCTTTCTCTCCGTCTCTCTCCCTTTCCCTCCTCACATAAAGGATCTTTTCACTGCTGCTGTGTCATGCAGTTGAAACTCCAGATGTAGTCAGTCTGCACAGACCTGCCAGAGACACACTGTAAATACTGCAGCCTCGCACACACGCACAGGTCCAGCCTCGTCACCCTCAAGCACACGCTGTGAACCTGAACACTGAGGAGGTCAACACACACACACACACACACACACACACACACACACGTAAACAGACACACCAAGTTGTGAGTCTCTTCATGCGTCTGCTAAATCTATTTCTTCTTCTGACCTCATTCCTCTGTTATTCTGTTCTTTTTCTTATTCGCTTTCATTCTTTCTATTCACTTAGCTCTGTCCTTCATCCCAGCTCCTAGCCTGTCCTTCATCTAAAGCTTCCTATTCCTAATATCCAGTCTGTCCTTCATCTAAAGCATCCCATTCCTAACTCCCAGTCTGTCCTTTATCTAAAGCTTCCCATTTACAACTCCCAATCTGTCCTTCATCTAAAGCCTCCCATTCACAACTCCCAATCTGTCCTTCATCTAAAGCCTCCCATTCACAACTCCCAGTCTGTCCTTTATCTAAAGCTTCCCATTCCCAGCTCCCAATCTGTCCTTTATGTAAAGCTTCCCATTCCCAACTCCCAATCTGTCCTTCATCTAAAGCCTCCCATTCACAACTCCCAATCTGTCCCTTATCTAAAGCTTCCCATTCCCAACTCCCAATCTGTCCTTCATCTAAAGCCTCCCATTCACAACTCCCAATCTGTCCCTTATCTAAAGCTTCCCATTCCCAACTCCCAATCTGTCCTTTATCTAAAGCTTCCCATTCCCAGCTCCCAATCTGTCCTTTATGTAAAGCTTCCCATTCCCAACTCCCAATCTGTCTTCCATCCAAAGCTTTCCATTCCCAATTCCCAATCTGTCCTTTATCTAAAGCTTCCCATTTACAACTCCCAATCCGTCCTTCATCTTAAGCTTCCCATTTACAACTCCCAATCTGTCCTTCATCTAAAGCCTCCCATTCACAACTCCCAATCTGTCCTTTATGTAAAGCTTCCCATTCCCAACTCCCAATCTGTCTTCCATCCAAAGCTTTCCATTCCCAACTCCCAATCTGTCCTTTATCTAAAGCTTCCCATTTACAACTCCCAATCCGTCCTTCATCTTAAGCTTCCCATTTACAACTCCCAATCTGTCCTTCATCTAAAGCCTCCCATTCACAACTCCCAATCTGTCCTTTATCTAAAGATTCCCATTCCCAGGTCCCAATCTGTCCTTTATCTAAAGCTTCCCATTCCCAGCGCCCAATCTGTCCTTTATGTAAAGCTTCCCATTCCCAACTCCCAATCTGTCCTTTATCTAAAGATTCCCATTCCCAACTCCTAATCTGTCTTCCATCCAAAGCTTCCCACTCCCAACTCCCAATCTGTCTTCCATCCAAAGCTTCCCATTCCCAACTCCTAATCTGTCCTTCATCTAAAGCTTCCCATTCCCAACTCCTAATTTGTCTTCCATCCAAAGCTTCCCATTCCCAGCTCCCAATCTGTCCTTTATCTAAAGCTTCCCATTCCCAGCTCCCAATCTGTCCTTTATCTAAAGCTTCCCATTCCCAGCTCCCAATCTGTCCTTTATCTAAAGATTCCCATTCCCAACTCCCAATCTATCTTCCATCCAAAGCTTCCTATTCCCGACTCTTGATCTGTTCTTCATATAAAGTTTCTATTCCTAACTCCCAATCTGTCCTTCATCTAAAGCTTCCAATTCCCAACTTCCAGCCTGTCCTTCATCTAAAGCTTATTATTCAAATTTTTGTATATGTGTGTTCCTTTTACCTCATTGTGACCTCTTTGTTTGTGTTTGCAATATGAGCTCCCTCACAGAGAGCCCGGTCAGTAGAGCTAAGGTCAAAGGCTACTCTTTGCTTCATCAAAGGTTTCAGACTCACAAGCTGCCTAATGCAGCGAAACAAAGCAGTAATCGGTTGGCGTGAAAATCACATTGTTTAAATACATTTCCTTTTTTATATCATTCGAAAACTCCAGCTGCTTTTTGCATATACCGCGATTCGCTCGGGGAAAGGATTAGACACACAACAAACATGGTGCACATAGTGTAGCTTCAAGCGTTCCTTCCTGCTCCTGGAAAGTTACCATTTTCCGTTCCCTTAAGGTTACAGTAGGTGAGGTTCTGGCAAGACAGCGATTAGATTATCTGCCTAATTTAAGCAAAGCTTATCCTGTTTTGCATTCATATCTCATGAGACCGTCTGCTTTAGGAGTTACCGAGAGGTCAGGCATCCAGAGAGAGAACACATCTGTCCCCAACGTGAGCGGCTGGGCTGACAGCTGGACGCCTTTGGGTTATTTGGCTTCTTACAAGAGCTTTTTTTTTAATACAGTTCGTGTGGAATTTTCTTCCATCTCTCTCAGTGTATGATTACATAGGCATACAAATGCATCTCTCCTTCTCTCCCTCTCTCTCTCTCTCTCCACCCACTATTTCCTCTTGTTTCTCCATCCAGGGTTGGAAATGGCACAGTCCTGCATGTTTCTGGGTTGGAGAGGAGTCTGTAACCTTTAACAGTGCCAGAAGAGCATGTGGCAGCAAGAATTCCACGTTAGTCTTTATCAGCAACAGGTAATATTCCTCTGTCTGTACCTTCCAGCTGGGTTCATAAACTAAAGCACTTAAGCATGACAAATAATAAATGTAGCATGGACTGTTTCTGTTTAATGTGCTAACAGATGCTGCTTGTTGTTTGTGTGAGCAGGTTCGAGCAGGCGTTCGTAAATAGTCTGGTGTTCGGACGTTCAGAGGATCGTTTCTGGCTGGGTCTGCATGATGAGAACAGCACTGGCCCTTTCCGCTGGCTCACTGGAGAGGAACTGACGTTCACCAACTGGAACCGCGACCAGCCAGGTATACACACACACAGACATCTGCAGGAACACACACACAATGAAACCTTTAGTCAAATACCACATTTTTACATCACTTCTTACCAAAAAAAAAATAAACTATTAAGACAATTGCCAGCATCACTGCTCATCCTCTGAGTAATTCTACCAAAATGGCTCTTTTAGTGCTCCACAGGAGGAAAATCAGATCATCTTGCTTTCTATCCAGCAGGCAGTCAGACAGACAGACAGTTGCAGCCGATAAATAAACGTAACCCAGGCTTATCCAGTCATCACAGAGATGAGATTGGCCGTTGACTTTGTTTTTGTGGTGAATAAATTAGAGCTTTAAGGCCAGGAACTCAGACAAAGGCTAAATTTAGCCGGAACATGGCTGCGACTGCTGTATTTAGCTCGGTATCTAACGTTTGGTCCATATTTATAGACAGCAGTATGTCATACAGCGTCAGAAACCGCATTTCAGCAAGTTTATTTGAGATCACTCAACAACTAAAAGTAGTTTCAGACAAGCTTGTGAAGACTGGGCCATGCAGTTTAAACAATACTTAACTGATGCCCTGCAAAAAATTATGTATGTCAGAAAATCAAGACAAAATCAGGCTAAAGGTATATGCCAATATGGTGAGAAAATAAAATTTGACTTACAGTGTTTTAGAATAAGAAAAATGTAAATGATCTTATTATCTTCAAATCAAATATTCCATAGGGTTAAGGTTTTGCGAGAGGATTTAAGTAACACTACTTTGATCTGATGTCCTAATAATTATTATCTGAGCATATAAATGTTGATTGTGTATAGAGTTTCATGAAATGAGAATTTCTGAACGAGCTTCAGACTTCAGTCCTAGAGAAACTTTGTTTTCAAACCAGTCAATACTATAGTGCTCAAACCAAGTCAAAACATTCAGGACTGGACTAGACTAGTATATATGAAATAGATCAGCCAGCTTGAAAAGTGTTGAAAGTGTTGAAAGACTAAATTCAAAGCAACTTTTTGGAATGTTAAGGATCATAAAGATCATAAAGCATGAAACATTGGTCCAGTGAAATTGTGAAGTTGAAATTATTGAATGTTGTCTGTCTGGAGAGCTTCAAAGCTTTCAGCACTTATTTCACTGCAAGAAGTCTGTATAATTTGTTTTTTGTAGAGTTTCTGGATGCTGGCTGATTGATCTTTTACATGCAAATCTGGTCTAGACTGTGTTAATATAGTAATATACATTACTTTTTAGCTAGGTTAGCCTTATATCTCCACTACACAACCAAAGAATTAAATTTTTTCTTCAAACATGTGTCCAAACATGCTGATCAGCTGTACTTGTGAAAAATAAATTGGCCAGTTACTCACTCCCCATGTCTAAATGCTGTGTGACATATAAATGTAATATTTAGAGGCTAGAATGTGACTTTTATAGATTCCACCGTAAAAACTAAAACATTTTTATCAAAAGGCTTTTCATGCTGGCAGTTGTCGAATTTAGTGACTTTATAAAAATTGTTTTGCTCGATAAGAAAGTAAATGTTTGATATGTCATTTCTGATTGGTCATTGGAATCCCATTTGAGTAAGTACTTAATTTCTGAATGTCTTCAGGCTTTAAACCCTCTAGAGTTTTTTCTGTCATGATACTATACATTTGATTTACAATGTTTAGTTCTTTTCACAGAATTACAAAATGATAAAGTTAATAATGTAGGCATATAATGAATAGCATTTACATATCATCACTGTCCAATGAAAAACAGGTATCTCCAAAATTGCAACTTTTCAGGAGAGAAAAAAACATACTTTACTTTCAATGTAAGTCAATGGAACCAGATTTTTTTCCAAGCTATGGAGCACTTCTATTGGTTTATTCATCATGAAATGCTTACACAATATAAACGACCCCAATGTTCAAATAATGTACAAAACTTCAACACAAATGTATATATGTTTTTCATGGGACAGCGACAATATGACTGGATATTCTTGATTGTCATGTTGGATTCTGCACTTTTTTTTTTTACACATTAGTTTTGTCAAAAAATGACAAAAGCATGAAAACATAAATAAGAATGTATGCACAGAAATAACTTTACATAAAATACATGAAATCCTCTTCAATAATCCTGTTCTGAAGGGTAGGATCTGCACTTTCAGTTGAATTTCTCTGCTGTTTCAATGCACCATGAGTGAGAAATAATTACCTCCAATTACACTATGCTTTTGTTATCACCTGCGGCGCCTTAGGACGACCAACCAGGTTGATAAGGTCAGACTCTCCACGTCTCTTGTGTGATATTCTTTCACCTATAGCCCCTATAAAAGGCGGATGCGTTGCCATGGTGACAGGCCATGCTACAGGCCTGTGGGAGGTGAAGGAGTGCATGAACACACGCTCCAAATACATCTGCAGACAAGATAAAGACTCGTCTATCTCTCCTGGACCTCCCCCCAAACCACAGCCCACTCCCGCTCTTACTGGGACATGCCCTCCTGAGTGGAAAACATCCAGCAAACTGCGCCACTGCTACAAGGTGTGTTTCTGTGTGTGTGTGTGTGTGTTTCCAGGCTGATAAACAAGATGCCTTGAATTGAATTGCTTGAAATGTACATTATTTTCACACGAGTGAAGTTTATTACATCAACACAATATTGAGGTAATAATGAATGTAGTATATTAATTGAACACAGTTTGTTTTCTCAGTTCGTTTTTGAACCCTCATTATAATACATAAATAACTATCCTTCATCTTCCACTTTATCCCACTAGTTGGGGTCACGGGGGGGCTAGAGCCAATCCCAGCATCATCAGGTGAAGACATGGTACACCATGGACAGTTTACCAGTCCATCACATGGCCAACACTCACTCACTCACACACACACACACACACACACACACACACACACACACACTCCTACGGACAACATGCATGTTTGGACTGTGGGAGGAAACCGGAGTACCTGGAGGAAACCCACTCAAGCACGGAGAGAACATACACACTCCACACAGAACTATATATATATATATATATATATATATATATATATAACCTGCAAAGCCAAGTTTATGAACCCATTAGGAATAATTCAGTCAAATATAAAATTCAAGTAGGATTTTTAAGTGTACAAGCTGACCACAAAAAAGCACCACTTATTAATCTCATTAACAATGTACTATATACAAAAACCCACACTCAGTTCACAAAATAATCTTTATCAAAATCCATTTTTAGCATTATGGTGATAAATTACAACACAATAGTATGCATGGATATCATGGATTGTGGATATCGTCAGCACTTTAAAATCACTTCCCAACTGCATGTCTGTAAAAAAGGGTGACATTGTGTTTCATGAAAAGCTTCTTCGAGTATGGTGCCATTACATTTTGCCATATTGTCCACCTCTTGTCCACAGAAACTCATAGCAGGTCGCATTTAGCTTTTTATGCTGGGAAAAGCAGCTTAAAGTCATTAAGACCAACAAACATATGCTAAGCACCTGCTTTCATATCAGTTACTGCCTACTTATTCACCCAGTCACATCATAGCTTTACTTCATCTTCTACTGTTTATCTTAAAAGAGTAAATAATGAACGTCTACTTGTGTACTCAAATTGTACTTGTATCTTTATCAACACTTCTTATGTGGTAGCTTCATAGTAAAATTGGGGAAACTGGCTCCAGTGGCACACTTCTCACTTCCACTTCAGAGCAGCTTGCCAGTGGGATGTGGGGTCAGTCTTAATCTGGGCCTTTGCCATTCTGGCTTGTTGATTAGTTGCTGCTATCTGCCCATCTGGTCTTTATAGTGAGTATTGGTGGAGCTTATCTACTCTCCAAGTCATGACTATTGCCACCGTCCTCCAACTTGTGGTTTGCCTTGGTACTGAATGTGTGAATGAATGTTCTGCTGTTCTGTTGAGGTTAGCTCCCGTAGCCTTTATCTTTCCCAACAATGCCTGCAAGGGAACAGGGTTGAGAAAGAGTCCATTTACCTTCTTGTGTAAATCAGATTATGATTCACTCATTGCCCATGTCAGCTGCAGCATCCCTGTATTCGCTTAGACGACCACTTAGTTTATGGCAATTAACTGAGGTGAATTCTTCTGAGTCATATCTGAACTCTGTAAGATGTGCTGTAGACTTTCAGTATTTCCTTCTTTGGACTTCACAGGCAAGCAGCTCAAAATGTAGGACTTTTCAGTGCTCAATAGTGGAGTTCAGACACAAGTCTTCACAAATCTTGAGCCTCTGAGGTGTGAGTCTGAATTGAGTTGGTGAGATAAGAGTCCAGCTCATGTCCCAAGTCTCCCCGGTACGAGTCCAAAATGAGTCTTGAGTCTCAGATGTATGAGTCGGAATTAATTCTCCATTTTTTAAGTTGAGAGTCAAATCTCAAATCCCAGAGATGTGAGACTGAATTGAGTCATGAGTCTCCGAGGTATAAGTCTCAATCAAGTCTTCAGAATCTGAAGTGTGAGTCTGAGTCTATTTTCTAGTCTCTGTGGTGTGAATAGAGTTTCCAGTCTCAGGTCAGTGAGTATCGAGACTCTGAGGTGCGTCTAGGTCGAGTCTCCACTCTCTGAGGTGTGGGTCTGAGATGAGTTATGAGTTAGTTAGGCACAAGTCTGAGTCATGCCACTAATCAGTTAAGTCGAGTCGTGAGTTAGTTAGTGCAAGTCCAAGTCGAGTCACTCAACAGCATTTGTGTTTGCACACTGAGGAATTTGACCCACTGCAGTGAAACACCCACATACACACACTAGGGAGCAGTGAGCACACTCGCCCGGAGCTGTAGGCAGCCCTATCCATGGAAGCAGTTGGCGGTTAGGTGCTTTGCTCGAGGACACTTCAGTCATATTCTGTGGGTTGAGACGATGAAACCAGAGACCTTCTGGCTGGTTTCTTTCACTTCCAGCCAATAGCATCTCCACTAATTATTTAAATACAAGTCTGATTGGAGTCTTAAATCAGTTAAAGTTCAAGTCTAATCACAGGTCAGCTCAATAAGCAACTCAAATCTTTGTCACTAACTGATTAACTATTTGACTATTTGAAATTTCTGACTAGGACCCAGTAATTCCTGAGTACTGGTATACTGTGCTTAGGGAATTACCCACAGAGCTGATGTAGGCCTGCTTGTTGTCCTGTTTTGTTCTGTTCTGCTTGATAGAAATACAGCACATGATTTGTTCTGTCTTAATAATCCAAAGCACTCAGCAAATGTAATGTCTTTTTTCTATATAAAGTCACTTACTGTCAATGCACTTTAAGTTTTTGTTGCGTATGAAAAACACTAAAGCTGAAATGAGTCCTGTTGTGAGACTAATACCGGTGATACATGGCCCAGAACTGTTTTTTTGGTTGACTGTATCCTGTTTGGCTGGGATTGTCTTTGGCAGCATGCATGAGTATATGTGTGTGTTCTCACCGCTGACTCTTGCAGGTCTTCCATGCGGGGGAGCTGGAGAAGAAGCTGACGTGGATAGAGGCTCATGTGTTTTGTCACAAGCATGGTGCTGAGCTGACCAGCTTTAGCAACCCTGATGAGGAAGCCTTCATCTTCAAGATCCTACATGAGGCTTTCGGGTGAGTGTGTTTATATGCTAAGCATTTGCTTGTGACATAGAGCTACAACAACCTCATGTTTTATAACAACCCTTATGTTTTATACTCTCTATGTATGTATGTATGTATGTATGTGTGTGTGTGTGTATGTATGTATGTGTGTGTGTGTGTGTGTGTGTGTGTGTGTGTGTGTTTGCTTGTGTGCCTGATTGGCTCTGTGTGTAGGGATGAAGAGAGTCATGAGCAGCACTGGATCTGGATCGGCTTATCCCGCCGGAACAGTGACAGCTGGACGTGGAGTGATGGATCAGTTGTAAGTGAGACTGTACTCCTTTTAAATATTGTAAACTAAATTTAATTATTATAAATACTAGACAGTGTTTTTAGATGCATTATTAAATATTTCAAAATGAGAAATTTATTAGTAATAAAGGATACAGTGATACAGTATATTATTCTAACCTCACGGTGTTATTATAGCTTTCTCAGTCATTTACAGTCATCTTATGCATATATAAATCAGTCATTCCAGGACCTTGCATTAACAATATTTGCGAGGACTCTTGTTTATACAATGCATTGTTTTAATGTTATGTAGCGTTTAGTGCAGTTATAATGCAAATACAGTAATAATCACAGAAAACTGTGAGCCACTGGGATTGAATTGACTTGAATCTGTCATTGCAGGTTCTAGAAAGTACTGACAAATCATATTTTTACAGCTTTCTACTAAATATTTTAAACTTATGAAGAAGCAGGAAAATAGCCTGCTTCTTAGTTATGAATTATCTCCAACAAAATCGGTTCTATGTTGTTACATACAAACATCGCTTTCATACTCATGGCATCATCATTATCATCATTTATTTATTATTTATTATTTACTTTTCAGTCAAAATTGCCAACAAGGTATATATGATTTATTGTATGTACAGGACGTATGTCTGAGGAGATAAGATATAAGATATAAGATACTGCATATGTGGAGTTCCAAAAATTGTTAAAATATACAGATAACATTAGATTCCTAACGACTGTACAAGACCTCGTAGACCACAATATCTGTGATCAGATAAACATTACCTAATACCGTCGTCTTTGAGAGAGAGGAGAAAAACAGACCTCACTCTCGCTTCAGATCTAAAAACATCCACATCTATTCTTTCACTGTGAGAAGACACCTCAATACTAGGAGTCTAAAAGGATGTATAGCTGTTATGAAGCACTTACTGAGAATCAAATCAGACAAAGAAGTTTCTGGTGTTCTGACCACCCTAGAGTTCAGACAACAACACTTAATAAAATAAATATTTATATATATTTTTTTTCTTTTTTTTTTTTTTCTTTCAGTGTTGTCTGAACTCTAGGGTGGTCAGAACACCGTATATATATATATATATATATATATATATATATATATACGTAAATAACAGTGTTATTATAGCTTTCCCAGTCAATTACAGTCATCTTATATAGTCATTATATATATATATATATATATATATATATATATATATATATATATATATATATATATATATATATATATATATATATAATGTAAAGATGTAGAGTTTTCTACATTATTTGAACACACCAATGGTCATTTACATTGTGTGAAAATGTCATGATGAATGGACCAATAGAAGTGCTCCAAAACAGCTTGGAAAAATTCTAGTTCCATTGCCTTGCATTAAAAGTAAAGTAGGTTTTCTTTATTTCTGCTTACTCTGAATGGAATAAATTCTTATGTACTTAGTGGTTGTTTTACTAAAAAATCAGGACAAAGAAATTCAAGATAAAGACTATATATGTATATTTTTATAAAGCTGGAATATTTCCTTCTCTCGATTAGGTGTCCTATCAGAATTTTGGCAGGGGTCCGTATAGCTCAGCCCGGTGTGGAGCAGCAAACCCTGCAGATATGAACTGGCTAAGGGTAGAATGTGAAACTGAACTAGACTGGATCTGTAAAATACCCAAAGGTAATGTCTCTATATCTCTCTTGCACACTTACTTTACTCAGACTAACTCCCACACCAATTGTTTGAGTCTAAACTTTTGCGTCTTGTCTGCAGGGAAAGCAGAGATGGTTCCTCCGACTGAAGGTTTGTGATGCTGTATTTTAGTGTGTCCATTTCTCAACAACTCATATGAATATGTGCTTTCATGTTATGGTGCGGTATGTGTGTGGGAGAACTAAAGAATTAGTGCTGAGAAGTTTAATTGGCTAAGGTAAACAATAACTCTCATTTAAAATAAAACATTTTCTAATGCTAAGGAACAGAGCCTGATGGACACACATATTTATATACAATTTTTATATATGTTTAATGAACATATGAACTGATTACTTCATTCATCATCAAAATAATTGGTAAACAAGAGATTGTTATATTCCCAGTGTTGGTACAGTCATCTGTGGCCCAAGGTCGTGGGTTGGATCTCTCATTTTGGAAAAAAAAATCTGTAAATTGCACAAGACACTGAAAGCCCTGCTCTGGTTTAACATATGGCATAATGGTAAATGTATGGAATATGCTTTGTGCCCATGTGTGTAGTCCCTGGTCTGGACTGGATGAGCAATAAGGAGGCTGAGTATAGGCTGTTTGAGCACCGTTCCACATGGGAACAAGCCCAGAGGATTTGCTCCTGGTTCGATGCCTCCCTTGCCTCCATACACTCTAATGAAGAGAGACAGTTTGTGGCAAGCACCGTGCGGAAGGTACACAAGCATCAGACATTTAACGGAGTAGTGTGGCAGAAAATCAAATTCATACAATTTATGCATGTATCTGTCTATGATAGGGCTGTGTATTGGCAAGAACCTGGCGATACAGTACGCATCGTGATACAGTGGTCACGATTCTATATATCGCGATACTGCAAACAAAGTGATATATTGCATATTTTTCAAATCCTTCTATTAAATCACACCACTATATGAACAGGTTTGCCAATGTTTACAACAGCATTGCGTCTTTGTGCTGCTGGTTAATGTTGGAGTGGAGCTGAAAATGGATTACAACACTGCCATCTAGTGGTCAGTGAGTCACTGTCTGCCAGGAATCTGTGTATCGATACTGTGTCGATAAAGTATCACGAAACATAATATCCTGATATTTGATATTTTCAATATTTTCTTACACCCCTAGTCTATGGTGAAACTATTGCAGAAGATAAATCAATGTATGGATACATGGAGAGATGTAACACAGCTCTGAAACACTCACGACCAGCGCCAGTTAATCACTAGGCTTCATCTAAAGAAGTAAAAACAACCAAAACATACACATACATACAGAAAACATATGTACAGAAATAAACAGAGAAAGTTCAGGCTTCACGATGGCTTCTATGTAACTCATTATTATAGGGTGATTGTCAAAGCACTGTGTAGTAAAGTATGTGCCGATGTCAGCATGCAATTTGCAACATGCCAACAGGTGGCTATAAGCTTCCATCACTTCTTAGCTACATTAGCTTTGTAGCAAAACTTGGAACTATATTTGAAATAAGAGGGAAAGTTCACTAAACTACTGCGTCAACCATATCAAGCCTCATCCTCATACTCTCATAGACGTTAACATCCTACAGTGCCATGTGTTATGAGGGTATCTTGTTCAACCCACTTCTACTTTTTGTTTCTGTATGTTTCTCCAGATGTCGAGAATACCGAACGATCTCTGGTGGATCGGGATGCACACGTTCGAGAACGACGGACGGTACAGGTGGTCTGATCACTCTGTGCTCAACTATGTGTCCTGGGGACCTGGACAACCACGCCCCCTCACTAGAGACCGCAAGTGTGTCCACATATCTGGGTCTAAAGGTTCGGCAATGCACATTGTGGCTCTGTTTCATACACACGAGAGGTTTAATATGTATTTATTGTAATACATGTCACAGTACGATATGTACGTGTGTTTGTTTTCCACCACATGACATGATACATTATTAGTACAGCACAAAAAAAATATGAATACAGATTTAGTAAAATCATGCTTAACAAATATTAGCATTTGATTTCTACTATCACAAATATTATGTGGTCAAACTTCCTCTCCCTCTCAGGTGAATGGGCGGATCAGAAGTGTCATATAGATTTGCCATATGTCTGTAAAAGAGTGAATGTCACTGGCACGCCACCACCTACCCCGACCCCACCCCTCATCCCAGCAGGCTGTCCTGATGGCTGGAGTCCATTCCTTCACAAGGTAATGAAAATGGCTGTAATTATGTAGAGCTAGAAAGTGAATGCTTACTGTAACGATTCACCTAAAAATTATTATCCCCTCTCTTATAGTGTTACAAGCTGTTTGGGCAGGAGGAAGTGAGGCGTGTCACCTGGTCTGCCGCCCATATGATGTGCCAATCACAAGGGGCCAAACTGACCACAGTGCCCAGTCACATTGAACAAGGTTCAAACGCATAAACACACTATTAAGTGCTTGTCAAGCAAAGTGACGTTTTAAGTCTTACTGTATTTTCACATTAGCCGGTGACAGAACCAGTCGCTTCTTAAGGAGAGGCCACATGTAGTCACAACCTAACAACCAATGACACAGCAGCAGGGCACCAAGCCACCTGCATGAGACAAGCGCAGCCTTGAACAGACAAACTGAAGACGACTGTTGCCTTCTACAGAAAAGTTATGATTAGAAATGAACAGTACTATGAACTGAAAGTTTAAATGTGACTTATTGTACACAATTTACACACAGTTGGTTAGTGCTAAATGGCCAAAGAAACACAGAGCATCATTCATTTTTTTAATACTTACCTTTCCCCTAATTTGCTGTTTTCCATGGATAGTTAGGAAAACCAGACTCACAAGGCTAAAGTTGGTTTCTTATTCACCAGCTTCTTGTTGGAAGCAGCAGTTGATGTCAGAATGTCGCTGCCGTAAAAATACTGCTCCCAGCAGACCACAAATACACAGCGGACTATATACACACACACTTAAACACTACACACTTACAGAAAATATATTTTTTTCAGTGTAACATAATGTGCAATATTTTTTCATCTCCCCTGTGCAATTAAGAAGCAACATGCAATTATTTATAAATACAACCTCAAGAGTTCTTGACTTTTATATTTATATTGTATATACTGTACTGTTTAAGGCATAGCAAGGTAAATACAGACAGATAAAAAAATCTGTCTGTATTTACCTTGCTATCCCTTTGCTGCTGTGAATTTCCCCACTGTGGGACTAATATGGGATTATCTTATCTTATCTTATCTTATCTTATCTTATCTTATCTTATCTTATCTTATCTTATCTTATAACGAAACTTCACTAAAGTAGTTCTGAAGACGTGGGTAGATACTCAGATGTAGGATGTATGATTCTAATGAACCCCCACTTGATATACGGGAGCCAAATCTGAAAATCTTGTTAAATCCCATGTTTTCAGACAGAGCCAGCCAGAAAAAAACTGTAAACCAAAAAAATATTAATACAAAATGCTTTTGTTGTAGTAACTGTAACTTCTAAAGACCTCAGTAGGTCTGAGTTTCAGAAGCTTGTAAGCTTGCATAGTTTCTGTGGTTGCATTTTAGCTGACCCACCTTTGAAAGAACACCGTCCAGTCTCTGGCTTTGTTGCATAATATTTATGTTCCCTCGGCATGTGCGTACGCACAATGTCTACGGTTATTTATTAATTTTTTTCCTTAATAACATCAAAAATGTTTGCCTTAAACAGGCCATCATCATCTCTGCAAAAAGTCTACCAAGGCCTTAAAGATTAAAGCAATATTATGCTCAGTTATGACCTGTGAAGTGCTGGTGTCCAGCATTATTCTATAGCCACTGCTTCATTGCTTCATCCTATGTGTTATCACAGCTACATAGAAATCCATATTGTGTTGCAGGGTTTTAAATACTTCAATGTCTGGCTTCTCTCCTGTAATCCATGCCTAATATGCTGATCATGCAGTTTGCTTAGTAGAGCGCATGAAACGTATGTAAAATGAGCTCAAGCTGCCTTCTCTTTAACGTGAGCCAAGCTGAAGAGCATGGTTTTAATAATCTGAATGTGTCCCAGAGCTCACCCTTGTGGAACCCCAAAAACAACAGGATTGCTTTTGGTAACAAAGACCATCCTTCAGCACACTGTGTGACAAACAGATTTCTTTTGTTTAACGCTCTCTCTTCACACTCTTTCATGTCTTTTGTCTTCCTCAGCCTTCCTGGTGACTCTGCTGCCCAACACCAGTTTCCATCTGTGGACGGGGCTTACCTCACAGTTTCAGGGCCCGTTCAAGTGGGCGGAGTCTGGGTTGCTTAGCTACACAAACTGGGCCCCTGGGGAGCCAGTGGACAACATTGGACAAAACAAAAACTTGGTACTGAAAAAGTGTTTAAAAAACTGTCAGCCATCCATCCATCCATCCATCTGTCCAAACCTAAAGAGAACCCTGACACTGCATAAACTAGTAGAATTTTCATGATGTAATGTTCCTGAAAAGCCTTTAAATTTGTGCTAGAAAGCACTAAAAGGCATAGAAATCAATCTACAATGGTCCAAATATGCTGAAAACAACAAAAAAACAGGCACTTCTCTAATTTTTATTTTAAAATTTAAATTTTAGTGCCTAGCAAAAATAGAGTTTATGTGCCCCAAGACTTTTTCCTTTAGAAAAATGTGTCTACATGTGTCTACTGTCACCAGAAAAAAATGGAGTCGATTTTCTTTTACTGATTTGAAGTTATTCATGCTGAAGTAGAGAGTGAACAGGGTTAGAAAAAAAAAAGAAAAAAAAAAGAAATATATTATATAATCAAAAACATGTAAAAATGTATTTCTTTACTCTTAAGGCCATTTTTAGTCCATAACTAAATTATCTTCTTGGAAAAAAACAGTTAATAGGCCCATACTGCACCTTTATTATAAAGAAGTAAAAATGTAGAGATTCTAAGCTTTCATATGGTACCTTGGTTGTCTTTGGTGGAACTGTAGATCTTCAGATATATTCTTAAATATATCTGAAGGGTGCGTTAAGAGGTTAAACGAATGAATAACGAATTATCTTATTTTCCTGTGGACTGACTGCACTGCAAGCATATGGTGCCATCACAGTGGCCAACACAAAGGTGGCCTACGAATAGGGAAACTTGGCCTATTTGTTATGTCTTTATTATAATAAACAAAACATTCTCCTGTGGTTTATATACCAGATTGTACTAGTATTAGACATATACACTGTTTTAAAGCATACAAGTCTTAACAGTCCAGGTTCTCTTTAATTGCTTTGTACTAGAACTTTGTTCTTGATGTTCTTATTTTCTCATTTGCTTTTCTTTCTTTCATTTTTATATGATTTTTTTTCCTGCACTAAACCTTGTTTCTCCAAATAATAGCTTTATAGGACAAGGAAAAACATTCTTGACTTTTAAATGGAAGTTAATGGAGCCCCTTTTGTTAGTTTACCAGTTTTTGGCAGGTCCATGTTGTAAAGGGCAGGTGGAGTTTTCATATTTAGTAGTAAAAGTAAAGAAATAAAAACATAGAGATATAAGTTGTGCTTCTACAGCAAATAATGTAAAAATGTACAATTTTCAGATCAGATTTTGTCTGTAATTTAAACTATATACACCAGATGATTTTTTTTTTTCACCATTTGGTATTTCACCAAATTGTTCTGCAAAACATCTGTGAGAATGTTGTCCTTAATTTCTTACAAAATAGACAAACTCTGACACTGTGAAGGATTCTTTCCACAAATGGATAGGGAGATGTGGATAAAGGTTTCAGCTCCTGCATGCAGTGGAGAAATTTCTACATTCAGTTCAGTTCAATTCCATTCAGTTCACTGCAGTTGAGTTAAATTGAATTGACATGAATTGAATTGAACATACAAATTTCTCCACCTCATGCAGGAGCTGAAACTTTTACTCACAGCTCAGATCTCCGTAACTGAGTGTGAGCTAATTTTGGGTGATGCAGCTCGATATGAGACAAAGCACGAATGACCCGAGTGTCCTTAAGGGCATATAAGATCGTTGTCAGTCCTCCCAGAATGAACAGAAGGCGAATATGGGTTACTGATCATTTTGGAAAAGTGAAAGTCATTGCTTCCTTCAGGAGCTGAAACTCATACTATATTTTACTTGGTAGTTCTATTTGCTGGAATGCAACTTCTCTGTCACTTTGTTCCAGCGCCTGATTGGTCAGTGGGTTTTTGTCCCATTCAAAAGTTTAAAAAATGGAACAAAAGGTGAAAAAAATTACGTTGCAGTTTCTCCACTCGGAAAGATTACGTTGAATGTGTAACAGTATTTAGGGCTGGACAATGCACAGTTTGTATTATATACCATGTTGGCCATGTTGTTTTTTTTATTTTGTTTGTGTGTTTTCTTTCTGATTCTCAATTTTCCCTACTTCATTTCCCCCTCTTGCACCTCCTTCTGCATCTCACTCCCTGGTCCCTCCAATTTGGAACCCCCCAACCCTATCTGCATGGAAAAGAAAAATGTTGCAGTACAATGATTATTGTAAAGAAATAAATAATAAAGAATTAATAGTCTGCCAAAGAGGGGGGGTGGTGGCGGGCCAAACAAAAAAACAGAAAACAAATATACCATGTTGGCCATTGCAAAACCTGTAACATGCAGCTAAGTCCTCTAACTAGTTAGTTTTTTTATAATATAGCCTATGAGTGCCTGTGTTCTGTGTGTTTGAGTGTTTTGTATAGGTGTGTTGATGTTGTGATTATGATATGTAGCAGTGTAACTGCCATTTTTTCATACTTTGTGGATGTCATGCAGCCCTTGATGTCTCTCTTTGATGTCTAACTGTACATTCCCTTTGTTGTTTGTACGTGTGTTTGTGTGTTTTATGTTTTTAGGATAACTGTGTGGTGCTTCTGCACACAAGTCCTCACAGAACCACGGGGATGTGGTCATCTCGAAGCTGTGAAGGAGAGAAACATGGCTACATCTGCATGAAGAGCAAAGGTAAGCAACACACAGCACCAGGTCATATTCATATACGCACACACTCACATGGACGCTGTTTTTATTCTTATTTAACAGTAAAGTTAAAGAAGTATAGAACTCCATAACTAGGTCAGTAGAACAGCAGTCCTGTGTAGCCGCTACCTCATTCTGTCTGTGTGTTGTCACAGATACAGGAAATCCATACTGTGTTACAGGGTTTTACATACTTATGGATTTAAAGGTCTGACTTCTCTTCTGTGGTCCAAGGCACACTTAATACGCAAACTGTGCAGCTTATTGAGGATGATGTTAATGTGAGCTTTGATTATGTACTACATATTTTGGTTTGGCTCAAATTAAAAGTTTGTTAATATAACTTTTTCAAGGAATGCTACATAATAAACAAGATAGCAAACTAACAAAAAGAATTTAAAATAACCCCTAGAATCATTTATTTATTTATTTATTTTAAGTGAAATGAGCCTGGGGTGTACATAACCTTCTCACAGTGTTTATATGTATAAAGCTATTTATCCAGACAGGAAGCTTTTATTTGCTCAGCAAAACACTATATTTTTTTAATATTCAAACAGTATTAATAGAGTTGAGTAGTGGTTTTACATACACCAGGGTGTTTATTTAACCCTTTCTAAGCTTCTACCTGCTTTGACTGCTCAGTACTTCATTAAGCTAAATCAAGATTGCTGCTGAAGGAACTGAATACATTCATACTATTCATACATTCATACATTCAATGTCTGGAACTAAACTTTGTTCTTCAAACTGGAGCTCAAGCTGCTTCTTTTTTAAATAAGATATTTTTCTGTGCTATATACTTAAATACACTTATTGCTAAGATGAAGGGGTTTTAAACAATTACCTTAGTTGCCTGAGACTTTTGCACAGTTTATATATATATATATATATATATATATATATATATATATATATATATATATATAACATACATACACACATACACATACAGCGACCGGCAACTTCATTAAATACACAGATAGTGTACTTGTTCTTCAGTGGGTTCAGGAGCCCCTTAGGACCACTGGTCGTAGATTATTCTCTGCACTCTATTAAATATTTTGCCCTGCTGCTTTATATTTTCTTAGCTATATTAAGCATTAGTGTTCATGGTTGTGGTAGGCAATTACAGAATTAAGAATATAAACTGTTTTCACTACATCACGGGAGTATCAAAATATTTTGCTATGTGAATAAAAACTAGTATTTATATTATTGGTAGTCCAAATGTGGTCCTAACACGCTTATCCTTCTGGATTGCGGGGGGATGCAGATGCCTATCCCAGTGCTCATAGGGCAGACAGCAGGGAATGCCCTGGACAGGCCATGGCAGACATACAGGGATATGCAGTCACACACACACACACACATTTACACCATAGAGCCAATGTATCATCTCCAATTCACCAGACCAGAGAGGGCGGCAGAAACCCACTCAGACAAGCAGAGAACATATAAACACCACACAGAATCACAGACATTTGTAAAACCAGCTACAAGTTTTCGACTGTTAAACAGATTTATTTAACCCAAAGACATTTCTAGTCTCAGAGGCTGAGACGCCCTATTGTTATTCTTATTGCTGTTTGCTGTGTTGAGCCTGTATCTCTTTTCAGAATGAACTTACTGAAGTTAAAACATGCTTATAGAACAAAACAAAGCCTTAATTTTAGGTAAAGAAAAACTTTTCCTGGTTTGATATCTGTGACTCCAACCATATGCAGAATCCTGCTGGTGTGTGTTCATATGTGAGTGCTACTAGAATATCCTGACACCACGTCCTGACCCCATATAAAAACAATGTGTTTGTGTGTGTTCAGACAGTGCTATACCACCCGGTGTGGACCAGCTCCCCCCTGCGATAGATGGACCACTGGAGTTTCAGGGCGTCCAGTACCGCTTGTTGCAGAAGCGTCTGGACTGGGAGGGGGCTCTGCAGGTGTGTGAGTCTGTTAATGGCAGTCTGGCTGCAGTACGGGATCCGCAGCAGCACGCGTACCTCACACTCCTGCTCAATTCACTCCGCAAGCCCGCCTGGATCGCTCTGCATAACGACGGGGTGAGGAACTGTTTGTGTACGCGTTAGTCATGAACCAAGGCGGTGCTGTTTGCTTTATTAATGTCATGGTAAAAGTTTAAAGCTGATGTTAAATACATAATTGAAATGTCGGCGTCTTTAGGGTCGGAGCTACAGATGGCTGGGTGAAGAGGATGTCACCTTTAGTGACTGGCAGGATGGAGTGCCCAATCAGATGGTTGGCTGTGGTCACATGACCACTAGTGGGAAATGGACCGTCTCTGCTTGTGACACTAAATTAGACGCAGCCATCTGTGAAATTAATTCAGGTAGGTGTGAGTGTATGTGTCGGGGGTGTGTGTGTGTGAGGCAGTGGGCCAGTGCAGGAATGTAACTATGTAAACTTGCAGGGTTATTGTTCCCTTACACTTGCTAAGATTTATTACTATATAGATGGGAATTATTCTGTAACTACATTACATTATGCAGTCAGTTTGATTAGACTAATATACTAAACTAATAATATCAAATATTAGTGATTTACTTCAGTTCTTCAAGGGCATTTTTAACATTTCTCCATAAATTAATCTTAGAGATCTACACAAAGCCTTTCAGAGTGATTTGATGTGAAATTCTTCATTCTAGAGAAACTTGCCAACTCTGCAAAGGTGTCAATAGTATTCACATTCATTACTCAGGTAGGAGTATAGATACTAGGGTTTAAAAATACTTCTGTAGAACTTGAATTATCTACTCAAGCTTTTTACTCCAGTAAAAGTGTGAAAGTACTACTTTCAAAACTACTTAAAGTATAAAATTTAAAGTAATGTAAGGGAAAAAATGCCATTAAGAACAAAAGCTTAGGTCGCACCACAGGGGTCTATAGTGCACTAGCCCACCTCCCCAAAAACCCCATTCTTCTAAAAGCCAGAAGAGTAGAAAGTACAGATAATGGAGTGTAAATGTAAGGAGTAGAAAGTACTGATAATGGAGTGTAAATGTAAGGAGTAGAAAGTACAGATAATGGAGTGTAAATGTAAGGAGTAGAAAGTACAGATAATGGAGTGTAAATGTAAGGAGTAGAAAGTACTGATAATGGAGTGTAAATGTAAGGAGTAGAAAGTACAGATAATGGAGTGTAAATGTAAGGAGTAGAAAGTACTGATAATGGAGTGTAAATGTAAGGAGTAGAAAGTACAGATAATGGAGTGTAAATGTAAGGAGTAGAAAGTACTGATAATGGAGTGTAAATGTAAGGAGTAGAAAGTACTGATAATGGAGTGTAAATGTAAGGAGTAGAAAGTACTGATAATGGAGTGTAAATGTAAGGAGTAGAAAGTACAGATAATGGAGTGTAAATGTAAGGAGTAGAAAGTACTGATAATGGAGTGTAAATGTAAGAAGTAGAAAGTACTGATAATGGAGTGTAAATGTAAGGAGTAGAAAGTACTGATAATGGAGTGTAAATGTAAGGAGTAGAAAGTACAGATAATGGAGTGTAAATGTAAGGAGTAGAAAGTACTGATAATGGAGTGTAAATGTAAGGAGTAGAAAGTACTGATAATGGAGTGTAAATGTAAGGAGTAGAAAGTACAGATAATGGAGTGTAAATGTAAGGAGTAGAAGGTACTGATAATGGAGTGTAAATGTAAGGAGTAGAAAGTACTGATAATGGAGTGTAAATGTAAGGAGTAGAAAGTACAGATAATGGAGTGTAAATGTAAGGAGTAGAAAGTACTGATAATGGAGTGTAAATGTAAGGAGTAGAAAGTACAGATAATGGAGTGTAAATGTAAGGAGTAGAAAGTACTGATAATGGAGTGTAAATGTAAGGAGTAGAAAGTACTGATAATGGAGTGTAAATGTAAGGAGTAGAAAGTACTGATAATGGAGTGTAAATGTAAGGAGTAGAAAGTACAGATAATGGAGTGTAAATGTAAGGAGTAGAAAGTACTGATAATGGAGTGTAAATGTAAGGAGTAGAAAGTACTGATAATGGAGTGTAAATGTAAGGAGTAGAAAGTACAGATAATGGAGTGTAAATGTAAGGAGTAGAAGGTACTGATAATGGAGTGTAAATGTAAGGAGTAGAAAGTACTGATAATGGAGTGTAAATGTAAGGAGTAGAAAGTACAGATAATGGAGTGTAAATGTAAGGAGTAGAAAGTACTGATAATGGAGTGTAAATGTAAGGAGTAGAAAGTACAGATAATGGAGTGTAAATGTAAGGAGTAGAAAGTACAGATAATGGAGTGTAAATGTAAGGAGTAGAAAGTACTGATAATGGAGTGTAAATGTAAGAAGTAGAAAGTACTGATAATGGAGTGTAAATGTAAGGAGTAGAAAGTACTGATAATGGAGTGTAAATGTAAGGAGTAGAAAGTACAGATAATGGAGTGTAAATTTAGGAAAAATGATGAAATTGCCCTTGAAATATGGTTCTTATTAAAAGTGAAAGAGCATCCTATTTGCTGTAATCTAAACAATAATATACAAAAACAAACTGGCATAAATAGACTAAATGCCACATAAATATAAACTGAATCTGTCAGTAATCTTGATTATATCATGTATTCGTATATATCATATTACATACATGTGCATATTATATCATATATTTACTATAGAATATTTCAGAGCAGGAGCTTTTTAAGATTGCACATCAAAATTAAATTTAGTTTTAAAAAAAAAATTCCCCTTTGAGGATCTGATGTTTTATGTGTGCTTCACGTCTGTGTGCCAGGACGAGTGATTGATCACAGGTGGAGGTATCCGGGACATTGCCTTCAGAAGTTGGGTGACTGGCCCTGGATTCCTTTTAGAAACTACTGTTACGCTTTTAACCTGAACCAGCTACGGCTACAGCATGAGGCCACGCACACCTGCAAGAAAGGTGACACACACACACACAGCTCACACACACTCTAATCCACTAATGCACCATAGGCTGCAAGTGTGGCTGGGTCTTGTCATTTAAATACATGGAGATCTGAGTTCATTGTCATAAGTGTTTTTTTTAATGGCGTGTTTAAATAAGAAATTAATAAAAATATTATGGAGGTCAACTGATGCACACAGATCAGTAAACCAGGTGCACATCACCTCTTCTGTTAGTTGCACGCAATGAATTAATGATGAAGCATCTGGGTTTTCCAATTAGTCCCATTATGGGATATTTAATAAATACTGTGGGCTGGTTTACTAAACATATTATCTTGGACTAAATCTTAAGCAGTAAACTGGTCCTTAAAATACTCATCACTGATAAAAAGTCCCCCACTCTCCTCTCTCACTCTCCCTCTCTCTCTGTCTTTATGTCTCAGTGGGAGCAGAGCTGTTGTCAGTGCTGGATGAAAGTGAGAATGAATTTATATGGGAGCAGATCCAGGGCTATCAAGAGCAGGCAAATGGCGCCTGGCTTGGCATGACCTTCAACCCTAGAGGTAAGAGCTGCACATTAACTTTGACCACTTAACGCTGGTCACCTGTCGGTCATACCAGTGACCTAGTGACCCAAATAACTCTGTGTATGTGTGTGTTTGTGTGCAGGAGGTGGTCTGCAGTGGCAGGACAGTTCTGTGGTGGAGTACACTAACTGGGAGCAGCAGGACGCTAATCTGAGCATGCTCTCTGCTAACAGCTGTTTCTGGGTGCAGAGCAACACGGGGTTCTGGAGACCAGGGTCCTGCAAGAATCGCACCCACGGAGTCGTATGCAAGCGACCACGAGGTGGGATACACAAAGCAGCACGCTGATAAGAGAATTGTGTTGGTATTAGTGGATGTCATGTAAAAAACTGTTTTCCAGCGTGAGACAGATGTGTAGATTTGATCTACATTTTAAATCGATATTAGAAGCTGGGCTACAGCACTAAAACCCTATTGAAATAAATCATCACTGCACCAAACAACATACAGAACAGGGAAAATTTAATCTGAAGAGAATTTAATATAAATATTTATGTAACAGCATCGACCCGAATACATACCACCCTCTGCACAGCGCCATCATCAGGCAGAGGAGTTAATTCAGTGGCAGACTGCTGTCCCAGTCCTGCTTCACCGACAGATTCAGGAAGTCTTTCGTCCCCCTCAAGCCATCAGACTGTTTACCTCATCCCAGCACAGTAAAGCATAATCCTGTAACACTGGACCCCTATATCAGCTATTAGACACTGATATACTCCGGACCCCTATATCAGCTATTAGACACTGTTATACTCCGGACCCCTATATCAGCTATTAGACACTGTTATACTCCGGACCCCTGTATCAGCTATTAGACACTGTTATACTCTGGACCTCTGTATCAGTTATCAGACACTGTTATACTCCGGACCTCTATATCAGCAATCAGACACTGTTATACTCCGGACCCCTATATCAGTTATCAGACACTGTTATACTCCGGACCTCTATATCAGTTATCAGACACTGTTATACTCCGGACCTCTGTATCAGTTATCAGACACTGTTATACTCCAGACCTCTATATCAGCTATCAGACACTGTTATACTCCAGACCTCTATATCAGCTATCAGACACTGTTATACTCCAGACCTCTATATCAGTTATCAGACACTGTTATACTCCAGACCTCTATATCAGTTATCATACACTGTTATACTCCGGACCTCTATATCAGTTATCAGACACTGTTATACTCTGGACCTCTATATCAGCTATCAGACACTGTTATACTCCGGACCTCTATATCAGCTATCAGACACTGTTATACTCTAGACCTCTATATCAGTTATCAGACACTGTTATACTCTGGACCTCTATATCAGTTATCAGACACTGTTATACTCTGGACCTCTATATCAGTTATCAGACACTGTTATACTCCGGACCCCTATATCAGTTATCAGACACTGTTATACTCCAGACCTCTATATCAGCTATCAGACACTGTTATACTCCAGACCCCTATATCAGTTATCAGACACTGTTATACTCCAGACCTCTATATCAGTTATCAGACACTGTTATACTCCGGACCTCTATATCAGTTATCAGACACTGTTATACTCCGGACCTCTATATCAGTTATCAGACACTGTTATACTCCAGACCTCTATATCAGTTATCAGACATTATGACACTCTGGACCTCCATATCAGTTATCAGTAATCACCATGTCAGTGCATCCTAATGCACCCATAATCATGTGAACACACTCTATTACCTAATATATACCTAAATATGCAAATGAGCAGGAGGTACAGAATCACACATGTATAATCTGATTTACTGTGTTTTACCGCTGCTTTTTGATAATCTGTATGAATAATATATATTTTTTTCATTTTCTTTCTGATAGGTCTGGACTCTTCAGTTGTAGGAGGTAAGTGCTGTCTCCAGCTAACTCTAAAATTAACACTAATCATAAATAAGCTTTTATATAATGCAGCCGAAAATCACTTTTAAACAAAAGTTTGTTGCTTAAGTCAATGGTAACCAAAACTTTTGTCCATCATTATAGATAACAGCATGTCATACACTGTCAGAAACTATACACTACCACTCAGAAACTTGAAATCTCTGATTTAATTCCTATAAAACCATTTTTTTAAAAAGATATGTGTATAAAATGGTTCTGTAGTTAAACTAATTTGATGCAGAGGTGCAAGCATTCTGTTGGAACCTGTAACAAAGAAAGATGTTTTTGATGACTAGCTTTCTTGATAGGTGAGAAATCTGTACAGCATTTAGAATTCCCATATAAAGAAACTGGCCACAGTGCCTCATATGGGAGAACCAATGACCAGATTTTTGTGACAACGAATTCCAATAAACAGAGAATTGTAGCTTTTTATTTAATAACACTTCCGTATATATTTTTTACTTTATCTCATTCCCAAAACATTGTTAACTGTGCCTCTATCTGATTTTGGCTACAGTGGACCAGTGAGCTGGAACGCATTACAGGAAACTCACTTTGCTCACATTTGAAACTTTTAGCCTCTGTGTCCATTCAGTCTGCTACTGCTGTTTTTGATTTTAGTTAACCTTTATATCATTTAGATTTGATATGACTTCATATGATTATGTGTAGTCATTGTTTTTGCATTTATTATTATTTTTTTGGGTTTTTTTTCATATCCGTGCTTTTTCTATTGACTCAACTACAGTGGAAATGAGGTTCACCCTAAAATGTACTACAAGGTTTTGATGTCTAGTTTAAGGCATTTCAGTCTACTCTGTATATGATAATGATGATGATGATGGTGGTGATGATAATGGTGATGATGATAAATCATCCCAAAGCGTGTGAGCAAGTGTGTTGGAGACAGTTTGAGATGATTTAGATCAGGTTTGTCATACAGTTAGAACAGAAAACTAAGTTTTCAGTAAACAAAGCTTTGTTCTCTACTTGATAAACACAATGGATGGCTCTGTGTGTGTGTGTGTGTTTGTGTGTGTGTTCATAGCTGACGTGGATCATCTTCCTGCTTTGGTTCTCATCCTCCTCGCTGTGCTTGTCCTGATTGCCCTTGTGGTGGGCGGCGTTTATCTGTACCGGAGGAGGAGCCATGGCTCCTCTGGGTCCTATGAGGGCGCTCGGTACAGCCGCACTAACTCCACCCCCTCTGAGGAGGCGGAGAAAAACATCCTGGTGTCGGATATGGAGCTAAACGAGCAAGGGGAATAATGGAGGACGAGAGAGGATTGAGAATGAAGACTGGCCTGCACATTCAAGGACTAATTGAACTGAATCCTTTTTTTTTGTTTGTTTGTTTGTTTGTTTTTGATTTTTTTTTGTGGAGACATTCTGAAAGCTGTGTGGAGCGCAGCAGATGTCAATCAATAATGAACAGAGGTGCACCGTCACCCCGATTTCTACTGTTGCGTCATTCCAACACATCGAGACCATCAACCAATCAGATTCCACCAGTTTAATAGGTCAGCCCGCATCGGCTGATACGCACATACCGAAGTGTCTTTAATCTCCACTGTAACTCTTTATGGGAATGCTGTTTATAACCACACTTTCTGTCCAGCGTCACCGCGTCGTAGCTACTTTAGATTCCCTCTATCGCTGATACGAAACAAACCAAAAAAAAAAAAAAAAAGAAAAGAAAAAAAGAAGAACTTAAAACCTTCAAGCAGTGGAGGCTGAAACACATACGCAAATGCACAATCCGAACCAAAGTGTTATACCACAGCAGTATTTTTTGGCAGACTGTGACTTTTGGGGGTGGGTGGGGTGTGTGTTTATGTGTGGGAGGGGGGTGCTTTTTCTCATTCATTTCTTTTTTCTACATGCAACTGAAGTAGAATGAATTCTTTCGTTTCTAGGTCAGAGTCCACGTATCGTCTGCCTGTGGAGGTTTTTTTCCCCCCTTCATGCATCTTTTCTTCTTTCACCTTACCTCTTTGCACTCTCTAGTCTCTCTCTCTCTCTCTCTCTCTCTCTCTCTCTCTCTCTCTCTCTCTCTTTCTCTCTCCCTCTATCTTTGTAGGCAGTAGATCCAGCTGAATCGTGCAGCGTCTGTATGTGATAATCATAGTGATTATAGCGGAAAGGAAATGATAGCGTGTGAAGGGCTTCTCACAATGCAGGGAGACGCGGCGGAGAGAAAGACGCAGCGGGACAGAAACGAGCTGGAGTGATTTAAAGAATGAGTGATTTAAAGAAAGAGTGTTTTTTCCAGTCTGGCTATTTTGCGTTAACTCGTTGATGTCTGCTTCTGAAGTCTTGCATTGCTTATGTTTTGTTCTCTGGAGAAAGTTTTTAAAGGGATCTAGTCATATGGCTAAAACTGAGTTTAGGTGACTTATATTAAGTATATTAAGTCTTTCGGTTACATGGGAAATTGCAAATGCAATTTTTTTCTAAATTTGATCGTGAGTATATCGTGGCTGTCCTATAAAAAACATGCATCTCAATTTTTGTCGATTTTTAGTTTTCTACATCATTTGAACAGGGCCGCTGTCGTTTACGTTTTTTGAAAAAATTATGATGAATCAACCAATAGAAAAGCTCCGAAATAGCTTGGAAAAAATTCTGGTTCCATTGATTTTCATTAAAAGTGAACTATGTTTTTGGTCTCTCTGTGAAGTTGCCATTTTGGGGATACTTGTTTTTCATTGGACAGCATTGATATAAACAACAGACTTTTAATGTTTTTCTAAACAAAAAGTATGACTAAACAAAGTTTTCCTCACTTTATACCAAGTTATGTGGCATTTCCTCTCGCCGGTCTGGAGGTAGCAGGACAGGAGTGGGTTAAAGCTCTCCTCTTGCTGAGAAGGGCTGGCTTGCTTCAGCATTGTGCTTTGTGAATTCTCGGCTTAGTAAGTCAGAGCTCTATAGGCTTGCTGATCGTTTCTTCCATTTCTGTAGACATCAAATGCAGTGTATTCATTCATTTCTTATCCCTCGTACTTCATTCCTAGTCTCTTTTTTTCTCATCTTCCTTTCCAGAATTCTTTAGGGGTTTAGGTTGTGTGGTGTTACAGTTTTTTTTTCTTCTTTCTTTTCATTTTTCTCCCTTCTTGGCGAGAGCATGAGGTTGAAACTTTGCCACGGCCAGCTGTGGAATGTCGAGTCAGCGAGCGGAACAGGTCTGGAACCAATCACAGCTCGTGAGGAGTAAAAGAAAGAAAGAAAGAGAGAGAGAGTTAGAGGGAGAGAGAGAAGGAAGTGTCCTAGTGGAGAGGAAGGAATGAGGGAGGTTTTAGGTGGACAAGAGTTAGAGGGTGTGAGGATTACTGATGGAAAAAAAGAAACAGTCGCTGTAGCGCCCACCTGTGGACATTCTTGGTCTTTACAGCAGTGTTAATCAGCCCTGTGTTGTTTTCGAAGGGTTCACTCGTTAACTCGTTCACTGTTCACTACTTATCCTTAGAAATATAGTGAGCTGACTGGAGAACAGTCAAGATATTGACTTGTTAAGAACTGTTGAGGATTCAAACAGTACAGCTGACTGTATATACTGCCCTTGTTCTCTAATAGCCAGTGATTCTGCCCTGCAAACACAGTTACCTTGTGAAAACAGTTACCTTGTGACAGCATACTGTTTTATTTCCCACAACGTTGTCACAACAATGAAATGTAATTTCCTCAGAAAGTTATAGTGGGAACGTTGTCAGCACGCTGTCACAAGACCTTTAGATCTGCATGGAACTCTGTGGAATTTGGTAAAGATGGGAAGAAGTAGTTATAATACCATAAAACAGTGTTATTTAGTAGTTACACTAAGACGACCTTGTTTAGTCAATGTAAAAAGCAACACCTTTTGATAACTTTGTGGCAACACTGTAACAAAGTAGACAACATTGTGACAATGTTATGTGTTAGCTGGGTGGAATTCCACCCTCCAACTTTGCTGTGTTAAACTGGGTCCCAGTTATATGATAAATGCTTATACTATAAAGGGCCCATGTCCTGTATTTACACACACACACAGCCAATCAGAACAGAGCTCATTTATCTTGTTTTAACTTAAAGGTATATATATATATATATATATATATATATATATATATATATATACACATACACCTTTAGGTTGATACAAGATTAATGAGCTCTCTTCTGATTGGCTGTCCTGTATTGTGCCTCATTCCAAAAAGCATTCAGAGCAGAAACATTCCTTAGAACTTCAGTATGAGTGGGCAGAGCTAAACTGCTCTATGCTGAATAAGTGAAAATCATCAAAACACTGAAGTCAAAACAAGCCGTTTTGGAAGCATAGTTTTCAGATATGGGCTGGGGAGTGAACTGTCATTGTTGAAATGATGTTTACATAGCATTTCACACAAGGGATCATTCGGTATGGGCCCTTTAATAGTGTGATGGTAAGGCTTTGGTGGTGTTGTACACAGAATATTACTGTGTTGCACCATTTGGTACTAATGGGAAGTGACATTGCTAAAGTTAACATTGGTTTTGTCATATCTTGATGTGACCATGTAGACTACATTATGTATGTTTTTTTTCCCTTTGTTAAAATTGAAATACCTATTTTCCTGAGCCAGGTGAAAAATGCTGAACATGCTAAAATATGACGTGTGTGTGCCGCTGGGAGTGAGCTTTTAAAACCTGAAACTCAAAAGATGTCAGGTTGAGTTTTTTTGAACAGTATAAGATATATGACAAAGAAGATAAGACCTGATGTCTAGATGTCAAATGTAAAATCGACATTATACTGTTGAAGATACAATGATTATAATAGATAATTTGCTTACATCCTCAAAATACTCATCCTTTAACTGAGTTCTCTTCTAGTAGTCTTTTAACACTTTTAGATTCATCCTCTAGGGGAAGAGGAAGCACAGCCAATGTTACAAATACGTCTTGCATTGCATGCAGTTACACATTTCCACCAGAGAGGTCTCCAAAGCCCCAAATCTTACATACTAAAGCTTTAAGCTTTATTATTACATTTATAGTGACTTTCTTGTAGAAGAGTGCTGCTTTATGTGCTAACTTTACATACACGTTTTAGCTTGATCATGTTAACTAGCTAGTGCTCAGCTCCATAACTGACATCAGTAGCTTTTGCTTCACTTTTGCATCATATGGGGGACAGTACTGTCCAGCATCCTCACTGGTGCCGGCCAAGTTAGGTCTTGTGGAACTCATTTGACTGTGTCTATAAGGAATGCAGAGCTGTAGTGTTCTCCATTTCTCATTTTCGGGCTCAAAGGGGTGTTCGCAAGCTCCCGTTTTCACCCATGTTGCACTTTTGGCAAAGCCTGCATCGATTCAGATCCAAATACAGACTCCTACAGGCTTGAACAAGTTATCGCAGTTTGGGTAGCCAATGTTCATTCCAAATTCAGCCTATGTGTTGAAATATGTTTAAATACACTGTCTTCAACACAGTCTAATTATTATTATTTGCTCATTTTAACATATTGGTTGAAAATTTTATATAAAATGTGCCATGATTTCTGCATAGGGACATTTTATGTTTTATGCTTTTCCTTCAGTATGTTAAATGCAGCAAATAAACAGTAACTTTGCATTTAAATATGCAGAAGTTTGTTGCTTGTATGGGATAAGTGCTTATTTTCACCTCAACAAGACATGTACTCTCATGAGTGGCAGCCAAAACTGTTAATACAATTATAAATTTGATTTGTATTCTTATTTTGATTTAAGGCTTAGTTAAGATTGATAATGGGATCGTTAGGTATGGTACGTGTATGTAGCACAAATTGTATATTTTCATGGTACTGAGCAGCTGACTTCAGCAAATATCGAAACATTCAAGTTTCCAAATTTCAATAACTTAGTTATTAACTCAGTCTTAATAGCATCTGTGAGCCAATGAACATGCTTGTTCCAAAATCTACACTGGTGATTGGCTGATATGTATATGGCTACTATCAGCGGGCTGTTGGCGCGTGCATGTACCTGATTCCAAGTATGCAACTTGGGCACTTGTAGTACTTAGAATATAATTGGGATGCAGTCTGGGTGTGTTGGACTAGGGAAAACTCTAACCTATGCAGGGCTCCAGGGACCAAAGTTAAGGACCAATGCTTTTACCGTAGGTGGGCTCATGCCTGTGGTCTGTCACAGTTGTCGCACACGGCTGGAAACGTGTTTTTCTGAGAGCGTTTCAACTATGTGTGCTTGTTTGTGTCATACAACAGAATAGCCAGTCAGGAATATGCCGAAAGGTTAAGAAAGCACATAACTCATGGTGTGGTCACCCACACAGTAGAAGGTTTGGTCACACCGCAGTCATTCTGAGTCATACTGCACATTTAAAAATAAGATAAAGGGCCTTTTCAGTAACACTCAAGCCATGTAGGGGAGTGTCATCAAGCATCTATCTTTCTTACCCTCTCAGTCCATGGATTATCAAACAGCTTTGAAAATCATGTGAGCACAGAATTTTACAGATGTTCTTAAATCTCCAGGTTTGAGCAGGTAATGTGATCAGAACGATAACGGGCATTAGCATTTCATTTTAGTGTGGCGTCACATTATGAGCAAGTAGGTATGGGACCTCGATGCTTTCCGTATATTGACCATACTGAAAAATAATCATACCGTAGCTAACCAAGTAGTATCACTTATTTCTGTTCGGTAGTTATGACCACACGTCACACATGACTATAACCACACTGTCAAACAAGATCACGTGAAGTTATGACACCATTTTTAACAAGTCCACGCTGCAGACGTTGAACGCTGGAAGTAGAGCTGGAATTGGAAGATAGAGTGGCTCAGAATCAGGCAACATGAAGGATAAATGTATGAGTGAAAGTGGGAAACTTTTCTTTTGTTTTCTTTTCTTTGAGGATTAAATGGATCGACTTGATTCCCTGTGAAAACGTTTTTGTTTTTTGGTTTTTTTTTCAAATATGCACCTGTTGTCTGCTTGTTTTGAATTTTTTGTTTGTTTTTGTATGAAATGAATAAAGTATATGTTGGCTATGTGGCAGTCCTAGACACTCCTTGACGCTGGTAGTCAGTTTTAGTGTGTCATATTTTCTTTTTTTATGGAGCTTTTCTGGTGACATCCCATCTCAGTATAAATATATAGCATCAATAATAACTTGGGAATAGGATCCTAATGCATGGCCACAGTTTAGTAAGATGTGGGAATAAGATAAACAAGTTGTGCTAATCAAGTCATGGCCACAGCTTCCAGCATATTACCTAAGTGTAGGGTTGTGCTGCTTAAGTTGTGGCCATGACTTAGTAATATGTGGGAATGAGTAAACTCATTAGTGATATTAAAGTTGTGGTCCTCACTTTGTAAACTGTGGGAAAGAGATAGTGAAGTTGTGGGAACAACTTAGGCATGTAAATCAGATATGTTGTAGTTTGGTAATTGGGGTATAAGAACAGGTTAATTAAGATGTGGTCACAATTAAGTAAGACTTGGGGATGAGATAATTATTTTGAGGCCATGACTTGGTGAGGTGTGGGAACAAGTTAATTAAGTTGTTGTCACTATTAAGTAGTGGGAATAAGATAATTAAGCCAGGTGTAAGATTGAGTAAACTCGTGGCCACAACTTAGGAAGAATTAGAATTATTCATGTTAAGATAGGTTGCTAAGATGTGGGAATAAGATGATTAGGTTGTGATAGATAAGTTGTGGCCATGATTTAGTGAAGTGTGGGAAGATGTGGTTGCAATTAAGTAAGCTGTGATAGTTAGATTGCTGCCCCAACTTAACACCCCCCACTGCCCAATGCTATTTAGCCCCTCCTTCCAAAATAAATTGGAGTCATTTATAGTTCATTCACTGTAATTCGGCCATGGCCTCTTCAGGATTTACAACACACTGTGATAGCAGCGTGGAACCTGGTGGAGGTGCTGCTGCTGCTCAAATGCCCTGCTGCCTCTGCTGTATTACCAGAGATTTACTAACAGTGTGAAAAGAAGAACTGCTTGCTCAGCCAATCATATGACAGCTCATAAATTGTAACTCAATCATATAAGACCTTATAAGTCATAGTCCAATCAAATCAGCCCTGGAGGAAGGGTTGGTTGCTCCGCGGCTTAAGATAGGGTTTTTTAAAGGTCAGTAAAAAAACCATTAGACCTTCTTCAAAATCTATAATTCACAGAGCCTAACAGTGAATAGCTGCAGAGTGAAAATACATAACTACACTATGGATTTGTGGTGAATTATGGTCTGTGTAGCTGCTACCAGGTATATTTATTCCTATATTTCTCTTCAGCATTTAACAAATATTGTCGGTTACATATGTTAATGTCACTGACAAGTGCATATAGTGTTTATCATAATCATAATTTTATATCCCTTAATTCTTGAAGAGGGGACAGCTCCATCAAAGACATGTCAGATGATTTTTATTAATTAAAACAAAATGAACAACTTTGCCTGATCTATTATGAGTGGATGGATACAGCGTTTATGCCATACTAGCTGTTTGTTTGATACAAACTACAAAGAAAGACAGACCAGTAAGAACACCAGATGTCATTAGAACTAATGTAAATAAGCATAAATACAACACAAAGTATAACAAATATCTTATTATGAAAGAAGTAGATCATATTTTGAGCACCAGATTTCTCCTGAACACCACAGACATTGTATGAATGTATTCAGTTCCTTCAGCAGCAATCTTGATTTAGCTTAATGAAGTATTGAGCAGTGAAAGCAGGTATTAGATGAGAACTGTAAATAATACTGGGTTGTTTCCACAAGGAGAAGCTTGGAAAGGGTTAAATATACATACATACATATGTATATATATATATATATATATATATATATATATATATATATATATATATATATATATATATATTAATACAGCTTTTATATATATATATATATATATATATATATATATATATATATATATATATATATATATATATATATATATATATAAAAGCACTATTTACTGTATTAATACTTTGTAATATTTAAAAAAACAAAGTGAAAGTTGCTTTTTAAAGATAACGTCCTCAGGTGCTTAAAACTTTTGCACATTCCTGTGTAGTGGGTGTGGAAATTTTCTTTTTTTTTTTTTTTACTTTTACTTGCTTCTAAAACATCTCATTTTTGATTGCATCACCATGTACCAGCAGGTGGGGAAAAAGCAAGGCGTCTTATCTCTGAGACACCTCTGCTTATTTAGAGCTGTGGGGATCCTAAGATAAGGTATGTAACACTGGAGCACTGACTGATGTTCACCACAAGGGGGCAGAATGTACACATAAGATTTCTGTGCAATGGTTTAATGCTCTGGGCTGACTTTCCCAAAGGCGTCTTAGTACTAAGATGATTCTTTAATGGCAGAGTGAGCATTGCACGCAACGCATCCCTCTCCATACTCTACCAGTGAAGCTCATCCTAACACCAAGATGCTACTGGGAGATGCTGATTGGCTAACGTATGGTAGCAGTGCTTGAAGTCACAAGTGGCTTGATTTATAAAGGCTCCAGGGAGGTGGGCCTGCGCTTGGTGGGCTGGGAAAATAAAGAAAATACTTTTCTGATGTATGTGAACCACCCAGATGATGTAGACCAGTGCTCACCAAATCTGGTCCTGGAGCTGCACCATCCTGCTGAGGCTTTGGTTAAGTTTGGCACCACAGCATTTACCCCACAAATGTAGGAATACAAACGTGAGCGTGTTTGTGTGTTTATTTGTGCGGGTCAGTGTTATTCCCTAATCTCAGAGCAAATCAAACAGAAGTGCTTGTTTCAGCAGTGTGCTGCTTTAGCTCTCCTGCGTTCTCTCCCACTGCCCCAAACACACACTGCCTCGCTCCTTCTGCCTGTATTCGAGCTGAAGTGGCATTTCAGAGCATCTCTCTCTCTCTCTCTCTCTCTCACTCACACATACACTCAAACACATACACACACTCTCTCTCAGCTCACTATAGACCACCCACTGAGAGGAACAGAGAGAGTGAGAGATTGTCTTTTCCGATTGGCCTCATAGTGGGTGCATTGTGTGTGTGTGTAAGTGCGATGATGGCTATAGTCTCAGTAATTGTCGTATAGGTGTGGTGAACAATACAGAATGAGAGTGGAATATATACCATGTTTATTTTATTCCTCCACATGCCAGCCTGCGTGCATCTGTGCGTGCGCTTGCAGGGTTGGGTGTCTGTTGGCTGCTGTCCAGGGACCTCATTAACAGTCTTTCTAGGTCTAATTAAATAGACAGGCGTGCAGACAGACAAACACACACAGGTTTGTTTTATAGCATGTCAGGGTTGTGGGGTCGTTCACATGTCTCATATATGTCATCGCTGTTAATGTTAATATCCTTGTAGCTAGGTTTGGTATATTTTGAAGACATACCATTTCAATTGCTTTAAAATTGCATGGTGAACAGACCAGCGGAAACAGCCCAAAATGACCTTGAACAATGTAAATGTTTTTTTTTCCTACTCTTGTAAAGTTTTGAGAGAGTTTTGAGCCTAGATTTAAGATTTTAAAGATAGGAGCATACCTATTAGCGTACCTTTACCCATATTTCATTATAATCAAGGGTAGATTTAGTGATCGTGGGGTTCTACAGCAGTAAATTAAGGCTCCTAGACGTCGAAGCCACCCTTCAGTCCAGCCTTACAGCTCTATGAGGATGCTTTAAGCCTAGTCTTGACTAGTTGTGATTATGAACATGGACACCTCAGAGAAGACAACAGGTGAGGAGCACATTTCGAACAAGCTACAGGGTTTCACAGATCAGATATAGATTATTGTTATCTCTGTGCTCCCTGCAATAAAAAGTCACGTGTGGTTGGAAAGGGGGCATTAGGTTTGAATTTATTTACTCTTCTTTTTGCAGAGTCATGGCGATCTAGATTTCTCTGGACCTTCCTTGCAGGTGAGCATCTTGGCAAGGCTGCCTATAGTCATAGTGCATATTTGTGAGATTCCGTGGTCTGTATCTCTGGTTCCCTGATGGTAAGCAATAAAGATCCAGAACTCATTGGAAAGAGCTCATGCTCTACTGACCTGTGGAGTTTGGCCTTGTGCTGGTTTTCTGTAGACTACGACATAAAGTCATGTGTGGTTGGAGAGGAAGCATAATGAATTATAATCAGGTAAGTCAGTTACTCTTATTTTCTCTGGGTTTTGATATTTAAATTTTGAGGGTCTCAGTACTTAGTACGTGCCTAGGTTGGACACAAATGTGCAAGATTCCATGCTCTGCATCTCTTGTTCCCTTAAATGTAATCCAAAGCTCAATGGAAAGGGCACATCACACTCTACTAACCTGTAGAGTATGACTTTGTCACAGCTTTTTAAAGTTTGTTGCATATTTTTTTTAAGTTCCTTGGTGCAAAGTATCCCCTTTCTGTGTTTTTGTTCATGATGTCATCAGCAATTAGTCAACATTGACTCCTCTATTGTGTATCACATACACAGATCATTAAAACCACCTCCCTGTATCTATAAACACTGTCTATTTTATTAGCTCCATTTACAACACAGGCTCTACACTCACAGACTGTAGTTCATCTGTTCCTCTGTATACTTTGTTATCCCGCCCCCACTTTCACCCTGTTCTTCTATGATCAGGACTCCAGAAGGACCACCACAGAGCAGATATTATTTGGATGGTGGGTCATTCTCAGCACCATAGGTGGTAGAAGTACTTGAGTTCCTTACTTAAGTAAAAGTACTAGTAGTCTAGTAGTCTAAAAAAAATACTTGTTGAAGTTGAAGTATGACAACATTTTTTACACAAGTAAAAGTATAAAAGTACATGCTCCTAAATGTACTTAAAGTATAAAAGTAAAAGTATTTCTTTAAAAATAATTTTCTTGAGAAACTCAAGTTTCTTTAACAGGGTATCTTTGCCATGAGCTCTTGCTTCTTTGGGAGACACAATAGGCATCTCACTCGCCAAGTGGTGTCTTGTTTGTTTGTTTTCTTTTCTTTTCCGAGCGCTCACTGCTGAGGCCTGAAAGCTGTCAAAGTAGCCAATCACAGCCCCCCCCTTCACATCCAGTACGATTATGATTTGCGCTTCATTGGGACCCTAAATAGAATTGCCTGATTAAATGTGAAATGTAGTGAGTAAAAGTAAAAAGTATTAGGTGACAGAAATACTCAAGTAAAGCACAGATACCTAAAAAGTACACCGTTGCTGCAAAGTTTGTGTTGTTCATTCTCTAGACCTTCATTAGTGGTCACAAGACTCTGGTTGGTGAACTATTCTCAGTCCAGCAGGTGTTTAAAACCTCTAGCAGCACTGTGCTGTGTCTGATCCACTCACACCAGCACAACACACACTAACACACAACCACCTGGTCAGTGTCACTGCACTGTGATAAGAATGATGCCCCTCCCTAATAGCGCCTGCTCTGTGGTGGTCCTATGCGGGTCCTGACCATTAAAGAAAAGGGGATAAGGAGGCTAAACGATGTATGCAGTGAATCAGATGGAGTACAGTCTGTAACTGTTGAACTACAAAGTGCTCCTATATGGTATTTGGGGCTGATAAACTAGACAATGTGTGTAGATATAAGGAGGTGGTTTTAATGCTGTGACTGATTGGTGTATATGCAGATGTGCTTATTACATATATATCATTGCTAAGTAATTTTAGGCTATTTCTTTCGGTCCATTCGACATTAAATTTACATGAATTGTAAAGAACAATAACCATAATTTTCAAAAATGAGAGACAAGGTTTTTGTTATGACAGCAGTGATATATTTTGGCAGACACTCCATTCCAGGGTGACTTACAGAGTACATGTACACGGGTAGGTGAAGGTAGTGTTAAAAGACTTGCCAAGGACTCTTACTGGTATAGTATAAGGTGGTTGCCCAGGTGTGGAGTTGAGCTCCAGTCAACAGTATGGAGGGCCGCTGTGCAACCCACTATGCTATACCGACCACAAGAGCACTTGATCTTGTATTGAACTCTTACTGAACACAGATTCACTGCTCAGCACTAGTGAAAAAGCCAAGGTAGCAAGCAGGTTATTCATAGCCACTATCCCACCCATAGCCCCGTACACAATACCACAAAATGTTAGGGGTGTAAGAAATATCAAAAATATTGAATATCAGAATATTTTTTCGTGATACTGTATCGATTCTCAAAGACACAGTATCAATACACAGATTCTTGGAAGACAGTGACTCACTGTGTCTTGTGTTGAAACCTCTAACCACTTGATCAATCAGAGCCTTTATTGTCACACAGTCACAAGTACAAGTACAGAAACCAACAAAATTATCATCAGCACAAGGGAGCAATGCTATTGTAAACATTGTCAAACCTGTTCATACAGTGGTGTGTTTTAATAGTAGGATTTAAAAAATATGCAATATATCACTTTGTTTGCAGTATCACAACATATCAAGATATATTGACACGTGACCGCTCTATCACGATATGTATTGTATCTCCAGGTTCTTGCCAATACATAGCCCTATATATATCCTATAGCCCTGGCCCATACATATAAATATAGGCCAGTTTATGTTGTGTATTCTAGTCATTCCTCTCTGGAGAATTGTTTTGTTAGCAACAACAACTTATTTACATATTAAAGTATCTCCTAGTACTCTGTGTACATACAAAACACTAGGAGCCTATATATATATATATATATATATATATATATATATATATATATATATATATATATATATATATATATATATATATGTAAGCCCTACAAGCCCCTGTCACTGTCAAGGCCAGCCAGTTCATGTTGTGTCTGCCAACCGTTCCTCTCTGGTGTTCCTAGAAAGTTTTGTTTTGTGCCTGAAAATGTGCAGAGCAAATACACACACACAAATCATGGTTCCATCATGTTGAGTGAGATGAAGAAACTTGTGCGATATTTATTTAAACTGATGAGAATTTAGGAGAAAGAGACATTTAAAGTATAGGCTGTAAACATAAGTTTATTCGTCGCCTCTCTATAAGCTCAGTTCAATAAGCAGCAGTGATCAGAAAGCTGAACTGTTATGAAGCTGAAGACAGTCCTACAGGAAAAAAAGCATGCAGGTAGGGTGGGAGAGAGAATATGAAAGTGTGAGGGTGAGAATTGACTGAAGGAGAAATTGAGTGATGCTTGAATAGCCTCATAAAGACATAACGCTGTGTGTGTGTGTTTGTAGTGTTATTTTTGTGAGGACCGCATGTCCTCACGAGTGTCTGACAATATAACATTTTTGATAAAGTGAGGGCATTTTGCTGGTCCTCAAACATGTGTGTGTGTGTGTGTGTGTGCGCGTGTGTGTGTGTTGTTATACTGTCAGCATAAATTGCCTGACCAGGCTGCGTCCTCTCAATGAGTGTTTCGAGAGAGGAAAGGGGAATGAATGGGAGAGAGAAAGATGGAGAGAGGACTAAGAGACATAAAGAGAGAGGGAACAGTGAAAGAAAAAGAAAGATGAATAGGGAACGAGGGGGAGAGAGGGGTAAGAAGAGAGAGAAGAAAAGATGGAGTGATGATGTCATGAGGACAACAGGAGAGATGATGTAAGGGGGCTTATTTTGGAGAAAATTAGAATATAAAACAATGTTTGCTAATCGGGGGTGAAAAAGCTGATTAAGTGTGTGTGTGTGTGTGTGTGTGTGTGTGTGCGCAAGTTTAAATTGGACAAATTTACTAAAACTGGAATTTATAATCCTATAAAATGCAATTTCTTCCCTTTCTGTCACCTGAATGCTCGCACACTCCGGCCCACCACACGTGTGTGTGTGTTTTCAGAGATTACTTTATTTTCTGGTTACACTTGTATGTACACAGAGTTAGTCTTGGTAAAATCATTGCTTACATAAATAGCAATACAGACCACAAACCATAAACTAATAATACCAATAAATACACCATTTAGCACGAGAGGATTCATCACATATGCACTGTGTCTCAAATAGGATCTGCATCAGTTCAGCTGCTATAGAAGGCGACACGGAATGCATTTATTCAGCAGTTCAGTTCCTCTCTGATGTCTACATAGAGGGTATGTGACTTTGGTTGCGGTGATGCCCACATGCCCATTTACTTCCTGTGCTTTGGTCCTAAAAATGAAATGAACTGCTTTACCTTTTTGGAGGGCTGATGAATAATTTGATGAGCTCTGCTCTGATAGGTTGGTTTTTAGTGAGACCATGATGATCACACAGAAGCAACATGTGGAAATAGACACAGACAGGAAAATATAAAGCTCAGAGTAATAAGCTGGATCATCATACTGTTTATTCAGCAGTGCAGACTAAATCAACATTCATCCATCAAAGAGGTGAATATAATCACACAGCCTGCTGCTGCTTACTGGTTGTGATGGAGGTTGTAAGGCTGCTAAGTTTCTTAGAAAAGGTATGAAACTTACTGACATTGCCTTCAGAGTCCGTTGTGGTTGTATGTAAAAATTTGTGTGTAAATATTAATGAGCCTGTTACGTTACAGTCTAGGGCAGAGGTCACTAATAGGCACGCCACGGTCCAGACCCAGACATTGTCCAATGCCGACCCAAACCGATAAACTGGCTCAGCCAATCAGATCTGTGCAGATTCAGAGTGTGACGCACACATAGGCAAGGTTCGAAGCGAGAAGCAGCAGTCGGATAATAATGTGAGTCGGAGAATAAAGTGAGTCAGAGAATAAAGTGAGTCAGAGTATAATGCGGGTCGGAGAATAAAGTGAGTCAGAGAACAAAGTGAGTCAGAGAACAAAGTGAGTCAGAGTATAATGCGGGTCGGAGAATAAAGTGAGTCAGAGAATAAAGTGAGCCAGAGAACAAAGTGAGCCAGAGTATAATGTGGGTCGGACAATAAAGTGAGTCAGAGAACAAAGTGAGTCAGAGAATAAAACGAGTTGAAGTATAAAGCGAGTCAGAGAATAAAGTGAGATGGAGAAAAAAGTGATTCGGAGAATAAATCGAGTCGGAGAATAAAATGAGTCTGAGAATAAAGTGAGTCGGAGAATATATTGAGTCAGAGAATAAAGTGAGTCAGAGTATAATGCGGGTCGGAGACTAAAGCGTGTCGGAGAATAAATCGAGTCGGAGAATAAAGCGAGTCAGAGTATAATGCGGGTCGGAGAATAAAGTGAGTCAGAGAACAAAGTGAGTCAGAGTATAATGCGGGTCGGAGAATAAAGTGAGTCAGAGAACAAAGTGAGTCAAAGTATAATGCGGGTCGGAGAATAAAGTGAGTCAGAGTATAATGTGGGTCGGAGAATAAAGTGAGTCAGAGAATAAAGTGAGTCAGAGAACAAAGTGAGTCAGAGAATAAAACGAGTTGAAGTATAAAGCGAGTCAGAGAATAAAGTGAGATGGAGAAAAAAGCGATTCGGAGTATAAAGCGAGTTAGAGTATAAAACGAGTCAGAGAATTAAGTGAATCAGAGAATAAAGCGGGTCTGAGAATAAAGCAAGTCAGAGTATAGTGTTGGTTGGAGAATAAATCGAGTCAGAGAATAAAGCAAGTCAGAGTATAGTGTGGGTCGGAGAATAAAGCGAGTCGGAGTATAATGCGGGTCAGAGAATAAAGTGAGTCGGAGAATAAATCGAGTCGGAGAATAAAGTGAGTCAGAGTATAATGCGGGTCGGAGAATAAAGTGAGTCAGAGAACAAAGTGAGTCAGAGAATAATGCGGGTTGGAGAATAAAGCGAGTCGGAGAATAAAGCGAGTCGGAAAAAGAATAATGTGTTTTAAAAAATGAAAATCAACAGTTTAAAGCAGGAATGGAGACATACATGTTTATTCTTCTCACCGGCAGCTTCAAACCATGTCAAGATGTGAAATTATGTTAACCAGAAGACACATTTTATTTACTTTTTCTATAAATAAACACTTTAAGATGCACTTTTTTTCAGTCCTTCATTTTACTTGAAGTGAGGAAAAAACATTTATTTGAAGTTTTATAAATAAATAATTCAATTCTGCATTTAAAATAATAAATATTATTGAAATAAACTGAACAGTATTTGTTATTTGTTTGGCTTTCAGTAGCTGATGGTATAAAATACTGATACTAGGCTATTTCAGTAAACAGGATATGATACTGAATCATAACACAAGTTAGAAATGATGATGGTCCAGACCTTGGCCTGAGGAAATCTCCTCTAACTGGACCTTACTGAACTCTAATTAATACCCCTGTTCTAGAGTTTTGGAATATGATTGTTTTATCAACCTCTGTTGGATTTGCAGGATTTGTATTGAAGGAGGAACAACAGTGTCTGAGGTTCCTGGTACGTTCTATGTACTGAACCTTATTTAACTGTGAGTGTAAATACAGTTTTCTGTTCTGTGGCACCTTTACAATACACCTTTGCTGACACCACTATTAAGCTGCATACATACATACATACACACACACACACACACACACACACACACACACACACACACACACACACACACACACACACACAGCTGTTCTCTATAGACAAACACAGCCAATAGAACAGGACACTCTGGAGCAGCCGCACAGAAGTCTAAGGTCACTGTGCCTAATGTCAAGTGTCAGCTAGAGGGGTAGAAAGCCCCCCTGTACTGGGCAATTTTCCAACATTCATTGTAAAGCCTTCACATAAGAGCAGAAATTGAGGGGACACTGTCCATTAACCTTTGATTTCAGTATGATTTGCTGCAATGGGCCTAAGCCTGCTGTCATTTGTCACTGGCCCACCGAACAAGACCACCCAAATGTACTCATCATAGAACAAAAACTCTTCTAGAACCATCAGAGCTGCTGCAGTTTCACACTGAATGTTTTATATTACATAAACACAGTTACTGCCAATTGTTTCTGAATCTGAATATGGTTCATTATATCTGAATGTATGAATAATTATGATGAATGATATCTGTTTAAAACGAAGAGTAAAAAAGTGTGTGTACCAGGTTTTTGCTGCTTTGTGGGGACCACAACCTGGTCATATACTCACACTGTGATCTTCTGTTCTTCGGACCCTCTGCACCCCAACGTTGCCCCCCTGTTGTAAATCATAAATTTCAAGGATAGGGTAGGGTTATGGTGAAGGTAAGGTAGGGGTTGAGTTTATTTTAGGTTAGGGTAAGGCCAAGGTAAAGGTAAGGATAGGTTTATGTTTAGATTAAGGTTAGAGTAAGATTATGGTAAAGATAAGGTAAGGGTTAAGTTTAGTTTGCGATTAAGGTAAAGTCAAGGTAAAGGTAAGGATAGGTTTATGTTTAGATTAGGTTACAGAAAGATTGTGGTGAAGGTAAGGTAAGGGTTACGTTTCAGTTAAAGTCAAGGTTAGGTTAAAGTTAAGGTCATGGTAAAGTAAGGTTTAAATGTAGGTTAAGGTTAGGTTAAGATTATGGTAAAAGTAAGGTTTGGGTTAGGTTAAGGTGAAGGTAAGGTTAGGGTTAGGTTAGAGTTAGACTAGTAGTAGTTCTAGTTAAGGTTTGGGTTAGGTTAAGGTGAAGGTAAGATTAGGGTTAAGTTTAGGTTAGGGTTAGAGTTAGACTAGTAGTAGTTCTGGTTAAGGTTTAGGTTAGGTTAAGGTGAAGGTAAGGTTAGGGTTAAGTTTAGGTTAGGGTTAGAGTTAGATTAGTAGTAGTTCTGGTTAAGGTTTGGGTTAGGTTCGGTTAAGGTAAAGGTAAGGTTAAAGTTAAGTTTAGGTTGGAATTAGCGTTAGACTAGTAATAATTCTGGTTAAGGTGACGGTAAGGTTAGGGTTAAGTTTAGATTAGGGTTAGAGTTGGACTAGTAGTAGTTCTAGTTAAGGTTTGGGTTAGGTAAAGGTGAAGGTAAGATTAGGTTTAAGTTTAGATTAAGGTTAGAGTAGAATTATGGTGAAGGTAAGGTAAGGGTTAAGTTTAGGTTAGAGTTAGACTAGTAGTAGTTCTATTTAAGGTTAGGTTAAGGTGAAGGTAAGGTTAGGGTTAGGTTTAGGTTAGAGTTAGACTAGTAGTAGTTCTGGTTAAGGTGTAGGTAAGGTTAGGGTTAGATTTAGGTTGGAGTTAGAGTTAGACTAGTAGCAGTTCTAGTTAAGGTTTGGGTTAGGTTAAGGTGAAGGTAAGGTTAGGGTTAAGTTTAGGTTAGAGTTAGAGTTAGACTAGTAGTAGTTCTGGTCAGGGTTTGGGTTAGGTTAAGGTGAAGGTAAGGTTATGGTTAAGTATAGGTTAGAGTTAGAGTTAGACTTGTAGTAGTTCTAGTTAAGGTTAGGCTAAGGTGAAGGTAAGGTTAGGGTTAGGTTTAGGTTAGAGTTAGACTAGTAGTAGTTCTGGTTAAGGTGTGGGTAAGGTTAGGGTTAGATTTAGGTTGGAGTTAGAGTTAGACTAGTAGTAGTTCTAGTTAAGGTTTGGGTTAGGTTAAGGTGAAGGTAAGGTTAGGGTTAAGTTGAGGTTGGAGTTAGAGTTAGACTAGTAGTAGTTCTGGTTAGGGTTTGGGTTAGGTTAAGGTGAAGGTAAGGTTAGGGTTAAGTTTAGGTTGGAGTTAGAGTTAGACTAGTAGTAGTTCTGGTTAAGGTGTGGGTAAGGTTAGGGTTAGATTTAGGTTGGAGTTAGAGTTAGACTAGTAGTAGTTCTAGTTAAGGTTTGGGTTAGGTTAAGGTGAAGGTAAGGTTAGGGTTAAGTTTAGGTTGGAGTTAGAGTTAGACTAGTAGTAGTTCTGGTTAGGGTTTGGGTTAGGTTAAGGTGAAGGTAAGGTTAGGGTTAAGTTTAGGTTGGAGTAAGAGTTAGACTAGTAGTAGTTCTGGTTAGGGTTTGGGTTAGGTTAAGGTGAAGGTAAGGTTAGGGTTAAGTTTAGGTTGGAGTAAGAGTTAGACTAGTAGTAGTTCTGGTTAGGGTTTGGGTTAGGTTAAGGTGAAGGTAAGGTTAGGGTTAAGTTTAGGTTGGAGTTAGAGTTAGACTAGTAGTAGTTCTGGTTAGGGTTTGGGTTAGGTTAAGGTGAAGGTAAGGTTAGGGTTAAGTTTAGGTTAGAGTTAGAGTTAGACTAGTAGTAGTTCTAGTTAAGGTTTGGTTAAGTCTCTAGGAAGATGAATGGAAGTCTGTGTAATGGCCCCGCAATTCACAGAAACAAACGTGAGTGTGAACAGCTGTTCTCTGACTCTGCAGTTGTCAGTGCAGTTTCAAACGCAGACAAGAACCACATTGTACACACCCGTCTCTCCTTCCCTCTATCTCACTCTCTCTCACACTCTCTATCCCTCTCACTGCCTCTCTTTTACCTCCCTCTTTCCTTACACTCCCTCTCTCATTATCTCCTCTAATTACTTCTCTTTTACCTCTTTTCTCTACCTCACTCACTCTTTATTCCCTGTCACTACTTCTCTTTTACCCCCTTCCTCTCTCAGACACACACTCACACTCACTCTCTCCCTATCTCTTCTAATTAACTCTCTTTTACCTCCTTTCTCTACCTCACTCACTCACTCACTCACTCACTAACTCACTCACTCACCCACTCTCTATTCCCTCTCCCTACTTCTCTTTTACCTCTTTCCTCTCTCAGACACACATCACACTGTCGCTCTATCCCTCTCACTGTCTCTCTTTTACCTCCCTCCTTTCTTACACACACTCTATCACTATCTCCTCTAATTACCTCTCTTTTACCTCTTTTCTATACCTCGCTACTCACTTACTCACTCTCTATCCCCTCTCTCTACTTCTATTTTCCTCCTTTCTCTACCTCACTCACTCACTCACTCACTCACTCACTCACTCACTCTCTATCCCCTCTCACTACTTCTCTTTTACCTCCTTCTCACTTTCTCTCACACACTCTCTCTCTCTACCCACTCTCACTAGCTCTCTTTTACCTCCATCCTCTCTCTCACCCTCATTCTCTCTCTATCTCATCGCATTTATCTCCTTCTCTCTCCCTCCCACACTTTCTCTATGTTCTCTCTCTACTCCTCTTTTACCTCCTTCTCTCTACCTCCCACACTTTCTCTGTTCTCTCTCTACCCCTCTTTTACCTCCTTCTTTCTTCCTCCCACACTTTCTCTATGCCCTCTCGCTACTCCTCTTTTACCTCCTTCTCTCTCTTTCTCCCTCACACACTCTTTTTCTTGCTATATATCCCCTCTTTTACCACATTTCTATTTTCTCTCCCCCTTTTACCTCTTTCCTCTCTTCCCTTCTCATTTGCATCCTCACTTCTTCACTCTTCTTTTCCTGTCATTGCTCATTTCCTTTTGTCATTCCTCATTTTCTTAATTACGCCCTATCTCTCTGCTCACTTGCGTCATCCCCCTCTCTGTCCATTACTTTCTATCATCTCTCTTCCTCTTTCTGTCCCTTCTCTCCTTTACCTCCTTCCTCTCTCTTCTCTCTCTTTTTTCTGTCATTCCTTATTTTCTTGTGTCGTCTCTTTCTCTTCCTGATACTTTCTACCTCTCTGTCCCTCTTTCTCTATTTCCACCCCCTCCTGCTCTAGCCCCTCTCCCTCTACTTCTTTTACCTCTCTCGCTACTTATTTACATCCTCACTTCCTCTCTCTTCTCTGTCATTTCTTTTTTTTCTATTGTCTCTTTCTCTTGCTCTCGCTCTCCTTCTCTCTCTCCGTCTGTCACTCTCCCTGTCTCTCCTCTAGTCCTTACTCCTTCTCTTTCCCCAGAGAAATCAGAGCTAATACTAAAATTAGTTTATATGAAATGTTGATGTGAATGTTAATGCAAGATATGATTCAAATCTATAAATATATACATATATATATATATATATGTGTGTGTGTGTGTGTGTGTGTGTGTGTGTGTGTGTGTGTGTGTGTGTGTGTGTGTGTGTGTGTGTGTGTGTGTGTGTTCAGTGTAGCTGTGAAGGTTGACTGATTTCCCTGGTGCTTTGCCACCTTCTGAGATTTGCTGTCTGACTGGCAGCTGTGAGCGCATGTGTGCGTATGCTTGTATTGATAGGGAAGGAAATGAATGATGAAAGCAGGACAAGCGTTACGGTGGGGGTGGCTGTGAAGTGCGAATGAGCACTGCTTTGTTTTTCTCCGAAGGGCGGGAGGCCATATTGTACAGCAGCAGGTTTTTGGCCGATCTGGGACAGCGCCTGCGCTCCTGCTGCGGCAGTCGCTAAGCAGGGGGCAAGCGATTGGCCAAGGACTCTGACAGACAGGGGCATGGGCTGGGACGCGCTGCCAGACGCCCAGTCCCACTCCACCTGGCCTGTACAGCGGCCAAACATTTGTGTGTGTGGTTTTTTACGTGTGTGTGTAAATAACAGATGTGTGATAGTGTGATAGTTGTGACTGTGCTGTTTCTCATCATACTACAGCCTGAAACGAAGTAATGATGTCAGCCATCCCCCGCCCCCCACTTTAAGCCTGCTAGCTTGCGATGAAAGTGCTACACTTGTTAACTATAGCTGCTAAACACACTCTGCCGGGGAGCCGTGGAGCCTAACTGCGAGAAACCATGCATACATTAGGATTCAGGCAAAAATAATTTAGCGCTCGGCACTGCAGTAGCTGTTCATTTCGATCCAGTCATTGGTGTGACTAAAGCTCTGATGGAGTTGGAGTTTTACCAGAGGAGGCTCTGTAATGTGTTAGTGCTGTCTGATTCATGAACGAATGCTTCTTTCAAGCCGGTTTCTTCTCAAGAAAACGTTTCTCTAGCATGCTTGCAACATTTACATCTCTATTATACACTTCATTAAGTGTGTTAACTCTCTTTGTTCATTTTATCAGCTCCACTTACCATATAGAAGCACTTTGTGACACTATAAACCATCTGTACCTTTGCATACTTTGCTTGTCAATGGTCAGGACCCTCAAAGGACTCAAGCATTTTTTGGGTGGTGGCTCATTCTCAGCACTGCAGTAACACTGAGGCGGCGGTGGTGTGTTAATGTGTGTTGTGCTGGTATATATGTATTAGAAACAGGAGTGTCCTGTGGGCAGAGCCCTGTAATCATGAGTGAAAGACTAATGGATGACCAACACAAGCTGTGCAGGTGAGCTATCATCCCTGACTTAACATCTACAAGGTGGACAGGGAGTGGACACAGTGTTACTGCTGTGTCTGATCCACTTGTACCAGCCACCACCCCAATATCTACACAAGTTAGCACACCAACCAGCCAGCTCTGGCCCATCCTGTCTTGTAATGCTACTTTGTACCTCTAGAGGCGATTGCAAGATCAAGTTTCCAATTAGTCCAACATGAGAGGATGAGGAAGTAGCTCTACCCCAGTTATGTTGAAGGCTCTGCTCCCAGTTAGATCATTTAAGTACAGATGGCCAATGAAAAGAAGAGTAAATGCAACAATGGTGGAAGCTGTAGGCAAGTAAGCATTATAATGTTTGCAGAGGCCCGTAGCAAGAATCGTTGACACTTGTTTGACGCTGCTTTCCACAACTGGAGGTGCTCTCCATGAGTAAAAGGATGAAGTTTGATACTGAACTAAAGAGGGATTGTGTATTTTTTGGTGATATGTTGCCCCCTATTGTTTGGAGTATGTATTCCACAAGTTGTAAATGAGACATTTTTCGAATGAGATCTTCGGAAAAGAGGTAGCCTATGAAAGGCATCATTGGTATTTGGTACTGTTTGGCACTGCTAGTGTAATGTCACTGTCCCAGCTCCCAGTATTTGTCTGTCATTATTGCACTGAAATGGAAAGTGTTTTCAAACAATGGATGAACACGATGATAATGCTTTTCCTACTCTCACCTTTTCATTTACACACTCCCTCTCAACCATCAACCATTCAAAGTAGACAACGCTGAAGTTAGCTTCTTCACCTCCAGCTTCCTGAGGCACCAGGATGTAACTGCTGCACCATTTAACGTGGAACTGAAAAAATTAAAAATCTAATGAAAAATAAGCTTTAGGTTTGTTCAAGTTAGGCTAACCAAGCCTGCTGCATAGCAAGACTGTCATTTTTAATTGATTTAAATTAGGTATTTTACACATATCACAGATTTTGTATAACAGAACTATAGGATATATTATATTATATAATAGCAAGAAACCTGGCTGCCCTTACAGAGTGCCCTTATCATCCTGTGAGCTTTAAATTGAGAAAAAAAAGGTAACAAAAGCAGCCACTGACAAAAGCTGGAGAGCCCAGGCCACCCTTACAAAAAAGAAGTTTATTCAAGTGTAGCATTAGTTTATTTCTTTTAAACTAAAAGGAAGTGAGTATGCTTTCAGTTTACTTTTTTATGTACTTCTCAGTGATATACTAAACACAGTTATACTTAAGTATGCTTGGGTTATACTGACAAGTATAGAACAGTCTAGTATATTTGGCCTTTACTTGTACTTAATCTTTTGATTGAGATAGTAGAAGTAAGTATTCTTGCTCTGCACAAAAACACATGCAGTACAATATTTATTTAAAGTTTTAATTAATTATAAAGATTTATAAAGATACAAATATGTTTCTTAATCTGAGCGTGTCTTGTTTATTTTATGTGTGTCCACTGGTGAGTAAGTAAACATTGTTAAGTTCTATTTTAAGTAGAAAAAAAAAACTTAATCCTAGTCATATACTTTAAAGTACAACAATAATGTAAGCAGTAAATTATAAGTATTATGTTAAGTTCACTTAAAGAAAACTTACAAGCTAGTAAACTAACAGTGAACCCTTAAGTTTACTTTTAGTGAAGTTGCAGTACAAAAGATGTAAACTAGTTGTATACTTGGTTTACTACTCTTGCACTTAAGGTGTACTTAAAAGTATACTTTTAAAAACTAGAAAGTGGGCCAATTTAGTCCCAAGAAGTATTTAAATAGTACATATACAAGTGTACTACTAGTACAATGACATTAGTAACTGCATAAAGTATACTTAATAAAATTATCTTTAAGTATACTTATTTTCATATGGCTGCCACTGGGTTTATCAGTGTACAACTGCTATACGCTATCAGTTTGATCAATCTGTTAAGATATCAATGTGCAATACCCATATTTCACTGAAGAGTAGTATTCACTTGCAGCTGTTTACAACATATTAAATGTTTTGAAAGTTAAAATGTGGATTGTGGGTGATTGAAAGTCTGGAAGAGTACGCCAGCTGAGTCCTTTGAATTCTCGGAAATGAAGGGTGCATTTCTCCGCCGCATTCAAAGGATCAAAGGACTGGACAGCCTTCAGTGACGTGACGGCCAAGAAATACAGCCTACCTCGGCTGCATGCCTGGCTTTAAGGCACAGCTAATAACAACAACAGCACAGCGCATGGCCTTGTCTATTAGCAGGTTCTGTTATTGCATTAGCGTGAGCTGGACTGGAACAGGACTACTATTACTCAGAGAGCTCCAGGTTCAGCCAATTACAGAAGGCCACTCTCTGCTGAATTATTACTGCCAGACTTGTGAGAACTACACATTGCAGATTCATACAGGACCAAAATCTCAGATCTTGTCAGTAATAAGTAACCCCCTAAAAAAAATCTAAAACAAATGTGGTTTTAGGTTTGTATCCTTCCACTGTAAAAGTTTAGAGAGCAGGCAGGTCTATTTTCAGGGAAGAACGAGGCCTTACCTTTCCAATAATCCTACATTCTATTCCAATAACATTGCAATGATGTTTCCAATCATCGTTAGAAAGGTTAGCATGACAAGAGTATTGGTTTTACTGATTAAATAAATGCTGCCATAAATGAATGAACCTGCATTTCGAATACTTCGACTCACGATATATAAAACTTGGTTGAGCCCAAAGGAAACCATCAAATTCAATTCTATTCAATTAACCTTTATTTCTATAGCGCTTTTTACAACAGTGTTGTCACAAAGCAGCTTTACAGAAGTTTAAAAACATACACTAGCAACATGTGTCCCCCAGTGAGCAAGCCAGAGGCGACAGTGGCAAGGAAAAGATCCTCCTCTGGTCAAAGAGTATTTATAATTTATAGGCCAAGTTCAGAATAAAAGCTGAGGGAAGAATACAAGCTGGAAGGTAAAAGCTTTAGAAACTGCACAGGTGGAGGCAGTCTCTGACTGAGGCTTTATAAAAAGTGTGAGTGAACTAAAACAGTCCCATCATATCTCAATGCTGGTACATCTGGATGACAGAGTGATGCAGTTCAGGGAGTAGCAGATGGCAAGAATGAGAAGGGGAAGTTGTTGGTGTCAGGCGAGGAGGAGGCCCCGGTGTTATCTGGCTCACACTGCCCCTGACTAGCGTGTCATATATTGATATTGAATTTGTAAGTATAGCGGTTAGCATGTTTATGTGTTTTCCACAGATTTCTAATGTTTCTTACTTTAAAAAGATTTATTTGAATGTGTTTAGTGTCAGAGACATTGTAAATTAGAGAACAGTCACTGGTTGAAATCTTTATTATTTACATACATTGTGATACAACATGGCATCCATTTACGGAGAAACACACGCTGCTGGTCACGCTGTGCACTGGGAAATGTCTAAGACAGGGGGTGCTAATAGGCGGACAGTGTATATTTAAAGCGCTAGAACTTTTCTAGTCTTCACCAAAAGAGCTCCTTAGCCTATCAGATCTGTGTAGATTCAGGAGTGCAGCGTGCACTCAGGCGAGGTACGAAGCGAGAAGCAGCAGTCAGAGAATAAAGTCAGTCGTAGAGTAAAGAAAGTTGGAGAATAAAGCGAGTCAGAAAAAGAATAACGTGCTTTAAAAAGAAAATAAAGTGACTTTTCAACCAGGAATGAAGTGAGATCAACATGTTTATTCTCCCCACAGGCTGCTCAAACCAACAGGTCGAGATGTGTGTAACGATTCAGCACTCCCAGGAAGAGGGGCAGGATCCAATTGCATGGCTTTATTACAGGTAATTATACATATAACACTAGAACAGAGCTATGTTCAATCACAGACACAGAAGGGAGAGTGAGGGGAGACTATATACACAGATAGACAAGAGACACCTGGTGAACATACAGGGCACAGGTGGACGGCAGAGACACGGAGCACATTGGAAAAACATAAACAAAGAGCACGTGGCACGGAAGGAAGGGCAATAGATGAACCTTACAGGCCGCTGTTAACATTAATAACTGAAATTAAAGTAGCTGAAATTAAAGTCCAGCTGACCTGACCAACTCTAATACACGTTTTCCTCAATGTCTCCATTCATAGGTACTCACAGGTACGAATGATATATATATATATATATATATATATATATATATATATATATATATATATATATATATATATATATATATATATATATGAGGTCACAGTAAGTATTAACCTCATGTCTAACTTAACATTATTGCTAACTTACCTACAACTCCTCCTATGATGATCTTGCTAATAGTTTACACTTCCAGGTATTCAATCATTGGGGTAATGTTAGATCTGAATTATACCAATTTCTGTTCTTATGGTAAGGTTAAAAAAGAATGTATGCAAGAAGCAGAGGCTGATAGACATTGAGTGAGGATATAGCTCTAATACATGCAGAGAGTGAGGCAAGTGGGGCTTTGCAAAAGAGGGCAGTAATTAAGACTGATTCCACCTTAAATGCTACGGCTATGATTTTTATACGATCCTGGACAACTTTAAAATTCAAGATTCAAGAGTTTTAGTTTCATATACACAGCAAAACAGACAGTTACACTGTACAATGAAATTCTTACTTTGCTGCTCCTCCATTCACCAATAAATAAAGATAACAAAAAAAGAAATAATAAAAATATATACAAAATATACAAAGTATAATAATATAAGTTGAAGTAAATAAGTATGTTTGTGTGCTCAGCGTTCATTTCACTCTGCACAGTTTCTCCAACCTAGACAAACACTGAGCAGCTTCCCTCAACGTTTAACACTGAAGAGACTAAAGAGAGGAGCAGTTCCACCTTTATTAGCATCACAACCCCAACAGTAACATATCAGTAGCAGCACTGCTGTGGGATTGTATCACTGTTTGCTGGTTAAAGCAGATCATCGTAAACTGAAAGTTTCACTGTGAGTAACTACTTTAGTTTACTTTGTGTTGATGTTGAGATTGAAAGCGAGTTGCTAGTATAGGTAACGTTAGTTACTAGAAATGTCCAAGTAATTAACATAGCTAAATAATAAATAATAGTATTAGGACTGAACTTATTTACACAGAGGTTCATTTTATTATCCTATTTGTGTCTATTGCTTCTGTGTAATCCTCTGTGTCTCACTGTAAACCCGCCAATCAGAGCAGAGCTCATCAAAATATTCATGAGTTCCCAAAAAAAAGCTCAACAACTCACTTTAGTCAAGGACCATAAGGTGTAAAAGGCATACACAACCATATTTAGACGTTTTCACCCCAACCAAAGTCACATAACTCAGAGAAATGTAGATTAAAATACTGAATAAATGCATTCAATGGCACCTTCATTGTTACTGCACTGAATAATTAGAAGCAGCTTCTGGATATTTTTGAAAAGTTTATATGTAGTGAATCATTTTACACTATGTATTGTACTGTTTAGATCAGGGGTATTTAATTAGAGTTCAGTAAGGTCCAGTTAGAGGACATTTCCTCAGGCCAAGGTCCAGACCGTCATCATTTCTAACGTGTGTTATGATTCAGTGGCGTATCCTGTTTACTGAAGTAGCCTGGTATCAGCTTCTTATACCATCAGCTCCTGTAACTAACAAGCTACGCATAACAGTTCAGTATATTTCAGTATATTTACTGTTTATATGACAAACTGAATGAATTATTCATAAAACGAATACGTTTTTTCCTCACTTCAAGTAAAAACAAGAGCTGTAAATAAACAGAATGCCTTGAAAAAAGTGCATCCTGAAGTATTTATTTATAGAAAAATTACATCTTCTTGTTAACTCAATATTAAGTCTTGAGCTATTAGTTTGGAGCTGCCTGTGAAGAATAAACAGAGAAGTCTCTTCACTCCTGGTTGAAAAGTCACCGTCCACTTTTCTTTTTTTAGAGCAAGTTATTCTTTCTTCGACTCACTTTACTTTCTGACTTGGCTTTTCACTTCGTACCTTGCCTGTGTGCGCTCCGCACTCAGGAATCTGCTCCGATCTGATTGGCTGAGGAGCCTCCGGTGATTTTACAATGCACTTACAATGCAATTGGTCTGCAAGTTTACTCCGCTGCAAAGCCCGTATACCATAAAGACAAGAAAAGCTCCGCCTCTTAAAATAAACAACCTCAACATTAAATCATTCTCAATACTTTATCGGTTTGGGTCCACACTGGACAACATCTGGGTCCGGACTCGGACCGCGGTCCACCTATCAGTGACCCCTGGTTTAGATTTTTTTAGATCAGTCTTTAAAATGGGCACATTCTGGTAGAAATTCTTGACATTATTGTTTTGCACAGTTCCAACAACAGTTCAATAGCTTGTATAGTATTTTCTGAGGATTTACGCCGCTGGAGATCCTGATTAACCCCACTAATGTTTAATCCAAAGTGACCCTCTGAACGCTGGCCTTTTCATCTCCCAAAATATCAGACTTTCTGTTTTTCTCAGTGATCAGAGAGAGCATATGTGAAGCCTGTGCTCTTGTTGATGGAGTGCGAGGAGCCTGACTAGTCTTTAAAATGCTTTTCTCACGCGTTTATGTTGAGTTCAAGCTCAACCATGTTGAGAAAGAGCAGCTTTGCATACTATAAATACACTGATGGCGTAAAAATCAGTGCTTGAACTCCAACATCAGTGCGCACACACACACTCACGCACTCATGCACTGCTTACCTTCCGTTGGAAAGTTTCCTTGGCAACATCAATTTCTAATTTACCTTGGGAATGAAAGTGTGTGTGCACCTGAGAGAGAATTAAACACAGAGAACATGTGCTTTACAGATAATGTAGGCTTACTTGGACTCAAGGCATGCAGGCATTTAAAAACGCATCTGTTTTAAAAAGAGCAAACGTTACATCAGTTCAAGCAAATGAGGGTTGAAATTCTAATGGTGTAGCTGAAGATGATGCACCATCTCTGATTGAACCCATCCAAACACAGGCGCTCTCCTGTCTTGTTGTGCGGGGTATGTTCATAATATGTTCTTATGTAGATCAGTTTATTTATTTTATTTACTGAATAGATTACATACTGAAATTCTCCCAAAACACAAACTTTTTCTCATATTCGTCTGTGTTCATCCTCTGTCTTAAACACTCTGTTAGAGCTCCTGTGTCTTTAAGCTCTGCCTCCTTATGAGCATAATGTGCTCTGATTGGTCTCCTTGTCCACACTGTCATAGTTGGTCAACCACTAGACCTGCATCCTGCTACAAGGTCCACCCCCACACCACTGTGGCTTTTTAGTTACAGTGGCGTTACAGTTCTGCTGTATCAGTTTGAGTCTGATCTTGAAAGTCAGGTAAAACAAGATAGTGGAAGTGGTAAACCTTCTTCACAAGCTAGACTGAAGCAGAACACATCAGAGTGGTACGTTTTTATTTTTTTTTACTTCTCTGTGTGTTGTGTGAGGGTGTGCCAGGCTTGCAGGTATGTGGGCATTAAGGAGTGTGTTACAAGATGATGTCACCTTGTAGCATAGAAAGTGTTTTTTGTGTGAGTTGCTCCCTCTGGCTCCCTCATGAGCTTTGAATATTGAGCTTTGAGTATAGCTTCAGAACGTTTACATTAAAAAAAAACTACATAACACACTAAAGGAAAACTTCATAACACTCTTGCTGAAAGTTGCTTTGTATCCTGTGATTATAAAATCTTATGTGGCATACATAATACCTCATGATACCAAGTGTAAAGTTGTTTAGTTGTTTTTAAGTAGTTTGAAATACATACATTACACTTTATAAAGCAACATAACATATCATAGCACCGGTTTATAAGAAAACTGTGTACATGTTATAGAGTGTTTTAAGTGAAAAGAGGCAATTACATCTAACTGTTGAAGCAGGAATTACAAGAAGTGAGCAAAGCTGGATTAAAGCCAGTGCTAATGTTAGGTATGTTGCTAAACTAGGCAGCTGTCATTTACTGTCGTTACCTACCAGCTAACATAAAGCAGCTCTCTTTACTGCAACTGTCATATCATGTCTGTGTTCTTGTTTACCTTGTCCTGTCTTTGCCATGTGCGTCTGTCCTTGTTTACGTCCCGGCCCCAAGCCATCTTGTCTCCGCCCTCCACCTGTTCTGTGTTTCTGCCCCCTCCCAGTTGCCAGGTGTCTCTTGTTTAATGTCTTCATTTACACCCTTTGTTTTGCCCTGGTCCTGGTCCGTTATTGTTTGTCTATGTGAGTGTTTCTGTGTGGCAATCTAAGTGTGTTGTCGTGTTCCTGCGGTAAAGTTGAATAAAATACCTGCAACGAGTGACAGCTAACAGTTGCTATCTGCACATAGTGTAGTGCCTGTAGCCATCTTGACTATCAAATTTACACATGCTATAGCAAAATCTATGTTTTAAAATGAATAAATAAATACATATTTGTAAAGAATTTGGAACGTTGTCCACCAAAAAAAATCATTCGTTCTCTCACTCCATATTGAATCTACTATCTTGTCCTCAAAGTGGTTTTACTCAACAAATGATTGCCTGGATGTACATCTGAGTCTATTGTGATAAACATATAGCAGAACTTCAGTGTGTAACAGTGTATAACAACATTCATAGTTAAAATGTTCTTATGAAAAGATATTATAAATTAATTATAATGACTAACATAATAAAATTTCAGCACAACCAGTCATGTAGTGTGAACGGCACAAATATCTGACCTTTCAAACAGTCGTGTAGTGCATTAGAAGCAATTATGAAAGCTTATTACAGACATTATATAGTATTATGTATGCCTTATAATGCTTCAATGATGTTATAAAGTGTTATAAACACAGAATTCGGAACAAATATACAAAATGAATTTTTGCTTTCACTTTTCCAAATGAAATATGAACTGAAAAGAGATATCCCATATTCCCATAAATATCTGCAAATATGACTTAAAAGCTTTTAATGGTCCCAACCCAAATTAAAAATGTAGAGCAGTCAGCCCTTAAAGCCTTCTCAGATACCTAGTTTTGTTGTCCTCGTGCAAATGCGCTACCTTTTTTTACTATTTGAGTGAGGAGTTTTTGACAGCTACTTTTAGACTTTCAGAATCTTTAATGTTGAGCTGTTTGCTCACAGTGGAAGGATGGACAGACGCACCTGTGGATTTGATCAGATCTGAAGCAAGAGTGGAGCCTGACTTTCTCCTCTCTCTCAAAGATGAAAGCTTTATATCCTGTTTATCTGATGATAACAGCTTTGGTGGTCCACCAGCTCTTACACGGTTTTCAAATTCTTTCGTTGCCTTTCCTAAATGGTTGGTCAAAGATGGGAAGGATGGAAGATTGGAAGATAGAAGAAAGTGGCAGTGGATGAAATTAATACTGTTAGATTTAATATTTTCCTTAGTGTTGAAGGCATGTGTGTAATGTTAGTTAGACACTAAAAATCTAATAAATAATACATATAAATTCATCAATATAAAAAGTAATAACTTAATGAGCACATTGGCCTAAAATTCAATAAACATAAGGGTGGTCTCTGACTTTTGCCCTATTGCTATGTCTTCAGGCTGTGGGTATTTCACATGCCTTGCAGGTCTCGTAGCACAAGTGGAAACAAATTGTGTACATGATTTTCATAGAGAGAGGATTTCTTAAAACTGTGACAGGATTGCTAAGACGTGTTGAAGTGAAAAGTGTGTGAAAACAAGCCTCCTTCATGTGTGAGAGAAGAGATTTTCAGGGTGTGTACAGGTGGGAGAAGAATGTGTGGATCTGTGATCTGTGGACTTTTTCTTATTTAGTAGAGTAGAGTAGTAGAGCAGATGCAATGAAAGTCATTCAGAGTGCTATGAGGTGAAAGGGTTAATGTTATAGAGACTTGCAGACCTGAGTTTCATCACAAATAATCATTGCCAATAAACTAACCATGCATTACATGTACTGGGAGTGATGATGAAACAGTTCTATATCTGAATAAACGCATAGTTTTTGGGTCTATTTGACCTTAGAGCACCCCCTTATGTATTCCTCCACCAAGAAAAAAGACAAGAAATATTATGCTTCCTGTCGACGACATGTCTTGGTACACTGCTCGTTCTTTCTCACTGGCTGACTCTGTCGTTGAGGCAGCCAGGATCAGATCCTGGGGCAACACAAGCAACTTGAGAGCTTCATCTAATCATCACCAGAAGGAGCTCATGTCCCAGCTTCGGACTCTACCCGCTCCCACTGTCTACTGTAGTCACTGTCTCGCTCCCTCTATGCCCTCCGCCAGCACATCCTCAGTTAGTAAGTCTGACAAGTTCTAGGCCACACCTTATAACTGTAGTGGCTTTTTGCTTCAGTGCTCACAACACTTCAGTAATTCCCCTCCTAGATGTCATCAGGCACGGATTTCCTTTATAAGCTCTTCTCTAACTGATAAAACCTAATTCTCTAATCTGGATTGGGCCGCTGTGTTATGGCCTCACTTTTACTTTATTCGTGATGCTTTTGTGAAGGACTTTAAAGCTGTTTGATCATCATCATGAGGGCAGAAACAGTGGGGAGCTTATCGCTAAACTTCATCAGGGCAATTGTTTTGTATCTGATTATGCTTTGAAATGTCACACCCCAGTTGCTGGCAGTGGAATGAACCTGCTCTTCTATCACATTGTGCAATAGACTGAATAACGACTTACTTTCTGAACTAGCTTGTAGGGATCCACCCACCCACCTCCTCTGTGGTCACTGGTTTCTATTTTGTTGGGTAGTATGAAGCTTTGCCTGAAGTCCCTTCAGCCTAAATACATTGGTTTTTTTTTAATACTTTAAAGAGTTTATGATGTTTTCATTCTCAAACCTGTTGTTCCACCCCACCAGTTGTCATTGAGGGGACACTGGTCTATGTTGTCCATCAGCTACTCAACTCTGGGAGAAGATATAGGTTTCTTAAATACCTGGTTGACTGGGAGGATTATGGCTCTGAGGAGAGGAGGTCAACCCAGACCTGCCCAGCAGTCTTCCCGAGGGTCACCCCAGTGTTAGGGTGGATTTGTTGAGCCAGTGCCATGGCATTTCCAAAGGTTTGTCCCAAGGCGCCTCCAGCAGCATGGGTAATGCACATTGTGGTTGTCTTTGTCCTTTATGCTAATTCGGGCGGTGCAGCACAGGTTGTATTGTACTGGTGGGCTCTTGATTGTTTTGGTTTCTTGGCCTGAGTCTGCTTTTTGACTGCTCTTGTTACTCCTCATGTATTGTGTACTCTCTCGCTTGGTTTTGATCTTGACCTGTTTTTCAACGCAAGCATTTGGTTCAATGTTGGAAAGTTGAAAAAAGATAATAAACACATGAGCGGAAGCTTTTAGTCTGTGTTCCGACATCAACAAGGAAGACTTTCTTAATTCAAATCTTTTAAGATGATTGTCCACACTGTTTTTGACAAGGCTTCGGATCAGACCTGTGTGTCCAGACAGCACCAACCTATTTGCATGGTTAGGTGACGTGGATTTCAGTCGTGCCTGCAGGAGAAATGGGGGTGCATCATTTCGCCCTCCAGTCAATTTGTTGTGTATGACATAATTGTTTGTCGCAAATGTGACTATAACGAGCATAACAATGGTCTCCAGTGGGTTCATCTGTGAGAGTGGTTTTCTTATTACCTTTGTGAGTTATGTTAATATACTCAGCAAATACAATAAAGCAGTGATGGTGGTGAATAATGAGGAACATTATTAAACATGTGGAAGTTTATTAGTCAGGAGTTTATAGGCTATACTGGAGAAGGATCTTCCAGAGTGGTAGGTTGTTTTTTTTCAGCTCACTGTGTGTTTGGTGAGGGTGTGCTAAGCTTGCAAACTTGGTAGGTGGGCAGCAAGGATCGTGCTATGAGGTGATGGCACCTTGTAACAGAACTGCTGAAATTCCAGTGTATTTTCAGGCAGTTAATGGAAGTTGCTTATTTGGGAAAGAGTTTCTCCCACCCTGGCAGGTACCTTGTGCTTTATAACTTTGCAAAAATCAAATTTGGGCAAAGTCTGGACAAAGGCTTAGAGGCATCACACGTCTGCAGCTGTATGAGAGAAACATTCTAACATTCTTACTCAGTTCACATGCACAGCAACAGTACATACACACGTGGCATACCACACCACACCACTCTGCCTGACTTTGTTTACCATATCTCAAGCAGTTAATTATTCAGAAATGTTGGAAGTTGAACAGTTGGTGGAAATTCCATTTAAAAAGCAACGCAAGTTGGTAAAGATTGTGGTGATTGTGTATGAGTGGTTCAAGGGCTCCTTGAGCTGCACTCCACAGCGTCAGCCAAGAACACGGGTGGGGGATATAAGGTGTGTGTATGTATCTGCGTGTGTGTGTGAGGGCACATGATGGAATACACACACACACACACACACACACACACACACTCACTCACACACACACTAATCCTCTTACTCTCAGTCTGAGCCGTGGTGCTCTGTTGGTTCACGACTGCTCCTGCCAACCTCATCTACCTCCTGCCTTCACTCAACCCCATGCCACGTGTGCATGTGTGTGTGTGCGCGCACTCACATTAATTTACTGGTGTTCATTAGATAAGACAAAACGTCCTGTGGAGGAGCCGGAAACCACGGCAACAGCATTCTTTTCTCAGTTCCGTTGTGACATCACAAAGGCGGGAGGCGGTTGCCAGGGAAACGGCTGCACGTTCCTGATAAACACAGGCTCAGTGGTTTCCATGCCTCTGATTGCCTCTCGCACGGAATTTACATACACAAATATCACACGTGCATGAAAGCTAAATACTAAAGCAGAGCGCTGAGATTCTCTTCATTAAGATTTTTATTTTGAGCAGGAAATACATGGATGGAGCCCACCCTGATGTGACCCCTCTAGGATAGACTGCAGAACAGGCTGAATGCTGAATAATGACAGCCGACCGTATAGTCTGGTGTGCTTTTTTCTTTTTCTTCACCTGCCTGGAGTGTGAAACGAGTCAATAACCTACTAAATGCCAACTCTCACCGTGTTTAGGCTTATAGGCTGCTCCAGGCATCGGCCGCTATCAGCACAGGCGTGTGATTCCGGCTCTATCTGCCTGCGTCAGCCAGTTCTACACGGGTTCCTATGTGATATGACGTGGACGGGTGAAAAAATATGACCTTTTTGGCATTCCGACCCAGTGTCATTTCCAGAGTGCATAATTCCGTGCAAGTGGAGCACTATCGCCCGTGACTGCCAATTCCCATTAGAGTCACTGATGTGAATAAGAAAGTTACTGAGGGCTCTAGAGTCTCAAGCCTGTCTGAATTTAACTCTCGGGCAGCGGAACATCTGAGATGGACACTGCAAAGTCTGCAAAGTCCAAAGAACACTTTACTGTAGGGCAGCATTCATAGAGCTACACATAAACCCATCATGAGAACTCACACTTATAAACATTTGTAATCGTTAACTATGCTTCATTTCTCTAGCTAGCCAAATCAGTTGGATTGAACAGAGCTGAGTTGGCCTGTAGGTAAAGTCCATCACCAGCTTTATGTCTGTAATATATACTAAGATACAAATTAAGCAAATACATCTGCCTAATATAGATGCTGACAAATGACTGCTATAGGAATAAGCCTTTATAAGGGTTTATGCAAACTCTTAATCTCCAGAGTAGTGGACTAATAGGCCATTTACATAACAGAGTTTCAGCTTCACACACCATTGAGGGTGACAATATCTTCCAATCAGTATTTCCCCAGGGTCGCCTGCTCAGGGACAAGGATAATAAGTGATCAGATTTTCTTTATTGTCTCTCTATTGAGATACGTTGTACTCACCGGCTTTGAATTTGAGCTCAACACATTTACAGTTGTATCCAGATTTAAACAGTCCTGGTCAAATGACACATTTAGTTGATTTACTATGTGAAATTAATTTGAAACGTCCTTTAAAGTTTTTTTATGGCATTTGCTGCTTTCTCTTCTGCACTGTTTCTATTTAGCTACTGAGTTTAACATACTGGAAAATCTAAAATTCGCCATAACATGCCATTGTAATAATATGCCATTACACAGGCCTCAGTGTGAGTTTTATTTCATTTCCAGTGTGTTCGTTTCAGCAAACTGACAGTAATAGTGCATATGATTGTATATATCCTTGGGCTTTCACAGGAGCTCAATGTCTTAGGTGGTATGTGTTGTTTATTCATCTTTTCTTTGATATTCATTTTGGGTTGATCTTTTTCTGATTTTTCTTTTTTTTTGCCTGTTCTTTGGTCTGAAAGGTGCCACAGAATGGAAAACTGTATATATATATAAGTAGAGTTACACGCTACATGGACCCATGAATCTCAAACCTCATTCAAATACAAATCCCGCATTTGCAAAAGGGGCCAGTAAAATAAACAGATAAAAAGAAAATCTGTTACGTAACAGTCTTGTCTAATTTATAGTTGTGCCCACAGATTATGATTTGTGAGCACTTCTGAGCTACCTGTCTGTGGACATGGCTGAAGTTCCACTTTAAATGAGTTGGCAACAGCCAAACCTCAGCTCACACATCTTTACCAGCCTTGTGGACAACTCTAATTCAAAGTTTAGTTTAGCACATTTCACTCTGGACAGTCTCTCAAACCTCTCTCGAACAATTTAGATCAACCTGTAAGAAGCAGCCAGGCTGTGGTGATGCTATCGCTGTTTGCTGGTTGAAGCCGATTATCTTAAACCAAAAGTTTTACAGCAAGTAACAACTTTAATTTGCTTTGTGTTGTTGAGATTCAAAGAAAGTAGGTTGTATCGATAGCGTTAGCTACCAACAAGCCTTAAGTAACTAACGTTAGCATGTCTAACTAAACGTTATGGCCACCAAACTTATTTACACTTTATTCTACATCTGTTTTGAAATGGCCAGTCGTGGGCTGGAGGTTGGGGAAGCAGTCTTGTGACTGGAAGGCTGTTGGTTTGATCCCCTGAATGGACAGGACAGGACTGAAGTGCTCCTCTGGTGTTGTGGATAGGGCTTCCCACCGCTCTGGGCAAGTGTGTTTACTGCCCCCTAGAGGTCCCATTTCTTTGGCAAATGGCAAAAAATACTTATGCGTCATCGTAAATCAGAGTAGAGCTCTTCAAATTATTCATGAGCTCACCAAACGAGTGTAAACATCTTGTTTCATTTTAGGACAAAATCACAGGACTATAAACTGCATCTGGCCTTTTCACACCCCACCGACCAAAGTTAGAACAAAGGCCTTCCTTTAACCTCACCTTTCTTTTGAGCTTGTTCAATCCTTCATTCATTTGTTTATAATTCTATTTGTGTTAAGTGTGTTGGTGCAACGTGGGTTATTTAAACGTAGAACTGTTTCTTTCTCACTATTACCTATTTTTCCGTCTTTACGCCATGCAGCCCGCCCTACATGAGCGCTGCCCTACAGTAAAGTCTTACAAGTAGAGATACGAACTGCTCTCACAGATAAAATCCCATGCACGTTGTTTTCCATGTTCAGTCCTTCTTTGTTTACTGAGCGGCGTCAAAATAGTAACAGCGACAACAACAATGTAAGGGTCAATAAATAGTCCATCTGTGGAGCGTGTTCACGCGTCTGTACAGTTTTAATGGCTCGTAATCTGATGATGTACGGCCGCGAAAGTCTCATAAATAGACGGCAGCTGTGCGAAACCCATTTTCTGAAGATGAGATCAGAGCACAGCTGAGCTCGTTTGTGTTTGTTGACCCGTTTGCTACATGACGATGCAGCTCTTGGCTCTGTCCTTCCTGAGAGTCGGGGAGGGTTCGAGGGGCGTGGCTCGCGAGTTGATGGGCAGCAGGGGCTGGTGGGATATGCGCTTGAGGGCTCGGCGGGAGGAGCTGCGTTTGAGTCCGGGGGCGGGTCGTCTGACGGAGGCGAGCGTGGTGATGTGAAAGACGTCCCGCACGCTGTTCACGCACATGCGTGATGAACACTCCACATACGCTACTGCACCCAGCTCCCGCGCCTGGAGGCTGCCCTGAGAGACACAGATAGAGAGAGAATTAATGGCCATAAACAGAATATTGTCACTTTGGTTTCAGACTCAAAACATGATGCAGCGTTTGGAGTCTTGTCGGAGATTGACAAAAAATTCTTGGGTTGTATTCGGGTTCCAACTAAATTTTCTAACTAGATTGAAGCCTTAAATTAAATATGCAATTAAGAATGCAGTTTAAAAGTGAAAAGTATCCTTAATATTAACACTTACTGAGCACTTCATTGGGAACGCTACACTAACACTGGGTAGGGACTCCCTTTGCTCTCTAAACAGCCTCAATTCTACATGAGATGAATCCTACAAGATGCCTTTAACATTCTGGTCCATGTTAACGTGACTGCATCATGCAGTTTCTGCAGGTTTTTTATACTTCACACTGCAAATATCCTGTTTTACCGCATCCCAAAGGTGTTCTACTGGATTTAGATCCAGTGACCACTGAAGAATACCAGTGTCATATTCATGAGACCAGTTTGTGGTAAAGCGATGACTGATTGCTATCCTAACGTTGCTACAAAAACACACCATTACACCACCTCCACCAGCCTGGACTGTTCACATAGGGGAGGTTATGTCCATGGATCTGTGCTGTTTCTGACCGGCGTACGTCAACAGATTGAGATTTGATATTTATTAAATTCAGGCTGTTTTTTTGTGTTTAACTGTCCAGTTTTTGTGTTCACAGCCTCACCCTTCTGTTCTTGGCTAAAAGAAGTGGAATCTGATGTGGCCTTCTGCTACTGAAGCCCATCCACCTCAAGGTTTAATGTGTTGTGCATACTGAGATGCTTTTTCTGCTCAACACAGTTGTACACAGTGGTCACAGTTATAGTAGTCATTCTGTCAGCTCGAACCAGTCTGGCCATTCCCCACTGACATCTCAGAATTCATATGAACAATTTTTAGGAGCTTAAGAACTTCACATGCATGTGGGTGGGCTGTCTAGGACTAATCATTTAATAACATCTTGATATTTCATAAAATGCTTTAATCAAATTCTATATGTTTAAACATATACAATATATATATATATTGGTTCGTTCATCAAGAAACTTTCAGAGAATACAAAGAACAGCTGTCTTGTACAAATAATGTAAAAAAAATCTAAATTGACAAAAATAGAGATACATGTTGATTTTGGTTTTTTTAATGTTTTTTTAATGATATATGGCATTCACATATATAGAACGTTGTCCCTCCTGCCCTCTGTCTGCCCCCCCCCTTTATCTCACATGTATTTCATTAGAGCTGAACAATTCATCATATATAAATAGAAATGATTACTTTGCCCTCTGTGAGTAGGTGAGCACTACAGGACACTATTAATGCTTTCCATTTAGCAGTTCACTGCAACAGTCACATGCTGTGCTCATCACTGCTTATACACAGTTAACAACTATGTTCACAGAGCTGTTCCAAATCATGTCAGTGGTCTCTGTGCTCCTGTGTGAACATGTGCAGCAGACAATGTTGGGTCTGATGCCTTAAAGATGCTGATAGCATCACACCTCTCTCTCACTCATGCTCCCTTTTCGCTTGTCTCTCTTTGGCTGTCGTACTGTCATTCTTTCTCTTCTCTTCTCTCTCTCTCTCTCTCTCTCTCTCTCTCTCGCGCGCGCTTTCATCCTATCAGAGGAGCTGATAAGCCTCAGAGCAGGAAGCTTACACAGGGCTCTAAATGCATATCTTTGTTCTTCAAACATTCATGTGTGAGAGAGGGAGTAAGAGAGAGGGAGAGAGAGATCATGCATATGAACACAGTTGTCATAAGAAGTATGTGTGGTGTCATGACTCATATGCTAGGCTGAGTGAACGAGAAAACAAGCACTGTGTGTGTGTGTGTGTGAGAGAGAGAGTGTGTGTCGGGGATTGTGAGTAGGAACATGAAGAAAGCTGATTAATGCGTGTGGATTTCAGGACAAGTTTATTCCGCTTTTAAGGTCCCATTTCCTGGAAAAACGGATTTCTCTTGCTGTAAAGAAAGAGTTAGATGTAGTTTGCAAACATTCTTAAAGTTTCAAATCATGAAGCAAAATCTGACAACTAAGCTGTTTAGAATAGGTCGTTTGCAAATGGTGTCACGTAACGGCCTTGCTATGGTGTGAGCTGCAGCTGGAGGGCAGGAACTGCTTTCCTACATAGGGAGCGCTATTGCAGGATCTTAAATTGGCTTTGGTTTGCATAGATCATGGTTTTATGGTTGCTCAAAATCTATTTAACCGAGAAACTACAAGGAGCTTTTATCAAGTGCTAAAAGTGACCAAGAGAAACAGCAGCTATAATGACTTGCAAGGGCGTAGATTTGCTCTTAATGTTGGTGAATCTACACCCCCCCACAATTGTCAGAGATAGACATGCTACTCTTGGAGACTGTTGGAGAACTGACAGTTGGAAGTTGTGCAGTTAATTTCCAAACCATGTTATTCACAGCTACAGACGATGTTAGCATGTTGTATGCTGTGCGCCAAAGCCTGGAATCGCAATTAAAGTTATTATGATGGACTCATGTCATTAGCGAACTAGATTTTAAGTGTCCACCTTCTTCTTTTTTGCTGCCATCATCACTCGCTTTTGACACCCATGTTGCACAGTGAGTCTCTCATATGACTGAAGAGTTTTCCTTCCAGTTTTGCCGCTGCTAACAACCAAATCTAGCTACAGAGTCTCACGTGACAGCAGGGAAAGGCCCAGCCAATCACACTGACCGTATGTGTTACGGGGAGGTAGGACTTGAATAGAGAACACGATTTAACCCTTTCTGCATCTCTAGGTTAATAAGACATTGACAGATCTGTTTTTTTGGAGGGGATCAAATTATTGGTGGGCACAATTCAATAATAGCTGGATATTGATGGGGACACCTTACTTCTGTCCATGCTAATTCTAAGCCCTTGATGACTTGGATGAGTCAGCTTTGGTTAACTGCCACACTATTTAAGGTAAAATTGGTGAATAAAAGCTGACTTAAGGGTGTGGTCGGTAGGAGGGAGTATTGTATTGTGTACAGTTGATCTGTGGGTGAGCGCTATGTTAAGTATGCAGCCACAATGTTAAGGTCGAGAGGCAGTGCAGAATTGAATGGCTGCTGCTGGTCAATCTATAGGACAGTAAAAGTAAACCAAACCACAGACTTTGTGGAGCTCTTTGGTTGAGAGGTAGACCCAAACGCTAACAAACAAGTTGTATCACAATAATTCTATATGTTTTCACTTGTTCTCCTGAGCAAAACAGCATCTGGATGAGAAGGTAGTTCTTATATTTGCTGCCTTAATAGCTGATTATCTTCATAACGTTAAGATCTTGTGCATGATTTTTTGTTTGTACCTTTCTTTCATAGTATTGCATAAACTATCACCTTCATCTCATCTATTTTGTTTTTCACTTACTGCCTGGATTTCAACCACTGTCAGAGTGATGTGAGTGAAAACAATCTCTGCACGCAAAGGACAAGGCCCAAAACTAATACTGGGTGGCTGGGATCTGCGGGTCCTCAGACAGCACTGCTTTAAAAGCAGATATGATTCTGTAGTGGAAATCACTGCATGGTTTCGGGAGACCTACTGAAAACCACCATCTGTGTATGCAGTTCATTGCTGCCTCTACATGCAGAGAAGAAACCGTAAATAAACAGGATACAGAAATGCTTACACCTTCTCCGGACCTAAGCTCATATAAAATGGACTAAGAGAAATGGAAAAGTGTCATGTAGACATAACAATATTTTATATTCTTGATGGGAATCGTCTTCCAGGATAAGGACGAGAGGGACCATCTGGCTTGTTATCAGCACGCAGTTCAAAATCCATCATACGTGATGGTATGGGGGCGGGGGCTTTAGTGAACATGGCATTAATCCTGGTTTGGAGCACATACGCAGCCATCCAGACTACGTCTTTTTCAATGAATGTCTTGCTTATTCCAGAAATGCCACATTCTGCCTGTATTACGACAGCATGGCTTTGTAGTGGAAGTGTCCTGTTTACAGAATGGTAGTAAAAGAAGAGGTGATGAACACCCTGACCATGTCCCTACTTCATTAAATATAGTTTTTAAATGATTTGGACTTTTCATTTGGCATAGCTTCCCACCCTTATCAGAAATGGGGTCTTATTCCAGACCTGTGGGAATCACTGATGTGTATCGTGACAAAACAATTGCTGGTCTGGAATGAAGCCCTTCAAATGGATGTTGACTGTTTTTATAAGAAATGTTCTAAGTGGACCTCAGGGGAAAACGAAAATTATGAGAAAACAGTAGGATATGGGCTTGTTAACTTTTTTCTCCCAATATTTAATATCCACACACACACACACAGACACACACACACACACACACACACCCAGAGAAGCCCAAATCCTGTGATATCAGGCTGCGTTTGTTCATCAAAGTCTTCTGTAGCTTTATTATTCCTTTGGTTTCGCTAAATCCCAGGCATGAATATTAAACACTCTTAACCTCCAAATAGACTCTAACACTACAGTCTGTCAACTCCTCGCACACTGCGACTCCTCTCACAGTGAGACTCAACTCAGCAGACTGTGTGTGTGTGTGATCTCTCTAGTGAGCCCCTCCGCTGTAGCTGTGTAAACAGTAATATTGCAGGTGATACTTTCTGCACCACTCTTTCTTTCCCGTTCCCTGCTTATTGCACTCTCTCCTCTCTGAGTTTCGACTGCTCTCTTCTCATTTCCCTCTCGAGTGTTTGTGTGTGTGTGTTTGTGTTCTCACCTGCTCATGTGTGACGGGTATGAGACGCTGTTTGGACAGTTCTCGTAAGGTGCTGACGTCCGTCCTCATATCGAGCTTACAGCCCACCAGCACCAGCTTAGCATTAGGACAGTACTCCTGAGCCTCGGCCTGCCACTGATACAGACAGAAAGAGGATTAGAAATATACAGACCAATATTAAATTCTTATTAATAGGGAGTTTGTCCCCCTTTGCCTGCAAGTAACAGCTTCTACTAGTTCTAGGAAGGCTTTACACTGCGTATGCTGTCAGGATTTGATTGCATTCAGCCACTAGGGCAGGTACTGATGTTGGATGATTAGTTCTGGATCACAAACTCATCGCTCCAGCTCATCCCAAGGGTATTGGATGGAGCACTATCACTCTAGAAAACACAGTTCTGCTGATCCACAGATCAATGCTGTGGGGCTTTATATGCTTTTAGTTGACGATTGCCACTGGACAATCAATATCCATATATACCGGGTGGACTCAGTATGACATAAAGTTATATATATCGTCGCAGTCCAAAAAGGAACATGTATCTACAAAATAGTAGCTTTACAGGAGATATTTTCAATGTAAGTCAATGGAACCAGATTTTTTTTCAAGCCATTATGGAGAATTTCTATTGGGCCACTCATAATAAAATTTCCATGCAAAGTAAACAGCGGCTGCCTCGTCCAAATGATGGAAATATGTGTTTTTCTTTAGACAATGACGATATGAAATGAACATTCATATAAGTTAAATGAACTTTGACATTTATTGAACAATGTTGGTATGTAATAAATCAGAGGCATTTCTAAGGTTGTCACACAGCGTGGTCACTGCTAGGTTAAGATCGGTACACCACCCAAAAATGTAAGATACTGTCGAAGGGTTTGAGAACAGCTGACCAAAACTGTCTATCATCAAACAAGCATGCACAAACACCAGGTGGAGCTTATATATATTAATTATATAGAATGACCCGAGGGTGGCTGATCAATTCTACAGGTGGGTGGAACTTCAATATATATTATGTGTTGCCAAACAGAAAACAAGTCAGATGAGGCCATTACTTCTCTAGCTCTATTAATGAGAACACGACAGAAATGTCGGTTGGAGGGCCGGAGCTACAGCACAGACTAAGCATACCACACCCCAAAAGTCCCCGTCTCTCCGATCAGAGCATATGGCAGCCACCTTAGGATACTTAGACTGTTTTGTTTTTGAATATATATATATATATTGTCACTATCCAAAGACAAATATGTATCTGAATTTTTATCAATGTAATTTGAACACAATAGTTGCCCTTATTATACTCTAAAAGTTTTGTGTTAAATGGACCAATAACAATGCTCCGAAATCACTTGCACTGAAAGTTGAGGTTTTTAGCCTTTCTTGTGAAGTTACTATTTTAGAGATACTTGCTATATCAACAGTGGTGATATATCAATGGTTATTCAATTAATAACCAACTTCTTTCCAGATAGATAGATAGATAGATAGATCACGATATTTCTTGGTATTTTTACGATAATGATACTCTTGGCGATATGACAAAACATTGAATTAAAAAAATAATAATTCAAGAATACACTACTGCAAACAAAATGAAAATTCAATTTTATTATTGCATTAGATATGATATGGCACACCCCTAACTGAGATATTAAAAAATACAAGAATTTTTTTCATCAGATTGTAACAGAAGTCAATGATCCAGAATGTCACGATACTAAATAATGCACTCCAAATATCTCCATATATCCAGGACTGAAGTAAAATGAATGATACTGGACAGATAAAATCTGTCTCTAGTAGATATATAATGGGAAATGAGAAAAGTGTGAATGTTTCTTTTGCTAAAAACAGTAAAAGTAGTACCCTGATGTGATAATTAGGGATGGGTGAAATAATATTGTTCACAATATTCAAAAATGTTGGTGATATTATTGTGTACAATACGATATGGCACACCCCTAATAGGCATAGGTAATAATAACAGTATAGTCATTATTATATTTAGTTAACAGTATAGTATATTACATACAGTTGTACATATAAATCTGTGAAATAAATATAAAATATGATATGTCAAAGTTCATCAATATGTATCAATGTTCATTCAGTATACATTCATTCTCTATATATCAATGTTTATTCCATATATATCAAAATAAGTTAAACATATAGCTAAGTTCTAGTTCCATTCCATATGAAAAATATATAACAATAATTATGTAACTTTCTATACTTACGACTTTAAATGTAACACTTTAATTTAACATAAATTGCTGCAGTAATCGTTCTTGTTTTGATCACACATTTGGCTGTAGGTGGTATGCGATAAGCTCCCTTTAGACCGTAAATGGAAAATGCACTTTACGACTGAATTACTTTCTTAAAAGGTCAGAAAAGATGAAGACAGCCGCACAGCATGCATATATTTTTCCAATGACGTAAAACAAACCAAGACAAAGACAGTTCTGCACGCAGACATTCTGTTAAAGTAGCTTTTATCCTGCGTCTGTTCAAAGGCTTTTCACCTAGAGCAGCGCCAACCAAAGGCATCCAAACAACGCCACTGTCTGTGGTTCTATAGCCACCGGGCTCAGCTATGCCAGTTATGCCACTGTTCCCCTGCAGCTGAATGTGTTCATCCATCCATCAGCACATCCTAAATGACCTTTGACTTTTAACACCATCCCTCACGCTGCGGTCAGAACACAGAACCCCTCAACATTCTAGGCCTGTCACATTCTTAACCCCGCCTACGTGGGAGGGGTCAATTGAGCTTTTGACTTTAAATCTGCGAGGTGGCAGCGGGGTGTGCAGTGCCAGTCAAAAGTTTGTATATACCTAATGAAATGTCCACAACTATTCAAAAGTTCAAAATCACTGTTCAAAATCACTGTTTTCACCAACAAAATCTCAGGAGGTAGTTATAGTAGCTAGTATATAGTTATTTAAATTACAGTATTTTATTTATTATTGAAAAAAATATATATAAAAACTTAAATAAAAATTAAATAGTGTAGTAAACAATACCTACTCTGCAGTCTTAAAAGCCCTTATATTAGCAATGAGTGTAGTGCAAGAACACTAGATCACACTAGAACACTAGAACTAGAACTGTAAATAAGCATAAATACAATATAAAGTATGGATTTATTATATTTCTTCAGCAGCAATCTTGATTTAGCTTAATGAAGTACTGAGCAGTCAAAGCAGGTATTAGATGAAAACTGTAAATAATACTGAGTTGCGAAGAAAAGCTTTGAAACTGTTAAAAACACACACTGTTATATGTAAAACCACTACTTACTGTATTAATACTGTTTGAATATTTGTATAAAATATTGAATAAAATGTTTTGTTGAGCAACTAAAAGCTCCCTGTCTGGAAAAATGGCTTCTTAAATACAATCATGCCCTCAGGTGCCTAAAACCTTTGCTCAACACTGTACGTCTGCACTGTATGTTTCTTTCTAATTAAGTAATCTTGTTACTCTGGGCTACAGAGACATATATTCTGTGACTTTTTTTTTATTATGCTAAATTTAGTTGATAAATTCAAAGTTACTTTGATTTTAAAACTTTTGCTTTAAAGCTGAAAAGATACACATGCTGCCACTATCAAATTAAAACCTTTGTTTGTTTGTTTTTTTGCCTCATTTAAAACCACATTCTGTGACCATTTCATGATGAATGGACCAGCAAAATAGTCCAGAATTACTTGGAAATAAAACACATTACATAAACATAAATTAAAATAAGAAACGTTTGTGTAATGTAAGTTATGACGGCCACTTTTTCTCATATGTGTTATTTTCATAGCGTTGGTGTCTAAATATTCATATTTTCAATATAAAATAAGTCTACTAGATGGAAAAATCATGTCACATTGTTTTTTTTTCAAAAACCTTCTAAATCATTTTTCATGGAATGTCCTTTATAGTGGACAACAGGACATTGTTTATGACATATTTCTTGTTTTCTGTTCTGCATCAGTCCAAAAACCCTTCTACAACATCAGCACCGACTCAATCATAGAAAATAATATAAAAGAAAACTGAGTAAATAAACATTGTTGACCTGTTTTGATACCATTTTCACTTTTGGCAGTATACAAAATATTTGAAATGCACTGAATATTATGTAATTATGTAACATTTTCTAATAAATTAGGAATAAATTAAATTAGTAATTAATTAAAAATAAATTAGTAATTCATTTACATGTTTCCAGAGCTTACATGTTGCAAAATTTTCTCTGCCTCAGTCAAATTCCTGTCACCTTTAATTTTATATAAAACCAGATTTAGTAAGTCCCAATGTCCACTACAAAGGACACTTTAAAAAGGTATGCTGTTAGGTAGTTAAACATTTGTGCATATCAATAAAAACTGCTTTGAGAACTAGCTACAATAAAATGTGATTACTAAGAGGCAGCCATTTGTAAAAAGTAAAAGACGTTAGTTTTTGAAATATCTTTTAGACTCAAGTCCCCTCCAGAGGACAAAAATGAATTACCAGGTCTTACGAGGTTATTACATTATTATTACGTTTTCATTTATTGTATTCATTTAATAAAATGAAATCAAATTGTGTTACATTACAATATGAACATTTTGCCTTCACTTACAAGGCTACCGTTTTGGAGAGGCTTGTTTTTCTTTGGACAGTGACGAGATATATTATTTAGGCATTACTTTTACTCTTGTGGGACAGTATTTTGAAAAAGCTGGAACGGGATTTGATTTCTGAGATGGGTTTTTATGGGTTTTTCGTCAGCAGCTACAAAAGCCACTTTTCTGTGTGAGGAGTGACGTCTTTGAGGTTGAGCTGATGTAGACTGCACAGTGGAGCTGTGGAAGCCGAGGTGATGTAAGGACATGCAGGCTGGGACTCAGAACGTTGTGTGAAGCGACTCTCAGACGATACAGATTACACAACCGAACAGTCTTAAGCGCAAAGCGGGCCAAAACAACCATTAAGCTCTTAAAGCGTGGGAATGTCCCCTGCACGTCTGCAGTTAAGGCTGATATGGGAGCCCACACACCCCAAACCACACACATCCTTAAACCCTGCAGTTCCAGTCTCACACCCTGTCCACACCGTATAATTATTGACCTTGTACCAGAAGAAAGCAGCACTCTCAGTCAATACACGGCGCACTCGCAAACACACAAACAGAAACAGTTCACCGTTTCCGACAACAGGATGAAGAGCTGGCTCTCAGCAGTAATGTCCTTAATCAGCTTAATCCTTTTGAAATAACTCTCAATTATCAGGCCAGCTGTATCTACAGTGTGGTGTCCTATATATACAGTGGAAAAATGTTAAGCCTAAAAATAGAGGGTTACCTTCTATTCATACCTAAACTATTTGTTTAACAAGAAGTAAGTGGAACCTATAATTAACACATTTAAGTGATATATATGGACATGATGGTGCACAAGCAATAAACCAATTATTGTGTTCCAGCTTATTTATATTATTTTTGTATTACACAATCACTGAGCACATTATTAAGAACACCTTTACACTCATCATCCACTTTATCAGCTCCACTTATCAGATAGATAGATTGGACGAGTGCTGCTGACGTTTTACACACCATGTCCACTCACTGTCCAGTCTATTAGATAGCCCTATCATGTTGGTCCATCTTGTATATGTTACAGTAGCTCTTCTGTTGCTACACAGTTTGTGTTGACTGTCCTTTAGTCCTGCCCAAAAGACACTGCTGGCTGAATGTTGCTGGTTGGTGGACTATTCTCAGTCCAGTAGTGACAGTAAGGTGTTTAAAAACTCCAGCAGCACTGCTGTATCTGATCCACTCATACTAGTGCACCACACACCAACACACCACCACCACATCAGTGTTACTGCAGGGCTGAGAATAATCCACCGCCCACCTGCTCTGTGGTGGTCCTGTGGGAGTCCCAAGCACTCAAGAACAGGTGCAACCATCAGGGTATCAAACCAGTGGCTAAAAACGCTAATGAATACCAAACTGACTGTGTGTTTAAACAGTTGGGAGGATTCTAGGAATAGAAGTAAGAAATTTCTGATTGTCCAATCGTCATAATCAGTAATGCACTTGGGCTTGTATTTCTGGGCCTTCTATTAGAACCAGCGCTTCCAATCCAAGCAACTTATTATGGACTTTCACAAGTCTGGTTCCACCTTAGGGACCTTAGAGTGAAGGTACAAACGTAGCTCTACAAACAATTGCATGCAAATATAAAAATTGGCACCACACATGCACGATTAGAAGGGCTGAACGAACGTTGGTCCAAAAGATTAAACTGAAACCCAAGACAACAGAAAAGAAACCTATGAGGGCATCAGGAACCAAATTATCTATATGATAAAATGGCTTAAAGACAACAAAGTGAAAATATTGTGAGTGTCCATCGTAAAGCCCTGCCCTGAATCCTTTGTGGGCTGAACTAAAAAAGAGTGTCTGAGCAGGTCTGTCAGCAGGAATGAGCAAAAATCCAGCAAATTATTGTTAGAAGCTTCTCCAAGTGTTTAATTAGAGTTGAGCAACTCCACCGAATACTGACACAGTGTATGTGGACCTTTAACCTTTTGAAAAAACGGATATAGTAAATATAATCTGCAGTTAATGTTTTATGGAAATAAAACACTCCCTTATTAATCTAGCACCAGGAATGTCTGATAATATGCACATTTGGAATCTGCACTTTCAAATTAAATGACTTTGAGTGCTGAATAATTCATGTTAAATTATATGACAATGGCAACAACTTCTAAAGGTTAATGCGCACAATGGTCTTCAATTATATATATATATATATATATATATATATATATATATATATTAAGTAATATATTAATATATTCACACATTCACATCATATATATATATATATATATGTTATAAAATGTTATAGAACTGTTTTCTAAAACTTTTGGCTGGTAGTGTTCTTAAACCTTTGACCAGTTGTGTGTGTGTCTATATATATATATATATATATATATATATATATATATATATATATATATATATATATATATATATATATATATATATACACTGCTGTAAGTAGTGGTTTTACACATGTCAGTGTGTACTCAATACTTCTTTAAGCTAAAAAGAATTCAAGAAATTCATGCAATGTCTGGGGCGTCTAAAAAAAAACTGGAGCTAAACTTTGTTCTTTGAGCTGGCACAAAAAAATATTATCTACTTCTTTCAAGTGTGTGTGTGTGTGTGAGAGCAGAAAAAGAAGTTTGATGAAGAGTCAGACCTTCTTTGGAACGCTGTCCAGAGTTTCAGGCCTGCTGATGTCAAAACAGATGAGGACAGCATCCGAGTCTGGATACGCCAGCGGTCGCACGTTGTCATAGTAAGAAGAGCCTGCAGACAAACACACACAACGCCAGTGAGTAAAATTGTTAATCAGAGCTTATCTTTTCAGTCGTATCATGATGAGAAAGTTCTAAGCAGAATGATTAGCCTTTACCACAGAAGCCTTGAGGAAGCATCTTTTTTAATATTTTCTTGGACAGCCTTTAGCTGTTTCACAACATTCATTTCCATCCGGAGTTTCATTAAGTTTTGGCCGAGATCTTGTACTAATAATGAGAACCACTCCGTAATGTGTTCTCCAGCACTTCCCAACGACTTTCAATGGGATTGTGGTCAGGAATCAGTTTTGGCGATTTGTGATCTCTTTCACAGCCTGAACCCGAATTGTATTGCCCTGCAACATTCCCATGTCATCAGGGATGAAGGAATGGTGGGATCATTTGGTCAGTCGATACGTTCAAGTGATCAGTTGACTTTTTTTGTTGCCACACAATGTGGTTGAGCCTCGACTTGACCAACTGAAGCAACCCCAGATCTTAACACGGCCTCCAGAGGCTTGTACAGTGGGAACTATGCATAATAGGTGCATCACTTTATGCTCTTCCCTGCTTGCCTTGACGCAGCCATCACTCTGACATAGGGTCAATCTGGGCTCAACAGACCACATGAGCTTTTCTCCCATCTTTATGTTTTTCCAAACAGCCTCACTAAAAGTGGTTTTCTTGTGGCCACACAGTTGTTTAGTCCCTGTGAGTTCTGGTCACATGGAACTGCTCTTACATTCAAGATTAAACATAAACATGAGTTCTATTGTCAATTTCCTGCCCGTAGGATGAACATAGATGTCGAAGGAATAAGAAGCTTCTCACTACATCAGATGTAAAGGAATTGCTGCCAGCTGTAACATATTAATCACTACAGAAATTATCCAATCAAGGGCTCATATGTATTTTCCAGTAGAGAAAGCAATTTTGGACTGTATCTATTGGTCTATTCATCATGAAACATTCCCACAAAGCAATGGGCAGAAGGTGTGTTCGAACAATGTAAGTTATAGTTACTAGCTTGACATGACAGCAACGATACATATCATCAATATAGATGGTAGACATGACACAGATCATGACCACCATATAAGCATTTCAAATCCTGTCCCTACTGCGACTGGGCAACATCACCATGAGGCTGAAAGGCTCACATACTGGACATGCTTTGGCAGTAAAATGGCCAGCATCCCTTGCAAGTAGATCAATAAAAAAAAGTACAGTTTAACCTAAAAGCAGTAATAAAGTGAACACAGCTATTGTTGGCCTGCTCCGCGGCCTCTAAGTACAGCAACACGCAGGCTTAGAGTAAATAGACATGACCTTAATGTCTCTGTGCTCGTGGCATCAGACTATGAGAATGAGAGTTAAGCTTCCACACGAATGCCTCACGGATATAAATATGTGCGTGTATTATTTATTAAAGGCCACAATCTGCCGTGAGAAGGTGGCACTTCCACCTCTATACTATGTGTGTGTGTGCGTGAATTGCAGGCCAATGAAATGAAGCAGGTGAAATAAAAGACGGTGGCTCTCGCGGTAAGCTCGCTGAGTGAGAGGTCACTTTAATTCCACCTCAGGACGGACGGGTGAAGATGGATGGAGAGAGGGACAGCACGAAGGAAAGGAAAGGTGAAGCCGGTGGTCAGCACTGCAGCAATGAGAGAGAGAGAGAGAGAGATAGCTCTGTGGTTCTTTTTGTGGAACTCATACTTGAGATTCAACAGACATTTAATAAGCCTCTTTTTTTTTTCAGGACGCACCTCTTCACATCTTTGCCTGCGGCCCAACATTCCGAGCCACAGTGCAGATATGGAGTGGAATATCAAACCTCTGGCTGGACTCAATTGAGTCTGATCGCTTTTCACAGGTACGCTGCCCAGCAAAAGTTTGAGGACACCAGTTTTTCATTCAAGGTCGTTTCCAACGTGTTACTGGCCCTACCCATGCTCTTTCTTCGTGACCCTCAAGAGGAAACCACTAATTTTTTTGTGATTAACTTTTTTTTTATTGCTTTTAACATATTTCACAACCGGGATGGGGGGGTGGGGAGGGGATGGCAGGACTGATACAAACAATAAACAGGATCACACACTAAAAATACATACTCAAACATTCATTAAAAAAAGAAAACATTTAACAGAAGATAATATCTTGGATAGACGTATATACATATTCCCACTTACCAATCGTTGAGGAATGTGCTTTATTAAGTTTAGCTGTTAAGTATTCCATTCTAACTATGTTTTGAAAACTAGAGATCCAACATTTTAAAACTTTTAAAAGTTGAGGCGCAATCCAAAGTTGTAAAATTGTTTTCTTGCTAGCTGTAAACCCTGCCAAGGGGAAAGCACTCATGTAAATGACTGGACTTATATAATATATATAATTTAAAAAACTTTTACATGTAAATATAATATTAATGATTGTACATATTTCCTTTTTCTTTGATTTTATTTACTTTTTGATTGATTTCTTTTGCATTTCCAATACCATTTTCCCTGTTATATTTATTCTATCATACTATTTAACACTGTGAGGCACATCAGAGTGCACATTGATTTATAAAGATATATCATTAATAAAGATATTATTATTAACAGATTATTATGAATCATACAGCTCATGCGTTCTGCCCCAAAGCCTCAGTTGTGGCATATTCCCAAACTTTTGACAGGCAGTATGAGTGCTCGCTCTGTGTTGCCCTGCACCACAACACCTGGCTCTGTCAAGAAAACTGATCTCCTGGGAGAAATATGGCGGTGGACTGAGCACCTGTAGATCCTGCACGCCCCCTCGATGGACCACATCGAGAGCTGAGGCTCAAAGAAAGTGACAGGCCAGACAATGAAATCAAACATTTCCCTCTTTCCGTCTCCTCTACAGCAGAGAGAGAGAGAGAGAGAGGGAGAGAGAGGGAGAGCGAGAGAGCGAGAGAGAGAGGGGACGAGAGAGAGTGCACGTTTGAAGTGGCGATCAAAGCTCTCGGTGACTTCTGTGTTGGCCTTGGGGAGCAGGCACAGGACCGCATGACCCACAAGCCCTTGTGGCTGGTTGTCAACTAGAGAGAGAGAAAGTGAGAGAGAGATACAGAGAGGGACGGAGACAGAGAGAAAGTTGTAGAGGAGAAGGAGAAGTGTGCAGGCAGAGGAAAGACCAGAATAAAGATGCACCGTCAGGGAGCAAGGCGGCCTCTTATGTTTTCTCTCATTGTGATGCCTTAGTTTCCAGCTAGGAGACCAAAATACACACACACACGTGTTTGTTTTACTATATTTGTGAGGTCACCCATAGGTGTCCAATGATTTTGTATTACTGTAACTAAATAATACTAGACCAACACTTAAACCTAACCTTAACCTCAACCTTAATGTATTGCTATAGTAATGCTATTTTTCTGCTCTATTAGATTTTCCAAAGAAATGTGATTTGATAAAAACAACATGTGCTCAAGTGAAGACCCGCATGTGTCATGTTGTCTATACCTAAAAAAGAATATAGTCCCCACAAATATGCCACTACAAGAACACACTTGCTATACTCTGCTGTTCAGAAGTTTGAAATCAATGCTTTTAATAATACAGAAAGCAAGTTGGTTGCAGGCGTGTGTATCCGGTTATTTTCTAACACACAAATTCTGGTTCTTCACATGTTTAAAATAATAAGAAAAACATTATAAAGGTATTTTTTTATAACACAAAACTTGTTTATGTTAAACATCAAAAGTCATCTCAATGGATCAAAGAGGTTACGCAATATCTTAAGCTTGAGAAGATAAGATACTCTCTTCAAGGGTCTGTACAGAGATTTTATACAATCTGGCAGCCCTTTTTAATTTTTTGGGAAAATATGGAATCTTAGAATTTGACCCTGTACTAGGTATTTGTTTTAAACCACTAATTGTTTTAGTTTTTAATATTGTATGATGCGCAAGTTTTTGTTGCAGGTCTGAGGGCTGGGTGGGAAGGGGTGGAATTGGGGAGTGGGACTTTGTATTTTGTATATTGTAAAAGTTTAATAAAAAGACTTTGATAAAAAAAAAAAAAACATCTAAAGTCAAAGGCAGTTTGACTCTAAGGCAAAAAGAAAAAAGCATGCAAATTAGAAATATGATAAAATACTAGCTCCTCCTTCCTCTCTGAGAACGATCTAGGCGTGGCCTTAATATTCCAATGAACATGCATGACTGACAGACCTCCATTACAGATGGAGTGAAGTTGCTGAAGCTCCTCTGTGAAATGTGCTGTATGTTTTGTGACTGAACAACTTCTCCAGTATTTATGCGTCGATATTTTAAAGTAGGTTAAACTTTCATCTACTTGACTGCTGGATGATCATCCAGGGAATGCCCACACAGGGAATGCTGCCATAGCCTTAGCTGGGTGAATGAACCTCAGACATGCAGATGGATGGATGGATGGATGGATGGATGGATGGATGGATGGATGGATGGATGGATGGATGGATGGATGGATGGATGGATGGATGGATGGATGGATGGATGGATGGATGGATGGATGGATAGCAAAACATGTTCTGGTATGCATGGATCAGTGTCACTGCTGGACTGAGAATAGTCCACCAACCAAAACTATCTACCCAACAGCGTCCTGTGAACATTGATAAGAGACTAAAGAGACGACCAATACAAACTGTGCAGCAACGGATGGGCTACCATTCCTGACTCCAGAGTGTCTAATAGAGTGGACAGTAATTGGACACGGTGTTTAAAAACTCCAGCAGCATTGCTGTGTCTGATCCACTCGTGCCAGCACAACACATACTAACACACCACCACCACGTCAGTGTTACTACAGTGCAGAGAATGACCCCCTACCAAGATGATATCTGCTCTGTGGTTCTGACCATCAGAAAACGAGGCATAAAGGGCTACAAAAGTATATATACTTTATATATGGATATATAGTAAATGGAAACTGCCAACCCTAAACTTAAACTTAGTAATCCAAAAATATTAGTAGATAATCACCGTAGATAATAGCACAAAGCCTGACATTCTAGCTCAGTCCTGTTTGTGTGTGGTTGTTCTACAGTCAGGGTATGTTTTGTCCCAAAAATGTTCAAAAACGAACACACACATCCACATGAGTACACACACACACCACTCGCTGCATGTGTCTGTGTGTTTAAAGGGGACGCAGATGTACATCTCTCTGTTCTCCAAAGCCCCTCTCTCTCTGATGCATAAACTTTATCCATGGATGCCCCCAGCTGCTCCTCTTCCCTGCCTGCCTGTGTATGAGTGAGTGTGAGTGTGTGCTGAATGTGTGCCATTCTGTTTTATCCTTTTCATCTGTTTCATTTGAATTGCCTGGAGGCAGCACTGTCGTCCGTACAGCAAAAACTAGCACAGGACGGCTTCGCTGCCTCCTTCCAGCGCATTAAATTTAAATCAGAAACAAACTCGGCTCTTTTTTTTTTAAAGCTGCTTTTTACACGTTCATCATTTCGACTGATCTTATATCAGTGATATCAGAGGACCTTAAACTTGTGTCGTTTAAAGTTGGCCTAAAAGTGCTCCAGTAAATATTCTGCTTTCTGAGCCGCTCTTCACTCGTGCTGATGTGGTTCTCCTGCTGTGTGTGTGTGTGTGTGTGTGAGTCTATGTGTCTGTGTGTGTGAGTGTGTGTGTGAGTGTGTGTGTGTGTGTGTGTGTGTGTGTGTGTGTGTGTGTGTGTGTGTGTGTGTGTGTGTGTGTGTGTGTGTGTGTGAGACATCATTGCTGATTGTGCTGGATTCAGCTATAAGCACAAACACAGCAGTTTGATTAGCTCTGCGTACACACATACCGTAACTCAGCATGTTTCAAACACACAGCACGGGTTAATGTGAGTGTGTGCTAGAGCGTCATTACCGAAACTTCATAGCAGCAGCTATAAGCACAGAAATGCCAGTTTGATTGACCATGCAAACGTACTGTCGCTGTCCAATGAAAAACATGCATCTCCATTTTTATTGATTTCTATTTTTCTACATCAGTTAAATGCAGCATCTGTCGTTTACATTGTGGGAAAATTTCATGATGATTGGATCAATAGCACTGTCGCCTCACAGCAAGAGGATCCGGGTTGGATTCCCGGTGCGGGTGGTTCTGTGTGGAGTGTGTATGTTCCCTCCGCGCTTGAGTGGGTTCCTCCGGGTACTCCGGTTTCCTTGCACAGTCCAAACACATGCATGTTAGATTGATCAGTCACTCTAAATTGGCTGTAGATGTGAGTGCATGAGCGAGTGTTGGCCATGCGATGGACTGGCGAACTGTCCATGGTGTACCCTGCTTTCGCCCGATGACGCTGGGTTTGGCTCCAGCCCCCCCATGACCCCGACTAGCAGGATTAAGCAGCAGATAATGGATGGATGGATGAATGGATCAATAGAAATGCTCCGGAATAGCTTGGCAAAATTCTGGTTCCATTGACTTCCATTGAAAGTGAAGACAGTTTTTGGCCTCTCCTGTAGAGTTGCCATTTTGGAGACACCTGTTTTTCATTGGACAGCGACAAAATACATCACGAATAGATTAAACATACATATGGCATGTATTTCAGTAGAATCAAAACTGCAGAGCAGCTAGTGGGATATGTGTACGGTCTGAATGATGTATAGCTGAATGAAGTGTATGCAAGTAAATAATCTACAGGGAATAAAAGTAAACGTTTTGTGTTTCTGCACATTTGAATGCACAATTAAAACATAACTTTTGCACAAACCACCTTGTTTCCTTTCCTTTGTTAAATCTTTCCAATGATTAAATTGCATAATTAATAATAGTCGAATTAATAATTGGCCATATGTGTGTTGTCTGTAGAGGAGAATTTATTTTCATATAGAAAATCTACACTTCATGTCATTTGATGAGGGCCAGCCAAAGTTTTACATATAACTTTAGGTGCTTAATGAAAAAAGTGCTGCTGTTTGATGGCTTTGGGGACTGAATGGAGATTCTCGTACCAATAAATCAAAAAGTCCTAAAGAAAAATAATGCAATAATCCACTGGACGCTGGATGTTACTGTTATTTGTTCACAGGGTAGGGTGTTCTTAGGCATGACTCAAAGGAAAGAGCCTAAAACCACTAACTCTCTAACTAAAGCTTTTATTAAAAGGTGGCCAACATGTGATAAAACAGACAATATTTTAGTAAACCATTTATTATTAGTAATAATCAACATTCTGCCAATAAATGTAGGGTATGCTATATTAGTATATTGCTAAGTAACCATAGACTGCTAAAAAAAACATAAAGGCTCATCACTATATACTGCAGTAATTTCATTAACTTTAAAAATGTAAACAAAATAATAATAATAATAATAATAATAATAATAATAATAATTGTATTTATGTAGTGCCTTTACTGAAAGCTCAAAGCACTTAACAAGCATTATGTTTGAGCAAATTGAACTATTATGCATTACAATTAAAAATTCTATTAGAATGAAATAAACAAAGAAGCAAAAACAAGAAACAAGAAAATTAGCAGCAGTACGCATCCCTAAAGAGGTGAGCTTTAAAAAGAGATTTAAAGGAGTTCAGACTGTCTGCTGCTTTCCAGGAAGCTTGATCACCTAGAGACCGGTGATTGGTCAATCACACAGCAATACTATTGGTAAATAATATAGTATAACAAAACAATAAACATAGGATATGTTAATATATTACTTTATAATCACCAAATTATCACTCCGAATCTTATACAATCTAACAGTGGCCCTCCTCCAAGGTATCTCAAATAGCTTCATGCTCCCTACACAGTGCGCTAACTAGGAATTTAAACACCACAACTAAAAAAAACAGCCATTTGGAATGGAGCTTATTTGAATCCAAGATTATTCCGGCAACAGCACAAACCTTCATGACGTTACACTGTAATACAGTGAGGCGGTCATAGATCTATATTGTGTATTTTACAATGCCGTTAAATGCTGCTCAGCCAATCAGATTTTAGGACTAGAACTGTTTTAGAATGAGAGTTTAGTTACAAGGTATAATATGAGTGTTATTATCTAATCAACTCTGAGCACAGCGGGCTTGTTCAGCTTTCCATAAACATGATCGGATCACGTTCAGATTTCACTTGAACATATAAAAAGCTAGTTTTAAACACACCCAGATTACAAATGGACATTCAGAGGTGGTCAGAGACGGTTCTTTAAAGTATAAACAAAAGGAATAAAGTTAAAAAAAAATATTCCTAAAGCCAGCTTTATCCCCAAACTACGAGCTTTCTTGCACTATCGGCCTATAAATGTGTCCAAGCTGAGTTTGTCGACTCATATCAAAGCAAAAAGTAGAGAACGAATGTGTTAATGTGCTTCTCTATGCAGGTAGAGAAACACAAAAGTATGAGCTCATCTGCTGACATGTTTTAGTAAAGAGTGCGAATGGGACCCAGCCGAGGTTGATCCAGAAACAATCCGGACACTAAGCAGGCTTATACTGTGACTTCGTTGAGATCTCTTTGGAAACCCAAGAGGAGAAATACAGATCACAGTAGTTTTTCAGTAGAAACGTACGAGCAGCTAAATCTGATCTCATGGTTTCCAGGAGAAACTACAGCCGCATTAAGAAGATCTCTTTTTAGATGTTTTTTCCTATATGGGCGGTATTGACTCCAAATAAGCGCTCAGCATGTGCGAGCACTCAAGGTTGGCTTTTTGTTCTCAGCGTTCTTATTGAAGAGTAGAATCCAAGGGAAAAAAAGGGAGATGTGAAAACAAAAATAGAGGAGAGGCAGGGGAGGAGGATGTTAACCTAAAATAAAAGGTCAGGCAGCGCTTGAGAAACTAGGAACTTTCTCTCCAGCAAAGCAGGGCAGTAATCTGGAATACATAAACAAACACCACACAGAGAGGAAGCAATACAGACGTAAGGAGAGAGAGAGAGAGAGAGAGAGAGAGAGAGAGAGAGAGAGCTGTAGGGGTGGGCAAAATTATGTTATTGCTTTTGTGATAAACGACGTCACAATAGTCGTCCTGTATTTAAAGGATAAAATCAGTTTCAAACTACTGCACCAATCACAAACAGTATAGACACATCCTAAAACAATTATAAGTGCAACACAGCAGGTCAGTTTCATGAACAGTTAGATGACTCGCTCAGTAAAATAAAATATTTTGTTCACTGTATGCAGCAGTTCAAGTAAAAGATTATATGTGCTGAACTGTCATATTAGCTAGCAATAGATGAGCTCAAATAAACAAACATTACTCACTGCTGTCACTTATTTTCATGGATTTGTTCTTAACCTAACTGATGGACATGTGATCACATTCTGTTTGTTGTATATATATATATATATATATATATATATATATATATATATATATATATATATATATATATATATATATATCAGATGATAATGTTGGCAAAAACAAATTTAAAGAAGAATATTGGTGCAAATAAATGAATAAATTTAGATAATGTAATAGGTTCAATCCAAGCAGTTTGTTTCGTAGAGGTAGGAATCAATATAGGCCCATGATCTGATATTACTGTGATGAGTATTGTAATAACAATTGCAGTATATTGTTTATTAAACTTTTTAAAATGTAAGCTGTACAGCCAGTTGTATAGTTTTGATTAAATGACTGTGTTGTTTACTGTTAATTATAAGCATTTTCATGTCTTTTCAGTTTGCCTTGGTGAGGATAAGCTTTATTTTGTTTTTCTTAGTGTACTGTCTTGAGTGTTGGTGTACTTTGTTTTGCACAATGATCCTTCAGGGAAGGGGAGGGAGGGGTTGGGGGAAGGGGGAGAGGAGGCGAGTGAAAATAATACTGTTATACTGTTATACTGTGAAAATAATAATTTACCAAAATCAATAAAACAATTGTTCACAAAAAAAAAAAAAAAAAGCTGCACAGCCAGACGATTGGAGTTCGAGGTTAAGTGTGTGTTGGCCATGCAATGGACTGGCAACCTGTCCATGGTGTATCCCAACTTCGCCCGATGATGCTGGGATTGGCTCCAGCTCTGGTGGAAATTTATAAGAAAACTCTGCACTGTTATAGTCACTGTCATTGACTTCCATACATCACAAAGTAATGCAATTCCTCCTGCTTTAATCAAATATTTTTTTTATTATTCTAGTACCAAAAGTTTGATTGGTTTTTGCTGTCAACAGCAAATTGGCTGCTGTGATTGTGAGTCAACGCCATCGCCATATTGGTCAACTTGTCATAATTCTGAGAAGACTGGACTGAAAGCCTGAAATGGATCCTCAAAGCCTGAATACCTGAGTCATGGGGACATACAAGCCATCACACAATCCAGACCTGATCTCGGAGAATTATCTTCCACAGGTAAGACTGAACAATTGTTTATTTTTGTTTATGGTCATTATAACACTACATTGAAAGCTAATTAGTTGGCCATCGAAGTCAGACTATTAATGGCTAATGTTAGTGATAATGTTAGTTAGCTAGGAAAGCTGAGACTGAGATTTGATCAGGAGATTTTTATATCAAAAGTTGGCCAAGTCACTCACATGTTATGAATCTGACTATTTTGTAGCTTTGCATTTATTTACATATATTAAAGTATATAAGGAAGTTATGCAAACACAAATATGACAAATATGTGTTTTTACAATTTCAATTATTTTCCACTATCTGAGTAATTCAGTTCATGTGAGCCTAATGCTGATACACACTGCTCTCTACAGCCTTTAGCAGCAATTATAACGGAGATTCAAAGTAACTTTAAAAAAAAAAAATTGTAGTACTGAAAAACAATTGAAAACAGCCCCGTCCCCCATTTATTTGTATTTATTACAATATAATTGATGCACTGATGTATTGCAGCAATGGGACGGATCAGCCATTGCAGCGTCTATGTATATTATATATGTCTATTGTTGACAGCCTCTCTATGACAGCAATAAATCAGTGGATATGACTGAAATGGATTATTATAAGGGTAGGGCACAGTTAGTTTATTAAACAGCAGCACGTCACCTGTGTCCAGTCTTTATTGCAATGTCTTTAATATTTAGCTTCAGACTCACATGTCATATATTTTATGGTTATGTGACGAGAGGTTTTAAATGTGGCAGTGTTGTTTACAGCTCAGGTGCACTCCTTTAAAAGATCACTGTTTTACAGTCTTTTGTTTTGAAATCAAATTTGGACTTTTCTGAGCTGTAGTGTCAGTATATACTAGTAGCAGTATGTATATGATTGAAATGGTTCCTCATTATTATGGGGTGGGGCGCATTTAGTTTACTAAACAGCAGCACAAATGCATATAAAACAATAAATTATGCTTTAGTGTAGAGATGGACCGATTAGCGGTTTTTGAGGCCGATTCCGATTGCCGATCACCTTTCAGTGCGATTGTCCGATAGCCGAAACCGATAATATTTTTAACAAAATAAGCAGTAAATAAACAAATTAAATCAAACAGATAATCGCCAATACTGCAATCATTAAATTTAGACAATTCATTTAAAACTAAAAAAGTAAATTAAATAAATGCAGTCAAAACTGCAGTCATTAAACGCAAACTTTGGGTTATTTTTAACAAAAACTTGCGTTCATTAGATGTAGATCTTGAATTACTGCTGCTGTTCTGTTGGTACCCATCAGATCTGGTCTGCATGGTTCTCTGGGTTGTTTGTTTTGTGCTAGCTCTGCTGTTTGCTGATACTCACTGTATTCAGCCACGTGCAGTGCTGTATCAGATTACTCATTTTACAAAACGTCCTGGATCAGTCTCAGTATCACATACGGTAACAAACTGCCAGACGGACAGCACATGTCGTGAACGCAAACTGTTCTCACGCTTTAGTCAGTTTGTCGAAAATGAAAGCATATGTATTTCCACCTAGTGGTTCAGATAGGAATTGCAACCTGACCGGAGGGGGTTTCAACGAAACGCTAGCTGGAAATTAAGCTCATTTGTTTAACGCCATAGATCGGCTCTCGGGATTGGCTAAATTGGAGAAATATCGACCGATCACCGATCGCATATTTTGATTAAAAATCGGCCGATACCGATAAATAGCCAATCGATCTTTCCATCTCTACTTTCTTGTTATCAACATGTTCCATTGACCAGCACAAGCCAGTCAAGTTAGTCAAGGCAGTAGATCAGCTTGGCTGTTTGACCAATAAAGAGTACGTTTTAGCTTGAAATGGGCGGTTTTACTAGTCACTTAGTCTAACCAAGCTGGTCCAAACAGCTTAACCAGTCAAACCAGTTGACCAGCACAGACCATGTTTTTGGCTGGTCTACCACTTTGACCATCTTAGATCATGAAGATCTAGCTAATGACCAATCAAGACCCGCTTAGATTATTTTAAACAGATTAACCAATAAAAGTTGGCGCAGGAGAGTCTTATTTATAGTTATGGACACTTTATTAGAGTGTGTTTGATGCTTCTAATACAAGACAGCCAGTCGAGGGAGAGTCTGATACGTTTCCCTTACAATAAGCTCATCGGCCACTGTTAACGTTAGCTAACGTTCCTCTGGCCGTTGCTTAGTAACAAGAGACTCTCAATGAACTCCGGTAAACATTAAACTGATGTGCGGATTTAGAGGCTTCCTAGATGAGTGTCTCTCTGGAATTCCATGTTTAGGATTTGGTCAGTGAAACATAACCAGAAACATATTGTGATGTAATTTAACACATTATCACATCCGATAAACTAGTGATTGTCATATCGCCGCCCACCTTTACACATGTGCACTAGTATATCTGAGTTAAATAAGGGTGTCAAGCTCCTCTTTTTAATCCTGCTTCTTTACAGCGAGCCGATTGGTCCGTGACAGACATCATAATCAATCTGTCCAATCAGCTGCTCTGACATGGTGACATTTCCTCCCAAACAACTATGTCATGGCACTCCAAAGCCACCACACACGCAAACACAAACGCAGACACGCAGGGACCTCATTAGCATGCAACATAATCGCTTCCTAATTATTGGCCTGATTCTCCAGATGGTCAGCGCAGCCAGACGCACACACACACACACACACACACACCAAACACCGAATCGTCCATACACTGTGAAAGCAGAAAGCATTTAATCCTACCTGTGTTTCCTTGGCCTCGTCCTTGACTTAGATTCACTCAAAGCTGTGTGATATCACTGTAGCAGTGTACAGTATTACAGTCTTTCAGTCTCAGGTCACACTTCTCACAACCTTTTTAATATTTATTGTCAGACTCACATTGTTTAACTCCGGTTATGTGACACCTCAGTGTTAATAGTTTCTTGTTTTGGGGGCTTGACAGGAGAGAGGTTTTAAAGGTGGTAGTATGTGTTGTTATAGTTCAGGTGCACTTCTTTATAATGTCACAATCTTTAGTTTTTTCATAAAATTTGAATTTGAAAATGCAGCTTCAGTTGCTTTTGCTAGTGCTATTATTTTGGGATACTCATTGGACTGGGTTGAGGGGTGTACTCAGGTTGAGTGACTGTATCAGCTTGGCGGTGTTACGAGTCTTGACTTTGCTTCTCCCAAAAGGCGTGCTAGTTTTACACATATTAGAGATGGAAGGATCGATCGGCTATGTATCAGTATCGGCCGATTTTGAATCAAAATATGTGATCGGTAATCTGCCGATATTTCTCCAATGTACCCGATCCCAAGAGCCGATCGATGGCGTTAAACCAGTGAGCCTAATTTCTGTATTTACAGCTACAGTTTCATTCAGGAAGAGGAGACCTCCTTGAAACCCCCTCTGGCCAGCTCCCTGCAATTCCTATCTGAACCACTAGATGGAAATACATTCCCTTTCATTTTTGCCTCACGAGAACCGTTTGCGGTGTTCACTGCACGCGCTGACAGACATGTCGTCTGTCTGGCAGTGTTTCACTGTATGTGATGCAGACTCATCCAGGACATTTTTAAAATTTGTAAAATCAGCGTGTCTCGTTGAGAAACCAAGACATTTAACTCTACTAATATGATTTGGCACTGCACACAGCTGAATACAGTGAGTACCAGCAAACAGCAGAGCTAGCATGCACAGCTAGCACAAAACAAATAACCCAGAACACCATGCAGACCAGATCTGACCAGTACGAACAGAACAGTAGCAAGAATTCAAGATCTACATTTAATGATTACAGATTTTCGTTAAAAATAACCAGAGTTTTTTACTGCTTTTATTTAATTAGTTTTTTTGTTTTAAATTAAGGGTCTAAACTGAATAATAGCAGTATTGGGGTTATTTGTATGATTTACTTTGTTTATTTACTGTTAATTTTGGTAAAAATATTATGCTGTTTTACATGAGCTCGTTAAAAATGGTAATAAAGTTTTGACCATGTTTCATGACTTGCTAATAACATGTAGCCCTGCTGTGGCATACAACCCGCCCTCGATCAGTATCGGCTATCGGTCGATCGTGCTGAAAGATGATCGGCGATCGGAATCGGCCTCAAAAACACTGATCGGTCCATCTCTAACACATATGGTCAGATATGCTCAACAACAGCTAGACTGATGACACATTTTCAGTCATGTAGAACCTGAAAATATGTGTATCCTTACGCCCGTTGTATATCACAATATTTATAATTAATATTAACATTATAGAGGCTATTTGGACTAAAGGTAGTGTTGAGATCAGCAAGGCCCAATTTTGGCTTGAAGACTTGTGTTTGTTCTTTGTTAATATTAACATTCCTCAGAAAGGACCATGACCCATGATGCATATTCAGACCACTGCTGATATTGACAATGCATTCAAACATTCAGTGCCATTTCATACTATTGATACTTTTTTAATTCTTCATGTAAAGATGTTAACACAACTAATTTATCCACTAATGCGCTCATTAGCATATCAAATATTGTATTGCTGAAAGTATTTTTCAGAAATTTATGTAAACGTGTATATGAAACAACCAAGATAAGGTATAGCTCATGTCTTTGATGAATGTTAGGATGTGCTGTATATTACTGGGTCACTGTTAATCTCTTCAGAACATGCAGAATGAGGCCATTTTACATAAAATGATTTGGTTCCTATTTAAGCTGCAACAGGCTGAATATTTTGTTAATTCAGTACATGCCAGCTGTTCAGTCTGTCATCGTCTCTGTCGGAACAAGTCCCATTTTTAACCATTTTTTAATATAATTAAAAGAAAATGTCAGTTATGCTTTACATTGTGTGTACATTTCCTGATAAATGGACCAAAACTATTGTACAAAAACACCTGTTTACACTGAGTTACATAAAAAGTATATGTTTTTTTCTATTGTAAAGTTGTTATTTTGTATTATGTTAACTAGTTTTTTTATTATTTGAGGCAACAGAACCGTGTAGGTATGAAGCATTGTGATAGTTAACTTGGTATCAGTACAAACGTTAAAACTCTGCTATCATTAAAAGTGTATCTCATGCCTGTTTTCAGAATTTCTTTCTATTTTTGGGTTTCAGCTTGTTGCTGCCATTGCAGTCTGGATCATAGGGCGCCACTGTTTATCTGCCAGCGAGAAGCCTCAGCAAACATTACAAAACGCTGGGCCAATGACACCATCCTGTCGCTCAGTCTGTTTGTTTTAGACTCTGCATAACTGAAAGTTCAGAAGGTACCCAGGCCAGACTACTCGATTTGGAAACCGCCAGGGTTCGTTCCCAAGGCCAAAGGGGCATGAGTGAGAAAATCCGTCCTCTAACAGGGTAAGACTGCTGTGATCAGTCCCCAGAGAGAACCCGCAGGCCAGCCTGGGAGCCTTTTCCCATGGAAAATGAAAAAGGAATATAAGGCAGAAATGCCTGAAATATCTTTATTGCAGGGTGAGGAAATACCCCACTGGCCTTAAGTGAGAGTTTTATAGGTCACACTCGCTGAGAAACCTCTAAATGCATGTGTCTGTGACTGTGTGTGTCAGGGCAAGTGCGTAAACAGCATTCCAGCTTAACACCCCGTGTGCCGAGATTCACTCTGACAACCCTATCCGCACACATACGCACGCACACGCACGCACACGCATATGCATGCACTCCACATACGGAGCTGCGGCTAAGTTTACACGTCTTCCAACCTACATACGTTCCAGAGGCTCTCAACACCAAGATCCTGCCAAACTGTAGCGATATCGGAAACGGTGCCATGGGAATCCAATAAATACACATTTAATAATGAAAACACACCAACGTACGTATTTAGCATGACTGATATAAACATTTTTGGCAACAATAACTAGTTACCAGGGCTTATTGTTCCCTTCACTTTAAATAAGAACCATATTTAACAACTGGAGTGAATCTAAAGTAGCTATATGGTGCAAGCTATCTAAACACAATTGAAAAATGCAGTTGTAAGCAAAGCTTTGGGCGTACCTGAGACAAATGACATGTACTATTGATTTTTTTTAAGTGAAATAAGTTCACACTTAAAACACTCTGGGAATTTTTTATGCACATATTGGTTTTTAATGTAAGTACCAGGCGCTTTTCCAAGCAAATTTCAACCATTTCTTTCGGTCCATTCCTCCATTCATTCACACACAATGTATAAGGCAATTGGCATCTTTAAATTTTGTCAAAAACATGGATAAAAAATAAACTGTTGCTCTAACAGCAACATTATTATTGCATGAATATGGGTATTGAATCATTATATCATTTAAAATAACCCCATTCAACGTGTTCTGAAGAGAAGACTGATTTTTTTTTAGTTCTGTTTAACAAATTGGAAAATAAACCCACAAAATATAAAAAAAACATAACTTTTGTACAGGCTTTTGTTACAAACTTTTGTTAAAAATGAATTAAACTAAACAGTAATTGTGCCTTAAAATGTGCTGAAACATGCTCTCTTTCCAATTAACCAATAAAAAGTTGGGTCAGGAGAGTCTTATTCATAGTTGAGGACATAACTAGTTATGGGCACAACTTTAGTAGGGTATGTTTGGTGCTTCTGTATGAGGCAGCCGAGAGAGAGTCTGATAAGTTCTCTTTATAATAAGCTGATCAGCCTCTGTTAGGGTTCGTGTTAGTTAAATTCATAAAACTTGAGCAGAGGTGACCAAAGATTTGCATATGACTCTAAATGGATAAGTCGATTTTAAAACCTATTTCTACTGTAACCCCAACCCTACACGAAAGCACGCAGCAGCTTCTCCTAGCCTGGCAAAAACATTCTTTCACGTCTAAATACATGTGTTCTACTTATTTATGATTATGTCAACAACTGCTGGAACAACTGCACTGCTGGAACTTGGGAGATATTACAAGTGACTCTTCTGTGGTATCATATAACATTAGCCCATGACCAGGCCCTGACACCACAGCGTCATCTGATGCAGCTGACCAAGAGAGGAAGAGAAAATAGAAGAAAAGAGAAAACAGAAGATAGGTGTGTCCATGAGGGGTTGTTCCTTTCATAGTTTTCTTTTATGTCCATTGAAGCAATTGACTCTACCTCAATAGACAGCAGCAGGTGACTGACTGAAATATCCCTGACTCAGCCAATCAAATCAGCGGACAACAAGAATATATTAGCACATATGAGTACTTACATACAGTATACATACATTATATTATATTATATTATATTATATTATAATGCTCCCTGTGCTTGAGTGGGTTTCCTCCAGGTACTCCGGTTTCCTCCCACATATCCAAAGACATGCATGATAGATTGCCCATAGGTGCAAGTCAGTGAGTGTAGTCTATGTGATGGACTGGCAAACTGTACATGGTGTACCCCGTCTTCACCCGATGATGCTGGGATTATATTATATATTATATTATATTAACATGACAGTCGCTTGTCAATAGCTGTTACAAATAGCAGAAACCTGCATAGGCTTGTGGTTCTTGTACAGTATTTAAAGACCTAATTGGTGCTTTATTGGCTGGATAACCTCACTGTGGAACTGTTTTATCAGTAAAAACAGTAGCTGTCAGGTCCGAATAGCAATATAAATTAAGCCTTTTGCCTGCTGTTCTTAGTCATGGCTGTTAACTGAGCTTTTTGGACTCAAGCTGCTTTCCAGTATAAAGGGATGAAAGAGTGCTTACCAGACACTCAGTGTTTCTACAAAATAAAGCCTCTTAGAAGTTCAAAAAGGTCTTTGCAGTTCGTTTGGTCTGAAAAATTGTGCTCTGAGCAAGTTTTTTCCAAGAAACTCAGCAGCAGAAAAAGGGAGCAGACTAAAAGAAGGCCGCTTTAACCTATTCAGTTCAACCCAAGGACACTTGACGAGACTGAAATCTTAACAGTATCAGCAGATAATTGACTAAAATTGCTGTTCCACTCCAATATTTAGAATTTCAAACAGTTTGCACACAGAGAAATCTGACCTCTGCCTTTAGCCCACACTGCAGTGCAGTGACACCCACACACCAGGGGGCAGTGAGCACACTTGCCCAGAGCAGTGGGCAGCCCTAACCACAGCGCCTGGGGAGCAGATGGAATTAGGTGCTTTGCTCAAAGGCACTTCACTCGTGTCCTGTCGGTTCGGGGGATCGACCCAGCCCTCTTCCAGTCACAAGGCTCGTTCCCTAACCTTCCTAACCTCCAGCCCACCACTGTCATCACAAGCCTAGCTTCTTAACCTCCAGCCCACGACTGTCATCACAAGCCTAGCTTCCTAACCTCTAGCCCACGACTGTCATCACAAGCCTAGCTTCCAAACCTCTAGCCCACGACTGCCATCATACTCAATGATGTGTATATTTCACTAAAGCAGAGTGGAGCGTTTGGTTGATGCTGGGTCACTAAGCTTCATGTGTAAACCTACTCAAAGACTGCGTCTGTACCAGCATTGGCAGATATGCACGTGAATAATATCATATATTGGCATCTTCCTATATCAGGGCATCCCTAATTCAAGCTGTTGCTCTCTCTCTTTCTCTATCTTTCTCTCTCTGTCTCTCACATATACACAGGGGTTGCACGGGCCAAGCAAGCAGTCAGCTACAAACAAAAGAATGCAAGCAGTGTCCTCCAAGATTGACATAAAACTAGTAATATAAACTAAGCCTTTTGCCTGCTGTTCTTAGTCATGGCTGTAGTTTACAGCAGAGTTGATGTCTGAAGGGTTTTATGCCTCTGACAGTTCCCCCACAGAATATACCTGGAATTTATAGACAATGACCTTGAGCTTGCAATGAGCTTGCAATGAGCACAGACCTGTGCAGTGACTAAATCAGTGGATCACAGAGTGATGTCACCATGACAGAGCACAAAATAATAAAATGCTTACCTGACGTGTCCCACATGTTCAGCTCGATCCGGTGTTTGTCGATCTCAAAGCTCGCAGTGTAGTTCTCAAACACTGTGGGCACGTAGGTCTGGAACAACACAAGCAAACAAATGACTTGGATCGGGCCAGCATGTGCTGTTATACGTGGAGGCTGGAAATCACTTTGCATCCTTCTTTACTATAACTTATATAGTAACAACAAGAGGACAGAAAAAATCAGGCCAAGAAACATCTCCTCGAGTGCTGAGTTCCTCATAGAACTGTGGTGCAGTGTCTTCTTCTCGGTTTAGGATCATTTGGGTCTGAATGCTGAAATCGCTAAGCCTTAAAACAGAGCAACAGTAACCCAGCAGGCGCTTTCCCTTTAAATTGCATACATACGTTTCATGGACAGCCAATGAAGTTGGTGTAGTTAAAGGAAAATTTCCACAGATTCAGCATGAATGGCTCGTTATGACGTAAACAATCATTCAGAGTGACCTCGTGAAGTTGGGAGTTCCTCAGAATCTGACATGATGGTCGCTTGTCAATTGTTGTTTGTAACAAATAGCCGAAACCTGCATACACTGTAATGAATTACTGTAAATTTACTGTAGCTATACAATAGTATGTTACTGTTTTTTTTATAATAATTGTAAAATACTGTTAAAGAATCACACAGTGTATGTGAATTAACAGTAATGCAGTCGGTTGAGCAATAACAGCAAATAACTGTAATTTATCACTATAATACAGTATTTTCTGACAACGTTTTGAAATATGCACCATCATCCCTTTACAGTCCAGTCACTATCCATCAAAATCATACTGTTGATTACAAAGTAATGTTTCTTTTTAATGATAACCCTTTTTTATTAAACTGTTTAAACTGCTTCTACTCATTTAAGTGAGTATATATATGATACGTGCAATGGGAGGGGGCAGCCTATTTGGTTCAGCTGAGTTAAGATTCTTTCAGCTCATTTAGTCAGTGCAGGAAGTGCCGGGCAGCTTGTATTGTGTTCATTCATAAAATAAAGAAAGATAATCTAAATCGGTTCTCAGACGAGGAGACGCGAGCTGGTGCATTTACAACTGACACGTTTGGACTGTAGCTGTGGCGGTCCAAGTGAAACTCAAGAAAAAGGTAGCTGTTAACGTCGCATCTCCTGATGTTTGCAGAGATATGGTTTTGTCAGTATAATTATTAAACTTTGAAGATATAAAATGTTGTTAGAAAGGTCTGTTTAATTTAGTGACTAAATTTAGCAAAGAAACTGTAGCTTGAACAGTGTTAGCTAGTTAGCTAGCTAGCTGGCTGGCTAGTTGGTTAGTACCATAAATACGCAGCTATTTTACTGTTATATACTGTAATTCAATTTACAGTACAATACTGTTCAAATAAGTTACAGTAGATGCTCTGTAAAATAACGGTAAAATACTGGTGTCTCTGCTGCAGTGTAGGCTTGTGGTTCTTTTACAGTATTTGAAGACCTAACTGGTGCTTTATTGGCTGGATAACCTCAACGTGGAACTGTTTTATCAGTAAAAACATTAGCCGTCAGGTCCGAATAGTAATATAAACTAAGCCTTTTGCCTGCTGTTCTTAGTCATTGTTGTAGTTTACAGCGGAGGTGATGTCTGTAGGGTTTTATGCCTCTGACAGTTCCCCCACAGAATGTTCTCACATATGAAGCTACGAAATGACTTAAGTTTGGGGGAAGGACCACGCCCATACTCCTCCTCTCGCTCGCGTTACATGCCCTATATAAACCACTCCTCTGCTCTCGCCTTCTCATGACAAAATCCGCACCCCCCACAGACACCACTCCCTCACTTCCAACTCCTACTCACTCTTTGCTTAGCAAGGGGAGGCCTGGCTTCAAATCTCAGCAGCCGAAGCCACCCAGAACTCCAGCCTAAGAGTTCCGCTTCCTTGCCCTGCCTTAAGTGGCCGCACTTCACAATAATATGGTTGTAAATGCACTGCCTGATGCCTGAGGATAACTTTGAGAGAAGTAAAATGTTTTGTGATTGTGATTCATGATTTGTGATTCATGCCAGGAGTTGATTCAAAACAGTTCCAAAGGAAAACCATTATAAAGATATAATCTCAGACAGTACGTGTAGGGTCACTTGTCATTTTGGGTAATGAATAAAATGACTATATTTCTGTTATATTTCTGGATAGCACAATTCTCCTGGTTTCTATCGATTCCCAGTGGTTCCTCTCACCCCTGTAAAGAAATTAAAGTTCCCCTTTAGTAGCACTGCTTTTGGCAAAGTTGTAGTTTCAAAGTGAGCAGAGATAATAGCTGTGATCTCAAAACAACTACAGTACTCATGTATCAGGGCTAACACAACTCTGGGCAGACAAAGGTACAAGAGACCAGAACAAGTAATGGTGCAAAGAATTGAGTTTATAACTAAGAGCTATAAGAGAAATGTTACCCTATAAAGCGTGTTTGTGATTTTTTAATAACCTGACTGGTTACTCTATGCCCACTATTTCATGTTCTTTCAGTGTATATTTAAAAAAAAATCTCCAAACTGAACAAAAAAACCATTGACACCTCAACACAACCACACACAGACCAATACTCCCGTCCTGCTGAACGCTGTTGAAAGACTGACCATCAGGGCCTCCTCCTCACCTATCACCAGCTAGCTCTCCTGTTTATTTGTGCCAACTGCTACACCCTCACTTACATCAGTGTGCCATCCTGATGCACCAGCATTGAGATAGGATGGGACTGTTTCAGCTCACTCTCACTTTTCTTAAAGACTCGGTCAAAGACTGCCTCTACCTGTGCAGTTTCTAAAGCTTTTAACTTCCAGACTTCAAACAGAGGTTCTCTTAGCTTTTTTTTGGTATTTAACTTACTAAACTTTAAATACTGTTTGACCAGAGGAGGAGGAGCTTTGGTTCCCCCCAAGGTTTCTTCCTCCAGTCTTGAGGGAGTTTTTATATATATACTCACTACCAGTAGGATCACTTTAGAATTTCATTTTATGCAATTTTCATGCAATTCACAAACAATATTGTCCATTTCACAACTAATTGAAGTGTATCAGATTATTTTTAAAGAATAAAAATGTTTGTATTAAAGTCTATTTTTGTATAGAGGCTTATTTTGCATATAGTCCTATTATCAGCAATTCTCAGTCCTCTGTCTAAATCTCCTGGTACGGCCGCCAATCCAAGTTAAGGATGTTATTGGGCTAATTGGTTGTTAGGACACTCTTGCTCAATTGTGATGCACAGCTGAAAATCATTCTACTAATAAGTGAGTATAAAAGGGAACAACATTCTAGATTAGTTTAGTATCTGAAGCATCAGCAGTTGATGGCTTGCTGACAGACTCAAAATGGCCAGAAAGAAATAACTTTCTTTAGAGACCCGTCAGTCCATTGTTGTGTTAAGGAAGAAGATACTACATTAAAAACAAGAACATTTCACTGTAATCCCAAACTTTTGAGCGGTAGTATATATATATATATATATATATATATATATATATATATATATATATATATATATATATATATATATATAGTAACTGTCTGTTCTCAAACTTCTGTAAAGCTGCTTTGCGACAACATCGTTGAAAAAGCGCTTCATAAATAAACTTGAATTGAATCCTTAAAGGGCAATTCCACCAATTCTTCAAAATTTTCTGTATGTTTCTGTATTGTGGTCTGCTGATTTTGCTGATCACTCAAACCCACCCAGTGTTGCATAATGCCCATTATGTCCTCTGCTCACATACAGACACCCTGCAGTTGTCATCCTGGAATGTGGGAATGTCAATGCTGTGTTGAGCTCGGACATAGAGACAAGCACAATGTTGGTAAAAGAGTGAGCCTAAATGGACAGTTCTTATGTTACGTTGTCATTAAAGGGGACTTCCACCATTTTTTTCTAAAAAAAAAAAGTACATCAAATTGGTCAAAAATGGTTAATTTGCCAGACATATTTCTTCCCAGAGATGGCAACAGGAGCCAGTGTCTGTTTGTCTTGGGGACTATTTGTCCCCAAGACAAATAGTCCCCAAGACATGTCTTGGGGACTATTGTGTATCTCTCCGCCATGAATGGATTAAAACGAGTTGATAAAAATACATCCTATACCAAACTTTTATTACAACAAACTTTTATAGAAACCGAGCTGAACACTCACAACCACTGCATGCAATTTCCTTATGTGAGGGAGCTTTTAGAGGTGTTACACTCCCAACAGACACCTGGTTCCATTCACCACCACTGTGAACAGTTCTGACAGTAAGTTTCTTCACATGTCACTCTGAATGATATTATTTACATCATGACGATTTATTCATGCCGAAATGTGTGTACAATTCCATGATAGTAATTACGAGGAAATTTTGAAAAACCGGTTGGGCTCCCCTTTAAAAGGACAAGTCTCTCATACTGTCTCCCAGAGCGGAGTTTCTCAGGCGGCTATAGCGCTGGTGCTCAGACTACCCGCAGTCACTGGTACCCCGTAGTTTAAAACTATCCACTTGTATAATATGTCCAGAGAGGACTACAGGTCATATCCCTTAATCTCCAAGTTTGCTCACCTCGGGGTAGTTGTCTTTGGCGAACACGTGCAGCAGCGCCGTTTTGCCACACTGAGTGTCGCCCACCACCACGATCTTACAGCGGCTGCCCTGTCCTTCCATCACCGCCTAGAACTCCGCCGTACTCGGCCAGGACACCAACCACCGTCCGCTCAGTGACCGGGGTTGAGAAGGTGAGTGGGAGAAAGTGTGGGGGCAGTCCTGAGGGGGTGAGGAAGAACAGTGGGAGAGGCAGGAACCGAGACGGGTGGAGATAGAGAGAGATAACGGAGAGCAAGCGAGACAGAGAAAGGGGGGGAGGAAGAGGGGAAAAGGTAAAGAGAGTAGTAGAAAAAGAGAAAGAGAGAGAAAACGAGTGAGTGAGAGTGTGGAGGAGTACGAGAGTGAGCGCGCGCAGTCTTTTCGGTTCTCACGGTGACACCTCGCTCTCTTTTGACACTTCGCGTCTTCAGTCTGGCGTGTGGGTCGCGCCCCGCCCCCTGATCTGAATAGCCACACCCACAGTACGCTCGGCGTCCAATCAAATCCCCAGACGGTCCTCATCTCCCGCTTTTGTTCTCATTCATTCCTTTGTGTGGAGCCGTATGGAGGCTGTTCATGACTGGCCACTTTCTCTGAGCCCCAGACAAACATGATTCAGGTATTGGAGGTTATTTTATTGATGTAGATAAAAGAAAGCACTTCAGCTAAAAAAAGAGAATTATATTTCTTTCTAAACTGACCAAACTATTTTGTACATTATAATTATTTTGTCATTTATTTGGCAGGGTTCAATACGTGCGCCCCACAATACGCTTCCTGGACCTAATCATAATTATTTTCTTATGTAAAGTGAAACTGTTTTATGCATAATTTAAAGTTTAACGTGTCAACAAAGTTATTCACAGTGGTTTGGTGTTCCATTCTAGAGAAACTTACAGTCAGAACAGTTTACTACAATGGTGAATGGAACCAGACGTCCACCTCCAAAAGCTCCCTCACAGAAGTTATTGCATAAAATTGATAAGAATATGCTGCCTGATGCCCGAGACATTGTTATTTATTTTATTTTTTTGATGACGTTTTAGCTTAAAATATATTCCCATCCATTTTTTATCTATTCACGGTGGAGGGATACATGTTCCAAGGCAAAATAGTCCCTAAAGAAAACTTTTTACATCAAACCAATCTGAATTACTTTTACATTTATATCTCAACCACCAGAATAGAAATTGTGAAAAAATGTGTGAAATTCCCCTTTAAGCATCCAGTTGCCATAAAAGGGGAACCATTTTTTTGATATTATTTTGTTTAAAAAATGCATAATTAAATGGTTGAGGGGTAAACAAAGTCAATCAGAGTGGTTTGGTGTGAAACTCTGTTTGTAAGAAACTTCTGAACAGTCAGATATCTGTATTGTTTGCAGTGGAAGTGATGGTAACCAGACATCTGAAGAGATTAGTGCCTGTGAAAGCTCCCTTACAGGAACGTGAAATGGTTAGACATATACTGTCTAATGTCAGACGCATTGTTTGTGGTACGGTTGCCTTAAATGTATTTTAATCCATTTAAATTAATCCATTATTGTTGGAGGGGTACAAAGAGTCCTCAGAGATGGATAGTAAATAAAACATTTGTGTTGTAGACTTGGCAACCCCTGGTTTTTATCACCACCACTGTATTAGTTTCTCTACACTTAAACACTTGACACCATCAGTTCTGCCGGGTGAAGATTACACCAGTCTTGTCTGCATGTCTGAGCGGAACTCGGCAGTGACATTCCCACGTTCCTGGATGACAACTGCAGGGGGTCTGTATGTGACCAGTGGACACAATGGACGTTATGAAACACTGGGACAGTTTGAGTGATCAGCAAAATCAGCAGACCTCAACTGGCAACAGCAGGTGGAAACTGGGGACTGGCACACACAACCCCTGGCTGAAATGTGCACCCGCTCCTCAGAGGACAGGGATAGAATAAAAAAGAACTCTTAAGTTACTGGTGTAATTTCTCACCTGACTAGTGCTGTTTTAAGGCAATGAATATGTAATCAATTCATAGAAAATAAATAAATAATGAAATACATGTGACTTATTAAACATATTTATATTAAATTGTATGTCGTGGCTGTACAAAGAAAACTAAGTAGCTCCAAAGTGATAACTTTTCAGGAGAGGACAAAAACTTTTTAAACTCCTAATAAAAGTTAATGAAACCAGAAGTAATTTTGGAGCATTTCTTTTGGCCCATTCATCATGAAATATTCATACAATGTACAAATGCATTAATATACATAAGACTACTATACTGAATTAACAATTCAAATAAATAAGTAAATCTAGAAAATATATTCTTTGGTGTAAGAAATAATCAATAAAAATTAATAAACAATCAATAAACAGTATGTCCATTTGTGGATGTGATTTTGTTTTTAGCTCTATTCTTCATGAGCAGAGCATCAGCAGGACGCTTAAAGAGAATAAAGTGCTTCTGCTGACAATAGGTTTGTCCTGTAATACATCTGATTCAGACAAAAGCCCCGGTATGTTATTGTGGGACTAACGATGGGCAATAAAAGAAAAGTTTTTCAGAACAAGAGAGCCTCTTCCAGTACAAAGGCTACCACGCCCTTACCAGCCCAACCCAGAGAACGATGGTCTCTTTAAATGAAGTCGTGATAAGCCTACTGTTGAGTTGCTCTCTGGGGAGAGATTGCTGGAATTTGTTCTTGATTGAACTGTTATAAAGTCTCTCTTCTATCCCGACCATCAGGATTTTCAGGCCTTTATTATACAGATTAAGCTGAGCTGCTTGGTTTGTCAGGTTAGGCTTAGATAGTTCTTATAACATAGGTGTACTTTGACACGTAGCATTATTTCATATGCAAACAAATTGCACTCATTGGTCAAATTAATAATATATATATCATTATAACATACAATGCACATTGAACATATTATATATAGAAACTTATATATGGTATACATTATATATGTGGGAGATATATTATATTATTATTGTTAGGCCTAGATATTACATTAGAAGCTGTTACATATGTCTACTACAGGTTCATTGTATATTTATACATACATACATACATACATACATACATACATACATACATACAGTATATATCATCGCTGTCCAATAAAAACATTTATCTCAATTTTTGGCAATTTTCATTTCTCTACATCATTTGAACACAACTACTGCCGTTTACATTGTATACAATGTCCATAATAAATGGACCAATAGAAATGCTTCAAAATCACTTGGAAATAATTCTGGTTCCATTGACTTACATTGAAAGTAAAGACTGTTTTTGGCCTCTCCTGTAAAGTTCCTATTTTAAAGATACTTGTTTCTTTGGACAGCGATGACATACTACATATAGGTGCTTATAAATTGTATATATCATTACTGCTATATTTGCATCACGTGAACATAGCTACTGTGATATACATTGTGTGCCATTTTCATGATGAATGGACCAATAAAAATCCTCCAAAATATCTCCATTGACTTACATTGGAAGTAAAGCCAGTTGCCATGAAGATACTTGTTTTTTGTTGGACAGTAAAAATATATTGGCACATATTAATACTTACATACATTAAATATCATATATGTGCGACAAATTATATTATATTATTATTGGTAGGCACATATGTCTAATACAGGTGGATTGTGTAATTACACATGTAATTATACATTTATAATGCAATACAATATTATTTTATACATGTTGTTCACATTTCCATGCACCTTAAACATTACAGTTTTATTGCAGCCAGTACTTTGTTCACACAGTGTGATGAATGAAAACAATTCAGACAATCCAAAACACATCACTTCATCTAAACACAGTGGAAGTACTGATATGGCATGCTCTGGAGTCTGCTGACTCATCTAACTGCCGATGTAAGTGAAGATTAAAGCAGCGCAGAGACTTTAGAAGTGTGCACAATCGCCTCATCTGTCTGTTTACAAGACAAAGTCTCCAGACTGGATGGAGTGCTTTACAATAGAACAAGACAATGACCCGAAACAAGAAAGAAAACTTGCAGACCAAACAGTGTTTAGAAGCAACTCGGGGTCTATGCAAATGAAGCTTGTATTTCACTTGCTGAACTCGAAAACTTTGGCCTGAGTGGATCTGCGATGTGACTGGTTTACAGATCCCTGTAGGGCACTGCCTCCAAGGCATCTGTGACCAAATATCAACTTTTTTGACATGAAAGATTCTAATGCAGTATTTAATCATTGTTAAAGTTTTAAAATGTTGTCTTCGCTCTCCAGCCTGCGGAAACTCAGCTGCAAAAATAGCCTGTTGTAAATAAACCGATTTTGTGATATCATGCAAACGAGCACAGTTATATATATATATATATCCATCAATTCAGCTAACATCTATCAGTCCAGACTGTCTTTTGAATCAAACGCACTAAAGACCATCAAGGGTGGGTATGTATATACCATCATATCTCCAAAATGGCAACTTTACAGGAGAGACCAAAAACATTCTAACTTTTAATGTAAGTCAATGGAACCAAAAATCTTTTCAAAAGATTTTGGAGCGTTTCCATTGGTCCATTTATCATGAAATTCTAAGACCATGTAAACGTCAGATGTCGGGGTCAAATAATGTAGAAAAATAAAAATTGCCAAAAATGGATATAGATGTTTTTATTCGGACAGCAACGCAGTCCAGGCTAGTGTGTTTTGCACTGGTGTGAGTGGATCAGCAGTGCTGCTAGAGTGTTCAAGAGAACAGTCCACCAGTGACATCCACTGTGCGGCCACAGAGCTCTGACTTTACACCTACATGGCGGACCAACAAGGTAGGAGTGGACAGTGAGTGGACACTGTTTGAAAACTCCTGCAGCACTGCTGTGTCTGATCCGCTCGTGTGCTGAGAATAATATCTAATATCATATTAGACACTAATATCTGACCTCTATGGTGGTCCTGATCACTGAAGAACAGGGTGTAAGTGGGGGTGGGGGGTGTACAACAAGGCAGAGGTGTGGAGAGCCATACATTACAAATCATATAACTGCAACTCTTATTAACATTCATATATAAAAACATCCATTCTACCGCTCACTGATTATGCAATGTCATTTAATCTCATTGGTTTAATACAAAAACTAGCATCTTGCCCACACAGTACTGACTTAAACTGATGATAAAAGTAATCTTTTGTTTTCTTTTCAGAAAGAGTGAGGAAGTATAGTGGCATATATGTTGGATTTTAGGTGGGAAATTAATTTAGTTTCATATCTCCACCTGCTGTTTAAACACTGAAACTGCAGTTGAAGTTACTACACCAGATAATATTCAGACTAACACTACAAATATTGAATATAGTACTGGGAAAAGTCACCTATGGATTTTTTTTTTTGGCTTGTTAAAACAATATATATACACTAGAGTATATATAGAATAGAATAGATGCTCATAAACATACAGAGTAAAAAATAACAAATATTTCATAAAGAAGTTCATTCTGTGGCGTAGTCTAAAGAAAACATTTTTTTCAAGATTTCTCCTAAACATCTTAAACCTCCAAGTATTTTTATTAAATTCCATCACCGGCACACTTAATTTCATATTTCATATTTAAGAAATTAGGGTTTAAAAAATAAAATGGTGTAGTAGCTTACATATTACATATGATAAAGGTTGGGCAAACCCGGTATGATAATAATACTGGACTGACAGAAGAAGAAGTTTGGAAATGAAAAAGTAATAACCTGGACAAACCCTCTTTATTGAATTGTTATTGTTGTTATTGTCTTTGACTGTTTCTCAGGTATCTAAAACCTTTGCATAGCACTGTACATAAGAAAGTAAGTTCTATTATTTTAGTAAGTGTTATGATACTTTTTGTTTACATTTTCAATATTTGGAAACAATAGCAGTAAAATACACTGTAAATAAAAAACTTTAAATACTGTATATACAGATATATGGAACTGGGATGATCAGCTAATTAAAATTGCCACCCATTGCTCCAATAATGGTCCTGCAGTTAATAGTTAATAGTTCCACATAGGGGGAAAAAGTGGTGTAGTGTACAGTCGTGGCCTAAAGTTTTGAGAATGGCACACATTTTGGATCGTCAGATGTTTATATGGTATAATTAAGTACAATTATAAGAATTCCATACACGTGTTTTATTGACTAATACATCCAGTTTAAGCAAAGACTTGATATTTACAGTGTTGACCTTTCTTCTTTAAGACTTCTGCAATTCGCCTCAGCATGCTGGATATCAGCTTCAGGGCAAAATCTTGAATGAGTGCTTGGAGTTGATCAAAGTTTCTGGGTTTTGTTTGTCCACCCTCTTTTTGAGAATTGAACACAGGTTCTCTGGGGGAGTTTTCTGGCCCCAAAATTTCAATGTTTTGTTCACCGAGCCACTTGGTTATCACTGTTGCCTTGTGACATGGTGCTCTATCATGCTGGGAAAAGCATTGTTCATCTTCAAATTGCTCTTGGATCGTTGGTAGAAGTTGCTCTTGGAGAATGTTTAATAGCATCCCCTATTTATAGAGGGCTCTTAGGCAAACCCACTCTCCTGGATGAGAAGCAACCCCAAACATTAATGGTCTCAAGATGCTTCACTGTTGGCATGACACAGAACTCATAGTAGTGCTCGGCTTTTCTTCACCGGACAATCATTTCTCCAGATGTCCTAAACATGTCTGAAAGGAAGCTTGATCAGAAAAAATAACTTTACTCCAGTCCTCTGCAGTCCAGTCCTTATACTTTCTGTAGAATGTCAGTCTGTCCTTGATGAAAGAAGTGGTTTCTTTGCTGCCCTTCTTGACACCAGGCCATCCTCCAAAAGCCTTCGTCTCACTGTGCTTTCAGATGCACTCACTGAGCAAGCTCTGCGCTGGTGGTGACCCGATCTCGTAGCTTCTCTTTAGGAGATTGTCCGGACGCTTGCTTGACTTTCTTGGGCGCCTTGAAGCCTTCTTCACAGCAATTGAACCACTCTCCTTGAAGTTCTTGATGATTGTTTAAATGTTTGATTGGGGTGTATCTTACAAGCAGCGATGTCCTTCCCTGTGAAATCCTTTAGATGCAATGCAATGATGAGGTAACCATGGTTAACAGAAGAAAACTTGGAAGCACCACTACCCTTTTAAAGCAACCAGTTTGCTCTTCTAAACCACATGACAGAGTGATATCAGCTGTCTTGTCTTCATTAACCTTTTCTCCTGAGCTAACGAGATCATTACTGAAATTATGTTTGCAGGCCGTCGTGTAGGGCTGAACTGCAGTGGCTGGAATGCAGTAATCTTTGTGATAAGGTCATTTGTCATGGCAGGGAATGACTTTGCAATTCATCTGATCACTCTTCACAATCTAGAGTCAATACAAACTGCCACTATAAGAACTGAGGCAGCAAATTTTGTGAACACCAAAATGTGTGCCATTCTTAAAACGTTTGGCCACGACTGTAGATGTAGGTTAGATATAAATATTATATAATAAAAGGCAATACAGCCTCCTCATTCTAAACGTCCACTATACCAGAGATTTGTTTTCTCGTGTATTGTAGCTGTACAAAAGCAGGTACATCATCACACTCCCTGAATCGGATGACCATTGAACAGAATAAATCTAGACATTAACAAAATCGAATCAAAGCTAGTTTTTGAATTACGATATAACATAATATGATTATAATTATACTGCAGTTGTGAAAGGTACACTGTGAAAAGTGCTCCATTGGTAAAACCTAAAAAAAGACTAGTTTTACTCAACAGATTGCTTTGATTGAAGGAATCGTTCGTTCAGATTACATTTTTAGCATTTTTAGATTGAATAAAATGAGTTCAATTGCTTGTAACTACATGAAGTATTTTTTTTAGGTTGTAACAATAAAGCATTTAAAATGGAAAACGTTTAAAATGAAAGAGTGGATGTCTATTTCTACATGCCCATGTTTTAAGACAAGGTTTAATGTCCAGTAATCTGAATGTTTGCGTAGTAAATGAAACTTTGATTTGTATATTAGCTTCCTGCATTACAACCACCATTCAGGATTTTGGATTATGACTCTAATGTATATTTATGAGTGAAAGTGAATGATGGCCATGTTAGACAATAGAATTGGGCTAATTTTAATATTTGTTATCATTCACATTCAAACAAACAATACAGATCACTTTGGGCTTGCATATAAAATGTAAATAATATGACAAGTCAAGTCAAGTTTATTTGTATAGCACTTTTTACAATGATGTTGTCACAAAGCAGCTTTACTGGAGTTTAAAAGCATGAAAACATGAAATCACAACACTTTATCCACTGTAAGCAAGCCAGAGGCGATGGTGGCAAGAAAAACTCCTTGGGAAAAGAAACCTTGGGAGGAACCAGATTCACAATCAGAGACCCATCCTCCCCTGGTCACACAGTAGTTACAGTTTATTAAACTAAAGCTGAGTCTAAAGGTAAAAGCTGTATAAACTGCACAGGTGCTACATCAGGTGGATGATACAGTGACGCAGTCAAGGATGGAGCAAATGGCACCAATGAAGAGGAGACACAAATGGAGAGGAGAACTGGTTGGTGACTTTTTTGGGGGACTTTTTTTTTTTAATTGAAGGGTCTGCTCTCGATTTGGGACCACTGATAGGGTGGAGGTAAAAATACCATAGAAACAGTACACATGGTTTAAAATACATTCAACAAAATAGAAGAGAAATAAAGAAGCACAGAAAAGGCTTAAAGCAATATTTATGCCATCAGGGCTCACATTGTGTGATGTATGAATCCATAAAGCAGGAGAAGCTTATTGTGGTCTCTATAGGTGGGCCTGTCACCTACATGATGGGCAATAACAGTTCAGGCGGTTATATGATTCGCACAATCCTGATATCAGCGGAGATTTGTCTGGTGTCTGAACTTCTTTAGCTTTGCACTGATGCTATGAGGCTAATGCAGTAACAGGTGATCTTATATAGAAATGTTTGGTGTTTGACACTGTATGATATACTGTTATCTAATATCACACATCTCTGTATAAACTTCAGTTAGGGGGAATAACAAACATTTGATGCTTATGTGAACATTTTTAAAGGAAATCTGTGGGCTGGAGGTCAGGAAACCAGCCTTGTGTCCAAAGTGTGGTCGGTTTTATTCCTTTGAACCTGATCAGGAATGGTGTACAGCTTTTAGACTGGATGTACAGGTCACACCTATGGGTGTGTCTCAAAACCTAGTGAGTGTCTAAGTAGGCACTGACTATGAAGGCAGCTGTCTAAGTAGCAGCGTTCTGTCTGATATCTCTCCTCATAAACAGATTACTGAGACGCTCTAGTTAGAGAGAGACTGCGTCACGGCTTGTTCCCGCCCACTGCAGCCCGGGACCGGTGGTTTAGCTGGTTGCTAAGTTACCAGCCGGCATCCAAAACAATAGCCCGAGGCTTAAAATCCACTAGCATTAATGCTAATGGCTCAGTATAAAACAGCAAAATGGTCAACAACTCGTTGAAAAGTTGCAAATAAAATGCTGTTTTGTGTAATTATATGACAAGAAACACATTAAAACTACTTCACTGCTCGTAGATTTGCCTGTGTTGCATCATAGGATTGCCTTAGCGGCTGAGGAAGCGTTTAATTTTTCCTTAAAATCAGGTCAAAATAAGGTTCCTCAGTAGACAACATGTTTAAGGTATGTAAGAATTGGGACAGCCTACATGTCGGGAGCGCATACTATGACGTAAAATGCTGTCTATGTAGACCCTCACTAGGTTTTTGAGACACACCCATAATAACCACTTTTTTCTGATCTTTCCCAGAGAAATAGGAGGTGGGACTCCGAGGACAAAAGGTCTGTGTATTGGCAAGAACCTGGCGATACAATACGTATCGTGATACAGTGCTCACGATTCAATATATCGTGATATATTACGATATTGCAAGCAAAGTAATATATTGCGATTTTTCTAATACTGCTATTAAAACACAACACTATATGAACAGGTTTGTCAATGCTTACAATAGCATTGCGCCCTTGTGCTGCTGGTTAATGTTGGAGTGGAGCTGAAAATGGATTACAACACTGCCATCTAGTTGTCAGAGGTTTAAACACAACACACAATGATTCACTGTCTTTTAGGATGTTTGATATTTTCAATATTTTCTTACACCCCTAGTGGACAATAGGTTTAACCCTTTTATGTTTCCTAAAGGAAAGTAGAATAGCAACAACATCCTAGTAACCACCTGTGACACCATAGAAATCATCTAGCAACACATTAGCAATCACCGGGGAAACAACCAAAAACAACCAATTATCAACAGTCTAGGAATCACCCAATTATTATTATTATTATTATTATTATTATTATTATTATTATTATTATTATTAACACCAATGCAGTTGGTTTAGCAGGGGGTTTTCCAAGAGTAAGGGAGGTAAAAACTGCTAATGGAAATCAGGAGTTTCTGGTGCATTATCAAGCATAACCAGCAGAGGGAGGCGTTGCCATTCAAACTGCTCAGACTCAGCTCACAGTCTAAAGTCCAGACACAATGTTTGGATATACTATGTAGAACATGTTCTCAACTGTTTGTATATAAAAGCAAAGCTAAACATAAGAACAGGTCCCAAGTGACCAAGCAATACTAATAATACTCCTCCTATTCTCTCTGCATTTGTCTCAATGTGTGAACTCATCAGAATACAGCTTGTATTGCTGTTCTCAGCTAAAGTCTCTCTCTCTCTCTTTCCCCCTCTCTCTCTCTCTCTCTCTCTCTCTCTCTCTCTCAAAAGCAATAAAAACTGCACCGCTGTCCTGATACTTACGGACTGCTCTGTATCTGAAGCTGTGATGAAATCCTGCAGTAAGTAAATATGCTACTCTATAATAAAGATTGCACTTAAACTAAATAGCTGAATGCAGCCCATTGGCACAGATCCAACAGTGCATTAGTGACCAAGAGAAAAAAAGGAGAAGTAAAAAAAAAAAAATCAATAGCCATTCTGTTGATGTGTGCACAGCCTGTCAGACATGAAGGGGGACCTAGATATGAAGCCAAACGAGCAGGTTTTCTTTGTCATTTTAAAATAACTTCATTAATTTATTAATTTAATCAGGTTTATTCTGAGGAAAACAACATGGTGCACGTAGGTGCCAAACAGGGTTCTTTGGAGCGAAGCCACAGAGGAGCTACTTCAGGTTCCCTGAAGAACCTTACCTTCAGTTCTTTAAATCAGTGTTTGGATGATTGAGGTAAATAAGATGTGTGAGGGTGAAGAACCCCGTTACAGGCTGAAGGACCTCCACACAATGTAAATGCTCTTCAGTAATTAAAAGTTGAATGGAGTCTCGCATCTAAGCCGAGAGCAGTTTAAAAAGCTTTATTTTTAAGTGCCCTAATTCGATCCTCTTGTTGTGATGTCAGCACTCATCAGCGCTTAAACCTTTCAGCTGTTTAAACCACTTTTGTGCCAAAGGAGTGGCAGAGTGTGAGTTTATCAGTGATGTAGGAAAGAAAAACTTCAGCTCATCTTTTAGCAAAGCCTGTTCTTCTTGGCAAGGAAGACACTTTGATTTCTGCACTCGTTGGTAATTTTATCAGCTCCACTTATCATATAGGAGCACTTAGTAGTTCTACACTGACAGACTGGTGTTCACCTGTTTCTCTGTATACTTCATTATACTTCAATAGTCAGGCCCCCCACAGGACCACCACAGAGCTGGTATTATTCAGGTGGTGGATGATTCTCAGCACTGCAGTGACTCTGATGTGATAGTGATGTGTTAGTGTGTGTTGTGCTGATATGAGCAGATCAAACACGTCGATATGTTGCCTGAGGTCAGAGACTGTGTAACTGAAGGTTTAATGTGAGGATTTGGTCTACACCTCTGCGTTCATGGTGGAGGGCTACATATATTGCTACACCGTTGTTTCTCTTCAGTGAGTCATTTCATGATGAACCCCTCTGAGTGATGTTGTTTACATGCAACTTGGGAAAACTTGTGGAATTTTGCTTTAAAAATCCAATATATGACTACATATACATGCAAACGATCCTTTTATCTCTATCTCTGTCTTTACACAATCAATAAATCAATAATCAGTGACCTGGCCCCATTTTGGTACCCTTTGGATTGTAAAAACAAATATTCAAGATTTTTTTATGAAAAATCTGGTCAAAACTGAGATGGTCAAATTAGCCCCCATGGGATTTTGTGTTAACTGGGTTTGAAACCACACCTAAGCAGTCAATTAGGATTGAAAACAGTGGCATATCAAAAACACAAGGGTGAGCTTTGGAAGTTAGCTTTGGAACTTGAGCTGTTTGGACATATGGATACCACTTTTGTTTGGTGTAGCTACAACCCCAACACACTGTCCCCAGTGAAGCATGCTGGTGGAGGCATAATGCCGTGAGGCTGTTTTGCTGCTTCAGGGACAGGAAACCTTGTTCGGGTGCATGGGACCATGAAAAAAAAGGATTACGTGGATATTTTGAAGAATAACATCACGGCAGCTGCAGCCAGTCTAGGGTTAGGTCGTTGCTGGGTCTTCCAACAAGACAATAACCCGAAGCATACATCAAAGTTAGTCAAAATCTTTTTGAAAGACACCAAAATCAAAGTTCTGGAGTGGCCCTCTTAGAGCCCTAATCTCAGTCCTATCGAGACACTGTGGATGGAGCTCAAAGTTCTGGTCCATGTTCAAAGACCCCAAGATCTTGAACAATTTGCCAAGAAAGAATGGACTACAATCCTGATATGTGCCAACCAGAAGTGGTTGTTGTCAGTTTTTTATATATATATATATATATATATATATATATATATATATATATATATATATATATATATATATATATATATATATATATATATATATACAGAGGTTGGACAATGAAACTGAAACACCTGGTTTTAGACCACAATCATTTATTAGTAAAATCAAAGTTCTGGAGTGGCCCTCTTAGAGCCCTAATCTCAGTCCTATCGAGACGCTGTGGATGGAGCTCAAAGTTCTGGTCCATGTTCAAAGACCCCAAGATCTTGAACAATTTGCCAAGAAAGAATGGACTACAATCCTGATATGTGCCAACCAGAAGTGGTTGTTGTCAGTTTTATATATATATATATATATATATATATATATATATATATATATATATATATATATATACAGAGGTTGGACAATGAAACTGAAACACCGGGTTTTAGACCACAATCATTTATTAGTATGGTGTAGGGCCTCCTTTTGCGGCCAATACAGCATCAATTCATCTTGGGAATGACATATACAAGTCCTGCACAGTGGTCAGAGGGATTTTAAGCTATTCTTCTTGCAGGATAGTGGTCAGGTCACTACGTGATGCTGGTGGAGGAAAACGTTTCCTGACTCGCTCCTCCAAAACACCCCAAAGTGGCTCAATAATATTTAGATCTGGTGACTGTGCAGGCCATGGGAGATGTTCAACTTCACTTTCATGTTCATCAATCCAATCTTTCACCAGCCTTGCTGTGTGTATTAGAGCATTGTCATCCTGATACACGGCACCGCCTTCAGGATACAATGTTTGAACCATTGGATGCACATGGTCCCTCAGTGTGGTTCAGTAGTCCTTGGCAGTGACACGCCCATCTAGCACAAGTATTGGGCCGAGGGAATGCCGTGATATGGCAGCCCAAACCATCACTGATCCACCCCCATGCTTCACTCTGGGCATGCAACAGTCTGGGTGGTACGCTTCTTTGGGGCTTCTCCACACCGTAACTCTCCTGGATGTGGGGAAAACAGTAAAGGTGGACTCATCAGAGAACAATACATGTTTACATTGTCCACAGCCCAAGATTTGCGCTCCTTGTACCATTGAAATGGAAGTTTGGCATTGGCACGAGTGACCAAAGGTTTGGCTATAGCAGCCCAGCCGTGTATATTGACCCTGTGGAGCTCCTGACGGACAGTTCGGATGAAACAGGAGAGCTGAGTTGCACATTTAATCCTGCCGTGATTTGGGCAGCCGTGGTTTTATGTTTTTTGGATACAATCCGGGTTAGAACCCAACATCCCTTTCAGACAGCTTCCTCTCGCGTCCACAGTTAATCCTGTGGGATGTGGTTCGTCCTTCTTGGTGGTATGCTGACATTACCCTGGATACCGTGGCTCTTGATACATCACAAAGACTTGCTGTCTTGGTTACAGATGCACCAGCAAGACGTGCACCAACAACTTGTCCTCTTTTGAACTCTGGTATGTCCCATAATGTTGTGTTATTGCAATATTTTAGTAAAACTGTGCTCTTACCTGCTAACTGAACTTCACACTCTGCTCTTACTGGTGAAATGTGCAATTAATGAAGACTGGCCACCAGACTGGTCCAATTCAGCCATGAAACCTCTCACACTAAGATGACAGGTGTTTCAGTTTCATTGTCCAACCCCTGTATATAACTTTAACTTGTTCACAGTTGTGGTGACAGGAAGTCCTAATTATTTAAAGCCTTGTAAAAGATACATCAGAGAAAGCTGGTAGATAAGTGTATGTATATATAAATATATATATATATATATATATATATATATATATATATATATATATATATATATATATATATATATATTCCAGCTTCCTCTGGTGTATCTTTAACAAGGCTTTAAATAATTAGGACTTCCTGTCACCACAACTGTGAACAACCCTGACTCTGCACATTTCTCTAGAACGCAAGAATAGACCATTTCACTTCGGACCACTCTGAATGACCTTCTTCACATCCTAATGATTTTGAATCCCCCTTTTAAGATTGCTTATCGCTCCCAGGCCGGCCTTACAGACAGACACGCTGGACATTAGCATCCTGGAGTTTCCCATTAACTCCTCCAGTGTTTGTGACAGTGGTCTTTGACTGTGTTCTTGATGAGTAACGCAGTGAAGACAAGTGACACATTCACTTAAAGCATTGTCTAACAGTGTCTTTCAGTCTGGACAGTGTAGCTGAACCAGGGTGTCAGACTGGGGTCCTTTCAGGCCACAGATTTTTGCATCTGAATTCAGCTCAAGAAAGCCTTGCTATTTAGCTAATGAGTTGAATCAGCTGTGTTAAATGGGGAGGAACGCAAACGTCTGCAGTGCTGTGGCCCACTGGGACTGAGTCAAGCTAACCTACTGTAGTTTTACAAGACAGGCTTCTGCTATTGAACAAAGACTCTGGTATCTCTGGACACAGGACATCTGCCTATCCTGTTAGGACGAGGTCACTGGACTGACATGCCAAGCAACCAATCAGAGTCCATTGTTTCTGCGTGGTCTGTAGGGGGGCTGATATGTGAATAGTTCTAGCAAACTGGCTCACTGTCAGACTTTTATCTGTGGCCATGAGGGACAGTCCAACTTCCAGTTCCAAAATAAGGGGGTGTGGTTAAAATAAGGCTCCGCCTACAAACTCTTCTTCATTCAATGATGGCATGAAAACAAGGCACAAGAAAGGCAGAACTTAGGCTTTGAGACAGAAGCCTCACAGTACAAATGACTTTAGTTCTTGTGGCGGCATGATGGTGTAGTGGTTAGCACTGTCACTGTTACAGTTTACCTATACATAGGTAGGCGAACGTGGTGTGAGGAGTCTTACCCAAAGACTCTTAACAGTATAGTGTAGGTGGTTACCCAGGTGGGAAATTGTACCCCAGTGTACAGCATAGAGTCAAGTCAAGTTTATTTGTATAGCACTTTTTACAACGATGTTGTCACAAAGCAGCTTTATAGAAGTTTAAAAGCATGAAAACATGAAATCACAACACTTTATCCACTGTGAGCAAGCCAGAGGCAACAGTGGCAAGAAAAACTCTCTCAACTGGAGGAAGAAACCTTGAGAGGAACCAGACTCACAAGCAGAGACCCATCCTCCTCTGGCCGAACAGTATTTACAGTTTATTAAACTTAAGCTGAGTCTGAAGGTAAGAGCTTTAGAAGCTGTACAGGTGCTACATCAGGATGATACAGCCATGCAGTCAATGATGGAGCAAAATCAACAGGACAGGTGGGCGGTTATTAACTTGGAAAGAGTCAGAGCTAGTTCTAGTTTGGGTTAGTGCAGAGTCAGTGTTAGTTCTGGTTTGGGTTAGTACAGAGACAGAGTTAGTTCAGGTTTGGGTTAATACAGAGACAGAGTTAGTTCAGGTTTGGGTTAGTACAGAGACAGAGTTAGTTCAGATTTGGGTTAGTACAGAGACAGAGTTAGTTCAGGTGTGGGTTAGTACAGAGACAGAGTTAGTTCAGGTTTGGGTTAGTGCAGAGACAGAGTTAGTTTAGGTTTGGGTTAGTGCAGAGACAGAGTTGGTTCTGGTTTGGGTTAGTACAGAGACAGAGTTAGTTCTGGTTTGGGTTAGTACAGAGACAGAGTTAGTTCAGGTGTGGGTTAGTACAGAGACAGAGTTAGTTCAGGTTTGGGTTAGTGCAGAGACAGAGTTAGTTCAGGTTTGGGTTAGTGCAGAGACAGAGTTAGTTTAGGTTTGGGTTAGTACAGAGACAGAATTAGTTCTGGTTTGGGTTAGTACAGAGACAGAGTTGGTTCTGGTTTGGGTTAGTACAGAGACAGAGTTAGTTCAGGTTTGGGTTAGTGCAGAGACAGAGTTAGTTCAGGTTTGGGTTAGTGCAGAGTCAGTGTTAGTTCTAGTTTGGGTTAGTACAGAGACAGAATTAGTTCTGGTTTGGGTTAGTACAGAGACAGAGTTGGTTCTGGTTTGGGTTAGTACAGAGACAGAGTTGGTTCTGGTGTGGGTTAGTACAGAGACAGAGTTAGTTCTGGTGTGGGTTAGTACAGAGACAGAGTTAGTTCAGGTTTGGGTTAGTGCAGAGACAGAGTTAGTTTAGGTTTGGGTTAGTGCAGAGACAGAGTTGGTTCTGGTTTGGGTTAGTACAGAGACAGAGTTAGTTCTGGTTTGGGTTAGTACAGAGACAGAGTTAGTTCAGGTGTGGGTTAGTACAGAGACAGAGTTAGTTCAGGTTTGGGTTAGTGCAGAGACAGAGTTAGTTCAGGTTTGGGTTAGTGCAGAGACAGAGTTAGTTTAGGTTTGGGTTAGTACAGAGACAGAATTAGTTCTGGTTTGGGTTAGTACAGAGACAGAGTTGGTTCTGGTTTGGGTTAGTACAGAGACAGAGTTAGTTCAGGTTTGGGTTAGTGCAGAGACAGAGTTAGTTCAGGTTTGGGTTAGTGCAGAGTCAGTGTTAGTTCTAGTTTGGGTTAGTACAGAGACAGAATTAGTTCTGGTTTGGGTTAGTACAGAGACAGAGTTGGTTCTGGTTTGGGTTAGTACAGAGACAGAGTTGGTTCTGGTGTGGGTTAGTACAGAGACAGAGTTAGTTCTGGTGTGGGTTAGTACAGAGACAGAGTTAGTTCTAGTTTGGGTTAGTGCAGAGTCAGAGTTAGTTCTTGTGTGGGTTAGTACAGAGACAGAGTTAGTTCTGGTTTGGGTTAGTACAGAGACATAGTTGGTTCTGGTTTGGGTTAGTACAGAGACAGAGTTAGTTCTGGTTTGGGTTAGTACAGAGACAGAGTTAGTTCTGGTTTGGGTTAGTGCAGAGTCAGAGTTAGTTCTGGTTTTTGTTAGTGCAGAGTCAGAGTTAGTTCTGGTGTGGGTTAGTACAGAGACAGAGTTAGTTCTGGTTTGGGTTAGTACAGAGACATAGTTGGTTCTGGTTTGGGTTAGTACAGAGACAGAGTTAGTTCTGGTTTGGGTTAGTACAGAGACATAGTTAGTTCTGGTTTGTGTTAGTGCAGAGTCAGAGTTAGTTCTGGTTTGGGTCAGTACAGAGACAGAATTAGTTCTGGTTTGGGTTAGTACAGAGACAGAGTTAGTTCTGGTTTGGGTTAGTACAGAGACAGAGTTAGTTCTGGTGTGGGTTAGTGCAGAGTCAGAGTTAGTTCTGGTGTGGGTTAGTACAGAGACAGAGTTAGTTCTGGTTTGGGTTACTACAGAGACAGAATTAGTTCTAGTTTGTGTTAGCACAGAGACAGAGTTAGTACTGGTGTGGGTTAGTACAGAGACAGAGTTAGTTCTGGTTTGTGTTAGTACAGAGACAGAGTTAGTTCTGGTTTGGGTTAGTACAGAGTCAGAGTTAGTTCTGGTTTGTGTTTGTACAGAGACAGAGTTAGTTCTGGTTTGGGTTAGTACAGAGACATAGTTAGTTCAGGTTTGGGTTAGTACAGAGACAGAGTTAGTTTAGGTTTGGGTTAGTACAGAGACAGAGTTAGTTCTGGTTTGGGTTAGTACAGAGACAGAGTTAGTTTAGATTTGGGTTAATACAGAGACAGAGTTAGTTCTGGTGTGGGTTAGTACACAGACAGAGTTAGTTCAGGTGTGGGTTAGTACAGAGACAGAGTTAGTTTAGGTTTGGGTTAGTACAGAGACAGAGTTAGTTCTGGTTTGGGTTAGCACAGAGACAGAGTTAGTTTAGGTTGGGGTTAGTACAGAGACAGAATTAGTTTAGGTTTGGGTTAGTACAGAGTCAGAGTTAGTTCTAGTTTGGGTTAGTACAGAGACAGAGTTAGTTCTGGTTTGGGTTAGTACAGAGACAGAGTTAATTTAGGTTTGGGTTAGTACAGAGACAGAGTTAGTTCAGGTTTTGGTTGGTACAGATACAGAATTAGTTCTGGTGTGGGTTAGTACAGAGACAGAGTTAGTTTAGGTTTGGGTTAGTACAGAGACAGAGTTAGTTTAGGTTTGGGTTAGTACAGAGACAGAGTTAGTTTAGGTTTGGGTTAGTATAGAGACAGAGTTAGTTCTGGTTTTAGTTGGTACAGATACAGAATTAGTTCTGGTTTGGGTTAGTACAGAGAATGAGGAGCGTTTAGAGTGTAGCTGGCGACTCTGGCAGATCTGATTCTAAACAGAATGAACTAAAAGGCATAGAGGCCAGCAGTGTAATCCACTACACTATACCAACCACATCTAAGATCTGAATACTTCAATGTTTTTAATAGTTTATTTACTTTATGAATTAACTAGTTTGGTCACATGTTCCATATATATATATATATATATATATATATATATATATATATATATATATATATATATATATATATATATATATTTTTTTTTTTTTTTTTTTTTTTTTTTTTTCATCACAATGTCTAGAACGCCTAGAAGAGAAATGTGATGCGTGAACCTGCCAATAGCCAATAATCCCAATAGTTGTGGCCGGCTTTGTGCGTAAAGAATATCAGATGCTCCATTTCTGTGAGCAGAGCGTCGGAGACTGACTGTGCTAATATCAGACTATAGTCATAATGGCTCTACAGGTGCTATTAATGGTAGTGACTCATGACCCACATACTATGATTACTACTCAAGCTGTTTTGTAGTGGCCTAATTTGCAGTTAGTGGCTTGCAATAAAGAAACCCCACAGCCAGCGGCTCTCATACGATCTGAATCATATAGAAGTGACTATAAATGATAGTGTGAACCGCTCCTTGCTTCCTGTTTCTCTTTAAGCGCTTCCTGTGCTTCTCTTTTCGCTGATCTTCAGCACTCTAAGAGAGCCTTTTTGTGTGTGGGTATGTGGGTGGGTGTGCATGTATGAGTGCATGCTGTTATTATTCAGCAGGCTGCATGTGTGCTTGGCCTGTTCAGTGTGTGTGTGTGTGTGATAATGAGTGTTTCTGGTTGGTTATATGAAAGTGTGAGATAAAGAATTGTGACTTTCAGTGTCCTGTAGCCTATTTTCATATACTTTATTTTCAAAAATAGGACAAGGAGCAGCAATGCTTCTAACTCAGCTAAACTTAAAGGGCCTGTATCATTTTGAAAGAAGGTGGCTGGAGTAGCCTAGTGGCTAATACTACTGTCCTCCATGTAACAAACTGGGCTTCATTTACCTACCTAACCTTATACACCAAGTCATTTGGCGAGACTACTGAGGCTATATTTACCTAAACTGTAAATTGCTCTGGCTGAGAGCGTCTCACAAATACAGAAATGTACAGAAATGTAAATAAAAGAGTGTACTGTATGTATGGCTGACAACATTAAAGGGCTAATAGCCCACATTTTTATAATTGATCTTACTGTTTTCTTTGATGTCCAAAGACATAAGTTGATCAAAAACTAAAAACTACAACAAACACTGCTAGAAAAATCAGCCTCTCCAGCTTAAAACACAGACCTTTGCCCGTCTCCAGAAAACCCACCACTCCACCCGCATTCATGCTCTTTAACATACAAGTCCCTGAATGAATGAAACAAAACATAAACATCTCTTCACTTTAAGAAAACCTTTTTCATATAAAATAATGTTTTATATACACTAATTCTCCAGCTTAAAACATAGACCTTTGCCCGACTCCAGAAAACCCACCCCTCCCCCCGCATTCATGCTCTTCAATATAACAGTCCCTGAATGAATAAAACAAAACATAAACATCTCTTTAGAAAAACTATTTCATATAAAATGTTTTATATAAAATAATTCTGCAGCTTAAAACACAGACCTTTACCCATCTCCAGAAAACCCACCACTCCACCCGCATTCATACTCTTTAACAAAAAAGTCCCTGAATGAATAACCCTAAACAAAACATAAACATCTCTTCACTTTAAGAAAAACTATTTTATATAAAATAATGTTATTATAGAATATTATTGTACTAAATTTATACTTTTTAACTGCACTGGTAAAATGGGGGAAATATATAAGCTACCATCTCAGCTCTGGCTCCTGTTTATACGTACATGTCATGCAAATGCAGTTCTAGACAGCATGTATTCCCAGGGCGGCAGTAAACAGTCCCCCGTCATACTGGGCCTTAACTAGAGCCACGATGTTTGCCTTTTGTGCAGGCCTGGTAGATGGAGGGATGTAGGCACTGTGAGCACCACAGAACTCAGATTCAGATTTTACAACTGATGAAGCGTTTTAGCTCTGAACTGGCACAATACAAGGCAGCCAATCAGAACAGTGCTCATTTACATATATCAGTCTAAAAAAGCACAGTTTTAAAAACAGCCTGGTTAATATTACGGGATGAGGAGCGGATGGATGACTGATTTTGGTGCATTAAAACTACAGAAGAGTTGCTGTTGTTGGCTTTGAGGGGAAAAAAGATAAATAAACTGAACGTAGTGTGTAAAATATGAACTTCCTTCACAGGAGAACACAAACACTTGAAGATGAGCCTCAGTGCCAGAGATCAGTGTGACAAAGGGAGGAATGTTATAGTAGATCAGGACTGTTACTGTGAGATGGTCTGGGAATAAGTGGACTCTCTGTGTTGACACTATTAACAATGCTGTGTGAGCTTACTGTGATTTTTCAATCCGTCCTAGAGAATTGGGGGAATAAACAGACGTTTCCTTTTGACCTATTAGTCTCTCTCTCTCTCTCTTTCTCTCATACACACACTCACGCACATCACTCTCCTTTCTGGCACAGAACGAGCACTTCCACCATTTATGTATGATTTCCTTGACAGGCTGATTTCTCCTCACTCCATACTAATAATATACATCCTCACTTAAACGCTATTACAGTGTTACCCAGCTGGAAAACAGGAGGAGGAGGGGCTAAAACATCCTGCAATAAACACATTCATTAAAACCAGCAGACATAATAAAGAAGTAACTGAAAAAAAAGAGCAAAAAGACTAAATAAAGAAGTAAAAAATAGAAAGAAGGTAAAAATGAAGGAGAACACAATGAATGAAAGCTGTGAAAAAAGCAAAAGAAAGGTAGAAAGAAGCAAAAAAGAAAACAAGAGAAATAGAAAAGGAAGAAATTAACACATCACAGATGTGAAAATAAATAATGAAAAAAGTAACAAATGAAATGATAAAGACTGACACAAAGAAAGACAATGGTAAAGAGGGGAAAGAGCTGGAAAAGAAAGAAAGAAAGAAAGGAAGAAAAAAGATAAATAAAGACAAGAAATATAAGACATAAAAATTAAGAACATATACAAGAAAAAAAATGGAAACAATAAAGGAGAAAGTAAATAAGTAAGTAAGAAAAGTAAGAAAGAAACTAAGTAAGTAAGAAAGAACGAAAACGCCCTATTACATTCCCTCCATTCCGCATATCCGTCTCTCCGGGTTTTCCGGGTCTCTCTCCGCGCGCACTCTTTTGTACGGAGCTGTCAAGCACGGGCCATTGTAGTCGAGACATCTCCCACTTTTCTCTCTCTCTCCCTCTCTCTTTAGAGTCAGTCTCTCTCTCTCTTCCCCCAACCCATCCCTCAGTTTCTCTCTCTCACTACCCCCCCCCCGCCCACCAATCCATCCCTCAGTCTCTTTCTCTCTCTCTCTCTCTCCTCCACGCCCTCAGGCTCGCGCCCCTCTCTGCAAGACAGGCGAAAGAAGAGACAGGCGTAACGGGCTGTGAGTCCCGTTTAACATTTTCAGTCGGTCCGTCCGGTCGAGCTCCACCTCTCTCCACCTCTCCCTCTCTCTCTCTCTCGCTCACTCAGCGGCGACTCTCCGTACGCCACTCAGGCGGAGCAGACGCGTGCAGACCGAGCGAACCCCCCTTTTCGGCTGTTGTTTTCTTTCTTTCTCTGTTTAAACTTCCACACCGACTCCTCCGATCATGTCCGGCGAGGACGCGCCCAGCCAGCAGCAGAACGCCGACGAGCAGAAGCAGCAGCAGCAGCCGCAGGAGAACACGAAGCCCGCCGAGTCGCCCAAGACCGAGAGCAAACCGGAGCCTCCGGCCGCCGAGGCCGCCGCCGCCGCCGCCGCTACAGCAGAAGCAGCTGCAGCCCCCGCTGAGAAACCTGCCGAGGAGGATGCCTTCAGCTACCGCGCCCTGGTGCTGACCGGCTACGGCGGCTACGACAAGGTGAAGCTGCAGGTGAAGAAAGGGAAGCCCACGCTCAAGGCCGGCGAAGTGATGGTGCGCGTGCGGGCGTGCGGGCTCAACTTCGCCGACCTCATGGCCAGACAGGGGCTCTACGACCGGCTCCCCTCGCCGCCCGTCACCCCCGGCATGGAGTGCTCCGGCATCATCGAGGCTGTGGGCGAGGAGGTGACGGACAGAAAAGTAAGTGCCCTCTTTTATTGTTTTCATAATTTTTTTTAAAAAGATGCGAAAAAAGTGGGAAAGTTGTCTCTTTATTCGAATTCCTCGTCCCACCTTAAATGGTGCAGCACTTGAGGCGCCTGAATGGAACTGCTGCCTCAGTTAAGGTGGAATGGGGAATTCGAAGAAGAGGCTAGCAAACTTCAGCGTCGTTAATAAAAGATGTGTTCTGTTCAGTTTAGGAGAACTTTAAATCTCCTCACAGGCGCTTTAGAGGCACATACACGACAAAGCTAGACAGATAAAGAGACCGACTTTAGCGTCCCGGAACTAAACGGTTTAGAAAGATAATATGAAGAGTAATTTTACAGGACAATGGTCAAAGTTTAGCGTCGGTATGTTAACAATGTTAATGTTTACCTAGTAGGTATTGTGGCATTAGCGCTTAGCTGTAGCTCTGAGCTGTGCTGGTTAATAGTTGCTTGGTAGGAGTTTAATCATTTCCGTTATGGCCCAAATGTAGTTTATTTAAAGGGCAGTAGTTAATATATCTGTAAGGCTTTGATCCGCCGAGACAATAGGAACATTTGGATGGGGGAGGTGGGAGGTGCAGCCTCGTTTTTTTTTGTTTTTTTGTCCCCCCCATCCCCGGGGAGCCGGGGCGATGTCACTCGAGTGATGTAGTTTGGTTGAAGCAGGTTTAAAGGTTTAAATAAGCAGCGGGAGCGGACGGCAGCCAACCCCGCCCCGCCCCATTGAGCCCAAGTTACAGGCTATGGAGACGCCGGCATACAGGGATCGTGGACCCCCATAAACAATTAAGCATCGGTTCAGCTGGAAAGACAAAAAAACGCGCCCCCCCCTCCTCCTTCTCCTCCGTTGAGGCATGTAGTGACTGTCACCGGCGGGTTCGGAGTGCGCGTGGGAGGTTTAGGTAGGGTGGGGTAGCTTTGGAGGGGGTCTGTAGACGCAGCGCCACTTTCTGGCGTTCTGTCTCGCGCACGACGCAAAGAAAAAGGGCGAGGCCCGAGGTATGCAAATGTGCGCGCGCGCGCCTTTTGCCACGCAGTCGTATGTAACGAGACGCCACAAATCAGTCGTTTTATTTGTTCACTTATTTATTTATTTAATTTTGCGACGTCTTTCCCACTTTTGCACGAGCGGCTACGCCCATCTGGGCAGAGCGCGGGCGCGCGCACGCATTTCTTGCACCTGTCGTCTGACGAAACGGCCCAACTTTTAGCGTTTATTGGGGCAACTAAGCCTAAAACACGACTTAATGTGGACAAAAGCTCCGGAAGAATCCATAGTGAACATGTTTCACGTGCACTTTTTGATGCACGCGCTGGTCACGTGGTGCTCTGTCGCTTCCATAGGAACAAATCGATGAGTCATGCGTGATGGTATCCATGGCGACGCCCTATGGCAACGCGCTCTGACGGCTGCTGGATGAAAGCATCTTCTGCTAGACGTGTCGCACAACCGATGGAGAAACATTTGCTGAATCTCAAATGGCTTCCTGCTGACTATACAGTGAGCTGTGGACTATAGGCCAGTTTCCCAGACCTGTACTTCCCAGATTAAGCCTAAACTTGGACCCGGGACTTTGGAAACCCGGATGTTAGGAAGAGCCGTTTAATCCTTTCAAACACATTGAGGGTCCCTTTATTTGAAGTAACATCTTAACGTCTTGGCTGTCTCAGGAAGTGCTAATGTCTTAGTATATTCTTTAATTTTTTTTTTCTAAGCTGCTTATCCTTCGGGGTCACAGGGAGGGTTGGGGGTGTACCTATCCCAGGCCTAGTTGGGCAAAAGGCAGAAAACACCCTGGACAAGTCGCCAGTCCATCACTAGATGTTCACACACTCATACCTAGGGGCAGTTTAACATCTCCAGTTCGCCAGACTGCATGCCTATGGGAGAAAACCAGAGCACCTGAAGAAGAAACCCACATGGACACTGGGCAAACATCCAGTCTCCATGCTGAAAGGACCCTGGATGCTGGTAATGCCCAGGAATCAAACCCAGGCTGTAAGGTGACAGTAGTGATATCCAATGCTGCTGCCCTATCCTAGTCTAGGCTCAAAAAAATATATATATATATATATATATATATATATATCATCTCCAGCAGCATTACATTTACACCATTTAATCTGGAAAGGAAAGACTGAAAGTTTGGTGATGCCTATAAAGTTGCAATTTAGTCGAAAGGTTCAATCTGTGTCTAGGAAACCAAAAAGTATTCACACACACATCTAACAGAAGAGTATACAGACCCTCATCATTGGGCTGTGTCTCCTCAAAGTCCTGATAGGAAACTCTGTTCACTCGGTCGCTGCATGTGTAGCTGTTGCCAGCCATGCAAGCCCGGACGCCGATCACTTTAAATAGGGAGAGACCAAAACACTCAGAGCCGGAGAACACAATACTGAAACAGATTTGAAATCACAGATAAAATCTGACAAAAACCTCATAAACAGTTTATAGAGTTTGGCTCAATATTAAATTTTTTTCCAGCTTGTTCTGGCTACTGCGCTTGCACTGATCTCCATACTGGGTGGGGTGGCCGGGGTTGCTTTCCCCACTAGCACAACAGTACAGTCGACCTTTCCCAGCTCATGCTGTTTTTTGTTTCGTTTTTTTAAATAACAGGCTTTCTTTTTTATCTCCAAAAATGATTGGCATGTTGAGCGTTAACAAGCGTTTCCATTCATATTTCAACCTGTAACCAGTCTTCTCATTGATTCAGAAAGCAGCGCAGGCTGAAACACTCCTCATAACATCAGTGTAAAGGGGCGGGCGGGGCTAAACTGTATTCACTGTAGGCTGAATAGGCAAGCATATGATGTAAAGGCTAGGCGATATGTTTTTAACTTGCATTGTTATTCTCCACATATACACACATACAGTTTTCTACTATACACTGTAGCCCCCCAGCATCAGCCTGTGGAGCAGTGGAACTGCGTTCTCCGGAGTAATGCAGCTCCATCCAATACATTTTGGATCACATGAGCCGGAGTGATCCAGAACCAATCGTTCAACATCAGGACCTGATCTCACTCATGCTCTTATGGCTGAGTGCAATCAAACACTCACAGCAGTATTCCAGCATGTAGTTTGCAGCGTTCCTCGGACAGCAGAGGCTGTTACAGAAGGAAAGGAGCGGAAAAGCTCTCTATTAATATCTTCGATTTGAGAAGAAGCCCTGGTGTCTGCAAGCAGGTGTCTGCAAACTTTTGGACACGTGGAGAACGTCCAATGAGAAGCCTCGTGGGGCTCGGCCGTCACACGCGCTAGAAAGTGAGTGGGAAAGAGAAGAGTAAGGCATTGTCTCGCCAGCTGAGCAAAGAAATGTCAGTCCAAGTTTCTTTCGACTCGCTGATGGTTGAAATTAGATTAAAAGGTCGTCCGTCCAGTCCTGTCCATCAAATGCCGGGCCGCGTTCTCGCTGGCGGACAAATGTATCTCACAGGCTTCCTCGCTGCCACCCACACTCGTCATACGGTCTGGAACTGCTGCTAAACATGTGCACCTTGGAATCTGCTGATGCTGACTTTAGTATAATACCACAGTTTAGCAGGAGAGGAAGAGAAACTGCCACCGGCGTTCCCTCGTTCTCTCCGTCCCTCTCTCTGTTTCACACGCACTCGACTCTTGTGGCTAATAAAAGTGGTGAATGAAGGCCAACCGTGACATCACCCCACACGACTTAACAACGAGGGACTAATCCTGTTACTGCTCGGATGTGGCCAGTCTTTTTTTTTTTTCTTATCAGCTGATTAATATGAATAATGCACTCTAGACACACGTACATACACGGCTGCGTTTATCAGAGAGCCCGGCTGCCGGGATCAGTCACATCTGTTCTCAATTATCTTTCCCCAGCCCACACTGTCAGGATGGAATTTCCTCCTGCTTTCTCTCTCCTCCTGTCTGTCTGTCTCTATTTTTCTCTATTTTCTGTCTGTCAGTCCTTCTTTCTTTCTGTCTGTAACACTGGTATTTATCAGCTGATGATTTAGATCTCGTTCGTGGATCGTTTCCTAACGTCCATTAACTAGTACTGCGTGGAAATCTACAGCCCCGCCCACTTTCAATGTACCTGCATCTGAATGCATGTGTTGGGGTGTAGCTCTCATTAATTTGATAGCATTTGGTTTGATGCAGTTGAAGTTCACTCTCCAAGGTTCTGTCTGTATGTCATAACCTGTCAGTCAACAAACTGGTAAAGATCAGGAGCGTATTTTGTGGAAGCTGCTGGTTGTTTTGTTTTTTTATCATTCAGGATAATAAAAAATGCTTTTTAAGGGGGAAAGCAAAGAAAGCTTTTGCTTTGTTAGTTTAGTGCTGAAGCCGCAAGGCTAAGTCAGCCAAAGTATACGCAGGAGTCGTCCACTTCCAAGCCTTCATAATGGACATGCAGACTTGGCAGTGCAGTATGATTTACTAGGAACTCTAAATCTGAACGAAAGCTCTCCATGTAGCTGGATGTTCGAGCGAACTGAGGGAAGTTTTGGGGTTGTATTAATGGAAAAGGTTTGAGTGACCAGCGTTAGGCTGTAGCTCCAGCCCGAAACATAATTTGTTGTGAACTGTTTCTTTAACTGGACATGCACAGCAAAGGATTCAAAAAGCTACAACATTGTTTAACAAAAAAAACCAAAACATGTAAATGTGTGTCCATCACTTTCTTACTATAAAATATATGTTCATGCACATTGTGGATTTATCAACAAAGTTTATTATAATCACGTGTATGTTATTTGTTTGGTTGTTTTGTAAGATAATGCCACCTGTTGAATTCATATTTCCAACAAGGATAACATATTACCAGAAAATGCACATTCCCTCCTCCTCCCCCATCAGTTCTTAACAGTCAAGAAGAAAGCCTGTGAGTTGTTTTGTCTCTATTTATATCATGTTTTTGGTTTGGTGCTGAATGTGGATTCTTGCTGAGAGAAGTTGTTATAATGGCTTCAGCCATTGTTGTGTTTGCTCTTACTTTCATTGGCTGTTAGGACAAGAGGTTGGAACACGACATCAGAGTAGTTACTTACAGTTACTTCCTCATCCTCTCATGTTGAACTCATGGCAGACTTGACGCTACAGTGACTCAATGGGTGTGTCTCAAAAATTAGTGAGCTGCCTACATAGACAGCATTTTACGTCATAGTATGCGCTCCCGACATGTAGGCTGTACCAATTCTTACATACCTTAAACATGTTGTCTACTGAGGAGCCTTATTTTCACCTGATTTTAAGGAAGCATCAAACGCTTCCTCAGCCGCTAAGACAATCCCATGATGCAACGCAGGCAAATCTACGAGCAGTGAAGGGGTTTTACAATGTGAGTTATTTTGTTTCTCTTTTGTTTTAATGTGTTTCTTGTCATATAATCACACAAAACAGTATTTTATTAACAACTCTGTAACGAGTCGTTCACCATTTTGTAGTTTTATACTCGAGCTATTAGCATTTATGCTAGCGGATTTTTAAACCCTGGGCTATTGTTTTGGATGCCGGCCTGTAGCTTAGCAACCAGCTAAACCACCGGTCGCCTGCTGCAGTGGGCGGGAACAAGCCGTGATGCAGACTCTCTCTAACTAGAGCGTCTCAGTAATCTGTTTATGAGGAGATGTCAGATATAACGCTGCTACGTAAACAGCTACCTAGACAGCCTACTTAGACACTCACTAGGTTTTGAAACACACCCTATATTACCTCTTGAAGTATAACACACTGGCCAGGACTAGTTGCTTTGCAGGCTGATTTCAGTAGATATCTCTATAACATGACACATGGATGGCTACCATGTACCATCAAAGCTATAGTTTCTTCACATTCTGTTTATAATGGTAGCATGTTTTGAACTAAAACTCTTACATATTACTCCTTTAATCGAGTAAACAAGTATAATCAGTTAATCATTACAGCTCTAATGAAGATGGTGTTGGATGTAATTCTCAGACTAAGAGCTACAGACCGCAAGAAGGACAAGTTTATGTGCAACTAGTGTCACAGTTAGAATGACATGGACTCCATGTCTGTATCTATAACTACAGGGGGAAATTGATGTGGAATTAGTATAACATTAACTGAGTGGCGTATAATATAACCTACATACGTCTACGTGTGCACGGTGGTATAGTTCTAGTTGGGGGTAAAGCTGCAACGATTAGTTGGCACCGTTGATGATGTAAGAAAAACACATTTGGTGCCACATAGAGAGCTTTGATCAAACATGGTGGTATAGGAAGGGGAACTCAAGCAGAATGCTACAGTACGATTAAGTGGCGATGGCTTTACTTTGCAGCTCAACAACAATCCACAAATGCAATGAAAGCACCTGACATGCTTCCTGCATGCTTTCTGCTCCCACAGGTAACAAGCCTCAGCATCTAATATCATCCCAACTCAGTGTAACTAATTTAGCTACAAGTTGGAAAAGCAGAACATCTCATGAAAGAGAGGAATGTTTTTATTGATATTCGATGCAGTGTAGTAGCTCATTTCAGACTGAGCTCGCGGTTCAAAAAGCAAATAGCTGAGTTTGTTATATTATAGGATGACATTGCACAAATTGTCACATAAAATCTTTATTTTATTATTTTTTAGGCTTCTGAATCACTTGTTCAAGATTCTGCGGATTTTCTGGAGCATAACGTTCTTATACATATACAGTGAACACAGGTATACAGGTTCTTCTTAGAACATAATGAGAGAGCTTCAGTTCGGTTGTTTGTTGAGGGGAAGCTTGACTGAGCAGAAGATTAATTTTGCTTGTTTTCTTTGCTGTCCAAGATTCACATAAATACAGAACCACAGGAAAGACCATGGCCTGGACAGCTCCGATAGCTGTACTAGATACACAGTCATAAAATCACAGAAGTGCCAGTGATTCATTAGTAAACACAGCCAGGGGTCTGTCGCTGAAGGCAGACCCGCCCCACTTTGTGTACATGGTGACAAAAATGGGAAATGGTTAAATGATTAGAAGCAAGAAGACAGGAACACTGATAAGTTGAAAAATGAGTTATCAGTAAATGACAAATGATATGAAGAGTGATGTAAAGTTATTGCATTTATTTTATGAACAGTTTAGAGGCTTAATAAACCTTTGATTTTTTTATTGAAACAGAAACTTAATTATGTGATATCGTCACTGTCCAATGAAAAACAGGTATCTTCAAAATAGCAACTTTACAGGAGGTGACCAAAACCGCCTTCACTTTCAGTGTAAGTCAATGGAACCAGAATTTTTTCCCCATGCTATTTTGAAGCATTTCTATTGGTCCGTTCAACATAATCTTCCCACAATGTAAAGGGCAGCTGCTGCATTTCAATCAATCAATCAATCAATCAATCAATCAATCAATCAATCAATCAACCAACCAATCAATCAATCAATCAATCAATCAACCTTTATTTAGGGACGGATGTTCATTGAGGGCAACCCTCATTTTCAATGTAGACGAGCATTTACATAGACAAGGATAGACAAAAAAAATAAAATAAAAACAAAATGTGTTCATTATAAATGAAAACAACTGAGAAGAAAGTTACTAATAAACATTAAATGAAAATTTTTAAATAACTGTGAACATAAATATAGAAATAATAATAATAATAATAATAATAATAATAATAATAATCAATAGATAAAAGTTAAGATTTAATTAGTAAGAAATTAAGATAAAAGAGGGTAAGAGATTACAAATAATAAAAAGGAAAATAGTTCAAAAGAAATTTAAGAGAAAAAAAAGATATTATAATAATAAAATAATAATAATAATAATAATTAAAAAAATAATAAATAAAATAACATTAAAAAAAATAAAAACGATAAAATGATAATACAGAACTACATCATTTAAATGATAAAAATGGACAAATGTAGATACATGGTTTTTATTGGACAGCAACGATATAGAATACCTCATGATCAATAAATCTGTTTTCCCTCAATTGATTGATTGATTAATGAAGTAATATGATGCAGTCTGTTGAATACATGCTCCACACAGTCTGTCCTCCCTGTGCTTTACTCCTCACCCTTACTTACTCTATAAAAACATTCAAAGTTTGGCATCAAACCTCATCCCTGTACTCGCCAGACCAACACCAATAGAAGGTCTTGTTCTACTTTGTCACCTGCTTTCTTTGCTTTGGTTTGTCACGAAGAGCGGTTGCGCTTCTCGCCATTCCACTGACCGTCACCTCTTCAGGTACAAAGCCATGTCACGAGACAGGACGGCCTCAGGGGCTTAGCTTCAGTCAAATAACAAAGACGTTATTTGGAATGTTTCAAAGTTTCCTCAAATTCTGGTGAGAATGTTGGTGAATTTTTAAACAAAAATTTTTTTTTATCGTTCTAATCACATTTTGAATAGAAAGTCTTGCATATCGCTCCGTAAAAGGCCAACTCTACTGGTAGGATTTCAGGCTGACTGACAGCATTACACTTTAAAAGTGTTACCAAGGTGATATTCAGAAGCGCATCACATAGTAGCATTAGCATCAACATCAGTGCTGTTGCTTCTCGGTTGGCAGTTTGCTTGATGTTAAGTGCCTGATGGATTTTGCTGATTTAAGTAAAAAAGTATAAATGGATTGATCAGTGCTTTTGAGGTTGATTCTGATTACCTTTCAGCACAGTCGGCCGATAGCCGATACTGATTGAGGGCGGGGCTATACGCCAATGCAGCCTACCTGCAATTATTAGCGCAAGCAAATCATGAAACCTGGTCGAAACTGGTTATTTAGCGCTATAACTCAATCACTTTGCCTGTGATTCCTCTCTGAACTTTCTGGCTGTTGCTGTTCTGTTCATGCTGGTCAGATCTGGTCTGCACGGTTTTCCGTGTTATTTGTTTTGTGCTAGCTGCGCGTGCTAGCTCTGCTGTTTGCTGATACTCACTGTAGTATCACACAGCGACTGTACTCAGCCATGTGGTGTACTCCTCAGTGTCCAATCAGATTAGTAGTGTTAAATATTTTTGGCTTGGTTCGCCCACGAGACACGTTTATTTTACAGACGTTACAGAACGCCCTGCCCTGGATGAGGCTGCGTCACATACAGTAAACACCTGCCAGACGGACGACATGTTTCCTATCAGCACATGCAGTGAACACCACAAACCATGTTCTCGCAGGTCCACTGCTTTAGTCAGTCTGTAGAAAACGAAATGGTGTGTATTTCCACCTAGTGGTAGGGCTGAGCCATAAAACAAAAATGATAATTATTGCAAAATATTGTTTCTTCGATAGAACTATGTGTGTGTGTTTTTAATTTATTTGAAATACAGTTGTGTAATGTTCTATACTACATTTGTCTATCTTCTGATAAAAAAACAATCCAACAAAGTTTTAAAATTTTGATATCTTCACTTCTCAAGTAAAACAAGTAAACAGGTGATAGTAATTTGATTTCTATCGTGATATATATCGACTGATATGAAAAAAATGATCGTGATAAGATTTTTCCCCATGTCTCCCAGCCCTACCTAGTAGTATATTTTGATTAAAAATCGGCCAATACCGATACTAGAGATGGACGGATTGATCGGCTATGTATCGGTATTGGCCGATTTTGTTATCAAAATATGCGATCGGTGATAGGCGTTAAACAAATGAGCCTAATTTCTGTATTTCCAGCTAGCGTTTCATCCAGGAAGAGGAGCCCTTCGGCCAGCTCCCTGCAATTCCTATCTGAACCACTAGGTGGAAACACATACCGTTTCATTTTCCACAGACTGACTAAAGCATGTCTGGCAGTTGTTTACTGTACGTGACAGACTCATCCAGGACGTTTTTAAATGAGTAAAATCTGCATGTCTTGTTGAGGAACCAAGACAAAGACTTTTAACACACTAATCTGATACGACACTGCACACAGTTCAATACAGTGAGTATCAGCAAACAGCAGAGCTAGCACGCGCAGCTAGCACAAAACAAACAACCCAAAACAGATAATAACCCAGTACAGACCAGATCTGACTCCGGTACGAACAGTACAGCAGCAACACTTCAGGATCTACATTTAATGATTACAGGTGTCGTTTAAAACAACCAGAGTCTGCGTTTAATGACTGCAGTTTTTACTGCATTTATTTAATTAGCTTTTTTCGTTTTAAATGAAGGGTAATGAATTAATATTTGTTTGATTTACTTTGTTTATTTACTGTTGATTTAGTTAAAAATATTATGCTGTTTCACATGAGCTTGTTAAAAATGGTAATAAACTAGTTTCAACCATGTGTCATGACTTGCTTGCCCTGCCGTGACGTATACCCCGCCCTCGATCGGTATCGGCTATCAGCCGGTCGCGCTGAAAGGTGATCAGCGATGGGAAACGGCCTCAAAAATGCTGATCGGTCCATCTCTAACCGATACGATCCTTCCGAGGACACTTTAATACACAATTAACACATTTATTAGCTGAACTTAACATAAAAAAACACTTATTAATGTTTGATTTTTTGCTTTCTATCAAGTTTGCTCTCTGTAAAGTACAAGGTCACGTACCCTTACAGAGAAAATCAGCCAAGCATGTACTTTAACTGCATTTCCTCAAACTTCTGCATGCGACTGTGATCAATACTGACGGCCCTCGTTACCCCTAGTGTTCCCGTGGTCGATTTCTGAGCTCGAGCCAACTGCACGAATGTTTCTCCCGCGCTTCTCCTAAAGGAGGAGCTTTGCATGTGTTTATGTGTATATATTGGTGTTGGCTGTGGCCGCGTACACAGAGCAGCAAGTCTTCGACGCAGGGATCATTATTTAAATGTGGCGTATGCTTTTAGAGCTGAAAAGCAGAAAGAGCCTGTGTGTGTGTTTGTGTATGTGTGTGAAGCTGTACAGTGTGAGTCATGATAGCGGTTGGGCAGAGGCACCCACGTCTATTGATCTATGCTGTACAATGCCTCCAATTAAAAGAGAGAGAGAGGGAGAACAGCGGAGCGAAGGAGGACTGTGGGAGCGACAGAATTGAGAGAGTAGGGTGGGGGGAGAGGGAGAAAGAGAGAGTAAGGCAAACGATGAGAAGAGAGGAACTGGGGCAGGGACGGAGTGAGCTGGGAATAGTTTGAAATGACAGAGAGAGAGAGAGAGAGAGAGAGAGAGAGAAAAGGGCGGGGGGGGGCTGGTTCAGATAGAATCACTCTCTAATTGGACTCAATAGACAGCTATGCTCACGTCTCCCTTGAGCCTATTAGTCTGTGTATATGTGTGTGTGCGCTCAGTCTCATTTCCAGGCTTTCTAAGTGGGTTGTAACTGCGTGTGCTTGTATGAGAGACGTAGTAATTGTAATAATTTTAGATTAAATGTTTTGTAGCAGTTTCTCTCACCAGTACAGTGACTGTGGTCGCAGTTCTGTTCTAGGATCTGAGGTCCAGACCTGTTTTTCTGGCCAAATCAAGATCAGAACATTCCCTTCTTCTGGCTTGTGATTTGAATGCCGAGTCGCCCGCATGCCAAAGTTCACCAATAACTTAAAAATGTACATTCAAAGTGTTTTAGCAGCAGAATAAAGTGTAATGTTGGTATAAAATGCTGTTTTAAAAGCTTCATTTAAAAGCTATCTGTCTGCTGTGCTTGTATAATATGTGTTTTGGGGCCTCGGCCCACCGCAAACGTCCCAAACCCCCACCCGCCCTTTCAGATAGCCATTTTGTTATAAAATGAATTAATCTTTCAGGCCTGGTTAGAAGGCGTGTTTGAATATATCTGTGTGTGTGTGTGTGTGTGTGTGTGTGTGTGTGTGTGTGTGTGTGTGCATGCTTGTCTTCTTGTCTCATGCTTATTGAGGCTGAAGAATCTGGCTGCTCCCCTGATGAGAAGAACTCATCCTATGAGAGGGGGAGCGCGAGAGATAGAGGGAGAGCAAGAGGGAGGGAGGAAGGGAAGTTGAGAGGCGGGAGATAATGAAGCAAAATGAAAGAGAAGAAATGTATTCTTAAATGTTCATTACACACAGATTAAAAAATAGAGTCTGTAATTCAGTACAAAGTAAACAATTGTGTATGTATGTGCGTATGTAGTGTGTGTGTGTGTGTGCGTATGTGTGTGTGCGCACGCAGTACTGTTTCCTGTGTCTCCTGATTCCAGAGGAAGTTGTGGAAGTTTGCTGGATGGGTTTTCCTGTGCCCTGTACTGTGTGTGTGTGTGTGTGTGTGTGTATGTGTGTTGCAGTGTGTGGGGGTGGTTTAGGGGTCTCAAGGTATTTTTGCTGCTAATTATTTAGTCTGCTGCAAACTTGTGAGATTATATATATATATATATATATATATATATATATATATATATATATATATATATATATATATATATATATATTAATTTTTTATTTTTTGCTTTAACACTAAAATAGCTGCTAAAGCTAACATCAAACACTGGTAGCTCCCAGAAGACCCTGAGACAGTCATAAAGCACAGTCGAGGTGTTAGAAAATAAGAATCATGTGTGTATTGTTTTTCTTTTTTCTTTTTAGTAAATCATTAAAAAAATAAAAGTTATCAGCTTCATCATGAAAGGTCTTACAGTGCAATAAGATTATGAGGCTTAAGTCATGAAATGATATTCCTTTGCAGTTATTTCCTTTTTAAACTGCACATTTTTGTTAGTTTTGTTAAAAGCTGTTTTATGTAGTGAGATTAAGTTTTGTTTCACTTCAGTTGTTTTTATTGCAGCTATAAATAGGACTGTCGGCTCACTGATTTGAACCATAGTAAAGATTTTACTTTAGTTATATAATAAATTACAGATAGTGTGTGTGTCTGTATAGCTTTGCTATGAGATATTGCAATACTGTGCTGTGTATTTAGTTTTTCCACCCCACAATTTAAATATACGATATAACCAATTAAAACCAGTGTTGTTTATACATTGACGTGAAAGAAGTCAATATGTGCAATATAGTGCAACGTGGCACACGTTTGCTGTTTCTGAAATGCTTGTGATTTATGATAAATATGGTTGCTGTCCAGAGAAGAACAAGTATCTCCAAAATGGCAGGAGAGGAAAACATCAGCCTTTACTTTCAACCAGATTTTTTTCCAGGCTGTTTTTGAGCATTTCTATTGGTCCATTCGTCATAAAAAAAATGGCAGCTTTCCTGCTCAAATGGTGACAAAAAATAAAAAAATCCAAATACATATACACACATTTCCCATCTTCTAATCATGATGAACTTTGGACACCATGTAAATGGCCCAGAAGTTTTAAACAAAGCTTAAACAAGCATTACAGAATGATAACACATGTGTAGCCTAAAAAGAAATTGCAATGCACTGGACAAAAAACGTTCGACTGGTAGTGTACTAAAACGTTTGACTGGTAGTGTATCTAAAACGTTTGACTGGTAGTGTATCTAAAACGTTTGACTGGTAGTGTATCTAAAACGTTTGACTGGTAGTGATCTAAAGCTTTTGGCTGGTAGTGTTACTAAAACGTTTGACTGGTAGTGTACTAAAACGTTTGACTGGTAGTGTATCTAAAACGTTTGGCTGGTAGTGTACTAAAACGTTTGACTGGTAGTGTACTAAAACGTTTGACTGGTAGTGTATCTAAAACGTTTGACTGGTAGTGTATCTAAAACGTTTGACTGGTAGTGATCTAAAGCTTTTGGCTGGTAGTGTTACTAAAACGTTTGACTGGTAGTGTACTAAAACGTTTGACTGGTAGTGTATCTAAAACGTTTGGCTGGTAGTGTATCTAAAACGTTTGTCTGGTAGTGTATCTAAAACGTTTGACTGGTAGTGTACTAAAACGTTTGACTGGTAGTGTATCTAAAACGTTTGGCTGGTAGTGTATCTAAAACGTTTGGCTGGTAGTGTGTCTAAAACGTTTGACTGGTAGTGTACTAAAACGTTTGACTGGTAGTGTATCTAAAACGTTTGACTGGTAGTGTATCTAAAACGTTTGGCTGGTAGTGTGTCTAAAACGTTTGGCCGGTAGTGTATCTAAAACGTTTGGCCGGTAGTGTATCTAAAACGTTTGGCTGGTAGTGTACTAAAGCGTTTGACTGGTAGTGTATCTAAAATGTTTGGCTGGTAGTGTACTAAAGCGTTTGACTGGTAGTGTATCTAAAACGTTTGACTGGTAGTGTATCTAAAACGTTTGACTGGTAGTGTATCTAAAACGTTTGACTGGTAAGTTTAACATTTATAAGGTCACCCTGTTAGAATAGATCATGTGTGTTTAATGGAGCTAGCTGTAACACCACTCCAATCTGATATTCGTTGTTTGAATTCTGCTATAGACTTTAATATATTGATAAGACTTGGCTATTGGTAAATGGAGACACTTCCTATGCTGTTTATGCCAGCGTTCTACAGAGCTTCTCCAGCTCTGCAACAGGTGCTCTGAGTGAACGTGTTTGTAGGCAGAGCTCAAACTGAAGACTATAGTTAACACCCCCAAGATTGTAGCCTGAAATACAACAAATAGTATGTATCCTGTTTGTGTTGCACACTTTTATGTGTTCTGAATGTCTTCCAACAAACTGTGCTTTTCTCTACAGGTGGGTGATAAGGTGATGGTTCTGAACCGCAGTGGGCTGTGGCAGGAAGTGGTTGTGGTGGCAGCCACACACACCTTCCTCATGCCGGAGGGGATGAGCTTTGAGGAGGCGGCGGCTCTGCCGGTCAACTACGTCACCGCCTACATGATGCTATTCGACTTCGGACACCTGCGTCCCAACCAGAGCGTCCTCATCCACATGGCTGCAGGTGTGTGTGTGTGTGTGTGTGAAAAGTGTTAGTGGAAGGGGTTTTGGGTTTGTGGGGTGGGATTTTGTCCAGAGATTGTCTTCACACATTATGCAGCTGTTGACAGCGGGCCTGAGGGCTTCACGCCAATGCATATAAGCAGTAATATTTAATCACTACTTTATGACCTGCATACACACACCTGTGCGTGAGTGTGTGAGTGAGGGACTCGGTGCAGCTGCTGAAAGCTGACTCTCGGGATTTTGAGACAATAAGAATGTACAGTATTGTTTCGTTTGTGAGAGCATGCAAGCTAGAAATAAACAAGAGCGATTGTGCAAATGTCAGAGACCACTTTCGTTTATTTAGCTTTTAGCTGGTGTTGCACTAGCAGTGTGGGTATCTGTGATTAGGACACCATGTTGACTTTGTGGGACAAGCAGCAGTAAAAATGCTCAAGGCTAAATCTGTAATGGCAGTGATTCATACAGGAACACCTTACCTGAGTGGCTGAGCCAGCTGTCATTCAGTTCATTTACATAGACTGAGGCAAAAATATACATGCATGTAAAAAAATAAATAAATAAAATAAAAATAATTGTCTGCTATGAAGTCACGTGCAGTCTGACTTAATGTTAGTTCAGATTGTCCTAGCCTCCATTGGTCAGCAGTATGGCTTATCTAGGTAAAGTGTTAAGTTGCTGCTACTAAGACGTTGGCAATATACACAAAATCCCAGAGTCTGGTGCTCAGAGATGTGAACGAGTGAACGAGATGCCATATTTTGCTAAGCCGGAGAAGCTGCTGGGGGGCTTACATGTGCGCCCCACAGGTTTACATATATATTGTTCAGTTCTGTTTTTAACTATTTTGCATATTGAAGATATTTGATATGTACATAAGTTAAACCTTTTATATGTACTTGTTGTTAAACATGGTCCTTATTACTAAATATATAATAATAATAATAAATAGTGTGTGTATATATATATATATATATATATATATATATATATATATATATATATATATATATATATGTATAGTAAATAAAAATAGCTTTTTAAGTATATATAATATATACTTTACTGTCAATGCTAGTCAATGGAACCAGATTTTTTTCCAAGCTATTTTGGAGCATTTTTATTGGTCCACTCATCATGAAATTTTTCCACAATGTAAACGGCAGCTGTCCATCATCATATCCATCAGGGAAATGCCATTCTGTTAAGCTGAGTGTGTTTTATTTGTGACACAAAATGAAATGTTTTAAAAATGTGATAGTATAAATATCAAAGGGGTTGGTTAGAGTTGTGGATCAGGTACTGGTATAGAAGAAAAAATGTGGTATCGGTGCATCTCTTCTTCAGCTTGCTCAGGTTCTTGCAGTGGGAAATGAAAAATTAAAGGAGTTTCAAAGGCTGGAGTTAAAAACGGGGCTCCCAGCAGCCTTGCAAGATCTGGTAAAGCAAAAAACCGACACCATCCAGTTTGCAGACGTTTCTGTCCGTCCTTTTAAAGCGAAAAGGCAGCTTAGTGCTACACATCTGAGAGGATGTGTTGTTGAAGTCTTTATTGAGAAAGAAAGCGGATAAAGAAGAACAAAGAAGCTGCTGGTGTTCTCACAACAATGAAGTGTCCAGACTTCAACTTCACTGAATATATCTGGGCTTGCTTGAAACATGAGAAGGAGAAAGTAGTGGATTTCTTAGAAGCTGCAGATACTACCGGTACTGGATATGGTCTTTATTAGTTGAAGTGTGTGATTTACACAAAGGAATGAACTTGTACTTAATGGCCTTTTTTTTCTGGCTGTTAAAGAAATGAACGGTTGTCTCTGTATTCTGCACTGCGCAGCGTTGTATGTGTGTTTTGGGTGGGTCGACATATCTTCGCCAATAATTTGTATCAGAGCATCTTCTGGGACTTTTTTCACACAAAGAATGTGTGTGTGGGTGTGCGTGTAAGTGTATCCGTGTGTGCACAACTGTGTTAGCTTCTTCCGAGACAGTCTTATAACACAGGAGGATTGTGTATATGAGAGAGAGAGAGAGAGAGAGAGAGAGATAGTAATGTAATGTATTTCATTGATGAGTTACAATATGAACGACACCAGTTGCTGAAAGTCCTGAACGTATAAAGAACGGAACGACTCTCTGATGAATCATTTATATTAATTTGGTGCACTAATGAAACCGCATGGAGAGTTATTACATGTGTTAGCGCAGTGGGGTAACCGTCCCTGGGTTTCTGTTAAAGTGTCTCTTGCTGTGAAATGAATTTGAGGGATTACTGTTGGAATCAAAGGTGTCAATAGTATTCACATTCATTACTCAGGTAGAAGCATAGATACTAGGGTTTAAAATACTTCTGTAGAAGTTGAAGTATCAACTCAAGCTTTTTACTAGAAGTACAGCTTTCAGAATTACTTAAAGTATAGAAGTAAAAGTAATGTAAGGGAAAAATGCCATTAAGGACAAAAGCTTAGGTCGCACCACAGGGGTCTATAGTGCACTAGCCCACCTCCCCAAAAAAACCCATTCTTCTAAAAGCCATAATGACTATAATGGCATATTAAAATTAGAGATGCTGTGTATCGGTATCTGCCGATTTTTTTTTTTTTTTTTTTTTTTTTTTTATCCAAATATGTGATCGGTGATAGGCCGATATGTCTTCAATTAGCCCATCCCGAGAGCCAATCGATGGCGTTAAACAAATGAGTCTAATTTCTGTATTTCCAGCTAGCATTTTATCCTGGAAGAGCAGCCCTCCATAAAAACCCCCTCCAGCCAGCTCCCTGCAATTCCTGTCTGAACCGCTAGGTGGAAATACATACCGTTTAATTTTTCACAGACTGACTGAAGCATGAAGCACAGTTTACGGCGTTCACTGCACGTGCGGAAAAAAAACATGTCGTCCGTCTGGCTGTTTGTTACCATATGTGACGCAGACTCATCCAGGACGTTTTGTCAAATTAGTAAAATCAGCGTGTCTCGTTCGGGAACCAAGACAAAGACATTTAACACACTAATCTGATACAGTGAGTACCAGCAAACAGCAGAGCTAGCACAAAACAAACAACCCAGAGAACCATGGAGACCAGATCTGACCGGTATGAACTGAACAGCAGCAACAGCCAGAGAGGTGAAGGAATTACAGCCAAAGTGATTGAGTTTATACCACTAGATTATCATGTTTCATGATTTACTTGCGCTAATAACTACATGTAGCCCAGTCGTGGCGTATAGCCCCGCCCTCTATAGGTATCTGCTATCGGCCGATCCTGCTGATAGGTGATCGGTGATCGGAATCAGCCTCAGAAACGCTGATCGGTCCATCTCTAATTAAAATGTTAATGTTAAACTATTTGGGCGACACTAGGCTTCCTGTTTCAGCCGCATTTACGCCCATTGAAAATGAATGTAGTTTAGTACAATGTAAATATATTAAAGAAGCATATCTGTTACTACTGAGCATTAACATGTGTTTCATGGAGCAGAAGATATGATGACTAGTTGTCTATAAGTATTTTAATGAAGTCAAACTTCAAAGACATGTTATAAATAATCTTTACTGGAATGTAAATGTACATGAAAATGAAAACAAGCTGCAAAGAAATAGGAGTAACGAGGCTGGTTTTAAAATGTAAGGAGTAGAAAGTACAGGTAATGGAGTGTAAATGTAAGGAGTAGAAAGTACTGATAATGGAGTGTAAATGTAAGGAGTAGAAAGTACTGATAATGGAGTGTAAATGTAAGGAGTAGAAAGTACTAATAATGGAGTGTAAATGTAAGGAGTAGAAAGTACAGATAATGGAGTGTAAATGTAAGGAGTAGAAAGTACAGATAATGGAGTGTAAATGTAAGGAGTAGAAAGTACAGATAATGGAGTGTAAATGTAAGGAGTAGAAAGTACAGGTAATGGAGTGTAAATGTAAGGAGTAGAAAGTACTGATAATGGAGTGTAAATGTAAGGAGTAGAAAGTACTGATAATGGAGTGTAAATGTAAGGAGTAGAAAGTACTGATAATGGCTTGTAAATGTAAGGAGTAGAAAGTACAGATAATGGAGTGTAAATGTAAGGAGTAGAAAGTACTGATAATGGAGTGTAAAAGTAAGTAGTAGAAAGTACAGATAATGGAGTGCAAATGTAAGTAGTAGAAAGTACTGATAATGGAGTGCAAATGTAAGGAGTATAAAGTACTGATAATGGAGTGTAAATGTAAGGAGTAGAAAGTACTGATAATGGCGTGTAAATGTAAGGAGTAGAAAGTACAGATAATGGAGTGTAAATGTAAGGAGTAGAAAGTACAGATAATGGAGTGTAAATGTAAGGAGTAGAAAGTACTGATAATCGAGTGTAAATGTAAGGAGTAGAAAGTACAGATAATGGAGTGTAAATGTAAGGAGTAGAAAGTACTGATAATGGAGTGTAAATGTAAGGAGTAGAAAGTACTGATAATGGAGTGTAAATGTAAGGAGTAGAAAGTACAGATAATGGAGTGTAAATGTAAGTAGTAGAAAGTACTGATAATGGAGTGTAAATGTAAGGAGTAGAAAGTACTGATAATGGAGTGTAAATGTAAGGAGTAGAAAGTACAGATAATGGAGTGTAAATGTAAGGAGTAGAAAGTACAGATAATGGAGTGTAAATGTAAGGAGTAGAAAGTACTGATAATGGAGTGTAAATGTAAGGAGTAGAAAGTACTGATAATGGAGTGTAAATGTAAGGAGTAGAAAGTACTGATAATGGAGTGTAAATGTAAGGAGTAGAAAGTACAGATAATGGAGTGTAAATGTAAGGAGTAGAAAGTACTGATAATGGAGTGTAAATGTAAGGAGTAGAAAGTACAGATAATGGAGTGTAAATGTAAGGAGTAGAAAGTACTGATAATGGAGTGTAAATGTAAGGAGTAGAAAGTACTGATAATGGAGTATAAATGTAAGGAGTAGAAGTAAAAAGTCAGCTGATAAATAATTACTCTAGTAAAGTATAAATAACCAAAATCTCTACTTAAGTAAAGTAACAAAGTATTTGTACTTCATTACTTGACACCTCTGGTTGGATTCTCTCTTATTTCCAGGTTTGGGACGAGCTCAGCTGGTCACAATTCATCTCACCTTTAATATTAATGAAGACTGACAGCAACACTTAGCCGAAGGGTTTAGTTTGCATCCTGTGGTATGTTTGCAGTGATTTTTCAGGCCTGCTTATACGTTTATATTTATGGAAATGTGGCGTCTTGCCGATGGTTTGCGTCTCCTTGTTTATGTGCGAATAAATAATGCAGATCTATTTGTCTCTGCTTTCGAGCCGCTGCCAAGTGTTGCCTTTACGCACTACAGTGGAATGTATTAGGACCGTCACAGATATTCTACTAAACTCAATTACAGTATTGATTCAGATCCACTGTGTCAGTGACTCGGCGGCGGCAATTTGTAAGATAAGGCAGCATGTATTGAATTGTCCTATTGGTTTCTCTTACAGCGAGAAACAGGCATTTAAAAACTTGCTCACCTTTGTTTGGAGTCATGAAAGGCCATGCATTAGGGCGGAGCAAACTTGGGTACTTAAGACGTTCATGATGAACTATATCGTCGCTGTACAAAAAAGAACGTGTATCCATTTTTTTTCTACATCATTTGACCACAGCAGCTGTTCTTTACAGAGTCTGTAAATTGTATGATGAATGGACCAATAGAAATGCTCCAAACTAACTTATCTGGTTCCATTGACTTGCATTAACAGTATATACTGTTTTGGTCTCTTCTGTGAAGTTGCCATTTTAGAGATGCATGTTTTAGGGGTGTAAGAAAATATCGAATATTGGGATATTATGTTTGGTGATACTGTATCGATTCTTTAAAACACAGTATCAATACACAGATTCCTGGCAGACAGCGAATCATTGTGTGTTGTGTTTAAGCCTCTGACCACTAGATGGCAGTGTTGGAATCCATTTTTAGCTCCGTTCCAACATTAACAAGCAGCACCAGGGTGCAGGGCTATTGTAAGTATTGGCAAACCTGTTCATACAGTGTATATATTCAATATATTGTGATATATTGAATCGTGACCGCTGTATCACGATAGATATTGTATCGCCAGGTTCTTGCCAATACACAGCCCTGGTATAAAGTAAGGTTGTGCAATATTGACAAAAAATAATATCTGGATATTTTCTGTAACTGTGTTGATAACAATAACAATAATAAACATTATTTAAAAAAGTGAAGTGAAAACTCACTTGCAATATTAACATCCATCCATTGTCTTCCGTGTTATCCCGCTAGTCTGGGTCACGGGGGCTGGAGCCAATCCCAGCGTCGTCTGGTTAAGGCTCTTTTTCAGTGAATGTCTCTAAAGACGCTGAAGTTTGCTGAGTATGTGTTTTTACACTTTAGCTGGTTTAGGTCTGTCTTGGACAGCGGGCTCCCGAAGCTCTTCATACTCCTCATACTCTCTTCATACTCCTCATACTCTCTTCATACTCCTCATACTCTCTTCATCCTCCTCATACTCTCTTCATACTCCTCATACTCTCTTCATCCTCCTCATACTCTCTTCATCCTCCTCATACTCTCTTCATACTCTCTTCATACTCTCTTCATACTCTCTTCATACTCCTCATACTCTCTTCATACTCCTCATACTCTCTTCATCCTCCTCATACTCTCTTCATCCTCCTCATACTCTCTTCATACTCTCTTCATATTCTCTTCATACTCCTCATACTCTCTTCATACTCCTCATACTCTCTTCATACTCCTCATACTCTCTTCATACTCCTCACACTCTCTTCATACTCCTCATACTCTCTTCATCCTCCTCATACTCTCTTCATACTCTCTTCATACTCTCTTCATACTCTCTTCATACTCCTCATACTCTCTTCATACTCCTCATACTCTCTTCATACTCCTCACACTCTCTTCATACTCCTCACACTCTTCATACTCTCTTCATACTCCTCATACTCTCTTCATACTCCTCATACTCTCTTCATACTCTCTTCATACTCTCTTCATACTCCTCATACTCTCTTCATACTCTTCATACTCTCCTCATACTCTCTTCATACTCCTCATACTCTCTTCATACTCCTCATACTCTCTTCATACTCCTCATACTCTCTTCATCCTCCTCATACTCTCTTCATCCTCCTCATACTCTCTTCATCCTCCTCATACTCTCTTCATACTCTCTTCATACTCTCTTCATACTCTCTTCATACTCCTCATACTCTCTTCATACTCCTCATACTCTCTTCATCCTCCTCATACTCTCTTCATCCTCCTCATACTCTCTTCATACTCTCTTCATATTCTCTTCATACTCCTCATACTCTCTTCATACTCCTCATACTCTCTTCATACTCCTCACACTCTCTTCATACTCCTCATACTCTCTTCATCCTCCTCATACTCTCTTCATACTCTCTTCATACTCTCTTCATACTCCTCATACTCTCTTCATACTCCTCATACTCTCTTCATACTCCTCACACTCTCTTCATACTCCTCACACTCTTCATACTCTCTTCATACTCCTCATACTCTCTTCATACTCCTCATACTCTCTTCATACTCTCTTCATACTCTCTTCATACTCCTCATACTCTCTTCATACTCTTCATACTCTCCTCATACTCTCTTCATACTCTCTTCATACTCTTCATACTCTTTATACTCTTCATACTCTCCTCATACTCTCTTCATACTCTTCATACTCTTTATACTCCTCATACTCTCTTCATACTCCTCATACTCTCTTCATACTCTCTTCATACTCTCTTCATACTCTCTTCATACTCTTCATACTCTTCATACTCTCTTCATACTCTTCATACTCTTCATACTCTCCTCATACTCTCTTCATACTCTTCATACTCTTCATACTCTCCTCATACTCTCTTCATACTCTTCATACTCTTCATACTCTTCATACTCTTCATACTCTCCTCATACTCTCTTCATACTCTTCATACTCTTTATACTCCTCATACTCTCTTCATACTCCTCATACTCTCTTCATACTCTCTTCATACTCCTTATACTCCTCATACTCTCTTCCTACTCCTCATACTCTCTTCATACTCCTCATACTCTCTTCATACTCTCTTCATACTCCTCATACTCTCATACTCTCTTCATACTCTCTTCATACTCTCTTCACACTCCTTATACTCCTCATACTCTCTTCATACTCCTCATACTCTCTTCATACTCCTCATACTCTCTTCATACTCTCTTCATACTCCTTATACTCCTCATACTCTCTTCCTACTCCTCATACTCTCTTCATACTCCTCATACTCTCTTCATACTCTCTTCATACTCCTCATACTCTCATACTCTCTTCATACTCTCTTCATACTCTCTTCACACTCCTTATACTCCTCATACTCTCTTCCTACTCCTCATACTCTCTTCATACTCCTCATACTCTCGTCATACTCCTCATACTCTCTTCATACTCTCTTCATACTCCTCATACTCTCTTCATACTCTTCATACTCTCTTCATACTCTTCATACTCTTCATACTCTCTTCATACTCTCCTCATACTCCTCATACTCTCATACTCTCTTCATACTCTCTTCATACTCTCTTCATACTCTCTTCATACTCTCTTCATACTCCTCATACTCTCTTCATACTCTCTTCATACTCTCTTCATACTCTCTTCATACTCTCTTCATACTCTCATACTCTCTTCATACTCCTCATACTCTCTTCATACTCTCTTCATACTCTCTTCATACTCCTCATACTCCTCATACTCTCTTCCTACTCCTCATACTCTCTTCATACTCCTCATACTCTCTTCATACTCTCATACTCTCTTCATACTCTCTTCATACTCCTCATACTCTCTTCATACTCTCATACTCTCTTCATACTCTCTTCATACTCCTCATACTCCTCATACTCTCTTCCTACTCCTCATACTCTCTTCATACCCCTCATACTCTCTTCATACTCCTCATACTCTCTTCATACTCTCATACTCTCTTCATACTCTCTTCATACTCCTCATACTCTCTTCATACTCTCATACTCTCTTCATACTCCTCATACTCTCTTCATACTCTCTTCATACTCTCTTCATACTCTCTTCATACTCTCATACTCTCTTCATACTCCTCATACTCTCTTCATACTCTCTTCATACTCTCTTCATACTCCTCATACTCTCCTCATACTCTCTTCATACTCTCTTCATACTCTCTTCATACTCCTCATACTCCTCATACTCTCTTCATACTCTCTTCATACTCCTCATACTCCTCATACTCTCTTCATACTCCTCATACTCTCTTCATACTCCTCATACTCTGTGTGGTGGTTTGTTGGGAGATGATGAAACAGGTTAGTTGTGGAGAGATCTTTAACGGCTGATTTCTTTCAAACTCTGTAAACTGTCGTCTTCTAAGCAACGTCAGTCTTTTTACATCCAAACCAAACCAGCTCCACGAGTGAAGACGATCCTCACCTAGGAGTTAAATCTAAGGTGGTAGACTGCGAGGCTGGCAGTGTCTGAGTTTCTTCCCCTGACGCAGTGTGTTCAGCTTTAGGTGTGTTGTTTGATTGTCGTGACATTGTGATTGTTTTGTTAACACAGCAATTAGGATATTATCGTAGACGATATATATATATATATATATATATATATATATATATATATATATATATATATATATATATATATATATATATATATATACTCGCACACCCCGAGTTTGAACCAAATAAAGGGCTGGGAGAATTGTTGTACAATAACAATTTTAGTCAGCATATAGCATATTAGTATTTTTGGTTTCATCAGTTTCTACAGTTCGGTAATCAGTGCAGCAGTTATTGCTCCTGTTCCGTAGTAAGTCTGGTGCATCCAGATCAGCCGGGCCAAGTTCTACGGTTCCAGCTCAGTATGATTTATACTGAGCTAATAAATCACACACAATTTGGCCAAGCGTTCTGAGCACATGACCATCTCAGCTGCTCCCGATGAGTGTTTTTTCTAGACCTGGCATTCTCATAGTTTCACTAATGTGCAGAATGTCATTGTTTGTCGAAAACAAATTGTCTTGTGATTGTGCAGCACTGTATTAACTAATAGAAAAATCAAAACCATAGCTCGTCTGTCTTGTTGTCAGTACAGTTCTGTAGAACTGTAATATGATGTAGTCTGTTTGGTGTGTGAGGCGACAGTGGGTGGATTTATTTATTTATTTATTTATTTATTTATTGGCCTCTTTTGCTGTGGTTATTGTGCTGTGGTGCACGTTTGTGTTAGCCAGCAATAATTAAATGCATTTAAAGAGTTTTCTTTCTGAAAAATCACCTAAAAACTAGCTGTATTTGTCTATATTGAAGTAAAGGCCCAGCAGCAGGCCTCCATTCTGCTGAACCTCCATTCTGCTGTTAATGAACATATGTTAGCACTACAGGAGTTGAGAGAGGTGCTGATACTAACAGTTGCCGTAGACCCCCCGAAAATACGATGTAGCGTGGTCATATTTCAAGATGGTTTGGAGGTATGACATGAGGACACCTTCCATCCTGAGGTGTAACAGTACACAAATGTCTCAATAGAATGTTTCTTAACCCACGAGTTGATACGTTTTTGGTACATTTACTTTAATTTTGCTTTTACTAATGGGTTCACAGTTCATGTTCAAAGTCTGGTTGCCAGACCAAGACCGCAGTGCGCTGTTGAAAGCGTGCTTAAAACAAACAAGTCATTTATCTTCGAAGGCAAATACATTTAAACACACCCAAGCGGCAACATCCAAGTGTGAACGAACAAACGAAAGTAAATGTCAGACTTGATTCCACATGTATTCGGAGGGACCTCATAAATAATGGCTCCAGACCAAGATTTCTTCATCCGGCTCGTGGCGGCCCACTGCGCTGCACATATTCAACTATTCCCCGAAGCACTAAGGAATTCTCCTCAGTACTGTAGAGCTACATCACAAACGTCAATAAATAAAAAGGAAAGTGTTTGGAGTAGAAGACTGTTCCAGCGTGTATATTAAATATTTTTATAACCTCAAACTGTATTTAATTTGCAGCAGGTGTTGTGGAGCTCCTCCCATATCCGTTGGGAAATGAATAAGAATGCATATCATAACACTCTGTGATAGATGTTACCAAATGTCTTTGGACACCTGACCATCACACCGAGATGAGCTTGTGGGATTACTCCATTCCAGAACTGTAGACCCCTTTGTGACTGAAACAGCCTCCGCACTTCCAGGAATGCTGTCCTCAGGATTTTGCAGCAGGTCTGTGGTCAGTCAAAAGGGTTTCTGTGAGGCACATCAGGCACTGACGTTGGACAACAAGACCTGGCTCACACTTGACATTCCAGTTCAGAGTAGGGTCGAGGTCGGGCCCACTGGAGTTCCTCGCCTTACACAGGGGCGCAGTCATGCTGGAACAGGAAAGGGGCTTCCCCAAACCGCTGGCACTGAAGTCTGAAGCATATATTTTTGTCAAGAATGTCTTTGTATGTTGTTGCGTTAACATTGCACTTCATTGGAACTAATGAGACATTATCCCTCCTCCACCAAACTTTCTATGGCACTATTCCCCTGTATTCTGGCAAATTTAGATTCATACATCACACTGCCAAAAAGCGAAGCACCGATTCATCACTCTAACACGTTTCCGTAGCCATGGTGTCCAGTGGCAATGTGCTTAACACCACTCGAGCAGACACTTGACATTGCGTTAAGTGATCTTATGCTTGCGTGCAGCTGCTCAACCACAGAAACTCATTTCCTGAAGCTCCTGATGCACAGTTCTTTTGCTAAAGTTGCTTCCAGATACAGTTTGGAACTGACTGATACAACATAGTGTTTTTTTGTTTTTTTACGTGACCCCGCTCTGAGTTTGTGTGGTCTACCATTTTCGTGACTGAGCTAGATGCTTCCGTTTCGTAATAATAGCACTTACAGATGACTGGGGCAGATCTAGCAGGGCAGAAATTTGAAACACAGTGACTGAGACTGAAGGTGGCATACATTTAAAAACCCCTTAGTGAGAGCCATTCTACTGCCAACATGGAGACCGCATGGCTATGCGCTTGTTTTTAAACTTGTTTACAAATGGTGTGATTTCATACACCTGAGCTCAATAATTAAGGGCTCGTGTACGTGTGGACGTGCAGTGTATTCGCAGTCGTGTGTAAAATTTAGTGTTTGGTTGATTTTCTTAATGAAAATATGTGAACATGTTGGGGAACAACTACTAATATAACATTTCACAGTTTTAATGCACAGCTTCTGTTTATTGGCTGAATTAAACATATATTAAACATATTGGAAAAAAATAATAATATAAAATATACTAGTGTATACTTATTGGTGTGAATTAGCACACTCCAGTTGTGGAGACTGAATGTCTTATAGAGTTTAAATATCTAGATCATTTGATTGAATTTAGTAAGTACAATCACATTCAGGGATCCAGAGATTTTCTGGATAAGAAAGTGAGCTAGATTCCTAGTGAGTGAGTGAGGATGAGTGTGTGTGTGAGTGAGCGTGCATGTTTGGCTCACATCGGGAGGAAGTACAGTGATCCATCTGGAGCGTCGCAGAAAGCAGAACCTATCCAGCAGTCCAACTGCTCTGACCGCCACGCCCAGGGAGAGGGTGAAACAGTCAGAGAGATTAGAGAGCTGGAGTCATACGTGTAATACAAAACAGTGTGGGTGCCTGGTCACAGTCAGTAATCTGCCTGTGTATTGGTTTGATTTTGTCTCGTCTGTGTTGCAGTTTTATGTCATAAATCATTAGTAATTCAGGTTTTAGTGCAGGTTGGTTTAAATGCACGACTCATTGTATGAAACAGTCGTTTAGTTGCTTCCTTTTTCAGTGCACCATTTTAATAGATTTCAAATCATTTACACAAGCAACTGATATATTGAGTTTAAATGCTGTTTTAGCCCATTTTAGATGTGAGTGATGCAAATAATTTGAGTGAGTAATAACATGGACTTGTAATAACTTGCACTAGTGGGTTTCATGTGTTAGAGATATATAAGATATATTTAAAATAAAATATAGAACTCCCTGTAACAGAGAGTCCAGTGGCGCTTGGCAACACAAGGCTTGCATGCAGCTGCTCGGGCATGGAAACCCGCCTTGGTGCTGATGTTAATGATGTATGAGGTTTGTAACTCTGCGGTTATTGATCAGCAGAGCGTTGGAGACCTTTACGCACGATGTGCCTCAGCGCTTGGAGACCACGCTCTGCAACTTTACATGGTCTGACAGTTCACAGCTGAGTTGCTGTGGTTCCTACACACGTCCACTGTTCAATAATACCACTCACAGCTCATTGTGGGATATCTAGGAGGGAGGAAATTTCATGAACTGGCCTGCTTGTAACAAAGGGGTCCTATCATAGTATCAGTATCACACTCGAATACTGTGAGCTCTTTAGAATGACCCATTCTTTCAGTATTGTTAGTGAAGGCAGGCTGCGTGGTTAGGTGCTCGATTTTATACACCTGTGACAATAAGACTAAAAGCACATGAATTCAATGATTAAGAGGTGGGTCCCAATTCTTTTGTCCATGTAGTTCATATTTTAAATACAGTTACATCAGTAAGTGACAAGATTTGACCTAGTTCATCTCATCTTTAAGTGTGTGTGTGTGTGTATATATAGAAAGAGGAAGAACGCAGTCTCAGGAAACATTTGGAATTTCAGGGGACAGGATGTCTTTTTTTTTTTTAATTGGAACTGGAAATGTGTTTCCTCTTCACATCTTGAATCCCTGACACACACTCTGCTCTGGCCTGTCTGATGACTTATGGCCAGGAAGAAGCGTTCCTCCCCGTGTGGGCAGTTGGTTGGAAGGGCAGGAGGAGGTTGAACTATCACTCGTAAAACTAAAGGTGCTAGAAGGCTTCTTCAGAAAGCTGCCTACTGTGAACATCTCTGAACCGTTTTAAAGTTTAATAGAAGCAATCTAAATATTTCAACTCACTGGTTCTTGGCTTGAACACCAAGATCTAGAATAACAAGTGTATAGAACCTTTACATTATGTGGAGAACCTGTTTTGGTACCTTTATTTTATGTATATATCGTGAGTACAGCATTATAAGGTTTTCATTCTCCTACATCATTGTCAGTTTAACAGCTGCCCTTTCTATTGGGTAGAAACTTCATGATGAATGGACCAATAGAAATGCTCCAGAGTTGCCAGGAATACAGTCCTTTAACATTAAATTACAGTTCAGAGTTGAGAAGCATTTTTTCAACAGCGATGATATGCAGTCGGCCATGGCAGTTGTTACGGCAACCTGCTTTGAAGACTCACATACTCAGACAAATCAACAACCTCATATGTAATCTAACCATGATGACGTTAATCTTGACCTGAGGAAGCTGAGAATAACACAGCGGGCTTACAAACAAGGGTGAGGTTGTAGTCTTTGTAACTCTCATGACTTGTTTACTGATTTAGCCTGGGCTCGGTTATAGAGCTGTATGATATTGATAGAATACTAGTGCTGTGACTTTATTGCTGTATGACTGTTATATAACTTGCAATATACTAGAAAAAACACACGCGTGAATTGATAATATGGTGCAGTTAAAGATTGTCTAGCATCCTCTGGGCCAGAAGAACTACATGACTGCCTTAACTAATCAGCACACGAATCTGAAACTATGTCAAGCTCCCAGTACACAGTAAAACCGTTATGACTAGTTAAAAAGCTAATAATGCAGCCCTCATGATAAAATATTATTTATATTATATTTAACATTCACATCATGATAGTGATACGGTGATAAAATATCATTATCAAGATAAATGACAGTCACACAATTAACAATTACTTCACCTTTACTCATTACAATTAAATTAAACTAGGACTGTAATCACCATCAGAAGGTTGCGTTCTGACGTTGGAAGATCAGCTTGAATTGAATGTAGTCTAAAATATTATACTGAGAATTGGAAGCAATTTGCTTTACTTTTAATGTAAGTCAATGGAATCTGAATTTTTTTCCATGCTATTTTGGAGCATTTCTATTGGTCCATTCATCATGAAATTTTCACAGAATGTAAACACCCATTGGCAGGTTCAAGTGATGTAGAAAACTTTAAATCAACAAAAATGGAGATGCATGTTTTTCATTGGACAGCGACTATATATATATATATATATATATATATATATATATATATATATATATATATATATATATATATATATATATATATATATATATTAAGCATGCACCGATAGCACTTTTTCCTTACCAATAGCGATACCAGCTTTTCAGGTATCTGCCGATACAGAGTACCGATACCAACTCTGACTTAAATGATCGATATATGGCTATAAATCCTGATATTTATAGTGTTCCACTTTTTATATGTTGTATTTTTTTGTGTTTTCCTGAATAAGATATAATAACCTTGAAAGAACACCATTTACTGGTTAAGTAACTGCACAATAAAAAGTTTTAGAGCTATGAAAAAAAAATTGCCACAATGCAGAAACACGTGCAGCCATTTAGTCAAGCTATATGGTATCGGCGTTCTCTATTGCCGATACCGTTACTGTTGCATTGCTAACAGTTCATATATCTTAAATTAAGCTCAGCTCAGTTTTTGGCTGTCCCTTTTATTTATTTATTTTTGAACACTTAAAACTGCAGCTCTTGCGATTTCAATATACACACAGCCCTACTTGTGGGTATATTGAGCCCACAGGCCAACATCTTGACTGCAGTAGGGAGATCTCTAAGGCTCTCTCAAACTAGCTGTCTCAAACAGTTTGTTTTTTCTTCTGTGTGACATTTGTGATGCTTTTAAAGCTTGAAAACTGCATTAGATCATTTGTTTGGCCGTTCGCCCAGGCCTGTCGCAGGGTGTTGAGAGTTTGATGCAGAGATTGCAAAGTTATGATTGTATTTTCCTCAGGCAGTCAGTTGGAGTTCCTGAGGCAGTTTGTTGGGGAGTTTGTCAGGGAGTTTACAGAGCACCAGTACACACACACAGACACACAGGTTTCTGAAAGTCTGGAGACAGAGAGACGACACTCGCTCTAAGAGTTTTTTTGTTACTGCGACTCAAATATTCCACATTTATTCTGGATATGTGTAGGGCTGGAGCGACGCGTCAACTTAGTCGACATAATCAATTACAAAATTACATCGATTAGCATAGCGTGCGTTGATACGTTGCAAAGATGGCCACGCCTACATCTAAAGTTGTGGGAGTGTTTCACACAGAAACACAACAGTGTGGTGCTCTGTCAGCTCTGCACAGTGGAGATGATCACAACAGTACAACTGCTATACACGAGCACTTGAAGCTCAAACATCCCGTAGAGCTTCATCAACACAGCAGCAGGACAGCACCTGTTTACCTGTTTGTCTTATCTTAGCAGATTATTTTAAGATTATTAACACGTGTATCATGTTTCTTTCAGTAGTGTCACTTGAACAGTCGCATTGCTAACAGTTTCTTAATCATCCAGTGTAGAACCTGAGACTGTTCTCGATACCGCAGGGGCTTAAAAACACACATAGCTGCTTCTCAAATGACCCTCTGCCAAAATATATAGTCTACAGACTGCCTGATTACTTGTGTGTGAGGCGTGTAGGCTACATATCAATTGTGCCCCTAAAAGTCGAGTCACAGTGTAGACTTTTAGTCTTTAACCAATTTATAGATCACGTGCGTTTAAGGTACCCTTTAATACATTAGGTCTAGGATGGCCATGCGTTTTCCTTGTGCTTCTGAGCCCCCCCCCAGCACAGGGTCATCAATTTAACAGCCCCTTGTGTTCTTTGGACAACAAATTACTACACACACACACAATATATATGCACAAAAGCATCTATTGTTTACACATTCATAGCAAAATAATAAAAATGTTCATTCCTAACACACTCACATACAGAACTCTAAAACGTAGTCGTTCGATTACTCGACTAATCGAAAAAATAATCGTTAGATTAATCAGCTCTAGATCTGAGTGAATATTGTTGCTGTTAGAGGTTTCCTTTGCAATTATCATTTCAGTTTGTTAATGAGTTTTTTTGTATTTATTTCTTTATTTCTTTATTTTTCATTTATCAATGTGAATGGCTAAGGAGGTGCAGTCTGACTAATTTGAGCTATAGCAGAGCTATAGGATGCTCATGACTCCCTTCTACACGAGTCACAGGAGGTGTTTTCTGCAAAGTGGACGGAAAAAAACATATGCATTGATTTTGGACTTCAGCAACATCAGCATCTTTAAAGCAGCCATGTGTAAAAACTCATCCTCACAAATACATACTCCAAACAATATCACCAGGAAGTTGTGGTGTCCAGAAGCAGTTATACATGAGCCCTGCTCCTCAGTATTGCCATTAAGAGCTGTTTACTCACCTGTCTAGAAGAAACTGAGTGACTTTGCCATCAAACTTCATCCCTTCTCCCACCAGGAGCGTTCCCAGCAGCGTCAGTGTTAACTATTCTATTTATACGCCTTTTGTTTGGCTGAACATGGTTTTCTTGCTGGGAGCGAGCGGCTGTGATGATAGTGGTCGTTTGCCAGGAGCTTCAGCATTGTTGTGTTCATCCTTTATTCTTTAATCTTCCTTTCATGGGCTAATCTAACCGGGAGCCGAACCTTCAACATGACAGGCAAGAGGTTGGAATACGCCGTCAGAGCAGTCCTACTTCTTCATCCTCTCATGTTGAACTGATTCAACTCAGTGCTGCAGTGACTCACCATCACTTCTTGAGTATTACGAGACGCGACGGGTTGCGGCTAGCTGCTTGGTGTGCAAACTAAGTCTAAACTGTTATTTCTTTTTGTTTTAAGCTTGATCTTAAACTTAATCTTGGCCACGTGCTTACATTCAGGCACCCGTGTTTCAAAGTACATATGACTGAGTAACCATGACTGAGTTTGTCTGAAAATTTTCAATCTGGCTGCAATCAAAACGAGTAATCTGTAGCGATTTCAGGCACCGCCGACAATGAACCAAGTAGATGTGATGAAGGCCGACTGGCATTTTCAAACCTGACAATAAATCAAAAGCAAAAAAGAGGATATAGAAGGCTTTGATCGAACCGTAGTGACAGTATGAACGTCTTCCAACACTAGCTGTATATTATCTCTAGTGCTGTCGGAAGTCTGCTGTGTTCAGGTATACGTCCAACAGCAGTCATGTTTGTGAAGCGAGGAAGAAGTTTGCTATAAAACAAGCCTCTTCCTTCTTTTCTCTCCCTCTCTCGCGCTCTGTCCTCTGGTTGCCCTCCTCGTGTGGGCTGGGATTGCTGGCGTGTTGGGAATCTGTCGAATTCCTCTGTGTTTTAGGGAGAATTCCTCCTCAGTCGAGAGGGTCATGCTGTTGTGACCGAGCGTGCGGCTGCCAAATCTGTGTGCGCGTGTGGGTGTGGGTGTGAATGTGTAAGTAGAAAAGGGGAAATATAAAGACGTCCCTGTGTCCTGCGTGCAGTGAGTGTGTGCTGTCCTGATGTGGCCTTGTTTTAAAATGAAGCTTATTAGATGAGCATCACTCCTCATTCCACATAAAAACAATGGAATTTAATCCTGAGCATAGCAAATGGAATTAAACCTGGGAATCTGCTTATGTGCCTGGACACAGACAGTCTCTCTCTCTCTCTCTCTCTCTCTCTCTCTCTCTCTCTCTCTCTCTCTCTCTCTCTCTCTCTCTCTCTCTCTCTCTCTCTCTGTATTTTTCTTTATATCTATAGTACTTCATTTCCATTTTCTTTCTCCCTCTCACTGTGTCTGTATTTTGTTCCTCTTTTCTCCTCTCTCTCCTCTCTCTGGTTCTCTCAGTAAGAGAAGGGAGACGGAGGGGCAGACGTGAAGTAATGCATGTGCATATTTTAGAAGATTAGCTGATATAAGAACAAACGGAGGACATGCGGTTCAGGGTTCTCCTGGCAGTTCCACTGCAGGTCTTGTGATTAGGCCCCTGAAGTCATGGGAAGGAGTGACCCCCTACATGCACACTGTCTGTCTGTGAGGAGAGAGGGAGGGAGAGAACAGGTGAAAGGAGTATGTAAAAAAGGAGTGTGTAGACTTCGGTAGTGTTTGTGTGTGCAAATGTTTTTTGGACAGACAGGGTAACCGGCCTTGTGTTGCTGTGGCAACGTTAACTAGATTCACCCCAGACAGAGCGAAAGGCCGAAGGAGGAATGGAAGAAGTTTGGAAGAAGTGCTGATTTTAGGGCCACAGACTTCACATATACACCTGTTAAAGACAGTTTAAAAGAGATCTATCTATCTATCTGAGAGGTCTAGATTTATCTATATGAGAGGTCTAGATCTCTATATATCTATCTATATGAGAGGTCTAGATCTATATATCTATCTATATGAGAGGTCTAGATCTATCTATCTATCTATCTATCTATCTATCTATCTATCTGAGAGGTCTAGATTTATCTATATGAAAGGTCTAGATCTCTATATATCCATCTATATGAGAGGTCTACATCAATCTATCTATCTATATGAGAGGTCTAGATCTATCTATCTATCTATCTATCTATCTATCTATCTATCTATCTGAGAGGTCTGGATCTCTATATATCTATCTATATGAGATGTCTAGATCTATATATCTATATGAGATGTCTAGATCTATATATCTATATGAGAGGTCTAGATCTATCTATCTATCTATCTATCTATCTATCTATCTATCTATCTATCTATCTATCTATCTATCTATCTATATATCTGAGAGGTCTGGATCTCTATATATCTATCTATATGAGATGTCTAGATCTATATATCTATATGAGAGGTCTAGATCTATCTATCTATATGAGAGGTCTAGATTTATCTATCTGAAAGGTCTAGATCTATCTATTTATCTATCTATCTATTAGAGATGGACCGATCAGAGTTTTTAAGGTTGATTCTGATCACAGATCACCTTTCTATCTAAGAATGTAGCTCTCTCTATCTATCTGAAAGGTCTAGATCTATCTATCTACCTATCTATCTGAGAGTGTGGCTCTATCTATCTATCTATTTATCTGTCTGAGAGGCCTTGTCTATCTGAGCGGCTGTGCTCTTGATATATATATATATATATATATATATATATATATATATATATATTTGAGAGGCTGCTCTTTCTCTGCCTATTTATCTATTTTTGAGGTCTTTCGTTCTCTTGGCAGAGCTAGTATCGGTAATATTAAACGTGGGAATAAATTGGTGAACTGGGTGCTGTTTCTTTTCTTAACGCAGGTCAACTGTTCTTTTTAAGTCTGCATTATACAGTTGATTGAGTTATTGAAAAATGAATTTTATATTGCGTCAACAATATTTATACACCAAGTCGCCCACACCAGCCTGACTGCGTGTGTTATTTTGGCCTTTGTTAGGTCATCGTTCACAGTGACCTTTACAAACGCGTTCTGTCCTCCTCTTCACTTCCTGCCTCTCTTCTTTTCTTTTGTCTCGGACACAAAAACATGCAAGGCTCACGTTTGCTCGTACATGCACAAATTAGTGCACTGGTGCACAAGTTTGGACGGCTTGTGGCACTCCCCACAGACCAGACCTCCCTCTGCGTTGAGTGTAGGCTAAAGAGATGCACTGTTGCATCCTGACCAGTCGTGTTTGAATATGTGCATCTTTATATTTCTGGGGTTTTATGACAACAAGAGTTTTTTTTGTTTGTTTTGTTTTTTCCCCTTCTCAGCTGCTCTTTTCTTGTCACTGATATATTGATCATTCTCTCTCTCTTTCTTTCTCTCTCTCTCTCCCTCTCTCTCTCTCTCTCACTCTCTCCCTCCAGGTGGGGTAGGCATAGCTGCCACTCAGCTGTGCAAGACGGTGAACGACGTCACTCTGTTTGGCACTGCATCCGCAGCTAAGCATGAGGTCATCAGCGAGGGCGGAGTCACCCACCCCATCGACTACCGCACACGTGATTATGTGGAGGAGATCCGTAAGATCAGCCCCAAAGGTAAGAGCTAATTTACTAACCTAGATAAGCTAACCCTGTAACCAACGCTACTGGTTAACAACAGTCTAGATCAGCCCGGAATCAGTCTAAGGGCGTTTTCACACCTGTAGTTGGTTTCTCTGGTCCGGATCAGTTAATGAGTTTGTTTACTTGGAGCGTTTCCTCCTCAGTTAAGTTTGTTTTCTCACAGGCAAAAACCAAAACGCACCAAAATGCGCCCCAACAAACCACGTGAGCAGGTTGTCCCCTCTGATTGGTCAGAGCTATCTGGCGTGCGAGCAAGAAAGTTAACACAGGAAGAAGATCCGGTTTTCCCAAACTACTGCACATTTCTTGTAGAGCGTATCACGGAGCAGCGGCAGAGACAGTATCTGTTCATAGCTGTAATAATAATCTGATAATATACCAAACTACAGTCCACCTGCAGAACACCCAGCTCACTCCAAACATCAAGCAGACAACGTCCCTCACTGCTAGTCCAAGAGAGACCTCGCTTCATTGTCCTCGCCCTGTTAGCTGCTACAGTTCTCCAGTTCTCTGTTACACAATCTGCCACTTCCCATAATGCAAAGCACACCTGGCTGCAGGAGATGTTTAGATCAAACTTGTGGAGTACACTTAATACTTGGGTCGGATTGAGGTCGGATCATGTTCTCACCACAAAAGAACCGCTCTGGAGTTCGTTTGGAACCGGACCGAGACCACCTCCTCTCGAGGGTCTTGTGCGGTTGTTTTGGTCCACACCTGAGTGCGATTACTGGTTTCACACCTGCCAAAACGAACCGCACCAGGAGTGCAAACAAACCAGAGTCTGTTTTAACTGGACTAACCCTGAAATGATTCTTCATCGACCCCAATATGAAAGCTTACCTTCTCATTCATACACATAAAAGCTAACCTACTAGCCTCGGTGGACCTCAAGCCTGAAAAGTGAAAGATAAAATACTGACTCAGCTCAGATCAGCTCCAACACTGAATGTCAACAACTGACCATAGAAATGACAAGCCTGTGTTTTAGTGCAGATAAGCCCCAGTTGAAAAAGCTTAGATCAGCCTCTCATATGAAACCTGTGATCTCTGTCATGGATACTTCTTGCATGCATCGGCCAAAAACGCCAACCAACAAGCCCAGACCAAGAAATGAGAGATAAGCTTCTAGCATTTACAGACACTTTAACAAGGCGGAGACAGATCACTTGGTAAAATATGAATGGGGAAGCTTAGTAATGCTTACCATGCTCTCTCCCGCCCCTTTACTAAGAAGAGCCAATCAGCATGCAGGCAAAGCTGCAAGCAGAAGGAGCTTCCCCTCATTTTGGATATGTGCAGTAGCAAGAACAAGCTTGTTTTTTTCTATACTGTGCATATATACAATACTATACAACACATACTCTAATGTATTGTTGTAAATGTCATGTTGGTGGTGACCTGAGATCAGTGTATTTAAAAATAGGATCTGATATTTGCTCTGTTTAAGATCATTTGTGGGTTTGAGGAATTAGTCTGGGAACTGTAACGTATACTCACCTATCTGCTGTTTCTTGCTGTTTAGATTAGACCGCTAGACTCAGTCAGTGACAAGTAAGCGCCGGCAGTTTGACCTAGTTTGCACAGACTGGTCAGTCTGTAAGGTATTTGTTAGCAGAGCCTCTGAGGGGCAGATTTGTAAGGGATTTTGCCCTAAAACAGCAAATTCCACCTGTTAATGGCAAATCTAAAGAAGTTTTTTAGACATAAAATATTGTCAGAGACCATTTTCCTTTACATACAGTGGCAAGAAAAAGTCTGTGAACCCTTTAAAGTGACCTGAAATTTTGCATCAGTTGGTCATAAAGCGTCCCAAGTATAGACAAACTCAATGGGCTTGACCTAATACCACACAAACAGTTATAATATTTCATGTCTGCACTGGACCATCCATTAAACATTCACAGTGCTGGTGGAAAAAAGTCACTGAACCCTTATTGTAATGATTTTAGCAAAAGCTATTTAGAGTCAGGAGTTAGCAAACCTGGAGTCCAATCAATGAAACGAGATTGGAGCAAGGTGTAGAGCTGCTTTGACTTATTAAAGACACTCAAACTTTTTGAGTCTGCTCTTCACAAGAAGCATCTGCTGATGTGAACCATGCCTCGCAAAAAAAGAGATCTCCGAAGACCTGTGATCAAGAATAGGTGCTTTGGGGTCTGGACCACTTGCCATCATCAAGAGGAAAATGAATTCTCATGTTTATCAAGGTATCCTACAGAATAATGTCAGGGTGGCTGAAGCTCAGTAGAAGTTGAGTGGTGTAGCAGGAAAATGACCCTAAACACTGAAGTAAATCTACTATAGAACGGCTTCGAAAAAAAGAAAATCTGCCTTTTGGTGTGGCCCAGTCAGAGTCCAGATCTTTATGACCAGTTAATGCAGAACACCTGGTCATTACAAAGGGTTCACATACTTCCACTTTCCTGCCACTGTAATTTAACTTTTAAAGCAATGTGTAAGATTTGTAGTTTAAAATATCCCAAAACGATCGTCAGAATGTGAAAAATAACCATTTTGACTGTGTTAAAGACGTCTATGAGTGACTGTAAACTATACCAATCGTTCTGTTGTTGGTTTTAATCAGTTTTCACTTGCTGATATTAATGTTGATATATTTTAGTAATATTAGGTGAGCTCAAATTTTATTAAAAATGTTCAATCACACAATAATACATAACATTTTTTTCTCATTGGCTCCTGACTTCATCTGTTTGGATATTTCTTAAAATAGTGATTTAAAATAAATATAACATTTCATTTGTAAGTAATGCATAAAAAACATAAGTTAATTAAAAAATGAACTTAATTCTACTTGGAAAAAATTAAGATGTTAATTCCAAGACTGGTCAGAAACAAGCTGAGGAACATTTGTACAAAAACACTGAACATCTGAAATTAGAGTTTTATGAACTGTTGAGTCTGAATTTGTACTTTTATTGTGAGAAACAGAAAATATGAGCTACTTCTGTGACTGGACTATAGAAAAATGTCCCTGTAGTACGTCTTCTGAGAAGCTGTTATATAGGCTTAATGCTGAAACATTCCTGCTTAATATTTATTATTAATATACTGGGTATAATATATATATATATATATATATATATATATATATATATATATATATATATATATATATATATATATATATTTGAATTAAAATTGAAAAGATCATTGAAACACTTTACTGTAGAATATTGCTCATTAGGCTACATAAGCTTGTCGTGACAGCTAACAACCCTAAATAAATGTCTACACAGACTTATTTCAGTTGACGTCATTCACCATCAGCCAAGTTACATTTGCCATGTTATGTCTTTATGATGAATGCCTTTGTGAAGTGTTTATGTAAGGTTATGTCAGTTGTGCTGACCAGGATATCATCACAGTCCAATGAAAAACAAGTATCCCCAAAATTGCAACTTTAAAGGAGAGACCAAAAACATACTTTGCTTGCAGTGTAAGTCAATGGAACCAGAATTTTTTCCAAGCTATTTGGAGCACTCCTATTGGTCCATTCGTCATGAAATTTTCGCACAATGTAAACGACCATTGGCGTGATCAAATGATGTAGAAAAAAATAGAGATACATGTTTTTCATTGGACAGCGACGCTATATGTAGGTGTCATGTAGCCTTGTAAACAGTACCCTACAGTAAAGTGTCGCCAAGATTGCTTACTAAACCTTAACATTTTTGGACAAACGTTGGGGTTTGTTGTGCTAATAACCTTGAAAGTAATTAGTGCAGCTTGTAATGAATGCAACTGTGTTTCAAGCTTAGGGAAAATGTGAAGGGGGCAGATCTGGCTCTGGTGTTGTGGTGTTTGCGTTTCGATAACTTATCTGGATGGTTATTTTAACCTTGAAATGTGTCGCTTCCCTTCACTCTGTTTGTGTGTGTGGGTGAAGAAGAGTGCCATATTAAGAATTTGTATGCGTGCACTCCAAACCCACATTGACTGACTCAGCTGTGGCAGCACGCAGGCTGACAGGTTTTTATTGATTTGTATTATGAAGGAAAATTAGAAGAACTCTCAACTCTTCTTTTTTTTCTGTCCACTGAAACGAAACCAAGAAAAGCCTCTAATCCAGCTTTTCTGTCTTTTCTCTCAGGCTTGGACATAGTTCTGGATCCTCTGGGCGGCTCTGACACCCACAAGGGCTACAACCTGTTGAAGCCGATGGGAAAACTCATCAGCTACGGTGGGTCAACAGGGACGCAAACCCTTTCCTCCGGTCTGGCATTCAGTGTCTGACTTTGGGTGCAAATCAACTTTATTCAATTAAGTTTATTGCTTTCTGCTTGTGGTCAGGCTGTAGCCCGCAGGCCACAAAGGCTCGATTCAGCAGCGCACTTCACTGAAACGACTCATTGAAACTCACACTTTTACATGAATGTGAAGAGAATGTAGCTGATCAGCTGATCGCGTAGGATAAGCATGCATGATCAGCGCGCACTGCAACACACATACACACACATACACACACATATACATACACACACTCAAACACACATACAGCACATACACACACACACAGCACATACACACACACATACACATACACACACATATACATACAGACACACACACACACATACAGCACATACACACATACACACATATACATACAGACATACACACACACACACACACACACACACAGCACATACACACATACACACACATATACATACAGACATACATACACACACACACACACACACACACATACAGCACATACACACACACATACACATACAGCACATACACACACACACACACATACAGCACATACACACACACACATACAGCACATACACACATACAGCACATACATACACACACACACATACATACAGACATACACACACACAGCACATACACACACACACACACACACACACACACACACACACACACACACACACATACATACAGCGCATACACACACACACACACACATACGTATAGCGCATACACACACACACATACATACAGTGCATACACGCACATACACACACACACACACACACACACACACATACAGCACATACACACACACACACACACACTCAGCGCATACACACACACACACACACACACACACACACACACACATACAGCACATACACACACACACACACACACATACGTACAGCGCATACACACACACATACAGCGCATACACACACACACACACATCGCATACACACACACACATACAGCACACACACACACACACACACATACAGCACACACACACACATACAAACACACACACACACACACATACAGCACATACACACACACACAGCACATACAAACACACACACACATACAGCACATACAGCACTTTCGCTCTCAATATCTCTCTCTGTCTCGCTCTCTCATTGTCTCTCTCTCTTGCTCTCTCAATGTCTCTCTCTCTTGCTCTCTCAATGTCTCTCTCTCTCTGTCAGTATTTCTCTCTCTCTCTCAATATCTCTCTCTCTCTCTCTGTCAGTATTTCTCTCTCTCAATATCTCTCTCTCTCTTTCGCTCTCTCAATATTTCTCTCTTTCGCTTTCTCAATATCTCTCTCTCGCACTCTCATTGTCTCTCCCTCTTGCTCTCTCAATGTCTCTCTCTCTTTCTCTCTCTCTGTCTCTCTCTCTCTCTTGCTCTCTCAATGTCTCTCTCTCTCTCTCTCTCAATGTCTCTCTCTGTCTCTCTCTCTCAATGTCTCTCTCTGTCTCTCTCTCTACCAATGTTTCTCTCTCTGTCTCTCCTCTCTCTCTCTCTCTCTATGTCTCTCTCGCTCTCTCAATGTCTCTCTCTCTCGCTCTCTCAATGTCTTTCTCTTGCACTCTCTCTCAATATCTCTCTCTCTGTCTCGCTCTCGCTCTGTCAATCTGTCTCTCGCTCTCTCTCTCGCTCTCTGTCTCTCTTTCGCTCTCTTAATATCTCTCTGTTAGTTAAGCATTTCTCTTTCTTTCTCTCTCCTTTCATGCATACTTTCTCTTTCTCCATCTGTCTTCCCTTCTCCCTCACTCTCTTACCTTTTTCTTTACTTGTTTTTTTATTTTCTCCTCTCCTTTTTTCTTTTTCTCCTCAACATTTTTCTCCTTTTCGTCTTTCTCATTCTGTCACTTTCTCTCATGCTGTCTCTCTTTTGCGCTCTCTTGTTTGCTCTTTATTCCACTTTCTCCATCACTTTGTTTCTAGATGTCACTCTCACTCTTTTTTTTCCACTTATTTCACACTGTCACTTTTCTTTTATCTGCTTTTCTGTCCCCCTTTGTCTCTCTTTCTGTTTCTGATATTTCACTTTTTCTTACCCCTTCTTTCTCTTTTTTCTTATTCTTTCTTTCTTTTCCACACTATTTTCTTCCTCTCCCCTTTGCGTTCTCCTGTTTTGTTCTTATTTCACTTTCTGTCTCTGTTTCTAACTCTTTCTTTCACTCTTTCTCTCTCTCTCTCTCTCTCTCTCTCTCTCTCTCTCTCTCTCTCTCTCTTTGTCATTTCTCAATTTTCTTATTCTCTTTCCTCTCCTGTCTTTCTCTTATTCTTTCTTTCTTCTTCTCTCCCCTCTTTTTCTTTCTCTCTCTGTCTCTCTCCCCTTTCTCTCACCCTCTCACCCCCTTCCTTCCCTCCCTCCCTCCTGCTTCAGCTTATCAGCATCATGGCAGTTCAGCGGAACAATGGACCCTCTATCTGCCACAGAACCCGGAATGTGTCCGAATGTAGCAGACTGGGCCGGGTCCAACTCTCAGCCCGACTCAGAGTCCGCTTTGTGTGTGTGTGTGTGTGTGTGTGTGTGTGTGTGTGGAGCAGAGACAGGAGGAAAGAGATGGTGGTGCTCTGAGTGAGAGTAGCAGAAGTAATGCTGGGTGATATGTTGTCTATTCTGGTATAAACACAGCAGCAGTTTTACTGGTTATTACTGGAGACGTATCTCTGATCACATTCTATTCTATTAAGTAACGGTGTCCCAGTTACTGCGCCAGTACAAGTAATATAGTCAACAGAAAGAAAACAGTTTAAAACAAGATAAACTAGATTTTAGAAACTATTATGTATTGACTTGCACAGATACGTACCTGGAAAACATGCTTCTCAGCCCACAATTCCCGTTTTGTTGCATCCCTGTTAAATCTTATCAGAAACTGTGATTTGGGGGACAATCTGTGTTAAATGTCCTGCCGAACTGTAGAAGGAAGTGATTGGGTAAAAGTTGAGAAAGAAAGAAAGACAGAGGAAATGTTAAAAAAAGAAAAATAGAGAGTGAAAAAGTGTGGAAAAAAATGGGGAGTGATGGACATGGGAACAGAAGTGTGAGGGGATGTGAGGACAGTGAGAAAGTGGGGTGGGTGGGGGTCAAAGAGTGCAGTGTTAAAGTGAGAGAGCGCGAGAAAGAGAGGGAGGAAAAGAGGCATGTAATGGGTCAGTAAATGAAGAGGAATCACCAGTGGAACCGCAGAAACAATAGCTCACCAGCCGCTCAATTCAGCACATACACAAACACAAGCTCTTATTCACGCACACATTTGGAGAACACACGGAGAATTCAGACATAAAAATTCCTCCAGTAATACGCTCGCCCACAAAACACACACAGCGCACACAGTGGCACCATTCATCACGCTAATCTACTCCCCGAATTAAGTGCAAAAGTGACACACTTCTGGAAAAAAACAAACAAGCGTGTAGACAAACACACACAAATCAGTCCGTTGTAAACAAGCTTCTGATTCCCCAGCAGTTTTCAGACATCACTCGACTACAGCCGAAGATTTAAGTAAGCATTGCTCCTCCAGCTGATTAAAATATAACCAGGTACGTTTGAGAGTTAGTTCCAGGCTTTGGGTCTCCAGAGCTGAATGTTTTGCCCTCCAGACGCAGAATTAGTGGGTTATTTTTATTTTTACAAAGCAAGCTGGGCCAAACTTTAGCCGTCCAGGGGCCCGATCTCGAAACGAGAACACCCGTCTGAGAACGGCTTGTTAAACTCTTGGTGCTGGATTGCAGCCAATTCCATAGCTAACAAGAGTTTGGCCCCCGTGCTCCTTTAATATCTGGAGTGCAGTCCATAACAAACTAGCTGGCAGAGTGCTACCATTAGTTAACAGAATTGTTTTCTCTCCTGCGAGAAATATCTTTTCTTGTTACCGCATGGATGGTGTTCTCGACACACGTGTTCCTTGTATGCCAAAGATTGAAGTGAAATAAAGGAACAGGTTCTATGGAGCGCACATGCAAATAGGCCACTTTTAAATTGAATTAGTTATTTGATTAATATGGTCATTAACATGTCAGAAAAATAATTAATAAGTAAAATATAATCACTGTAACTCTTGTACAGGTTTTTTCCTAATATGTTGAATTATCAAATTAAAAACAATTAAAAGTGTTCTCTGTGTAGGATGTGTTAAAGGGGAGCTATTCTCAGGTAGAACAAGTTGGTAGGTCTGATCTTCCTTCATAAGCTAAAGCTTGGCAGAACCTTTCATAGTGATATGTTTTTACCTTTTTAGCTCTTGGTGCCTTGTGTGAGGTATTGCCAAACCTGCTAGTAGGCAGGCAGTGAGGATTGTGTTAAGAGATGATGTCATCTTGTAACAGATGAAAGAGCTAGAATTCCAACCGGGTTTTCTGTAGGAACGAGTTTCTTCCTCCAGCATTTACTTTGGGCTTTATAATTTGTGCAAAACATTTACATGCTGCATAAAGTTACATAAAAAGAAAAGGGAAAATTGGAAAAGCATAATAGGCCCCCCCTTTTTTATTTTTTACTTTTTTGCACTCACCACTCTCTTCAGGTGACCAATTTTTCTTTAGAACAAATTTCTTTTAGTTTATGCTGTCATCATGTAGACAACAAACATACAAGCAAACAAGAATTACAAATAAAATTAAATAAAAAAATAAATTAAATAAATGAATTTGGGTAGAAATTGGGAGAAAATAGCAAATATATAATAGGTCCCCATTAAATGTTCCATTAAGGGTGTGTTGTTAACTTCTGCAATCAACAACAATAGCGACTAGACAAGCAAACAACACATGTAGTTTGACTAGGGGCATACATTTGCATACAATTGTAGGAAATGTATACAGATGTGTATTAGAGTATTTCATAACACTATTGTTAACAGAATTGTTAGATCTAACCTATAAGACACTAAAGGAAGGAGAAAACCAGAAAAGAGTAATAATTCCCCTTAACTTTTTTTACTTTAACTAAACAACCAAACATGTCATTTGCAGTGGCATCCAAACTTACAGATGGTGTGTATGCTTATTTGGAGTTTACAGACATGCAGCATCGCCCCCACCTCGAGCTATGTTTGCAAATTCATGTCTAGTCCTAGTCCTATGAGACTACACTGAATGTTTTTTCTGGAGTCTGAAGATGAGCATTTCTCTTCTGTCAGCTTCTGGCCAGGAGCGCATGATGCAAACTTGCTGAATTTAAATTTTTAGCATAGCTGTATGTATCCTGCTTAAGGACCTGTGTCGTTTTCCTATCGTATAATAGAACCATGAAAGAAGTCACATTTCACTTTAGATTGTGTGGTCACATAATTTCTTACCCAAATCTAGCATTAACAGTAAACACAAACAACAGTTGCAACAATACAGGACCCTCAAGCTTTGACTTACCTTTCATGTATCACCTGGCTTTATGTGAAGAGTCACAGACTGTAATTCTGGTTAGCTGGTGTTGTTTCCTGGTTTGCACCATTGCAAGCTCCACCCATACGTTCCAGCTAATCAAGTTCAGCACTGGTATTACAGTACATGTCAGTACATGAGTGATGGTGGACTTATGACTGTATCGTATTGTTCTGCACTGCCTGATTGGAAATGGCCAGAGGTAGAGTCACTATGAATCATAACTCTTAACTCATAACTCCTCCTGAGCTTTGCTCTTAGTGACGGGTGGTCAGTAGTAGAAGGAGGCTACTCATTATTTTAAAATCCTTTTTTTTTTTTTCGCCTCCCTTTCATGCATAGTGATGTAACTCAACGTTGTTTTAGATGTGAGCCTGTGACAGTCTTTTTTGAATGATGTGATGTGATGAAGTCAGCTCAGGCTGTGATGCAGATGCAGCGTCTATAAAAATGTCATGCATAAACGTACAAAGCTTTTGTCGGTGAGTGCCAACAGACAGTCGTTGGGCAGAAAATGGCCCACTGGTGTGCCTTTAGAAGAGCTTTGCGAGACGTGTGACCCTCGCTGACCCTGAGCTACCATCTGGGCAAAATCTCGTGCTGGACAGCTTGAGTTAGCATACAACGTGTTCTGCATAAATGTGCTCAGAAACCACTTTAGACTTTTAGGTTTTAATTCAGTGCCCATAGAGACTCAAACAAGGGCTAACAAGCTCACCTGCTATCGTCATGGTAAAAGTTAAACTCATGGTTACCACCACAAAAGAATTCAATGAATATGTAGGTGTAGACGAATGAGGGGAATGTCTAGTGTCCAGTAATGATTTACTGAGTTGGTCTATTTTAATATATAGCTGCTAAAAGTCAGTTTAAAAGTTGTAAGATGCTACTGTTAATGCTGTGATGTTCAAGTTGTACTGCCCTCAGCTTCAGTAACATACTATAGGCAATACTCTGCTTGCTTCACAAGGAGAGATCTGATTCAGAGTCTGTTGACTGGCCTTAAATGTTGACCTTGGTATTTGGCCATTTGTGCTTGTTATAAAATGTCAAACTGTGGCATTTATTTTAAACAGACAATTCCAGCACTGTCATTTTCCTTTTTGGCAGAGTGTTTGTTTCCTCAAAAGCTGGCCGACGTATTCTGGATCATATCTCTTGAACAGGTTTCTGCAGGTTTGCAACCAAAATGCAAAACATTTGCAAATAAATTGTTGCAATGAATATCTAAGTGTACATGAATGAGATGCTGGGTTGCTCCATTTGAATATTAGGGCTGTGTATTGGCAAGAACCTGGCGATACAATACATATCGTGATACAGCAGTTACTATTCAATATATCGTGATATGCTGCGATACTCCTACTCCTCTGAAATCCTACTATTAAAACACACCACTGTATGAACAGGTTTATCAATGCTTACAATAGCATTGCGCCCTTGTGCTGCTTGTTAATGTTGGAGTGGAGCTGAAAATGGATTACAACACTGCCATCTAGTGGTCAGCAGTTTAATCACAACACACAATGATTCAATGTCTGCCAGGAATCTGTGTATCGATACTGTGTTTTTGAGAATTTTTACAGTATCACCAAACATAATATCCCGATATTCGATATTTTCGATATTTTCTTACACCCCTATTTAATATACAGCTGCTAAAAGGCATTCAAATTATTATTTAGTGAATGCAGTGATGTCCATGTTATTATCTTCGACTTATACAATACGATGCATTTCTACACTTCGGACTTCCTGATCCCATCACCGACACCACTGGAAGAGAAACAGAGCCAGACTTCAATCAATCTGATGTTGCGTCTTCTCTCTAAAGCAGGTCGTCCTTTGTTACAGATGTGTGCTTTTAGCTGCTGCTGTTATCCTGTGGTGAATATCTTGGCGTCACTGTAACTGTTGGTAAAACTGATGATGCGGCTTCCACAGGTGCGGCCAACATGTTGTCGGGCCAGAAGAAGAACCTGTTTGCGGTGGCTAAGACCTGGTACCAGCAGTTTTCCGTGCACACGCTCAGCCTGATTCAGGGCAACCGCTCCGTGTGCGGCTTCCACCTGGGCTACCTGGACACGGAGACCGAGCTCATCGCGCAGGCCATGAATGCAGTACTGGATCTGTACCGCCAGGGCAAAGTCAAACCCCGCATCGACTCCACCTACCACCTGGAGCAGGTGTGTATGTTAAAGTAATACAACTACAGTGTCATTACATACAATTAAATTACACCACAGTGTAAGTATAACATGGGGATCATCAGTGCTGCTGGAACACTGAACAACTGCATGTATCAGAAAAACGGTTGTAGACCAATTAGAGAGTCTAGTAACACCCCATATATAGTAATGGACTAAGCTGCATAGTGACACACAGTTGATTGGGTGTTGGTCCATTGTATAATTATCTTAGATTTTTCTCCAGTTCTTTTTTTTTTAAAGGGACATTCCAGCCATTTCATGGGTCAGTTTCCCAGACAGGGGGATTAGGTTTGTCCTAAACTGGGTTTTTGGGTTTTCCTTTCAAAGGGGGATTGCCTAGAACTAGACTTGATCCTTCATAAAACTTAATGTTGAGTAATCGCTGATCATGTAACGACACAGATGCCTCAGAGAGGTGGGAAGGCTGGTGATTTCAGATTCCGTATCTCTCATTCCCTCAAGACCAGCAATGAGATCCAAGGATCGTTGGAAAGGTCACATCACGCTCTACTGACCTGTAGATCTGGGCTTTGTCCCAATTTTTTTTAATACGATTTTTAAACACTGCTTGTTGCAAAACATTCTCCTGCTCTTTTATTCATGCTGTCGTCAAGCGATTAGTCAACGCTGACTCGATTTTCATTACGTAACTGCCGACTTTTAAACAATCTGAAGTTGTGTAACCCCTATTGTGTTGTGTTCTGAAGTGTGGCATTGCAGCCATGAGTTTTTTTTTTTATTATTATTGTTTTCATGTTTTCATTCATCAGTGTTCTCTCACTACAATGCTCAGCATTATACAAATACGTCACATGAGCATCGAGAGTCACTGTGATTCTGAGCACACGCCACCGATCTGAAGGCTAATAAGCACATCTGTGGTGCTGGCTGGCAGTTATGGTACAACCTTATATGGCTGTGAAACATCTTCCATCATCAGCGCAGCCCCAGCTATTCATCCCAAAAACTTATCTCCACCTTTGAGGCGCATCATAAACCCTAGTGTTTAGACCAGGTGATCTTGCTTTACCGTCTACTGTGGGACTACTATAAAGTACTATATGCGAGAAGGCTTTTTGGCCAGGGTGCCCCTTTAAATATGAAAAGATCATTGTATCATTGAACATTTTTCCTCATACCACTCACCCATAGAAATATCATATACAGTGAAAAATCACAAACGGTGGAATATCACATACGGTAAAATATCATATACAGAAAAGTACCATATACAGTGAAATATTATATACTGTGAAATGTCACATACGGTGAAATATCATATACAGAAAAGTACCATATACTGTGAAATGTCACATACGGTGAAATATCATATACGGTGAAATATTACATACGGTGAAATATCATATATAGTGAAATATCACATACGGTGAAATGTCATATACAGTGAAATATCATGTACGGTGAAATATCACATACAGAAAAGTATATACAGTGAAATATTATATACACTGAAATATCACATGGTGAAATATCACATACGGTGAAATATCATATACAGAAAAATATATACGGTTAAATATCACATACGGTGAAATATCACATACAGAAAAATATACATGGTGAAATATCACATACAGAAAAATATCATATATGGTGAAATATCACATACAGAAAAATATACATGGTGAAATATCACATACAGAAAAATATCATATATGGTGAAATATCACATACAGAAAAATATACATGGTGAAATATTACATACAGAAAATTATCACATACGGTGAAATATCACATACAGAAAAATATCATATATGGTGAAATATCACATACAGAAAAATATACATGGTGAAATATCACATACAGAAAAATATCATATATGGTGAAATATCACATACAGAAAAATATCATATATGGTGAAATATTACATACAGAAAATTATCACATACGGTGAAATATCACATACAGAAAAATATCATATATGGTGAAATATCACATACAGAAAAATATCATATATGGTGAAATATTACATACGGTGAAATATCACATACAGTGTAATATCATATACGGTTGGACTGTACTACATTGCGCTGCAGGCCGTGTGCTTCTGTTTGTGTGGGACGCTGAGGTTAAGTTCCTGTTGACCTGATGCCGCACGTCAGGGAGATCTGTATGTGCATACATGTGTCTGGACCTTTTCGCTCTCCATTCATCTATTGATTTTTTTTTCTGTTTATACATCCCTCTTTCACCCCTACTTTGATGGAGAAGACTCGTCTCTCTCTCTCTCTCTCTCTCTCTCTCTCTCTCATCTTACCTCTCATACTTCAGCCCTCTCTTATCCTCTCTGTTCTTCCCGTCTGTGCTACTCTCCTGTTGCTATGGAGACCCTCTTTTTCTCTCTCTCTCTCTCTCTCTCTCTCTGTTTCTCTGTTTGGTTTAAAGAGATGGTCAGAGAGGGGTAGGTAGATGGCGGGGAAGTTGGTTGTGATGAAGGCAGCTAATATTCAGAGATGACTGAGACCCATTTTTAAATGGATAGTTCTGGGACTAAATCTGATTGGCTGAGCCACGTTTAAGGTTGTTGGAAAACACTTGATACACACCAGCTGAACTTTGCAGAATATATTTAAGGAAAAAAAAGATTCAGGGAATAATCTTTGAACATCATGTTCTTGGAAACCGTAGCCCACTACTAAATGCATTGCTTGGAATGTGATTCATTGCAGTTGTAACTGAAATGAATGAAGAAGTATTGAAGCTGTATGGCTGTTTTTTGGTTTCCGTGTTCAAAAGCAGTAAATCACTGGAGTTTCTGGAAACATCATTGAACTCCTTTGATGTTGAGGTCTTTAGAATTTTGATGTTTAGTTCTGTCTCTCTCCCGGTTTGCTAGTCAGTGTCAGGGTCAGGCCTTTTCTGTTGCTAGGAGATGTCTCTTTGTTGCCATGGTGTTGGTTGCTAGGTGGTGTGGTGTGGGATAGGTGGATGGCTAGAGGAGGAGGGAAAGAATGGAGATGTGGCCGGAGGAGGAGCAGAGACGAGATGATGGTTAGTTTGAACGATGACCTGCAAAAGCAGGTGCAGGAGTGGAGCGATTCACAAACCTCATTATGTGATTTCATACAATATGATTTCAGTTTATTAGAGCGTTCAGCTTTAAAATAATATAAATGCAGTACATTTGAGAATGGCACAGTGGACTTCTACCTAATTCATTCAGCTTGGTTTGTTTTGGTCCACTTCTTAAAGGCATGTTACTGTTTTTAATGTAAACAAAGTAAAATGTATCCTTTATCATTAGAACAGATGTAAATAAGCATAAATACAGTACAATTGAAAGATGTAGATAATATCTTGTGCGCCAGTTTGAATCTCTTTTCACTGGCTAGCTTGATGTTCAATGTTGAATCAACACAAAAATGTTATATTTTTTATCATGGGACTAACTAGGGCTGGGCGATATGGGAAAAGATCTTATCACGATAATTTTTTTCATACCAGTCAATGTCGATATATATATATCACGATATAAATCAAATCACTATTGCCTTTTACTTTAAGTGAGAAGTGAAGTTAGTTAAAGTGAAGATTGTTAAATTGTTTTATTGATATATATATATATATAACAATTTTTAGCAAGCTGTTGCTGGCCCTTTAAGTTCGGGCTAAGGAAAGGACTCTGTTTATGTTCACTCATAGTGGTGGGGAGTTGGTTTAGTGATTCTGTTTTTGGTAAAAAAATAAAGTTTCCCTTCTCTGGATTTTTTGTTATAAAGTCAACTTTACCTTAGCTCTGCACTGTGGAAATGATCACAACAGTACAACTCTAGTTTAGCCAATTGGTTGGTTGGGGGCAGCGCTATTCTCATTCTCATTGGCTATTCCTGTTGTCTCTCAAAACATGGACGGGACTTAATCGACTTTCTTCTAGTTCTATCGAGGAAACGTTATTTCGCGATAATTATCGTTATTATAGTCCAGCCCTAGGACTAACTATATGCAATGACATTGACATTGGCTGTAGCTAAAAATTGGTCTCGACCTTAGTATATATATATACACAGGGGTTGGACAATGAAACTGAAACACCTGTCATTTTAGTGTAGGAGTTTTAATAACTATATATAACTTAAACGAGTGGGCTTTCCATTCAAAATAAGGATCATTGTTAAGTGCACAGTGTTTCAGACATTAAAATTAACTTTCGAAATCAAACTTTTATTTATTTATCAGTTAACAGTCATCATCCCTGATACGCTATGATACGCTGTGTGGTTATGGTTTGTTCTTGGTCTCCTTTATTGTGCAAGCTCCCCCTGAAGCTGAACATGAGAACTATCGTGCCTGCTTTTTCTTCTTCTATCTCTCGTCTTCCCTTATACAAGCCTGTAAAAGGTCTCTGATCAGTAAGTGTGCCTGTTTGTGCGCATGTTTGTGTGTGTGTGTGTGTCATGTGGTCCAGTATTAGATCAGCCTGACAGCTTGTTAGATATTCTTACCCCAGCAGATGGATCTTCAAGCTGCTCTCTCTCTCTCTCTCTCTCTCTGTCACATGCTCTTTCATGCTTTCTCTCTCCTCTCCCGCGTCTCTCATTTTCTTCCTCTCTCCCGTCTTGTGCAGGTTGGTGACGCCATGCGTAGGATGCAGGAGAGGAACAATATCGGCAAAGTCATCCTCACCACCGAGCCCATGAAGGAGGAGCCCAAGAAGGAGGAGGCCAAGAAAGACGAGAAGGAAGACAAGAAGAAGGAGGAAAAGAAGAAGGACGACAAGAAGAAGGACGACAAGAAGAAGGAGGAGGCCAAGAAGGAGGAGAAGAAAGAGGAGAAGAAGAAGGAGGAGACCAAGAAGGAGGACAAGAAAGCGGAAGAGAAGAAAGAAGAGGTCAAGAAGGAGGAGAATTGAGGAAGGAAGGCGGCTAGGCGGAAAATTGGTGGCTGTGAATCGTGTTTGTGTAGGGAGTAGGGGATACTTTGAGTCCGCGTGTCGAGTGTACGAGTGAGCGCGTGCGTGCGTGCGTGTGTACGTGTGTGTTTGTGCGTTTATGAGCGTGTTTGTGTTATGGGGTGGTGGGGATTACGGTGTAGTCCAGCTCTCGGCTCAACCCCAGGCGATTACTCTGGCCTTAGATCAACATCTCGCATCGAAATCTGCAATCGATTAACCAGCCTTACACAGTGTCCTCAGCACTCAGAATGCTGCTTAACACTCACTGCGACACGCATTCACACATGCACATCACATCACAGGGACGTACCACTCCACTACGCCACTGTATATCTATGTTATGCATCATACGTTTCTTGGTAGTAGTATTCCTGCTACGTGCGCAGCAGCGCCGTTACTAATCTGTGACTGCGCGCCCTCGCGGTGTGCTCCATCAGTATTATACCGCCCCATATACCACTAAACGTTAACCTGATCAGATCTCGCCGCACCCAACACCCGCACTACTAATATCTCTAGCGTTAGTGCCAACGCACCCTCTTGCTGTTGTGTATCACTGAATTATTCTTTATAATCTGTGTAGACACAAGCAGAATTGTATTGTCTTCCCTTTAACCACTCCTCCCACCCCTCATTTCTTTGAGACTATGGGTAAAGGCCTGGGTTCAGTGGGAGTGCTGTTGCCATGACTACAGTGTCCCCAGAGCTGCCCCGCCCTCTTTCCTGTACGCCCCCCCCACCCCCCCACCCACCCAACCACCCACCCTACCACCCACCCTTTATCTGACCTGGCATGTTCTGTTCTAATCTGTGTCCACCTGTCTTTTACTCACTGATTCTCTAATTCTCTTTTCTTCTCATTGGACCAGACTCACTGACTGAGCGGTCAATCACTGAGCCCCGCCCACATAGTTTACTGTGACAGTGAAGGAGGAGTCACTGGTTCTGATTGGCTTAAAGAGATACCACTTATTTAGCTCTTAGTAAAGTCTATTGGGTTCAGTCTTTGAAGACTAGAGCATCACAGTTCAGACCTGAGATAACATTCCACATCAAGTTCTCCTGTTTACAGCACTATGCAGTTATGGACCAGCAAAACGATGCAGAGACTGTTACAAAGTGGATAAAGCATTAAAATAAGAAACCCTTTCAGAACCTGATATCTTGGTTTGGGAGGGGGGAGAGCTGTGTGTCTAAACCTAGAAACCACCAACACTTCATTCTGGCGCCGGTGGCTGCGCGTGATCTATCCATCAGCTTCCTCCGCGTTAAGGCCGAATAATTTTTTCCTCTGTCGTTAAACACAGCAGCCGGGAGGGACTTTAATGAACTCGGCAGCCAAGCAGAAGCAATTACGGCAAACATCCCCCCCCCACACGTTCTCAGGTTATTGTATTAGAGGCAGGACAGCCGAGGCAGTCGTAGATAAAGACGCGGACGCGCTTTCATCGCCGAGGCCTCCTCCAGGATTCCACATCGTTTAGAGCATTCCGTGCGGGTCCTTATGACCAAGCGCTAATAGTTTTCCCACATAAACGCCGTTTCATAGTCTGTCTGTTGCTCTCTGGCTCCACCATCACTGGTTGGCATAGCAACAGGCATTAGGCCAGTAAGAGATGACAGGCAGGTCCCCCCCACCGCACACGCTTACACGCTCTGCTTAGCGGATCGAGAGTTTTTCAGATCCGTGTCTAGCTCGTGCATCATTACCATAAGTCGCCGCTGCTTCATTCAGACTGCTGTGTCAGAAGGGCGTAACCCCTCCCCCTCCCTGCTGTAAAACCTGTCAGTCAAGCCCACTGACTCCTCCCTCAGCCCCTTTCAGTGTGGTAGCGTGCTGCTGCCTCTAGCGGTGATGTAGAAGCACTGCAGTGGTTTGGTCCTCTCCAGGATTTGAGACACTACCCAGCCCCGCCGCTCAGTGAGTCTGGTTTTTGTCTGCAGTGAATGAACCGCCCAGTTGGCTGTTTGAGAGAATCAGACTGTGTGTGTGTGTGTGTGTGTGTGTGTGTGTGTGTGTTGTGTGTGTGTTGTGTTTGCGTGTCTGTCCTCAGGTCAGTTGTCAGATTTAGATACACACACACAAAAAAAATTTGTTTTTCTGTCTCTACCTCCCTTATGCTATGAGCTAGCATGTCCGGTCCCTTTTCTTTTTGTCCACAGATTTGTCTCCAACTCCTTTTAAGTGTCCTCTCCTCTTTCCCTCCCTCCCTCCTTCCCTCCCTCTCTTACTTTCTGATGAATGACCTGTGTTGGTTTGGTATTATTTGCACTCTGCTTGTGGATCTAAATGCACTTCTAGGGATGGCAGTCCCACTCCCAGTCCATTGTTCCTCAGGAGTCCCCGCCGCAGCTGCTCACCGCTCACGTCCACGCAATCCCTCTAGCTTTCTCTCTCTCTCTCTCTCTCTCTCTCTCTCTCTCTCTCTCTCACACACACACAGTTATCTGTTTCTTAACATAAAAATGGCAGTAGGTTGCCAAGGCACATGTGTATATACACCAAGTCACCAACAGTAATACAGTAATTCATCTCAGTCAGTCTGTCCATCTCCAGTTCACACACAGAAACCGCATCCCGGCCATCCCATCAGGGAGCTGAAGCTCTTTTCCTCATCCAAGCAGGAGGTAACCTAGAATGCACCAGGAAGGGCGTGGCACTGCCATCCTTTTCTATAGAGTGACAGTGTTCTGATACAAGACCCGCAACTGGATTCCCGTCTGGGTTCAGTTTCGGATCTAGGTTCTTTGTTTCGTTACTCCCTGTGAAAGGTGCTTTGATTCCAGAGCACCACGTGACCACCCCACTCCCCCCCCAAGCCTGACTAACACTAAAGTGAAGGGTGTCCATCCTCATTTATCTTACCTATTTCTTGTTTTGCTTATTTTGTTTTGTTGTTGTTGGTGTTATTGTTGTTGTTGATGCTGTGTAGGCCTACTATTTGGTTTGAGTGTTTCAAGGGTTTCAGTTTAAAGAAAAAGAAAAGAAAAAAAAAGAGAAAGGCTTTTGCTGAAGTTCTGCCCAAGTGTAGAGGAGGGACGTTATGTTGATCCCGATGAAGTGTGCCAAACTCCGTTCGAGGCGTTGAAGCCTTCGCTCCAGCTATGCTTACTGCACTGACAGAGAAGGAAAGAAGACAGCAGAATCTTTTTTTTTTTTTTTTTTTTTTTTTTGCTGGTTTACAGAAGGCCAGCAGATGGAGAAAACGAACGATTCGAGATTCGATGCCGTACCTGTCGTGTGTGGTTGACCGTGCCCCTGAAATTTTACTGGTGCTTAACAACCTTTTCCGGCTTTTTCGCTAACGTTCCAATCCATGCAACGCGCGTCTAGTTCTCACTGTGGCGATCGTTAACGAACACCGGAATACCTCCACACTGCATGAACGTACGCACCCCTACCCGCTCCCGCCAAGATGCGATCACCCGTTCCGGCACACCAGCTCCGTTCCAAAGGGCTGATGTCTGACTCCAGATCAGTTATATATCATGTTTACAGCGCCGCCGCAGTGTACGTAGGATACTAGACACATCAGACCGTGCATCACCATCACACCAGCTGACCATAGATCAGACCTAACCTCGCCATCATGATACAGCAGATGGAACAAATTAATGTTAACTAGTGTGCTGTGCTGTGAATATACTTGCTAAGTGAGAACGAACAAGTCTTCGCCGAGCTATTTAAAAAAAAACAAAACAGACATTTAGTCTGAGTTGCTTAACAGTGTTTTGCTCCATCATTAGTAATCGCACTGTTGACCGCTTGAACGTTCCAGTTTTAGAACCCAGATTCCGTCCCAACTCTTCCGTCATCGGTCGACGACTTGTTTTCCGGTTCTAGAACTTGTCCCAGTTGAGTGTGACATCAGAGCTGTAGATTCCGCCTTCCTCCCTGCGCTTCGTCTTAGTTTCGTCTGGCTGTGCAGCAAAAAGAAAAAAATGTATTCGGGAAAAAAAAAGAAAAAAGAAGAATCAGTCATTATGGAGTCGACTCGGAAATCATGCAGAACCCACTCCCAGCAGAATTAACATCTGGGCTACAAGTGCATGCATTCAGTGGCATGAGGTTTATACATTAGCAGACACGCTCATTTCATACGCCCCCGTCCCCCACCTCCCACTTCTTTTTCTTCTTCTTTTTTTTTTTTTTTTGGTTTGGAGCCCGCGTGGCCCCAAGATGAGCTCAGTCGCAGGTGCGATCATCTCTTGTGGACGCCGGCTGAGAGCCAGAGGAGCCGCAGAGAGGTTCAGCTGGAGCCTGAACGCTTCCTCTCTCTCTCTCTCTCTCTTACTCTCTCTTCGTTCCGCAGCCTAATAACTTTCCCAGAACAGGAAACTCCCAACCGGACGGCCTGTAGGGTTCCCGAGCCGAGCACTGGCTCTAACGTGGCATTCCACTTGGTGTCAGTGCCCACAGAACCCAATCTGGTCCTCCTAAGACAACTCAGTACCCGATAACCAGCTTTAACTCTGTCGATCACGGTCAGACAGCGAGGGTTCTCGGTAGTCGGCGTGCTGATATTCAATTAGAGCGCATACAGTATCCGCTGATGCTGTCCATAATCTCCGTCCATGTTTTTTATTAGCTTCTCCGTCCCTGTTGTCTCCTAAACAGAGGCCCTCAGTCACTTTGAGTGACGCGCACGTCCATCGATCAGACCCGAGTGTATAGGGTATTCTAGAAATTAGAAACCGCTCTCGCTCTCCTCCTCTTTTCTTAGTGACCGTCCCCTCCACACACGTCAGAGAAGAGCGACAGGCTGTTTTGCTCGTTTTCCTTTTCTTCGAATCCCTCCATCAATGCTCTCTCCATTCTATTCGAAACCCTCTGAAGTGCCGCTGCTTCTGTGCTTGACTCTGGGTTGGATCACGTGTGGCTCTCGCACACGTGGTCGTGAGGACCGTAGAGCTCGTAACGCTTCTGTGTGTGATGTTACCATTATGCCTTACATGTTTTCCAGGACTAATAAAAGAGCATAACAAAAAAAATACCTGCTGTGTAACTGGTCGTTTTTCACTCACAAGCAGTATTACAGGAACACGTTACGTGGACTTGAGCGCAGGTGTTACCTACAGGCTGTAGTGGTGCCGGGAGAAAAGCCTCTAACAGGCCCGGGTCTAGATCTACTAGTCCATCTCAATCAATTAGAATATCATAAAAAGTTCATTTATTTCAGTAATTCAATTCAAAAAGTCAACGTTATATGTAGATTCATGACAAACAGAGTGATCTATTTCAAGCATTTATTCCTTTTAATACTGAAAATAATTGCTTACAGCCAATGAAATCCTAAAAGTCTATATCTTAGAAAATTAGAATATTATATAAGACCAATTTAAAAATATATACACAAAAAAGGTGGCCTACTGAAAGGTATGTACAGTATATGCACTCAATACCTGGTCGGGGCTCCTTTTTGCATGAATTACTGCATCAATGCCGGGAAGCCTGGAGGCAATCAGCCTGTAGCACTGCTGAGACGTTATGGAAGCCCAGGTTGCTTTGATAGCGGCCTTCAGCTCGTCTGCATTGTTTGGACTGGTGTCTCTCATCTTCCTCTTGACATTGTCTTATAGATTCCTATGGGGTTTAGGTCAGGTGAGTTTGCTGGCCAATCAAGCACAGTGATACTCTGTTATTAAACCAGGTATTGGTACTTTCGACAGTGTGGACAGGTGCCAAGTCCTGCTGGAAAATGAAATCCGCATCTCCATAAAGTTTGTCAGCAAAGAGAAGCATGAAATGCTCTAAAATTTCCTGGTAGAAGGCTGCACTGACTTTGGACTTAATATAACACAGTGAACCGACGCCAGCAGATGACCTGGCTCCCCAGACCATCACTGATTGTGGAAACTTCACACTAGACCTCTTCACTCTTCCTCCAGACTCTGGGACATTGATTTCCAAATGAAATGCAAAATTTACTTTCAACTGAAAACAAGACTTTGGATCACTGAGCAACAGTCCAGTCCTTTACTCCTTGGCCCAGCTAAGATGCTTCTGGCGTTATCTCTAGATCATGAGTGGCTTGACACAAGGAATGCGACAGTTGTAGCCCGTGTCCTGGATATGTCTGTGTGTGTGGTGGCTCTTGAAGCACTGACTCCAGCAGCAGTCCGCTCCTTGTGAGTCTCCCCCAAACTTTTGAATGGCCTTTGGTGGTTATCCCTGTTGCTTGTGCACCTTTATCTACCACGCTACCATGACCTTCTGTGGCTTACCCTCAATGTCAATGACTGCCTTCTGGATATCTGTGAAGTCTTCCCCATGGTTGTGTTGCCTACTGAACCAGACTAAGGGACCATTTTAAAGGCTTAGGAAACCTTTGCAGTTGTTTTGTGTTGATTATACTAGTTTTGCAAGATAATGACTTTTGGGATTTCATTGGCTTTAAACTATGAACATCAACATTAAAAGAAATAAACGCTTGAAATAGATCACTCTGTCATTAATCTGTTTAATATGAGTTTGGCTTTTTAAATTGAATTACTGAAATAAATAAATGTTTTTATTATTCTTATTTACTGAGATGCACTAGTAACTAAACTAAAGAACAGAAATGTCTGGACTGTATAAGCACACCTATGGTCCTAACAAGCTCACTCATTCATTCTAAATATATATATAAATTCTACAAACCTCAGTTCCAAGAGTTTGGACCATACAGTCACATGTAAAAGTTTGGGCTCTACTGTTTAGGAGTGTAAGAAAATATCAGCACACTTGAGCATGGCTGCATTGTTTTGTACTGATTATCAAAAACACTCTAGTTTTAATTAGTAGTTCACATGCAAAGATTGCTGGCAGGCAGTTGTTGATTTTGTGTTGTGTTTAAAACCCTGACCACTAGATAGCAGACTTCAGCCATTAGGCTCTTTCACTCTAGCATAAACAAGTAGCACACGGGCAGCCTGCTAACATTAGTATCAACAGACCTGTGCATATGGTGTTTTGTTGACAGTTTTCCTAAATTTAGATCAAAATAAAAGCTGCAATATATTGAATCATAACCCCTGTATCATATGTTTCATATAGCCAGGGTCTTGCCAGTATGCAGCCCCCTGGTCAAAGCACATGTTGGTTTTCTAAGTGAAAGCAAGTGAACAGTAGTAATAGTTTTTAACACAACCTTGGCATCAATAGAGAAGCTACCCGGATATTGCATAACTGATGGCCTGCACAAATGATAGGTATGTTAAACTAAAATTAGTAAGAAAAAGCAGTATTTAAGTGTATTTATGTGTTCTCTGTAGATGTGTGGACTTATATCCACCAGCAAAACATAATGCAACAGGGTGTTTAAACTTCTACAACTGTATGTAGAATGTTAATCAATACAGAACACAGTGTAAATAGGAATTTAAGAATTTTATGTAATCATACACAAAAAGTTTTGATTGCATTTGATAGAAACACAGTAATTCACATTTGCACTGAAATTCTGAACAATCAACCTTTTTTCCAGTCCTAAAATTAGCATGTTACTAAGGTTCAGCTATGTCAACATACCATTTAAGCCTGACTACTAATTTCTGCTTTAAAAATTACTGATGAGTTTGAGTTTTTAATATTATATTTAATATTATATTATAATATTATGTTTTAGGTAATTGGTCATGTGATATAACTGGGTTCTGCTCTGAGCTTAGAGTCTATCTATTAAAACAGAAAAGTTTGAATGCTGATATTATTAACATTAAGCTTAACTGTTCACAACAGTCTGAAATTGTTTATTTCCAGGATCATCTTATGAAGCTAGGTTTTAATGGTGACGTGATCGGGACACAGTCACAGTTTAAGATTCCTTTGGGGGATGAGGTTTAAATCATTAATGCATTCAATTAATGTAAATGCATTGGTAAAGTTTAAAAGTCTTATTTATCAAGAATTCATGCATATAGTACATCCATAATTGGAAAAAAAAAACATTGTCCAATTGTCAATTATGTCAATTATACAAAAATCCTGTCACTGTTGTATGTCAATCTTTTTTCTTTATATAATTTCAAATTACCAGCTGCCCTTCACATCACATTTAGAGTGGTTTGATGTGAAATGCTCTGTTCAAGAGGAACTTAGAGTTAAATAGGAACCAGACGTCTGAAGCTTCCTCAGAGAAAGTTATTACTTGAAATAGATTACTTGGCGCTGTTGATATGTTATCATTTTTGGTCTGAAACTTTTTTTTAACCGTTAATGGCAGAGATGTACATGCAGGGCATTGAGAGACAAACTAGTCCCTAAAGAATTTAATTAAACTCAGCAAATTAAACGCAAAAATTAAATGCAATTTGTTCAACACGTTCACATGAACTGGAGTAATCAGATAACGGGGAAAACTCCAGATCTACACCAGTCAGGCAGTGATTGCATTTCTGATTTGCAACCAGCCAATGAGCTCAGAATAAATCATGACGGTAGCTTACTTCCCCCACTTTACCTGGAAATATGAACATACATCATCTAGAAGATGAAGAATATTCAAATAATATTTAAATGTATTTGTTTTTACACGTGCGAGAAAAATGAAAAAAATCTGAGTAATCACAATGTACACGCACTGAGAAACCTGTTTACTCAGCTTCAATGTACTGGATTTCTTATTAAATGTATTGGAAATCTGATTTCTTAATTAGATAACTGCAGAATTTATGATCAGAATATTAACCCTTTAATGCACAAGCTAAACAAACCCCTTTTAATGCACAACATGGCTCAAACTTGACCCAAATTCATTTTCTATATTATTGTATGTATGGCTGAGTTTCTCTTCGGTACATCTTTTAAAATCAGTTAATTTCATTATTTAATGTTCCAAGTGTTCATTAAAAATCATTATGTTATTTATTTATTTCACGAACAAAAATAGTGTTCCTATCAAAAAACATGTTCCTATCAAAGTCCACAGTGAATATGTAAGGGTTAATTTGGACCCATGTTGTGCATTAGCAGGGCAGTGATACAAAAAATCAAAAAGATGAAGTTAATAGAGGAATTCATGGAGCTTGAATGATGGAAAATGTATGTATTGCTAAAATATCGAACATAAGATCTTAGTGGGGTCACTTTTGACCCAGGTTGGGTCTGAAAGGATTAAGGGTTCTTATCACCATCTAATTTCTGTAACATGAAGCATTTCACATTAAACCACTTTGAATAGCTTACATAAAAAAACTGTTTTAACTGCTTCATTTGTTACGACTGCAATAATATGAAAGAAATAAAAAAAAGTTGCATTAAAAAAGAAAATCTCCATGGAAATGTATCGGAGAACAAACAGCCCAACACATCACTGTCTCTCCCTCATACTTGACTGTTCAGACATCCAAACTCTTCGGGTTGCTCTCCTGGAGTCCTCCTAGTGCCTGCTCTGCTGGTGCTTGCTGCTCCTATGCCTCCCTCCATGTCTGCCACCCCCGTTCCTGCCCAGTGTATGCCCACCTCCTTCGGTGTGTCCGTGCCTGCCAAGTGTATGTCCACGGCTTCCGTGATGCCCGGCTTCGTGGCCGCTTTTTAATTGCAGGCTCTTCCTGCGTCCACTCCCATGTCCCCTGCCGTGCCTGCTCCGCTTGCTCCTCCTCCTGCTGTGCTCATGTGACCGGTGCCTGAGCCGTCTTTCTCTTGTATTCTCCTGAGGGTTTACGTCCACGTTTGTAATTCTGGGTCCAACTGAAACAGCATCATGGCCTCTGTGGTGCTCCACGAAGCACAGAGAACAGATCAGCTGCTGGTCGGTTCGACAGTAGATCTCTAACGGCATGTTGTGATGAAGAACACAGATGTTCTTTGGAGGTTCTCCACCAACAACTATCACAGTGTGCTTCTCTCTTACGCTTGTATCCTTGTACTGGGCTGCGTGAGCCTCGCAGGATGACCCCTCGCACTGTGGGCAGCATCTAACAGCCTGGACTCTGTGTCCGGTGCACATGCAGCATTTCCTAAGCCTGTAGGGTGAGGTATCTCGAAGTTTCGTCTTTTTCAAGCGCTCCACCACTTCAGCGAACATGGTGTTCTTGTGGAGAACGGGCCTCGGTCTGAAGATCTCCCTGCACTCAGGGCAGCTGTAGGTCTCGGTGTGCTCACGCTTATTCCAGTAATCCTCAATGCAAGCCATGCAGTAGTTATGTCCACAAGGAATGGTCACGGGCTCCTCGATCGGGTCCAGGCAGATAGGGCAGTTGAAAGGCTCCTGGTCCTCCAGAGCTGCCTCTGCCATTTTGCTCTGACTGTAATCAAAGCTGGTACAGAAATGAGTCTGACGAAGAGCAAGAAGAAGCTTCCTGGTTAAATCTTGTGTTTGTGTGTGTGTGTGCGAGAGAGAGAATGAAGGTTGACACAGCAGGAAAGAAAAGAGGTGTGGTTTAGTGGTGGGACCTGTTCTACAGGACTTTAAAATATGTGTAAACTATTAAAATGCATTACCAATTAACCCATTAGTGCCTGTATCATATCTTTTATTTTTGTCTATATATCCTTTTAGCTTGTGAGAGAACGTAAAACATTATTCATTATTATAACATGTATCTTCGTTTGTCTATTTTCATGTTTCAGCAACACAGCAGCTACCGTTTACATGGAGTAAACATTTTCCAAAAATAGCTAGGAAAATCTGGTTCCATTGACTTACATTGAAAGTAAGGACAGTTTTTGTTCTCTTTTTGAGATGTTTTTTTTTTAACAACAACAACATGCAAAAAATCTATGAATATGCAAATTGGGCAGATGCTCTTATCAATAGTGATGCATTATTTACAGAGGTAGCCATAGATAGCATTAGGACCCAAGGACTCTAGTTGGTATAGTGTAGACTAATTGCCCAAGCAAAGGAATGAACCACAGCCTACGGCATGCAGTGTAGATATGTTATCCACTACACTCTACTACCCCTATTCCCCTTTTACCACAGCACAGACGGAAGTAGGCTCCTACTGTAAGGCAAGGCAAGGCAAGTTGATTTGTATAGCACCTTTCAGACACAGTGGCAACTCAAAGTGCTTTACATAAATAAAGAAATAAGAAATAAAGCATTAAAATAAATCAGTAAGAAATATACAATTTGTTAAAAAGAATGAGGTTTAAAAGTGCTGTTGGACTGTGTGAAAAATGAAGAAGGAGGTTTAAAGTTAAGTGAGTTGTAGAACTAACAGTTCAGTAAGAGTAAGAGTTTTAAACTGAGCTGCTCAAACAGGAAGTTAAAGGTGTCCAGTGTTGGGGCTCTTCTAACACTCTCGCTCAGCTGATTCCATTTAACAGCAGCATAGTAACTTCTTCCCCATGCTTAATCTTTACCTTAGGAAGGACTAGCTGACTACTTCCTAAGTGTTCTGCTTCCTAAGAGTTCTGCTCGGCTCATATCGCTGTACTAGATCACACAGATATGCTGGTCCTACACCATTTAGACATTTATAGAGCAGTAACAGGAGCTTACAGTCTATTCTGTAACATACTGGTATCCAGTGTAAGGATTTAAGAATGGGGGTGATGTGTTCCCTTCTTTTGCTCCTAATGAGAGCTCATTACAGTAATCAATCCTGCTGGAAGTTTAAAAGTTGTGAGTTTAAAAACCAGATGGTTCTGTGTTTCTGTCACAGCAGTCACTCAATTTCAGTTGCTCAGATTTCAGTCTTTATGAGCTAAACTACGGGAGCTACAATGAATTGTGCTGTAAAGCCATTTAAGCCTCCTCGTTAATCTAAGGCTAGATTTTAGTCAACCTGGAGCAAAAGTAGTTTAGCGAGCCAGAATGAAACAATGCTGTTCCAACACCTGAGCCCCAAGGCTTGACGAGCTGTGGGAATTGGCTTGCGATTGACTACCTGCAGTTGCCTCACCTCATGTCTCCCGGGACCACTTATTGCATCCAACCCCGGCAATGTTGCTGTGAGACATGAAGCCTGAGGCAACGGAGGATGGAGCAAAAAGCTGGTCGGTGTGTTGCCCTTTGGTTTAGCATTGGCAGCAAGGGTTCTGGCTCTTGACACCTGGTTCTCAGGCACTGGCCTCATGCTGCATCTCACATCCTTTCGTTAGTTTTTTTTCATCTATATGACCACAGTGGGTCATCAAAGAGGGGCAAACCATGTAATAAACTTTTTTTTCCCAATTTTTTTATGTAGGGGGTCTCTAAAGTTACTGTAATTAAATTAATTACCTCATCATTTGTACAATTAATTTAATGCTATCATCATCATAAAGTGACTGACCCCGACCCTTTATCTCCAGGATGGTAACTCCCAATAATGCAGTGATCCAGTAGAAAATTCTGAATTCAATTACAGTCTGTCAAGAAAGGTGTCTTGATTAGATATGACCCCATTAGGGTCTTTTTATTAGGAGACATAATAAAGAAGAGGTGGGTGTCTTCCCTGTAAGGGAGTGTCTTCTTCCAAGTCACCCTTCTATTTGAAGCTCTCAGTTAATGTTCACTCCAGTAGTAGTAGTAGTACTGCAGTTATAGTCCTGGTGCAGTTTAACTGTAATTCTGTGGAAATCTGACTCGCCCACGTAAGGAAACACCTTGCTGGCAGTGCTTTGCTCCAGTGAGCGCCGTATTCTGAGCCACCGCTAAGAGTTTACATGCTTTACTGGAAGGAAATAAAAAAAAATGTAAACAGCCCTTCTTCTCCCTTACAACCAACTCCTCAACCAAAACACAAACACCACTAAACCTCAAACAATGAACTCCTGTAACGAGGAATTAAACAAGAACACTGGAAATAAAATGACTGGAGCATGTCAGCGTCGTCAGGGAGAGACTTACAGCTTACTAACAACACCTGCTTTACATAAACACACGGGAAGCCATGCATTTTCTCTGTTCAACTAAAAGCTGTGCCTTAATCTGGCTGTTTCCACGCTGACGGGATTCGCATTGTTAGCAGGTTATGTTTGAAGGTTGGGTTAAACTTACAATGAAAAACAAGTATTTGCAAAGCGCCAACTTCACAGGAAAGGACAAAGGCTGTCTACACTTTCAATGTAAGTCAATGAAACCAGAAATATTTCCAGGTTATTTTGGAGCATTTCTATTGGTCCATTCATCAGGAAGTTTTAACACAATGTGAACACCAACTGCTGCGTCCAAACGATGTAGAAATATTAAAATCGACAAAAACAGAGATAAACGTTTTTTCTTTGAAAGCGATGAAATTATTAGCATGGGAATATTATACTTATATTTTGATACAAATAAAAAAAAATATTTGAGACAGTCCTGGTCAAACTCCTGTGGAAGTTAACACATCCTTTACAGAGAACAATTTTCTGCAAATTTTGATGCACAGTTTGTATTTATTTGAGTTTAAAATATACTATGAAATAAAACATTGAATTTACCATGACTTTAATACAGGATATGCCATTGTACCATGTTACCATGTTATTTGTTCCACTATGTAAGTGAACACACAGTAATTGTATATTAAAATGTGCAGAAGTGCGTTCACTGTAGAGAACATGTAACTTATTTTCACTTAAATAATCAACACTATTATGGCATCATGTCAGGGTCCAAACTAGAGCATGCAAACTTGAGGTGAAAAATATAAACCTGCACGTTTTAGCATTCCGTGCACATCATTTTTTACCTCGTGAGCACAGAAAGAAGAACTGCATGAGCATCTTTCATAAACACACACTCAAAATGTCTTTTTCCATCCTTCCATCGGTTGTTGGTTTGTGAGCTACAGCAGCGGCATAACACGAATATCAACCAAATATCCAATATCCAATATCAACCTAACTTTCCAAGCCGCATCCGGAACAAGTGAATACGTACTGATAAAAATCAGTTTTTAATCATTGTTATAAATAAGATAAAATAAAGTTTTGATCTACCTTTCCTCTTTGTCCATCATGTTTGTTGTAGTGCGAGCGGCGAAACCAAGTGCCATCAGCCAATAGAGTTTGGATATGGTATTGCACTTAGAAAAACATGGAAAGGATGGAAAAAGATAGTTTGAGTGTGTTTATGAAAGATATGCATGCAGTTCTTCTTTCTGTGCTCATGAGTTAAAGATTATGTACACGGAATGCTAAAACACGCAGGTTTATATTTTTCAACCCAATTGGCAGTTTTTGCGTGCTCTAGTTTCGACATTGATGCGACGCCATACAGTACGCATCATTTGACCAGGGGCACCCAAACTTTGCATATGTCTGTAACCATATTTCATTTCTGTTGACAGTAAATCATTACCACTGTCCCACCAATTAAGTATTATCTGGCGATCTGTTGGCACCATTTGTTTGGAATATGAATTGGACAGATTGCATGATCTTGCACATTAAAGACCAGATGCTTGAAATCAAAGAGCTGAGATTTCTCATGAAATTAGCACCAAACCACAATATCAGAGAATCGTTTCTTAAATTCATCACAGTCTATAAACCTCTGCAGTTCTACGGTGATTTGAAACCTCCAGCCATTTCCCTCACTCTCCATTCTTTATTTGCTTTTCGTCTCCACCTGTTTATTTAGCGCTGTTTAAAACAGCTCCGGAGATGTGCCTGATTAGGTAGGTAGACCGAATCTGGGTCAAGTCAAGGCGCAGATTCTGAAGGGTCTTTAAGGGCCCCACATTAGGCCCTGTTAGGCCTAAAGGAAATGGCTGTGATACTCGGGATGCGACGGCGCTCAAACCGAGCATTGCTTTTCTTCGTATCAGTGATTTCTCAACTGAACTGCTCAAGGACTCACTCGGCATGACTCAGCTCTCGGTTCTGATCTCAACTTGTTTACCTCAGGAGTAAATCATCTTGGTGCCCATCTCCTCGCTGTCCTGTGCTGCTGTTAGCGGAATAATAGGACGGGTTCAGTGTCAGAGCGTGCACAGATCGTATGAAGGAGGTTTCTGTAATGAACCCGATATAATGAGCCATGTTTACTGTGGTGAAACCTCAGCAAACCTACTTTCTACTTGATCCTGGTATCTCTGTGTCGTTCCCTCAACCCAGAGGCAGTAAACTATATTTGTGTCCACTCACTGCCCACTCTATTAGACAGGCCTACCTTGTTGGTCCACCTTGTAGATGTAAAATCAGAGATTGCAGCTCATCTGCTGCTGCACAGTTTGTGTTAGTCATCCTCAAGTCCTTCATTAGTGGTCCTTCATAAGACGCTGCCCACAGAAGAGTAGGATGGTTTTGGTTGGTGGACTATTCTCAGTCCAGAGGTGACACTGAGTAGTTTAAACTCTCCAGCGGCATTGCTGTGGCTGATCCACTCACGCAAGCACGTCAGTGTCACTGCAGTAATGAGAATGATCCACCACCCAAATAATACCTTCTCTATGGTGGTCCTAACCAATTTAAGAACTACAAAGTCCTACTATATGGGAATTGGAGCTGATAAAAAGGATGTGTGTGTGTGTATATATATATATATATATATATATATATATGGTCGCTGTCGAGGGAAAAACATGTTTTCACAAACTTTACAAACTTTACAGAAGGGAGCAAAAACCTTCCTCACTTATAATGTAAGTCAATGGAACCAGAAAGAGTGTTTAAATGATGTGATCAAAATAAAAAATCGACAAAAATTTAGATACATTTAGATACTAAAATGCTAATCTTACCAATTTACTTTATATATATATATATATATATATATATATATATATAAATTAAATAGGTAAGATTGGCATTTTAGTGTATGATTATTCAGCCCAGATCTTAGAAATTTAGATTTTTGCAGTTCAGAAGATAAACTCAACACCTCCACATGAGTTGAAGAAGCAGTTTAGAGTCCAAACACTGGACTGTGTCTTTAAGCTTAGTTTGAACTCTGGATGTTTAGTCAGTGTCTCGCTATTTACTGGGCTAAAGCATGCTGCACACCTAACCCAGTGAATTACGTTAATGATTTCAGATCATATCCAGTCCAGTCAGTATTGAGCTTAGGACCAATCAGGAACAGTCTTCTGCCAGAGGTGGACTCCTTCAGTCATTGCTTTTCAGCGATTCATAGATATCAAGAATATAGTAAGCAGTAACATAGTGGGAGTGGTGACAGTGTTGGTATCTCCTCTTAAACGCTTTCTCTGGAAAATAAACCGCCTATCACAAATCCAGAAAATAAACCAGGTGAACAGAGAAAGTTGCCTAACAAATGAAACTTTCTCTACGATACACCATTTCACACAGAACCTCTTTTCCTTTTCATGAAAAAACTGTTTTAGAATTAGTCTTTAATTTTTGCTGATAGAAAAAATGGTTACACAATTTGTAAAAATACAGACATGATGAACCAAATTACAAAAGGATGGATCATTGTGTACTGAAATGATAAAACCACAGATTGCTATACAGTGCATGTGTAACAAATTATTATTATTTTTTAATTTATTGAATTTGAATTTATACAGTTATAATAATGTTTGAGTCAAAATATAAACAACCCACAGTTTGGTGTGAAAGTCTGCTGTGAAAGTATCAGGCCTTTGTTTTTTTTTCACTCAGCGTAACCTCCTCAATCCCACAAGCCTTCAGTGCTTCAGACAAGTTATTAAGATACAAAGAGTCTGGATATCCATTCCTGTATATAAATACAAAAACACAGACAAACACAAATTACCACTAATATTGTATCTCTTATTTCAAACACATTTACTCAAACAGGGTATTCAGCTCTATAGAAGCAGGTACGAGCTCAGGCACGTCTTTCCATTGGTTTAACTATTTTGTTCATTTTGGCTTTACTATGTAAATCAGTGTATATGCTTGTGTTAAAAAGCTCCTAGTTTACTATTATGAGATAAAAGATTTTATAAAATTTGTTTAATTTTTTAGATGCCATTTATGTACATTTCAAGTTTTCTGGAAACTGAATATTATAGGTTTTAAATAGGTTTGAATATAATAGGTTTTCAAGAAGAAATCAGGTATATACATGAAATACTTCTATTTCAAACCATATAAATCTTCCATGTAAACTATAGCGCAAAGCTTTGGATTATTGTTGTATTTTTAATCATTTAAAACTAATTAGATAGCAGACATATAATAGATATGTACAATTTCTTCGGGTTAGTAGGACACTATGAAGCTGTAAACAGAAATTCTAGACATTCTCAATTGAAAATGATGCTCTGGGTCTAAAAGAACAGAGAAAGCTATATAGCACCAAGAAACATTAATATCAGGGCAGAGGAGCTGACAAACTAATGTAAGCAAATAATTACACTGTTTTACTTAGCACTTAATAACTTTTCTGTTCACAGAACTTCTGAAATAATGAATAGAAAAATCTAAAACTCCCTTTGAATATTGAATATCGTGAATATTGTGCAAAATTTAAAGTTATTAATGCATATAATTATTATCTTGATAATCTATTATCTTGATGGTATATTATTTTATGTTTTATGAATACCGCTTAACACAGAAGGTTTTACTCACCCATTCTTCCCTCCATCCATTCTGGTCTTGTGAGGGATTTGTCCCCAGCCTACTTTCGCTCTCCTGCCCTGGGCCGTTTTAATCGTGCAAACTCTGAAGGTTAAACCTTGCTTGAATGCTTTCTCCAGGCATGTCAGCAAGGCCCGCCCCTTCTGGCTCAGTGGTAAATAAGCCTCAAATACACCTCCCTGGAATGGTGACCCAGGGTCAGGATGCTCCTTCTATCAGAAAAACAAGACACTAACTTTTATGAACTGTTATGATAATAAACAGATAATAAGACATTTAACAGATTTAACTTGTTGACAAGTCGCCATACTCATACCCCCTGGATGCCATCAGGTAAGCAGTAGGTGATCTTGGCTGTTGTGCACCGGCTGTGGCCTTGCAGGCTCAGTGGTAACTCCACATATGTCATGGTGCCATGAATGCCTTGTGTCTGTTTTTGTTGATTGCTGGCCTCCTTTCCTGTTGGCTCTTCTAGGGTCGGTTGCTCTTGGAGCCGATGCCCTGGCATCTTCTGTGAAGGTTCTTTGGGTGATCTCTCTTTAGAGCATGCAATGCACTCAGCATGCTGTGGACGACAGAGGGTGCACAAGAACACACCACAACTTGTAGGTACTACATGTGCCCCAGTGTCCCCGCAAACACATGGCTCTGACTTGTTATGGACTTGCAAGTTGGCCTGTTTCAGAGTCACTGTGGTAGTTTTTTGTCTCCTCTGTAGGGATGGAGACTTCAACCAGTCATCACTCAGTCCCACCAGTGCTGTGTTCAGCTCAGATGACTGGCTCTGTAATGTTCCAGCCTTGATTGTTTCCGAATCACCAAGTACACCATTTTTCTCCTTAGCAGATGGATTCTGCTTTGGTGATTGCATCCAACTAACCTTCCAGGTCTCAAACTGGTGGTCTGTAAGTCTGAGGACTTGATTTATAGAGTATCTCTCAAGACTTTCTGCGTCAGCTTTGCTCTGACTTGATCTCATTTGTCGAGTCTGGTCAGGTGATACACTGGCAAGACTTTGATCTAAAGATCCCTGCTGGGTAAAACTCTTGACATAAGACACAGAATTAGACACATCATGAAGAAACACTTCTTTTAGCATTTCCGTAGCCTGAGTACACAACAGCTCGGGCCCAATCAGGACAACAGCGTCCCTTGCAGTGTGCAGTGAGATTTTGCCAAAGCGTGAGCGAATGTTTGAGCAGCATGCCTTAAACAACTCGTTACTTTCGGTCACGCCAAGCTCTGCCAGTCGAAGCTCCTGAACGGAAAAGTCTGAGGCTATCATACCAATGAGCTTCTGAAGCTTAATCTGAGTTTCCTCAACCTTGGATAACTCAGATCCCTTCAAAGTAACCCTAACCTCATCTTTGTCCGAGAAGCTTTCAGTTACTTGAAGATCAGAGATCAGGTTATCCAGGCGGGATCCATATGCCTCTTTCATATAGTTCCACATCACTGTGGACGCGGTGACTTCTCTTGATACAATGTTAACTGTTGGTTCCTCTGCAGGCTTGCTGCTTCTAAAGCTATTAAAATTAGCTTTTTTATTGGTCTCACTGATCACATTCTTTGGTGCCTCCAGTTTTGGTGAAGGCCGCCCTGAGAAACTATTTGCTCTCTTTAAGGGAAGGGTGGACGTAGTCTTTGATGCAGCGTCAAGCCCGAATGGTGTGTTCTGAAAGGTACTGGGTAGAGCTTTAACTGCAGCTGTTAATGTAGGAATGGATTCGGAGGAATGCTTTTCACCAACATTGGTTAAGATGGGTCCACTGGTTTTGAATGGAATTACAAAAGACACAGGGTCCTTCTTATTAAATAAGACATCTTCCGCTGTGCGATTCGTCCCTGTCACTCTGAGTTGGCTAACAGGAGCAACCCCAGCCTTTTCACCACTGACTGTACCTGCAGTGGCTAGGGAGGACCTTGGCTCAGAGTTTGAAGCCAACGTTAACATGTTCATGCTTGTGGGTAAATCCTGGAGCTCTCTACTTCGCCCTCTTTCTCCAGGGTAGGACCCCGGTAAACCCATTTCAGAGTTCTTAAATCGAGCCGCCAGTTTGTATTCGTCACCAGCTCTCGCTCTTCGTTCGGTACTAGGCGTGCTTGTTTTAGGGGCCAGGGCTCTTGTTTCGCCACGTTCCTCTGCCATTAGTGCTGTCCCTGATTCAGAGGTGGGATAGTAAGAATTTGACTGGAATGGTGAAAGTGAACTTTCATTTTTTGGTGTAGGGCTCAGTGCCTGCCCATTCCCTGAACCAAGCAGGAGAATCTGTTTGGCCTGAGACACTTCACTGCTCTCACCTACAATGTAAACATGGGTCTGATCATAGCTCAGCAGCACCTTTGGCAGTAAAGCCTGCAATTCCTTCAACGCTTCAGTATTTCCTGCTGGCACTCCAAGAGCACTCCTTTGAAACTGAACTCTTCGCAGATTGCTTTCTACTGTCTGGTATAGCTGACTGAGCTCCTTGCAGGCTTGCTTTAGGTGTTTTTTTGCCTCAGACCTTGACTTGACCTTTGCTTCAGACTGCAAGTACAGTGTGGTGACCCCCTCAGATGTTGCATCCACCACATGTGCCCCGTGGCTGAGCAGAATATGTTTATACTGCTCGCTTTTGCTGTGGAGGTATGCAAAGACATCAGCCTCCATAATCAGGGACAGGGCTTCTGCATCTGCCTCCTCTGTCCAGTCTGTCTCCTCAGCAGAGTGTCCCAGTGACTGTGACAGAACCATACTGCTCCTTTTCTGACCTGGATTCTGCAGCTGGGGCTCAGAGGCTTTGACTTCCCCATACAGTGATCCCAGTCCACCAATAAGTCCATGGGATACATCTGCTGGTCTGGCTCCTCTTCGCTTTTCGAAACTCTGTAAATCCACTCTTCTTTCTCTTCCTAACAGGGGGCGTTCTGTCCCTACAGGATCCTCAAGAAGCTCCTCCAGGTCAGACACAAAAGCCTGGACCTCTGAGTAGAGCCCATACAAGGTACAATGCCTCTGAGGACCGCTGAACTTGACACGAAGGCCTGGGTATTTTGCACAGAGATTTTTTACAGTCTCCTCGCCCCGAGGAAGCTGACTGCAGTCAACTGTCATGGACACATCAAGGACTACCTGGGGGGAAAAGAGCGGTTGTGTAAGAACAAAACAAACGTGAGTTTGAGAAGAAGGAATACCTTTTTATTATGATTAATAAAATGAGCAGCTATAACATTGAGTTCTTTGCTCTTCATTTATTTAATTTCCAGTCCAAACATCCAAAGAAGCCATTTTCCCACTGCCTAGTACTTTCTTGACTTGGCTCTACTTAGCTTTTTTGCTTTTCCAATAAGTCAACCTGGTTCCTAGAGCTGGGTACTTTTTGTTTTTTCACATTCAATGAGGTTTCAAGTGAGCTAAGCTGCTACCAAAAGGTGAAACGCTGCAGCCCTCACAAACACATGGTTCTGACTTGTTATGGACTTGCCAGTTGCTCTGTTTCAGAGTCACTGTGGTAGTTTTTTGAGGCTTTATAACCAGTCATCACTCAGTCCCACCAGCACTGTGTTCAGCTCAGATGACTGGCTCTGTAATGTTCCAGCCTTGATTGTTTCTGAATCTCCAAGTGCACCATTTGTCTCCTTAGCAGATGGTTCCTGCTTTGGTGATTGCATCCAACTAACATTCCAGGTCTCAGACTGTTGGGCTGTAAGTGTGAGGGCTTAATTTATAGAGTATCCCAGACTCTACAGATATGCTAACGCTGTTAACCCTCTTTTTACCCCCTTGTTTTATAGATTACATTTGACTCAGCCAAAACTGTCTTGTCATCTGAGCTCGGATGTAGTTTTTGTTTCAGCAGTATTTGCTGCCATCAGCCTCTTCTGAACCCAGCTCTTTCCTGCACCCTTCCTATAGTCGCTTTTCCAACATACACAAATACGCTAACACTAGCTACCAGTTTCATATTTAAAGAAAAACATATTTAATGTAATATTATACATACCATTTTCAATATTAAGTGTGTCCAAACTTTGCCTTTATTACAGCTTCCATTCTTTTTGAGACTGGCTTATAGTTTTTTAGAGAAATCTGCAGGGATATTTTTCCACACCTTCCTAAAGTTCTACTGTAGATTGCACTTTCTGCTTCTTACAATCTAAGTACTCTAAATACACATGCAATATTGAGGTCAGGGCTCTGGGGCGGTCAGTCCATTGTTCAGTTACAGCTTTTAGTTTCTCAGTAATGGCTTCCTGACAAAAATTGCCTGTGGATATTTTCAGCAGGAGTGGAAGTTGATTTCTATAATCTCTCAGAGTTTAATGCCTATAGGCTCTGCTTACTGGATGGTCAGACAGTTTATTGGACCATTAGTTTTGGTGGTCTTCCAGGTCTTTACAAGTGTAAGGAGTCTCATTTGATCTATTTTTTGCTAAAAAAAATTTAATACTAGTTTTGGAAACTGATGTTTGTGGTGTAATATCCTACATCTAATCTCCTCAGAAACATCTCCTGGTACTTACTTCCCATTTTGACTGAGAATTAACTTTCGCCCAGCACCGTGTTGAAAAGAAAATTATTTGCAATCCTTTTTAGCTAAAGGAAAAACATCCATAACTTTTACTGCAAGTTACTGTAGAAAGATTATTCCTGTCAGCCAATTAATCCCAAAAATATCAACACACTGTAAAGACAGCTGGCTAAAAAAGAAAGAAGCAAAACAAAGACGTAACGGCATACTTCTTTCTCTCGCTAGCATACCTTGTTCAGGAGAGATGATTTCTGCCCTGGCAAACTCAGAGAGAGCTCGTACTTCTTTCCATCCACCTCTAAGATGTGTGGGCAGTGACTGAGCACATCGAGAGTGACTGGATAAAGTCAGAGAGAAGATCAATCTCTTTCGAGAGGCAGAGGTAGCAGTATGTTCTCAGACACATACACAGACATGTATATGTTTTTAGCTTTAGTTTCACATGTGAATACAAATTCAGATTGTTCATTCTTGCTGTACAACTAATGAGAAAGACAGAGTGTGGAGAAAAAGAGAGAGTGAGAGTGCAAAACACATCCACAACTTAGACAGCCAATAAAGAACTCACTCTCTTCGCCAGCAAACTGTCTATAAATAACAAACATCTCACGGCAGCCTTGGAAAACAGGCCAGATGGCAGGGAAATACGGCCACAGCCTTAATTAAAATGTAAAGGAGTAGCCTATCGCTGAAGACTATGAGTATCTTTTATTTTAATTACTTCCCAACATAATGTCTCATTTTTCTCATTGCTTAGCTACAGACGACAAAACGAATGTGAAATTTGTGCTTATGTCTCTCTTTTGTTATGTGTGTGTGTAACTTATAGACCTCAGGGCCAAAACAGGAGCCAGGAATACAAAGACATTAATTACAATGAATAAAGCAATGATGCATTGATGATGCTCGTTTACTTCCGATTGTTAGATCTCAAAATGAAAACACTCTGAAGGCATGCTACTCCACTCACTAGCAGCCTACTGACACCCACCCTGCTGACCTCCAACCTACTGACACCCACCCTACAGACCTCCAACCTACTGACACCCACCCTACAGATCTCCATCCTACTGACACCGACCTTACTGACCTAGACTCCGCTAAAACCCACCCTACTAATCTCCACTTTTCTAACATTCTCCCTGCTGACCTTCACCCAGCTGACCTCCAACCCTCTGACACCCACCCTATTGACCTCCACCCATCTGATAATCACCCTTCTGATACCCACCCTACTAACCTCCACTTTTCTAACATTCACCCTACTGACCTTCACCCAGCTGACCTCCAACTCTCTGACACCCACCCTATTGACCTCCACCCATCTGATAATCACCCTTCTGAAACCCACCCTACTAACCTCCACTCCTCTGACACCCACCCTACTGACCTCCACCCTTCTGACACCTACCCTACTGACCTCCACCAAGCTGATACCCACCCTACTGACACCCACCCTGCTGACCTCCAACCCTGCTGACCTCCAACCCTCTGACACCCACCCTACTGACCTCCATCCATCTGACCTGAACCATCTGATACCCACCTTATTGACATCCACCCATCTAATAATCACCCTTCTGATACCCACCCTATTGACCTTCACCCTTCTTACAACCACCCTGCTGACCTCCACAATTCTGACCTCCACCATCTGATATCCACCCTATTGACATCCACCCATCTGATAATCACCCTTCTGATACCCACCCTATTGACCTCCATCCTTCTGACACCCACCCTGCTGACCTCCACCCTTCTAACACCCACCCTACTGACCTCCACTGTATTTACCTCCACTATACTGACCTACACCCTTCTGTCAACCACACTGCTGACCTCCACCCTTTTGACCACCACCCTACTGACCCGCCCCCCGGAGATCTCCTCCACTAGAGACCATATTTCTGCTATAAAATGACATATATATCTTCAGTTTGTTCATCTGAGTAATAGTAATGATAACAGTAGTGATGTTATTTGTAATAAGGTTATTTGTTATAGTTCTTGTAGTTATTTTCATTGTTCTTTACTGTAATCTTACTTAATGATACAGTCATGCTAACAAAGCTGTTCTGAACTGAAATAGAAAGACTTACAGAGAGAGAGAGAGAGAGAAAGAGAAAGAGAGAGAGAGAGGGAGAGAAAGAGAAAGAGAGAGAGACAGACATGCAGAGAGAGAGAGAGAAAGAGAGAGAGAGAGAGAGAGATAGACATGCAGTGAGAGAGAGAGAGAGAGTGAGTGAGAGAGAGAGAGAGAGAGAGAGAGAGAGAGACAGACATGCAGAGAGAGAGAGAGAAAGAGAGAGAGAGAGAGATAGACATGCAGTGAGAGAGAGAGAGAGAGAGTGAGAGAGAGAGAGAGAGAGAGAGAGAGAGAGAGAGAGAGAGAGAGACAGACATGCAGAGAGAGAGAGAGAAAGAGAGAGAGAGAGAGAGATAGACATGCAGAGAGAGAGAGAGAGAGAGAGAGAGAGAGATAGACATGCAGTGAGAGAGAGAGAGAGAGTGAGTGAGAGAGAGAGAGAGAGAGAGAGAGAGAGAGAGAGAGACAGACATGCAGAGAGAGAGAGAGAAAGAGAGAGAGAGAGAGATAGACATGCAGTGAGAGAGAGAGAGAGAGAGTGAGAGAGAGAGAGAGAGAGAGAGAGAGAGAGAGAGAGAGACCTCTACTATCCTCGAAGGTGATGATGGCAAACCGGTCCGTTGCTTTAATGGTGAGTGATGTAATCTCTCCTCCTCCATTCCGTGAGCGGAGAAAGTGAATGTGAAGTTTATCTGTCAGCCGCTCCGACTCCAAATCAGCGGGCAGACCCCGAACACACAACGAGCGACCCTCCTCCGCCATCTTCTGGACAGCCGGAGACCTCCTCACCCACAGCGACAACAACACGCAGTTCACCACCTCGTATTTACTCCCATATTCACCTTTTATTGATCTGTAAAGAGAGTCGAGCGAATAAAAAAATACTAGTTTTCTCAAAGTTGCGAATCAGTTTCTGCAGAAAGAAGGTGGCTCTGTGTGTTTGTGCGCGCGAGGCTCTAACAGGAAGTCTGATCATGGGAAAAAGCTTCGAGACGAGATTATCAACAGTTTGATCGTCGTCGGTAAAAGAACGGAGCAGTTCTCCTCTTCACTTATCTTACCAGTTCAGCAGGACTATCGCTTCTATTTATCTCCCTCTCATTCAAACAGTGCCATCTCAGTCTGCGCTCACGAAAAGAAAAGTGAAAGTTGGAGGAGGGAGTTCAGCTTTTAGCCTGGAAACGCTTAAAGACGCAGCTTCGAGTTACAGCCGCACAGTTTCAGTTCCAGAGACAGTTCTTCCCTTTACAGGGCTGTAGGTGTTGATTTGTTTAAAGATGTTAGCAAAGCAAATTTCATTCACCAGACTAGCTGAATAGAGCCCCTAAAAGAGACCATGGTTTATTTAAAAAAAAAAAGTTTTTTTTGTTTTGCATTTTGCGTTCTCTCGCAATGATTTGTTTCCACCTGCAGTAGTTTTGCATTCTCTTCTAGGCATTTTGCATGCTTTTGTAGTAATTTTGCTTTATCACAATGATTCTGCATTCTTTCTCAATTATTTTGCATTCTACACAATGATTTTGCGTTCTCTCACAGTGTTTTTCTTCTTTATACAATGATTTTACATTCTCTCGCAGTGTTTTTCTTCTTTATACAATGATTTTGCGTTCTCTCGCAATGTATTTCTTCCTTATACAATGATTTTGCATTCTCTCGCAATGTATTCTTCCTTATACAATGATTTTGCATTCTCTCGCAATGTATTTCTTCCTTATACAATGATTTTGCATTCTCTCGCAATGTATTCTTCCTTATACAATGATTTTGCATTCTCTCGCAATGTATTTCTTCCTTATACAATAATTTTGCATTCTCTTGCAATTATTTTGTGTTCTACACAATGATTTTATGTTCTACACGATATTTTGTGTTTGATTTTGCAATCATTTTGCTTCCATCTGCAATGATTTTGTTTTTTCTCACAATGTTTATACTTTCTCTCACTATGATTTTGTGTTCTCTAGTAGTGATTTTGCATTCTCTCACACTGGCTGAGTGTTGTCTCGTGCTGGTTTTGCAGTTCGAGGAATTGGCATGGGGACACAAAACACTTGTGAGGGAGTGCAAAACTGTTCTAATGGGAAGCAAAATAGTTGCAGGACAGTAAAACATTTGCGAGGGAATGCAAATATTTCTGAAGGGAGCGCAAGTGTTTTTGCATTTTTGTTCTTCACAGTAGCATTTAAAGAGCACTGTAAGATTACAATACGAGGAAAAACAACATAAGCAAGGACTTGGGCGTTCAGTAGCTTCCAGAACAGCTTCCGAACACCATTCATCCGAAAGTTGTTTCCTGAACTGGTGTTTTGGTGGTGGTCATGGAGAGCCCAGTACAAAATCTCCCATATATTTTCAGCAGAGTCAGGATCTGGTGACCGTGTCCAGTGCCTACGAACTCTCAAAGGTGCATTCGTCTTCATAATCAGGGGTTTCTGAACCGCTGCCCTATTAGAATATTCTTCTTAGTGAAGCTGTGAATGTTTCGTTTTTCCTGACACCGATTAGGTCCCACACTGGCATACTTAATCACCTGAGCTGCTCTTTTCTTTTTCTTTACCTATCGCACTAATTAATGCTCGAGCGCCCGCCTCATTGAGTGTGTGGTTTCAGCCACAGCCCTCTTGACTGATAACTTTCTCATCGATCTAAACGCAGATGCCAATTTAGTCGCTGTTTCTGTTGAATCACTAGCCAGCTGAGCAGACTTGTCTGAAGTGACTGAAGCTCCTGCCACCCGTGCCCCAGTAATAAACCTCCTTCCTTTGTCGTCTCAAGATCAAGGTCAACTGGGCTGTTTATACATGCCATTGAGCACAGCTGTCCATCACACACACACACACACTGGATATATTTGTCACTTATCCTTCTCTAAGGTTACAGCATCACTGACTCACCAAGACTTGCTTATTTAATCTTTATTTTAATCTAAAAATACCATAAAATTGAATAATATTTGCTTGACCTAATATTTAGGTGGCTCTGGAGGTTAAAAATGATAATGGAATTGTTTTGCATTTGCAGTTTTATAGTACCCTTCTCAGAAAAAAATAGTAAGACAAGTTATCAATAGTCACTCTCAGGATGGTAATAGGGGCCTTCATACCTTAAAATTAGTAGATGCTCTGAAAAGATCTCGACCTACTTTATCAACAACCTGGTTTTACAATGTGGGCTAAAAAATGAGGAAACAAAACCACAATAAAATGACAATAATGGTTTAAAAATGAAACACTGATAAACATGCGGTATGCTCCTATTAAGAAGAAATGAGAAAAAACTAATTATAAACATTAAGAAAGTTATAAGCATTCCATGTCCTGGACCATCTTAACGTGCTGTTATAACTGAATCAAAGCCTCTTTTGCTATGTCAACTTATCATATGTTACTACTTGTAATTTAATATCAATGCAACATACAACCCTATAACCCACAAGACAGTGTACCAGTGTGGCCAAAAGGTCCAATAACTTTCTGCCAGGTGGAAAAAAATGGCTGTGCTCTTTGGCTGTGTGACTTGACAGTGACCTCCTCTGGCCATTTGGTCCTATTGCAGCAAAAACATATCAGCTTGCATTCTAGTCTATTAATAACAAGCGCTCGAACGTGTGCCGGGTCAACACCGTCTTGTGACTGGCTAACTTTGAAAGGACATGCGGTCCTGTTAGTCAGCCTAAATCTTATTAGTACCAAGTGATCTTATCGCCGTACTCACTAACACTGGAGACGTTTTATGTATAGACCACAGTGTTGGCCTAACAAACGGTTTCTGAGGACGGTCCTTCCAGCCTTTGAGGGTGAGTAGGCCCAGGCCATTATGATAATGCTAGATGATTTGAGAGTGCCAGTTTTCAGTTCTTTGCCATTTTTCTTTGGTTTTACAATATTAGCCTGCAGAATTGGTGAGCTGTCAGTCAGAAAGTTTATTTTGTGTTTGGCTACAGCAGCATTATGGAAAGCAAACTGTACTGTAGGTGTTTTTTTTCTTTTTATTGAGATCCACGGAAGGGAGTCTGGAAGGAGACCATAACCAAGAACCTGCTGTGATGTCTCGGGAGACGTTTACCTTCACCTCGGCCTCCCTGCGCTCTCTGCGGCTGGAGCAGGAGCTGCAGGACTGGGAGGACGCCCGTCGGGAGTTGTCCCAAAGGAGGGCCCTAAGCAGACGGCCACTGCCACCCGCCCCGCGCCTCAGACACGGGACAGAGAGGATTCAGACTGTTCGAGCTCCTCCGCCACAGATACGCTGCAGAGACCCTGCCGTGCACAACACCTTCATGTGGGGTGATATGAAGGGCGTGTACGCCGTGCTGAAAGAACCTGGTATGGTGAATGCACTGATGGAAATCGTGCATGAGGAGATGGTGTGGACTCCTGAGATGGGTAGGGATCTCACACACTCTTATTGGTCTACTTGGTTAGATGTATGTGGTTTTGAACATATAATATATATACTGTATATACAAGTATCTGTGTATAATAGTAATGTCATCCATTTGTATTGGGTTTCTTTTGTTTTACATGATTTGTACAGTTAAATTTTCACTCTGCATTACCTCACAGCCTTTATATAGTTTCTACACAGACATATAAAAAATATAAACCTTGGGGCATTTTGTAAAATGCAATAAAAACATAAATATGTGATTGTATGTTGTAATTTGAAACACATTTTGATGCCTGTAGCACAATTAAATAATTGGGACCAGGCAAAATAAGTGTAAAAAGCTGAAGTTACACCAGGTGAATTGGAAACAGGTGAGGGTATCATGATTGGGTGTAATAGAAGTGTCCACCAAAAGTCTTCGTGTGCAAATATGAGTCACGGCTCAACCTGGCTTTGGAAGAGAACTTTCAAACAGTTTAAACACAACATTTTTCAAAGTGAGATGGTAAAGAATGTAGGTATAATCACATATAATGTACATAATTAATAAAAAATGAAGGGAATCCAGAGAAATCTCTGTCCGTGTAGGCCAAGGCCAGAAACCACTGTTAAACGTATCAGACCTTCGAGCCCTAAGCATGAGTAACCGTCATGCCACTCTATTAAATATAGCCACATGGTCTCTGGAGTACCTCAGAAAACACTTAACACAGTCAAGTAACATAATCAGGAACATAAACATTCTTATAGAAACATATATATCACATCAAGCTATATATTAATCCAGAAACACTGCCAGGTTCATTGGGCCCAAGCTCCACATGTCATCTTGTGTTGGACGTTGATGCTGAAGTCCAAATAGACCATCTAGACTCGGTGCAAAAGCTGTCATGGAATGGTGTTATCATTGTCCACAGCATGGAGGTCTTGCATATGTGTAAGAGGACCACTGATACAGAGGTGTATATTAGAATTTTAGGAAGACACATGCTGCTGGGAAGACCATGGTTAGTTCAGCAAGACAGTGCCGTACCACGTTCTGAATTGTTTTGCATTTGCAGTTTTATAGTACCCTTCTCAGAAAAAAATAGTAAGACAAGTTATCAATAGTCACTCTCAGGATGGTAATAGGGGCCTTCATACCTTAAAATTAGTAGATGCTCTGAAAAGATCTCGACCTACTTTATCAACAACCTGGTTTTACAATGTGGGCTAAAAAATGAGGAAACAAAACCACAATAAAATGACAATAATGGTTTAAAAATGAAACACTGATAAACATGCGGTATGCTCCTATTAAGAAGAAATGAGAAAAAACTAATTATAAACATTAAGAAAGTTATAAGCATTCCATGTCCTGGACCATCTTAACGTGCTGTTATAACTGAATCAAAGCCTCTTTTGCTATGTCAACTTATCATATGTTACTACTTGTAATTTAATATCAATGCAACATACAACCCTATAACCCACAAGACAGTGTACCAGTGTGGCCAAAAGGTCCAATAACTTTCTGCCAGGTGGAAAAAAATGGCTGTGCTCTTTGGCTGTGTGACTTGACAGTGACCTCCTCTGGCCATTTGGTCCTATTGCAGCAAAAACATATCAGCTTGCATTCTAGTCTATTAATAACAAGCGCTCGAACGTGTGCCGGGTCAACACCGTCTTGTGACTGGCTAACTTTGAAAGGACATGCGGTCCTGTTAGTCAGCCTAAATCTTATTAGTACCAAGTGATCTTATCGCCGTACTCACTAACACTGGAGACGTTTTATGTATAGACCACAGTGTTGGCCTAACAAACGGTTTCTGAGGACGGTCCTTCCAGCCTTTGAGGGTGAGTAGGCCCAGGCCATTATGATAATGCTAGATGATTTGAGAGTGCCAGTTTTCAGTTCTTTGCCATTTTTCTTTGGTTTTACAATATTAGCCTGCAGAATTGGTGAGCTGTCAGTCAGAAAGTTTATTTTGTGTTTGGCTACAGCAGCATTATGGAAAGCAAACTGTACTGTAGGTGTTTTTTTTCTTTTTATTGAGATCCACGGAAGGGAGTCTGGAAGGAGACCATAACCAAGAACCTGCTGTGATGTCTCGGGAGACGTTTACCTTCACCTCGGCCTCCCTGCGCTCTCTGCGGCTGGAGCAGGAGCTGCAGGACTGGGAGGACGCCCGTCGGGAGTTGTCCCAAAGGAGGGCCCTAAGCAGACGGCCACTGCCACCCGCCCCGCGCCTCAGACACGGGACAGAGAGGATTCAGACTGTTCGAGCTCCTCCGCCACAGATACGCTGCAGAGACCCTGCCGTGCACAACACCTTCATGTGGGGTGATATGAAGGGCGTGTACGCCGTGCTGAAAGAACCTGGTATGGTGAATGCACTGATGGAAATCGTGCATGAGGAGATGGTGTGGACTCCTGAGATGGGTAGGGATCTCACACACTCTTATTGGTCTACTTGGTTAGATGTATGTGGTTTTGAACATATAATATATATACTGTATATACAAGTATCTGTGTATAATAGTAATGTCATCCATTTGTATTGGGTTTCTTTTGTTTTACATGATTTGTACAGTTAAATTTTCACTCTGCATTACCTCACAGCCTTTATATAGTTTCTACACAGACATATAAAAAATATAAACCTTGGGGCATTTTGTAAAATGCAATAAAAACATAAATATGTGATTGTATGTTGTAATTTGAAACACATTTTGATGCCTGTAGCACAATTAAATAATTGGGACCAGGCAAAATAAGTGTAAAAAGCTGAAGTTACACCAGGTGAATTGGAAACAGGTGAGGGTATCATGATTGGGTGTAATAGAAGTGTCCACCAAAAGTCTTCGTGTGCAAATATGAGTCACGGCTCAACCTGGCTTTGGAAGAGAACTTTCAAACAGTTTAAACACAACATTTTTCAAAGTGAGATGGTAAAGAATGTAGGTATAATCACATATAATGTACATAATTAATAAAAAATGAAGGGAATCCAGAGAAATCTCTGTCCGTGTAGGCCAAGGCCAGAAACCACTGTTAAACGTATCAGACCTTCGAGCCCTAAGCATGAGTAACCGTCATGCCACTCTATTAAATATAGCCACATGGTCTCTGGAGTACCTCAGAAAACACTTAACACAGTCAAGTAACATAATCAGGAACATAAACATTCTTATAGAAACATATATATCACATCAAGCTATATATTAATCCAGAAACACTGCCAGGTTCATTGGGCCCAAGCTCCACATGTCATCTTGTGTTGGACGTTGATGCTGAAGTCCAAATAGACCATCTAGACTCGGTGCAAAAGCTGTCATGGAATGGTGTTATCATTGTCCACAGCATGGAGGTCTTGCATATGTGTAAGAGGACCACTGATACAGAGGTGTATATTAGAATTTTAGGAAGACACATGCTGCTGGGAAGACCATGGTTAGTTCAGCAAGACAGTGCCGTACCACGTTCTGCATGTGCGCGGCTTTGTAAATGCTACTGCTTGACTGGCAGTGCAGATCTGTCTCCTATTGAAATCTATAGTGCATCATGAAAAGGAGAAACAGGCAACGCTTACCAGTGACTGTTGAGCAGCTAAAACATTGTATCTAATAAGAATGGACAAAAAGCCAAAGCAGTAATCAGTATCCTCATCTTATTAAACCATTATAAAGATGTAATTAAAAGGAATGCTGAATTATCACAGTGATGAAAATGCCTCTGTCCCAACTTGTTCTAAATGTGTTGATGTTTAAAAAATACAATTAAGCAGGACATTGTAAAGTCTTTGCTTTGTACTTTTGTTAGTTAACTAAAGATTTAAGAGAGTAACAAATCACAGATTTTTGTTTTTATTACATATTATTTTTATTATACATATTTATTACTATCTATCTATCTATCTATCTATCTATCTATCTATCTCTCTCTCTCTCTCTCTCTCTATATATATATATATATATATATATATATATATATATATATATATATAGATAGATAGATAGATAGATAGATAGATATAGATAGACAGATAGATAAAAAATATTTATATATAGATAGAAAATATAATAGTATTTAACTTTCCTCTTTCACCCTCTTTCAGGCATGTGGACTCTGTCCTCTAAAGTAAAGCAGACGTCTGCACTGCGTCTGGCTGCCGGCAGGGGGCGCTATGACTGTGTAGAAGAGCTGTTATTCAGAGAAGCAGAAGTGGATGCTGACCCAGGGGGTCGCACAGCCCTCCACGATGCCTGTGCCGGGGGTCACGACACTTGCGTGAAACTGCTGCTGGACCACGGCGCTGACCCCGACCTAGTCGCTACCGATGGCAACGCCCCGCTGCACCTGTGTAACACCCCTGATAGCTACCTGTGAGTAAAGGCTACTGTGGCCAAAGAAGGTGAATACAGGTGTAAATGCTGTGATCTGAGAGCCGTTCCATCTTACAGGAGAGAGCATTGAGGCCAGAATTAACACACCGAACAAACAGAATTGTATGGCTGGTGGTTTATACTTATGTGTTTAATCAGTGGGAGAATCTAGAAAAGGCCTCCTCAACTCTGGTGTCCACACTTCACAGATGTCGTAATCTTGATCTGTCTTCCTACGGACAGGTTGTAGCATGTAAGACTTTGCGTGTTAAAGAGGAACACATATTCTATAGTGGTGGCAGGTCAGTCCAGCACCCACACCCTCCTCTTCTGCTGGCATGACTTTGTATATGTGTATAATTTGATGATTTCATTGTTGTTTAAGGCACTAATGCTGCATCACAGAAGTGTAAATGTTAGCTTCTCCAAGGGCCTTGACTCCCATACCCTGTGAGACTGGCATTAGGACATGTCGCTGCTAACAGTTTAAATGGTCCTTTCTGTCTGTGGTCCAGAAGGCATGGCGTCAATCTCTTCTAAGAAAAGATTCTGACTCGTCTGACCACAGTACACATTTCCTCTGTATTCTTCATTCTTGCCAATGTAATCTTAAGCCATGTGTTTATATTGCTTATAACAGTTCTTGATGCAAAGTGGTCTAAGTGAGTGGAGAAGTAGTAGTAGTAGTATTTTTAGCAGTAGTGTTTTAAGTAGTAGTAGTTCTATTTTTACTAGTGGTATTAGCAGTATTTTTAATACTGTTAAAATCAATATTAGTATTTTTAGTAGTAGTATTAATATTTTTTAATATTGTTAAAATGCGTATAAGTAGAAGTGCTACTGTACTATTGTCCTCTAAATAATAATAATAATAATAATAATAATAATAATAATAATAATTGTTGTTGTTATTTATAGCATTACATAAAATGCAGCTCATAGTGCTTCAGAGAAATGAAACAAAAAGTTGAAGAAAAATAATAAGAAATAAGTAAAGAAATATTTGTTCTGTTAATAGATACACAAGAACAATAAAGGACTTAATATAACTTTAATATTACTAAAGAAAAATTAAAGAAAATAAAAAAGTAAGTCAGGTAGAGCTGCAGAATTAAAACCTGCATTAAAGTAAAACTGCAGTGAGTTAAGTGAAGGATGGAGGGGGTGATTATCAGGGGGTGATTATCAGGGGGTTAAGCTGGTGGTTGTCTGAGGCTGACTGGTGTTTCGTTGCTCAGCTGTGCGGAGCTGCTGGTCAGCGGAGGTGCGGATGTGAATGTGACACAGAGAGACTCCTGTCTCACTCCGCTGCACGTGGCGTGTCGGAGGGGGCTGGAGGAGCATGTGGAGCTGCTGCTGGCGCACGGAGCTGACGTGAGCGCCCATAGCCGCGAGGGCGAGACTCCTCTGAACGCCGCGTGCGCCGGAGCCGAGCGGCCCTCCGAGGCGGGTCGCTACCTGCGCGTGGTGCAGAGGCTGCTGAGCGCGGGGGCGGACGCGCGCACGGCGGGCAGGAAGCAGCACAGCGCTCTTCACAACGCGTGCGCGAACTGCAGCCACCGCATCGCCGAGCTACTGCTGCAGCACGGAGCGCGCGCGCATGCAGCCAACTGCGCCGGGTACACACCCATGGACTGCCTGCTACAGGTGAGAGCGCGCGCGCGAGAGAGAGAGAATCTCTCTCTCTCATTCTCACTCTCTCCATTTAATTCCCAGTCTATCTCTCCCTCTCTCCATCTCATTCCCAGTCCATCTCTCCCTCTCTCCATCTCATTCCCAGAACATCTCTCCCTCTCTCCATCTCATTCCCAGTCCATCTCTCCCTCTCTCCATCTCATTCCCAGTCTGTCTCTCCCTCTCTCCATCTCATTCCCAGTCTACCTCTCCCTCTCTCCATCTCATTCCCAGTCTACCTCTCCCTCTCTCCATCTCATTCCAAGTCTATCTCTACCTTATATTCTCACTCTCTCCATCTCATTCCCAGTCTGTCTCTCCCTCTCTCCATCTCATTTCCAGTCCATCTCTCCCTCTCTCCATCTCATTCCCAGTCTATCTCTCCCTCTCTCCATCTCATTCCCAGTCTATCTCTACCTTATATTCTCCCTCTCTCCATCTCATTCCCAGTCTGTCTCTCCCTCTCTCCATCTCATTCCCAGTCCATCTCTCCCTCTCTCCATCTCATTCCCAGTCTATCTCTCCCTCTCTCCATCTCATTCCCAGTCTATCTCTCCCTCTCTCCATCTCATTCCCAGTCTATCTCTACCTTATATTCTCACTCTCTCCATCTCATTCCCAGTCTATCTCTCCCTCTCTCCATCTCATTCCCAGTCTATCTCTCCCTCTCTCCATCTCATTCCCAGCCTATCTCTCCCTCTCTCCATCTCATTCCCAGTCTCTCTCTACCTTATATTCTCACTCTCTCCATCTCATTCTCAGTCTATCTCTCCCTCTTATTCTCCATCTTATTCCCAGTCTATCTCTCCCTCTTATTCTCACTCTCTCTATCTCATTCCCAGTCAATCTCTCCATCTAATTCCCAGTCTATCTCTCCCTCTTATTCTCCCTCTCTCCATCTCATTCCCAGTCTATCTCTCACTCTCTCCATCTCATTCCCAGTCTATCTCTCACTCTCTCCATCTCATTCCCAGTCTTTCTCTCCCTCTTATTATCCCTCTCTCCATCTCATTCCCAGTCTCTCTCTCTCTTATTCTCCCTCTCCATCTCATTCCCAGTCTCTCTCTCTTATTCTCCCTCTCCATCTCATTCCCAGTCTATCTCTCCCTCTTATTCTCACTCTCTATCTCATTCCCAGTCTATCTCTCCATCTCATTCCCAGTCTATCTCTACCTTATATTCTCCCTCTCTCCATCTCATTCCCAGTCTATCTCTCCCTCTCTCCATCTCATTCCCAGTCTATCTCTCCCTCTCTCCATCTCATTCCCAGTCTATCTCTCCCTCTCTCCATCTCATTCCCAGTCCATCTCTCCCTCTCTCCATCTCATTCCCAGTCTATCTCTACCTTATATTCTCCCTCTCTCCATCTCATTCCCAGTCTATCTCTCCCTCTCTCCATCTCATTCCCAGTCCATCTCTCCCTCTCTCCATCTCATTCCCAGTCTATCTCTACCTTATATTCTCACTCTCTCCATCTCATTTCCAGTCCATCTCTCCCTCTCTCCATCTCATTCCCAGTCTATCTCTCCCTCTCTCCATCTCATTCCCAGTCTATCTCTACCTTATATTCTCTCTCTCCATCTCATTTCCAGTCTATCTCTCCCTCTCTCCATCTCATTCCCAGTCCATCTCTCCCTCTCTCCATCTCATTCCCAGTCTCTCTCTACCTTATATTCTCACTCTCTCCATCTCATTCCCAGTCTGTCTCTCCCTCTCTCCATCTCATTCCCAGTCTATCTCTCCCTCTCTCCATCTCATTCCCAGCCTATCTCTCCCTCTCTCCATCTCATTCCCAGTCCATCTCTCCCTCTCTCCATCTCATTCCCAGTCTATCTCTCCCTCTCTCCATCTCATTCCCAGTCTCTCTCTACCTTATATTCTCACTCTCTCCATCTCATTCTTAGTCTATCTCTCCCTCTTATTCTCCATCTCATTCCCAGTCTATCTCTCCCTCTTATTCTCACTCTCTCTATCTCATTCCCAGTCAATCTCTCCATCTAATTCCCAGTCTATCTCTCCCTCTTATTCTCCCTCTCTCCATCTCATTCCCAGTCTATCTCTCCCTCTTATTCTCCCTCTCTCCATCTCATTCCCAGTCTCTCTCTCTTATTCTCCCTCTCCATCTCATTCCCAGTCTCTCTCTCTCTTATTCTCCCTCTCCATCTCATTCCCAGTCTCTCTCTCTCTTATTCTCCCTCTCCATCTCATTCCCAGTATATCTCTCCCTCTTATTCTCCCTCTCTCCATCTCATTCCCAGTCTCTCTCTCTTATTCTCCCTCCCCATCTCATTCACAGTCTCTCTCTCCCTTATTCTCTATCTCCATCTCATTCCCAGTCTCTCTCTCTTATTCTCCCTCCCCATCTCATTCACAGTCTCTCTCTCTCTCTTATTCTCTATCTCCATCTCATTCCCAGTCTCTCTCTCTTATTCTCACTCTCTCTATCTCATTCCCAGTCTCTCTCTCTTATTCTCCCTCTCCATCTCATTTCCAGCCTCTCTTCTATTCTCATTCTTTCCATCTAATTCTCAGTCTGTCTGTCCCTAATATTCTCTCTCTCTCCATTTCCATTTTCTTTTCATACCCAGTCTCTTCTTCTTATTCTCACTCTCTCAGTTTCATTCTCAGGCTCTGACTCCCTCTCCCATTCACACTCCACTCATTCTCTCTCTCAGTCTCCACCTCTCTCCCTCGCTCTCTAACTCTCTCAGTCACTCTCTCATTTTGTTGTTTCATTGGTAATATTTAAACCCACATTTGTAAATAGGAGTTTTGGGCTGATGTTTATATTTGATAATGTTCATGTTCATGCCTGTTAATGCGAATACATAAACATTTATAAAATAGAAATTGAAAGTAAAGGTACATGTTGAGGTTCTACAGCTACAGATTTTAGACCATCTGCTTCTGTTGTGGTGGTCAGGATCCCTACAGGACCACCACAAAGCAGGTATTATTTGGGTGGTGGGTCATTCTCAGCACTGCAGTGACACTGACGGTGTGTTAGTGTGTGTTGTGCTGGTACGAGTGGATCAGACACAGCAGTGCTACTGGGAGCTTTTTTGCACTGAGAGTTACTGATGATCACTGATGAAGGACTAGAGGATGACCAACCCAAACTGGGCAGCGACAGATTAAACTTTACACTTACAAGGTGAACCAGCAAAGCTGAAGCGTGTAATAGAACATATACTCTAATAGAGTGAACAATGAGTGGACACAGTGTTTAAACACTCCAGCAGCACTGCTGTGTCTGATCCACTTGTACCAGCACAACACATACTAATACACCACCAGCACTCCAGTGTCACTGCAGTGCTGAGAATGACCCACTACCCAGATAATACCTGCTCTGTGGTGGTCCTGTGGGGATCCTGACCATTGAAGAACAAAGGTGGGATAACAAACTGTACAAAGAAACAGATGGACTGAAGTCTGTAATTGTAATACTACAAAGTGCTGAATGTCATGTTATGATCTGTGTGCATATTGTACATTTTAGCTTACGCTAACAATTACATGAAAATTTCTCTCTGCTGTGTCTCTGAAGGTGGTCGAGGATTATCCAGACCAGCATCCAGAGCTGATAGCTCGCTCACTACTTAACCATGGAGCCAAACCTCCTTCACCCAGAGTAAATCACAGCACTGAACACCAGAACGTTTACAAACATGCAGCACAATACATCACTAATCAGCAGCTCTTAACTGCACTTACGTTAGTCTGAACTGCACATTCAGCAGTAAACACAGCGGGAAAACGTCACATACTGAACAAGCAGTCTTCACAAACATGGAATAGCTGTATGTGGAATAACACGCAGTTATTAAATGTTTCAGATGTCTGGTTTCTAACCCAATAGTAAACAGTACATTTCTCAAAAACAGAGCATTTAAAATAAAACCAATATGAATTACTTTGTTTACATCTCTGTGGTGTAAAAGTGTAGTCATTTAGCTAAATCAGTGTAATTTCCCTTTAATAGACGCTGCCTGTTCAAAAAGGTCACCATTCGGATGTAAATGAGTAAATACTTGAGAGGCTTTAGTTGGATAATTACTGCAGTGATTAACATGATTCAGCTGGAAATAGTTCTTTTAACTGTAGCTGATGCATCGAGTAGCTTCCCATTTTTTAAACAGCCACAGGATCATGGAAATGATGCTAGTATGTATCAGAAGGGTCAAATTATTGGCCTACGTCAAGCAAAAGAAACAGCTGAAATGACTGGAACTGGGTTAAGAACTGTTCAAAACAGTATCAAAACCTGGAAGAATAGTGGTGAACCATCAGCTTCACAGAAGAAATGTGATCATGTGAGAAATGTGGAAATGGAGATCAGTTAAATGCTTGGTGGACTTAAATAGTAGACACTTTAACTAATGGCTGTGTTTATTAATGAAAATACTGAGAGCATTTCCACACACAAAAAACAGCTAAACAGCTGTGTGGTCCTAAGAAAACCACTTGTTACTAAAGCTAATCAGAGAAAATGCTTCATATTGCGAGGGAGACTAAAGATTGGAGTCAGTGGTAAAAGGCCATGTGGTCTGATAAGATTCAGATTCAGATCCAGATTCACACTATTCCAGAGTGATGAGCGTGTCAGGGTAAGAAGCGAAGTAGTTCCCACTGTACAAGCCTTTGGAGGCAGTGTTATGATCTGGGGGTGCTTCGGTTGGTCAGGTCTAGCTACAGCAATGTTGTGTGACAATAAATGGAAGTCAGCTGACCACCTGAACATATTGAATGTCCGTCCATGTTTTTTTTTTTTTTTTTTTCATTTCTGATGGAGTGGCATATTCCAGAATTACAATGCTAATCATTGAGTTACATTTGTAAAGGAATGGCTCATTTGTAAATGTGACAAGTTTTTATTCTAATTAATTTTGGATCATTTCTTTTGGTCCCTTCGTTTTGAAATGTTCACCAGTAAAGATGGTTTGATGTGTGTTTGTGTGTGTGTGTGTGTAAACCCAGATGCTGAAGCTGTGTCTCCTATCTCCTGCCACCCTGGAGGTGATGCTGAACTCTTTCCAGGTGGTGCCGGCCTGCGAGGAGTGGCTACAGGACGTTCCAGATGAACTACTCAAGGTCTTTTGACATTTCTATAATACTTACCTACAGCCGTGTAGGCGATATGACATTTGGGTGTCTATGATGAGACGTACATATTGACTCCACTGTGTACCTTCTTATTATCCTCAGGAGCATAAGCTGTTTTTTGACTCTGTTTGGAGAATGATGGGTCAGCCCCGCAAACTCCAGCACCTCTGTCGATGGACACTGCGACACTACCTGGGAGCACGATGTCATACTGCTGTTAATAGGTTAACTGTTCCCTGCGCCCTGAGAGAGTATCTGCTGCTACGCATCGACGGAGAGATTCATTGACACTTGGAGCAGAAAACACGGACACTACTTGAACCTATGTTCCAACAACACACCAAAAAACAAATAGCTGTGAGCTCGGCAGAGTCACACGGTGCTTAGATGGTACTTGCAAGACACGAGAAAAGATGCTGTTCAAATGTCAAACCACAATGTTCTTATGTGTCTTTGTTTTTGTGGCAGGCTAGACTGAACTGTGGTATATATGGTGTTCAGTGCCATGTTTTTTAAATATGAGTTTAAATGAAACATTTAATGAAAAAGCCACTTGACGCATTGTCTTCGTAATATGTTGTGCTAAAGGTGGGCATTATGGCAAAAATATGATATTACCATATTTTTTGGTGTCTATTAACTTGGAAGAGACAAAGAACCAGTAGTGCTATGTTGGTAGTGCAATGTTCCTCTGTAGAAATATGACAAAATGAGAGAGTCATCAGTAGAGATGGACCAAACAGCGTTTTTGAGGCCAATTCCGATCGCCGATCATCTTTCAGCAAGATCTGCCGATAGCCGATACCGATCGAAGGCGGGGCTATATGCCACAGCAGGGCTACATGTAGTTATTAGCGCAAGCAAGTCATGAAACGTGGTCTAAACTGGTTTATTACCATTTTAACGAGCTCATGTGAAACAGCATAATATTTTAAACAAAACTAACAGTAAATAAACAAAGTAAATCAAACAAATCCCCAATACTGCCATCATTACATTTAGACCCTTAATTTAAAACAAAAAAAGCTAGTTAAATAAATGCAGTCAAAACTGCAGTCATTAAACGCAGACTCTGGGTTATTTTAAACAGAAACTGCAATCATTAAATATAGATATTGAATTGTTGCTGCTGTTCTGTTCATACCGGTCAGATCTGGTCTGCACGGTTTTCCGGGTTGTTTGTTTTGTGCTAGCTGTGCGTGCTAGCTCTGCTGTTTGCTAATACTCACTATATTCAGCCGCGTGCAGTGTCGTATCAGATCAGTAGTGTTAAATGTCTTTGTCTTGGTTCCCCCGCGAGACACGTTGATTTTACACATTTTACAGAAAGTCCTGGATGAGTGTGGATCACATACTGTAACAAACTGCCAGACGGATGACATGCTTTCTATCCGGAGTGGGGTTTCACAGGGGGCTTCTTGGATGAAACGCTAGTTGGAAATACAGAAATTAGGCTCATTTGTTTAATGCCAACGATCAGCTCTCGGGATTGGCTAAGTTAGAGACATATCGGCCGATCACCAATCACATATTTTAATTATTTTAAATATTTTTCTGCTTCCTCGAGTGTCCAGTGTCAGACGTTTGCAAAGGAACATCTAAAGAAGCCTGTTGCTGTTTGAAGAAATCTGTATGAACTGATAGAACTGTGTGTCCTCAGTGAGCAAAGGTATGTTTGGAGCAAAAAAAGGTACAAAATGGTGCATAATCTTATAAAAGAACAACACACGAATTGTTCAGCAGATGGATCAATCATGCTTTTGGCTTCCTTTTAGCAGCCAGTGGTACAGGGAACATTTCACTGGTAGAGGGAAGAATAGATTCAGTCAAATACCAGCTACATCACACCGTGTGTTTAAAAGCTAAAGATGAAAAAAGCATGTCCTCCTCAACAGGATAATGATCCTAAACACACCTTAAAATCTATTTACTGGGATCCACAAAGGAGATCACAAGCTGAAAGCTTTGCCATGTCCCACAGTCCCCCCAACATCATTGGAAATTGGTGGATACACTTCAAAGGAGCCTTAGAAAATCTTTTGGCAAGGAGGTGGGTAAAAAAAAGTGTTTACAGGCTTTGATACTTACCCTTGAAGCATTGAACCAGTAGAGTGCCCAAACTTTAGCTTCAGGCAGTTTTCCTCTGTTTTCCATCCATTTTGAATGTATTAAAGAAATAAAAATAATAATTCTTCTTAAAAAATATTAAATTTATGCATTATCGTTATGTTTAACCGAACATTTGCAAGCCACTGTACCTAAACAACATTGGGATTTGCTTAAAACAATCATATAATTACTTCTACTCATGCAGACAGGATGTGTAGCAAATAACAGAATCACCATAATAGAAGTGGGAGGAGACCACCAAAGGCCCACCACTAATCAAATAGTGTTTGGATGGTGAAAACACTGCACTGATATAGCACTGACATAGTACTGTCATGGCAGTGTGTGTTGTGGTGGTATGATTGTGTCAGACACAATATTGTTGCTGGGGTTTTTACTTGTATTAGCATCACCGCTGGGTTGTGAATGAAACGAATTAAGCTACAATCTCTAACTGTACACCTACGACAAGAGTGCTGGAAAAACACAGTGTGAACCTGTACAGCAGGACATAAGCAGTGCCAGTGTATGTTGTATTTTGGAAGCTGGTATGCTAGCCAACCAGCATGACACTGTTGGGTGATCAGTCCATCTAAACCAGCACAAGGCCAACATAAACCAACTTAGACCAGCAGAGAAGACAGTACCCAGTAAGTGTACATCAGTATGTAAAACAGAGCCTGTGTCTGATACAGTGGAACCTGTGCTACCCTCACAACAGTATCACTGCTGAACTAAAAACAGTCCATTACCCATATAATAAAAGCACTTGCTTCTTTAACTGTAAACTGCAAAGTACACCTATATGGTAGGATTTTATAAAAAGAATTACCGACATGGATACCTCATATGGTCAAAGGTGTCAATAGTATTCACATGCATTACTCAGGTAGGAATATAGATACTAGGGTTTAAAAATATATCTGTAGAAGTTGAAGTATCAACTCAAGCTTTTTTACTCCAGTAAAAGTATAAAAGTACAGCTCTCAAAACTACTTAAAGTATAAAAGTAAAAGTAATGTAAGGGAAAAAATTACATTAAGGACAAAAGCTTAGGTCGCACCAAAGGGGTCTACAGTGCACTAGCCCACCTCCCCAAAAACCCCATTCTTATAAAAGCCATATTGACTATAATGTTATATTAAAATGTTAATGTTGATAAATTTGGGATGCGCTAGGCTTCCTGTTACAGCTGCATATATGCCCATTAAAAATGAATGTATTTTATTACAATGTAAATATATTAAAGTTGTTATCAATAACCTTTACTGGAATGTAAATGTACATGAATTAAAACAATCTGTAAATGAAATAGGAGTAATGAGGCTATGTTTAAAATGTAAGGAGTAGAAAGTACAGATAATGGAGTGTAAATGTAAGGAGTTGAAAGTACAGATAATGGAGTGTAAATGTAAGGAGTTGAAAGTACAGATAATGGAGTGTAAATGTAAGGAGTAGAAAGTACTGATAATGGAGTGTAAATGTGAGGAGTAGAAAGTACTGATAATGGAGTGTAAATGTAAGGAGTAGAAAGTACTGATAATGGAGTGTAAATGTAAGGAGTAGAAAGTACTGATAGTGGAGTGTAAATGTGAGGAGTAGAAAGTACTGATAATGCAGTGTAAATGTAAGGAGTAGAATCAGAATCAGAATCTGACTTTATTTGCCAAGTATGCTCACACATACAAGGAATTTGTGAAAGTACTGATAATGGAGTGTAAATGTAACGAGTAGAAAGTACTGATAATGGAGTGTAAATGTAAGGAGTAGAAAGTACTGATAATGGAGTGTAAATGTAAGGAGTAGAAAGTACTGATAATGGAGTGTAAATGTAAGGAGTAGAAAGTACAGATAATGGAGTGTAAATGTAAGGAGTAGAAAGTACAGATAATGGAGTGTAAATGTAAGGAGTAGAAAGTACTGATAATGGAGTGTAAATGTAAGGAGTAGAAAGTACTGATAATGGAGTGTAAATGTAAGGAGTAGAAAGTACTGATAATGGAGTGTAAATGTAAGGAGTAGAAAGTACAGATAATGGAGTGTAAAAGTAAGGAGTAGAAAGTACAGATAATGGAGTGTAAATGTAAGGAGTAGAAAGTACAGATAATGGAGTGTAAATGTAAGGAGTAGAAAGTACTGATACTGGAGTGTAAATGTAACGAGTAGAAAGTACTGATAATGGAGTGTAAATGTAAGGAGTAGAAAGTACTGATAATGGAGTGTAAATGTAACGAGTAGAAGTAAAAAGTCAGCTTAAAAATAATTACTCCAGTAAAGTATAAATACCCAAAATCTCTACTTGAGTAAAGTAACAAAGTATTTGTACTTCGTTACTTGACACCTCTGCATATGGTGTTTCTGTTATTTTGTACACCTCCAAAATTTCTGAGTATTTCTGAGGAGCTGAATCTGCTTTTTACCCACTTTCATTTTAGTTATTTGCATTTAGTTCCTAATTCCTCTGCGAATATTTTGTTGGTTTCAAACCAAATAGATCCTAAAAAGTGAAGAATAGTTCCAACAATGTATAATGGATACAGGATGTTTTCATCATAGTACTTTTTGCTTAAAGGTGCCACAGAATGGAAAACCTTCAAATACGAATCCTGCATCTATAAAATAGAACCTAACCCTTACCCTAGATTCCAAATATGTAAACTGTTTATAACTTATTAATATTTAGACCCCCAAAATTTACATACAACAACAACGATGGAGCAACAGCAACATCAGAAATCTGTTTCAGGATGTCAGTAGTTTTCATACACTTTCCAAAAGACCAAACTGTCGAAAAGCATGGTTGATATTCATCATTAAAGGAGGCTGAATTGACTGAATGAAACTGAAGTCTAACAAGATCTTGGACGACTTTAATGCAAAGTTGTTCGTTTGCACATTCTACTCTAGACAGTTTCTCACATGTTGAACAATACCAAGCAGCTTCGGCTCAGCGTTTAACCCTGAAGAGACTTAGGAGAGGAGCAGTTCCACCTTTATTAGCATCCCAACCCAACAGTGCCTTGTAAGTAGCAGCACTGTTGTGTGAGTTTATCAGTGTGTTCAAAGCAGATCATCTTAAACTGAGAGTTTCACAGTGAGAAATTTAATTTGTGTCAATGTTGTAATGAAAGCAATTTGCTAGTATAGTTAACCTTAGTATGTTAATGTTAAATAATCCATCCACCATCTTCCGTTTTATTCAACTAGTCTGGGTCACTGGAGCCAATCCCAGCGTCCTCGGGCAAAGGCAGGGTACACCATGGACAGGCCACTGGTCCATTGCATGGCCAACACACACACTCACACCTATGGGCAATTTAGAGTGACTGATCAACCTAACATGCATGTGTTTGGATGTGTGGGAGGAAACCCACTCAAGCACGGGAGGACATGCAAACTCCACACAGAACGGCCCGGACCAGGAATCAAACCCAGATCATCTTGTTGCGAGGTGACAGTGCTGACCACTACACCATCTAATGTTAAATAAAGGGTATTACAATCTAGTTTATATTTTCTTATCTGTGTCTATTTCCACATGTTGCTCCTGTGTGAGAATCACAGCGTCTCACTGTAACCAGCCAATCAGAGCAGAGCTCATCAAATTATTCATGAGCTCCCCAAAACCAGGACAACAGCTTGTTTCATTTTAGGGTCAGTCTGTTTGTAAATGGGCTTATAAAACCACATCTGGACATTTTCACCCCAACATGCCTTCTATGCTGACATCAGAAAGCAATTTCAAATTGTTTTTGGTAACTACTTGCACTTGAAGAAGGAACACTGTTGGGTGAAGGTTTTAGAGTACTGTTGCTGGAGTTTCAGAGGAGAGGAAACTATATATGGGCAATTTGGACATTATCTGGTCATTTTGGTTGCTTGTTGTATTGAAAGGTGGCGTTTGTCAGAACCACACACCAATATAACTACAAAACAAAAAAGGAGCTCAGTATTAATTTAATGTTTTTTTTTTAATAGTACATTAATAAACATATTTTAGGATGTACACGCAAAACTCTAGAAGTACGCCATGTGTCATCCAGATGTACCAGCATTAAGATAAGATGGGACTGTTTCAGTTCACTCTCACTTTCCACAGACTGCCTCTACCTGTGCAGCTTCTAAAGCTTTTACCATCCAGACTTCAGACAGAGGTTCTCTCAGCTTTTACTTTAAATCTATCTTAATAAACTGTATATACTGTTTGACCAGAGGAGGATGGGTCCCCCCTGGTAAGGCTTGGTTCCTCCCAAGGTTTCTTCCTCCAGTCTGAGGGAGTCTTTCTCGTCCCCGTCGCCTCTAGGTTGCTCACTACGTGCTGTGACTTCATGTTTTCATATTTTCAAACTCCCGTAAAGCTGATTTGTGACAACATCGTTAAAAAAAGCGCTATACGGATCAACTTGACTTTCTTTCTGCTTCTGTATCTGGCAACCCGGAGCGCGTGACGTGCGGTTTTGACGTCAGCGGGCATGTTTGTTTATGAGGCTGGTGGAGTTGCGAAGCGGCGCTGGGTCTCAAATAGTAACCTGACAGCAAACATCCAGCAATGATCTGATCGGATTAAAGGTACACAATTTTTAAGTGCTCTGTATTTTTTTTGGAACACGTCTGAGGGAGTTCTAGAAAGTACTAGATATACGTGTACATGGGTTCTTTTAAAAGTGCCGTTAAAATTGGGACCACTCCTGAGCGAAGGTCGTTCTTGCCTGCTCCGAGCTAGCGGGCTGGCCGCTTCGCCCTGAGACTTTACCGCTAGCTAACTTCAGCTAACGTGTCCGTCTCGGTGTCGTGTTGGCGTTTAGACGCTCGGACACACGTCTGTCCACGCTGTTAAGGATCTTAACGATTCGTTATACTTTACTTTTCCCTCGAATTAGCGGCTCGTCGGACAGAATTAGCCGCCATGCTAGCGCGAAAGCTAACGGTATGTTTTTTTCCAGTCACTTTTCGTCCGTCTTGTTTTATTTCGCCAAACAGACGCTTTTTAAGCCGAGTCACTGCTTTCTGATTATTTACATATTATAATGTAGTAACAGAGTGAATACGCTGTTGTGTAAGTAGACAGACGCTAATTTAAACCCTCTAAAGGTAATAATTCCCTCAGCTGAGTTACTGTGTCACTCTATTAGGTAATCAGTCCGTGTAGTGGTTTTAATTCTGCTGCAGGGCCCTCAGAGTCCTCAGGTATATTAATGTTTAGCAGATACATTTGGCTTTAAATCTTGCAATAATTAAACACACGGAGCGGATTTCTTATATTAGGCCTAGGATAAATAAGATTTAATGGGTAAACATTAAACATGGTGTTATACATTACCACAAGACCGCACTGCAGTTAATTATAGCAGGCAGAAATGTTTTAAAGGAGCAGTCTGTCAGATTAAGGTGGGATCTATTTGCAGAAATAGAATATAATATATAAATATAATATAATAAAGAAAACTATGTTTTCACTGGTGTGTATACACCTGAAACTATAAATCCTTGTGTTTGTATGGACTTTAAATGAGACAGTCATATCTAAATAGGAGTGGTTCCTCTTTTAAATGAGGCTGCCATGTAGAGCCGCAGTGTTGCTACTTTAGCCCAGAACGGACAAACCCCGCCTGAGATTACCTGTCACGCTTTTATGATGAAAAGTCAGCTTGAATTTGTTGGCGCTGTGGCACCGATTGGAGGATGCAAAAAGAGGAAGAGTCCTCCTCGAATTGTCCTACCATAGCACATACTTCTCAGCAGCTCTGTAAACAAAACTCCAGGTTGGACGTTTTCTAGGTAGGATTATTACTCCTTGCCAAAAATAGTACCATCATTAAAACTACAAGTCTACGTCAGCTTCTCATTCCCAAGCTCATTCCTGTTCCACCTTAAACGGTACATTATTTACAATCTGGTGTTGACATTGAGCTTCTTATTTGCCATCTTCTTTTTTAAGTTTTCCCAGTTCCACCTTAAAGGGTACAGCATCCCATTCCACCATATTACTCTGCTGCTGGTATTCAGCTTCTTATTCACTTTCATTCATCTTATTCTTCTTGTTCCTCCTTAAATGATGCATATAACGTTGTTATAATGCATATGACTGCAGCATCATTTAGAATGGTACAAGGAAATTGAAACAAGATGAGGAATCTCCTGATTTGATATTTTGATGTGTAAAGCACTATTTACTGCACTAGTTACTGCACTATACTAATGATATGAGCATGCTGGGTAGGACTGCTAGAGGGGTAGAATGAACTGCTGGAATGATGATGTTGGCTGTTGTGAGATGCTTGAGAGCGCAGATGGGTTCAGTAGGTTGCAATATGTAACATAATATGCTGCGATATTGCAAGCAAAGTGATTTTTCTGAGCTTACTATTAAAACACACCACTGTATGAACAGGTTTGCCAATGCTTACAATAGCATTGCGCCCTTGTGCTGCTTGTTAATGTTGGAGTGGAGCTGAAAATAGATTACAACACTGCCATCTAGTGGTCAGAGATTTAAACACAACACGCAATGATTCACTGTTTGCCAGAATCTGTGTATCGATACTGTGTTTTTGAGAGTCAATACAGTATCACAAAACATAATATCCCAATATTCGATATTTCAGTATTTTCTTACACCCCTACTGCACACTATGAAGAACAGTGCTTGCCCCAACATTTGATGTGGGTTACCAGAAAGCTTCCTTAAATAAGAATTCAGCTCTTTCAAATTTTTTTCACAGTGAGGTTTCTTCTTGGTTCAGGTGCATCAAAGTAATTCTGAGTAATTCCCAGGTATATTAGTTCTTATACAAAATGACCAGTGAACCTACACAAGTATTCTGTTTGCTATTATGAAATACATTGACACTGTTTTGCTCTAAAAAGCCCTACATGTGTTTCCAATTCTTTCCAATTGGGATTTAAAAGAATTTGTTTTGGACCAAAACAAAAACAAAAGTACTTCAAAACCATGTCTCAGGCATCCTCACTTTTGAGGTCAAAGTGACTTTGTTTACATCGAAACTATTTGATTATGCAGAAGTTTCCAAAAAAAAAAAATTTGTGCACTTCCTTTTAACCACCCTCCTCACCCGAGGGGGTCAGAGACTCAACCGAAAATAATAACTGTGCTGTATTTCTGCAGAGGCACTGAGGGTCCTGGGATGGCGGTGTGTGCTCTGTCCATGTTCGACGGGGTGGGGGATGAGGCCACAGCGGTGGGCGGTATGGTCATTTTGGTCCTGGCCCTCGTCCTAGCCTGGCTGTCCACCCACGTGGCTGACCGCGGAGACCACATCCTGGGCACCATTCTGACTGTAGGTGCCCACGCGTCTCTCATCGGCCTGGGAGGTCATGACAGTTATGCGGGACCCCCGACTAGCCCTGAGCCTGGAGAACAGCAGAGCGATGATTCGGCAGAGGAGGACAAGCAGGAGGAGGAGGAAGAGGAGGCCGGAGAGGATGGATCAGATGAAGGAACGGGAGAGGAGCTGCTAAACATCCAGGGGGGGAGGAAGAAAACGAGCCGTGGGCGGATTGAGGACGAGGAGGGAGAGGACGAAGGGACAGAGGACGAAGAGGATGAAAGTACAAGCATTACTGTGCGGCTGAAGTTCCTGAATGATACAGAGGAGCTGGCGGTGCTGAGGCCTCACGATACAGTGGGAGTGTTAAAAAGGTGAGGAACGCACACAAATCTGACATGCTGGATTTTTGGTAGCTTGTATGTACCAAATAGGAGTAGTCGTAAACACGCATTAACACACACACATAATCATGCAGCTTAATCAACAAATCAATACTAGAGGTCGTGCAGAAGTTCATTAGGTCGGCTTGCACCTTGCTATCCTATTCAAAAAAAAAAAAAAAAAAAAAAAAAATATATATATATATATATATATATAAGGTCCTGAATGATACCAGCCAAACGTTTTGTGATGTATATATCATAATTTTTATAGTTTATAGTTATATCTATTTGTAGTATACAGCTGGAGCTCTGTGGAGTCATTTATTCATTTCTAGCACAGAAAATATCTTAAATCCAGTTTAATCTTGACTTTCCTTGGAGTGGAAAATCAAATCTCTACGGGCAGTATGGTGTGCATCTTTGTGACCTGTACATATACACTACCAGTCAAACATATTAGTACACTACCAGCCAAACGTTTTAGATACACTACCGGTCAAACATATTAGTACACTACCAGCCAAACGTTTTAGATACACTACCAGTCAAACGTTTTAGTACACTACCAGCCAAACGTTTTAGATACACTACCGGTCAAACATATTAGTACACTACCAGCCAAACGTTTTAGTACACTACCAGTCAAACATATTAGTACACTACCAGCCAAACGTTTTAGATACACTACCAGTCAAACGTTTTAGTACACTACCAGTCAAACATATTAGTACACTACCAGCCAAACGTTTTAGATACACTACCGGTCAAACATATTAGTACACTACCAGCCAAACGTTTTAGTACACTACCAGTCAAACATATTAGTACACTACCAGCCAAACGTTTTAGATACACTACCGGTCAAACATATTAGTACACTACCAGTCAAACGTTTTAGTACACTACCAGTCAAACGTTTTAGTACACTACCAGTCAAACGTTTTAGATACACTACCGGTCAAACATATTAGTACACTACCAGTCAAACGTTTTAGTACACTACCGGTCAAACGTTTTAGTACACTACCGGTCAAACGTTTTAGTACACTACCGGTCAAACGTTTTAGATACACTACCGGTCAAACGTTTTAGTACACTACCAGTCAAACGTTTTAGATACACTACCGGTCAAACATATTAGTACACTACCGGTCAAACGTTTTAGTACACTACCGGTCAAACGTTTTAGATACACTACCGGTCAAACGTTTTAGATACACTACCGGTCAAACGTTTTAGTACACTACCGGTCAAACGTTTTAGTACACTACCAGTCAAACGTTTTAGTACACTACCAGTCAAACGTTTTAGATACACTACCAGTCAAACGTTTTAGATACACTACCAGTCAAACGTTTTAGTACACTACCAGTCAAACGTTTTAGTACACTACCGGTCAAACGTTTTAGTACACTACCGGTCAAACGTTTTAGTACACTACCGGTCAAACGTTTTAGATACACTACCGGTCAAACATATTAGTACACTACCAGTCAAACATATTAGTACACTACCAGTCAAACGTTTTAGATACACTACCAGTCAAACGTTTTAGTACACTACCAGCCAAACGTTTTAGATACACTACCGGTCAAACATATTAGTACACTACCGGTCAAACGTTTTAGATACACTACCGGTCAAACGTTTTAGTACACTACCGGTCAAACGTTTTAGTACACTACCGGTCAAACGTTTTAGTACACTACCGGTCAAACGTTTTAGATACACTACCGGTCAAACGTTTTAGATACACTACCGGTCAAACGTTTTAGATACACTACCGGTCAAACGTTTTAGATACACTACCAGTCAAACGTTTTAGATACACTACCAGTCAAACGTTTTAGATACACTACCAGTCAAGTGTTTTAGATACACTACCAGTCAAGCGTTTTAGATACACTACCAGCCAAACGTTTTAGATACACTACCAGCCAAACGTTTTAGATCACTACCAGTCAAACGTTTTAGTACACTACCAGTCAAACGTTTTAGATGCACTACCAGTCAAACGTTTTAGATACACTACCAGCCAAACGTTTTAGATACACTACCAGTCAAACGTTTTAGATACCCTACCAGTCAAGCGTTTTAGATACACTACCAGTCAAACGTTTTAGTACACTACCGGTCAAACGTTTTAGTACACTACCGGCCAAACGTTTTAGAACCAGTAGTGTACACTTTGATATTATAACATTGACATATGAAAGCACAACACTTATTTTTGCTTTCCTCTCCTATTGAGACACCAGCGTATATATCATCACATTTCAGTCAAAGCCTTCTCTCTTTGCAGCAAGTACTTCTCTGGACGTGAGCGGCAGATTAAGCTGATTTATCAGGGGCAGCTGCTGCAGGACCCGCGCCGCACACTGCTTTCCCTCAACATCACCCACAACAGCGTCCTCCACTGCCACATCTCTCAGGCTCAGGCCCCGGCCCTGCGAGAGCCCGGTTCAGACGAAGCGTCCCGTACCGGAACGGCCGCTGGTCTGAGCAGTGGCCTGCGTTCTGCTGCCCTGGCCCTCAGCACGGGCAGCCTGGTGGTCCCTGTGTTCGTGGTGCTGCTGGCCGTGGTCTGGTACTTCCGCATCAACTACCGGCAACTTTTCACCGCGCCGGCCACCGTCTCTCTGGTGGGAGTCACCGTCTTCTTCAGCTTCCTTATCTTTGGCATGCACAGCCGGTGAGGGCACAGACAGACAAACGGACGGGGCGGACAGTCGGACAGATTAAAGAATAAAGAGACCAGAAAGGACGAAAGGTGCCAATTTGCCAGGAGAACGTATTGGTCGGGGAGGAGCAGCGTATCTGTTCCAAACAGAAGGAGTGATAAAGCAGACAGTGTACTCAGGGAGCCTTGAGGCTTCTGGTGCCATTTGGTTGACTGGAATGATGTGTGTGTGTGAGAGTGTGAGAGAGAAAGAGAGAGAGTGTGTGTGTGAGTGTGTGTTCCCGGATTTACTTGTGGTAACAATGCTGTAATAGTGCTTTTGAATCATATAACCTTTATAATAATTTAATCCCATCAATGAGGCCTAGTTTGTCCTCAGTTATATTAGGGCTCTTACTGGCCTTTTTACAGATATGGCATTAATGTGTACGTTGCTTTAACGGTCAGTAGGTCTTGTTTTGTTTAGTTGCAGACCCCTCAGCGCTCATGAGCTCATGGAAAGGTGCAAATAATAGAAATAAAACCTTGCTGTGCAGATATCATTGATGAATTTCAGATTAATGTAACTCAGTTTGTGTTGGGCTCCAGGAGACTGATGGTTTGAAATTCATATTTATTTCCTTAGCTGCAGTTTGTATTTCATGGCTTTGCTTGTTTTGTTTTTTTTTTCCTGTGAAGGTCACAACTAATTATCCTAGCTGACTCTGTCTCTGTCCTTTAGCTTTGTTGAAAACTAAAGACGGGGTAAAGCAGTTAACACGTAGAAAAAGAAGGAAAGCAAACGAGTTCTGTAAATAAAAGTATTTTCTGTACAGAATGTCAGATGAGTGGATCTAAACCTCGCATGAATGGCATTTTCTAGCAGTGTTCTGAGCTTTGTGCAGATTGTAAACCTCTTTTGTGTTTCAAACTTCTTCAGCTTGTTAGCGTTTGAATGGAAAGCTTGTTGGCACAAACATGCCAGTAAAAAGAAGCTGATGTTGAGAATCCTCCTTTTAAAGATTTAAAGTTTTTTTTTCTTTTGGTATAGAGATGTTTGTTTTTAGTTTATAGTTGTTATGAGAGTTTAGTTTAAATGTAAGATTTAAGTTATAAAACCTGAGCTACACATGGGAATTTTAGGTCAAAAACATATATTTTTAAACAATTATGTTTCAGCTTTTGAGATTAAGGGTGTGTCTCAAAACCTACGGTGCGTCCGAAATCGCCTACTTGTCTACTACTCAGTAGTGAAATCAGTAGGCGAGTGTGGCTAGTATGCCCAAATACTCAGTAGGCATAGAGTAGTAGGCGAATGGTACCTGGATGACCTACTGAATCAGCAGCCATTTTTATGTAGACGAACACAGCACACTGCGCTATCCCATGATTCACCTGGAGACGAGGATGAATTCAAAGCAGAGGAAAAAAACAGTGAAAAGCGGAACATCGACTGTGTGTACGTAGCTACGGCTAGTGAACTGCCGCTACAGAAGCTAGTGCTACTGCTGAGGTAAACAATGATTCAGTTCCTTCTTCTCTGAGCTAAAGCTCGACACCGTGTGAGTACATATTCAGACAAAAACGCAGATCGGTGACACAGAAAGCATCTAAATCTGTCAGTAAACGGAGCTTTTAAATAAATAACAGGACTTTTACGGTGGTGGTCTGATGTCTTGCGTCACATTATGCTGGCAATATGGTGGACGTAGTACGTCCGAGCTTGTGTGGCTACTAAAACTCACCTACTGAAATTACCTACTAGTCTGCCGCTCAAGCAGTACGTACTGACTCTAATCTAGTACCTACTGACTAGTAGATGATTTCAGATTCCTCTAGTGAGGGTCTACATAGACAGCATTGTACGTCATAGTAGGCTCGCTCCCGATATGTAGGCGTCCCAATTCTTAGAAACCTTAAACATGTTGTCTACTGAGGAGCCTTACTTTCACCTGATTTTAAGGAAGCATCGAACGTTTCCTCAGCCGCTAAGACAATCCCATGATGCAACGCAGGCAAATCTACGAGCAGTGAAGTGGTTTTAAAATGTGAGTTATTTTGATTCTCTCTGGAGTTTTAATGTGTTTCGTGTCATATAATCACACAAAACAGTTTTTTATTAGCAACTCTGTAACGAGTTGTTGACCATTTTGCAATTTTATACTCGAGCTGTTAGCATTTATGCTAGCGGATTTTTAAGCCTCGTGCTATTGTTTTGAATGCCGGCCTGTAGCTTAGCAACCAGCTAAACCACCGGTCGCGTGCTGCAGAGGGCGGGAACAAGCCGTGACGCAGTCTCTCTCTAACTAGAGCGTCTCAGTAATCTGTTTATGAGGAGAGATATCAGACAGAACGCTGCTACGTAAACAGCTGCCTACCTAGTCAGTACCTTTTGACAGCTCACTAGGTTTTGAGACACATCCCTAATTTTAGTTTTTAGTAAAAAGCTGTGCTTTAATGAAAGCTGTGTTCTCGCTGTCAGCAGAACAAAACCCCAGTTGACATCATTGGAAACTGCCTGTTGTGTGTAAACGTCACTGGTGAATGAATCAAAAGAAATGACCCAAAGTCATAAAAAAAGTCTGGTTACCTTGACTATGAGGTATGAGGTTTTGTTCTGACCACAGCTACACAAATGTACCTACTATATTTGCTCCTGCTACTCTGCACAGCCCGTCTGTTGCTGCACGGTTTGTGTCAGTCATCCTCTATTTCACCAGTGGTCTTAAGATGCTGCCCACAAGACACTGTTAGCTGGATATTTCTGTATGGTAAACTTTTTCTCAGTCCAGCAGTGTCACTGCTCTGTGGTGGTTCTGGCCATTGAGGAACAGGTTGAAAGAACAATAACAAAGGATACAGGGAGTCAGATGGACTACAGCCTGAAATTTCAGAACCACAGCGTTCCTATATGGTAAGTAGAGCTTATATATATATATATATATATATATATATATATATATATATATATATATATATACACACACACACACATTGTCCATTTTATCTCCATTTTTTCCATATAGGAGCAGTTTGTAGTTCTACACTTACAAACTGTGGTCCATGTGACTCACTGCGTACATTGTTTATCCTCTTTACCCTGTTCTTTAATGGTCAAGGCCACCAGAGAGCAGGTACTATGGGAGGTGGATCATTCTCAGCACTGCAGTGACACTGACATGGTTTTAATGTGTTAGTGTGTGGTGCGCTGGCATGAGTGGATCAGACACTGCATTGTCACTGCTGGACTGAGACTAGCCCACCAGCCAGCAACATTCAGCCGACAAAGTCCTGTGACCACCGACGAAGAACTAGAGAACACAAACTGTGCAGCAACAGATGAGCTGTTGTCTCTGTAGATGTAAATCTACACATTGGACCCCAGAGGGCAGACGTGTCTATTAGCGTGGACAGTGAGTGGACACAGTGTTTAAAAACTCAGCAGCGCTGCTGTATCTGATCCACTCACACCAGCACAACACTTTACACACCACCACCACTGCAGTGCTGAGAATGACCCTCCTTCCAAATCATACCTGCTCTGTGGGGGTCCTGACCGTTGTGTGTGGACACAAGGAGGTGGTTTTAATGTTATGGCTGATCGGCGTACATGTGTTAGTATTTTAAACAAGTATCAATACTTATACTTGAGTAAGGGGCAGTCGTGGGCTGAAGGTTAGGGATCAAGTCTTGTGACCGGAAGGTCGCCAGTTCGAATCACTGGACCAACAGGCCACGACTGAAGTGCCCTTGAGTAAGGGCACCTAACCCCTAACTGCCCTCCAGGCGCTGTGGATAGGGCTGCCCGCTGCTCTGGGCAAGTGTGTTCACTGCCCCCTAGTGTGTGTATATGTGGGTTAAATGCGGAGGGTGAATTTCGCTGTGTGCAAAACACAAGTGACAAAATAGTTCTAAATTCTATTCTAGTATTCATTTAGGCTACTCTACTCACATTTAAGCCTAAGCCTTCAATTAATGATATGTGGTTTGACAAGCATGTCTTACTGCAAGCACTTGACTGCAAATTCCTGGGCTCCTGTTTTTTCCCTTTACTTTGATGGGAGGTCCACGACCTTTACAGACCACTCACTTTAAACCCAGTTCTTGCACTTTAAACCCAACCATTGTGCTTTTAAACTTGAGACAGAAGCATAACTTATCCCTAAGGAAGGAGTTAATCTGCAGACTGGACCGCCCACTGCTGCACTGTAGGCTAATCTCTGACAGTGGAGAGCTTGTTTATTTACGGATAGCTATTAAAATAGCCCGAGCTTAAGGTGAACGTTTTGTTGTAGCCTCGTTTGGAGGAGAACACAAGCTGGATGAAGCTTATTGCTTATTCTTATTGCTTTGTTTGTTCCATAGGTGATAGAGGCCGGCAGGGTCTTGAGCTTCTGGGGGCTTTTTGTCTGCTTAGTGAAGCTTATTTAACCAAATTGATCTGCTCTTTCAGGTCAGGCAAGTGAATCACAGCCTAGAAAAGAAGTTCCAAACAAATGTGTAGACGGATAAAAAGGAGCTCATTAAGAGAAGCTTTCAAATTTCTGCAGCTCCATTGTCAAGATAAGGAACTACTCACAGTGGTGGTGAATGGAACCAGACGTCCACTTTTAAAAGCTCTCTCATTGCAAGTTATTACATGAAATGGTCATGAATACACTGCCTGATGTCTGAGATGCTGTTGTTTGTTGCTATAGGTTTGAGAGTTGACGTTTTACATCATCAGCATCCATAGAAACGCTCAGGAGACACAGGTAGGTTTATTGCTGGCAATAGTAAATAAAATGACTGTGTTTTTAAATCAGCCATAAAATGTTTTTTTTTTTTTTTTTAATTCAGGGATATTTGATCATTCATTGAATAATATTCATTCATTTTTATTATTGATTTATGAATAAACAATTTTTTAATACTGTTTTGTTTCTAGCTAAAAGGCCTATAAATCATAGATGTTAGGCTGATGTATTTTAATTTAAAAAATGTATCAAATGTCATTTTTAAGACCATATGAGTGGATCTTTCACTTATTATAATATATAATATTTAATTTTTCTATAACTTTTGAACATGACAGCTGTGTTATTTCTTCCACCTTTTATTCCCCCATAGTTTACATAACCATGTGTGTTTGGAGATATTATTTTATGATCTGTATTAGTTCAGTTTTGTCTGTGCGTGTGTGCGTCTGTGTGTGTATATATATACACACACATATTAGGGGTGCAATTCATTGACCTAGTTGACTAAAATTGATGGCCATATTAGTTGGCATCTTTAGTAGTTGGTTAATTGGTGACATAATTATGTGTGTTTCTCTCACTAAAGACTTACGGTAACTTTTTATTATATATATATATATATATATATATATATATATTTTTTTTTTTTTTTTTTTTTTTTTTTTTTTATTTATTATTTTTTTTTTTTCTGATATTTTACATTACTGTCTATATTGAGTGTTTTACTGTTGCTAGGTTGGACTTTTTTTTTTTTTTAAACAAAGACGGCACTTCTATTATCTTCTTGCTCGTTTCAGAGCAGTCCAGCTTGGCGGTGTGGCATTTACCTAAAATCTGAAACCACAACTTAATATTTAACTCTAAGCAAATATTGTAGTGCACTACAGTTAATGGTTCTCATTAAGCTGAACATTCTTCAATCTTGTTTTCATGTTCATGAGTGAGTTTAAATGCGTCTGTCTAGGGAGCAGGGGAAACAGGAAAAGAGGAACAAGAGAGGATAATAGCATCCTGAGACACGCTGGGCTTTATTGAGACTAGAACACAGGCTACCACGGTACACTCGGAGAAAGATAGAACTGCCAGCACTGAACATAACAACATTCCCATACACAGCACCTCATATGTAGGGATATGGAATATGTGGAATCTTTTCTTTTTCCCTCCACCACACATGCGGCTTCCCTCAAACACGGAGTTCACGAAAATACATAACGAATATAAAAATAAAAACAAAATAAAAAGAATCCACTTTAAAATACAGACTGGATTTGTAGGGAGTGCCACTTCTCTACCACGTCACTTCTCTGGTAGACCTGGTTAATCGTAAATAAGCTTCACACCTAGGATTAAGAACACTGGGATCATGGATCAGGCCTAGTCCTAGACTAGAATTTCCTTTCAGTTAGGAATCTCTATTCAGGATGCTAAGCTTACAGAGAAACTCTATCGATTTTCAATCTGAAGGTCTGCATAATTCAATGCTAATGAAATGTAAGCAGTCATTCAGAGTGGGTTGATGAGAAAAGCTCTGCTCTAGAGAGAACTGTCGGAGAAGCAGACAGCTAAAGCACTTAATGCTTCAAAAAACAGCAAGTTTCTCTACAGCTCCTCTCTGAATAACTTGAACGTCTCACAGATTCAATTAATGCAGACATTTAGCAAAATCAATAGAATTACTCTCCAGTCGCACTGTCTGAGAAACTGACCCCAAATGTAATAAGTGCTTTGAAAGCCCACAAACTGGACATGAACAAGACGACATGCACAGCGGGAGCGAAAGTTAGCAAGGAGAACCACAGACAAGCAGGCAAAACAAACAAACAAACAAAAACAAAAAAGCACTAACACTCTATTTCAGACTAAATAAATAGTGTAATTTACACTGTAAAATATTTACTGAGAGGCAGCAGAAAATGACAAGGTGTTCGTCAAAGAAACATAATTTGGCCTGAAGCTGTAACAGTGATTATCAAAGGAGCATTATTCAGCAGGAAGCAGTAGAAACAGGCAAACGTACACAGAACATTATGGAGTAGCCTTACTCTGACCAACAGAGCAAGTCGCAGTAACATTATTTTTAAAAGCACAAGCTCTCAAACCGTATTAACATTATTCAACAAGACACACACACACACACACACCAACACACACACACACACAGTACTGAGCAACAGTCTGAGACCACCGTTCATTTCCATTAAGGCCATAAAAGATAACTTCACCAAAAACTAGTGATTTAACAAATAAATAAATATAATATCTGTTTTATTCAGTGTCCACTTTGTGTCCACTGTCGCTTCCATTGTTCTTTCAGTTTTTCAAAGAAGTCTGATGTTCTTCCTCCAATGTTTAGTCTTAAAAGTTTTCTGCTTCTCATGATCCATGTAGTCAAAAACACACTCCACAGTGCAGAGATCTCGACTGCTGGTTGGTCAGTCTGTGGTTCTGAGAACATCAACATCTTTGATTTGCAAAGGTACTTCAGACCCATAGCACTGAGGTGTCTACTCAAGAAGGATGGACAGAAACACATGGACTTTTTTAGATCCGAGTGGAGCTCGATTGTCGTGATTTTTGCTCCAGATTTCTGCATGTCTCAAGGCTTTAAGTACGACCCAATGAGGACAGCGTTGGTGGTCCACCAGGTCTTCCAATAGTTCCAATGTTTTCTTTAGTCTCATGAACTCTGGTTTTGGAAACTCCTGTTTATCTTTTGTCCACTTCTTCTGTACGAAAGTATGTTATATCTGATCTCTGGAGGAACATCTCCTGAAAGAATGGCTGTTCTTGCTGGAAATGAAAGTAAAGGTGCTCTCTTGAGTGTTGTATAGTACTGAACATTTACACCCACAGATTCACACTCAACGCTTTCACACGCTCACGCTTGAGTCTGGACATGCTCTGGCACGTTTAGGCTATTCACAAATAATGTAAACCCCAATATTCAAACTGTACACACTGTTTTAAGGTCTCGTTTGCCTGAAGTGGTGGAAAAAGAAAAAGAAACAGATCAATCAGTGTATCGCTCTTGTCCAGCGCTGATGTGGACGAGTCTGTGAGGATTATCCTCCGTTCAGTTCAGGTCATCATAAATACTCGGAGCTGGTGGAGCTGGCAGTCTTGGTCTTTTCTTACGATTTGACAGTGCTAGTGCGTTTTGGGAGCTGCTGCTGGCTCCACCCAGTCCACTCCCACTGCTTCCCCCTCCTCCTCCACCGCCTCCTCCTCCTCGTTCCCTCTCTCCTCTGTCTCGCTCTCCTCCTTTTTCCCTCTCTCCTCCTCCTGCACTGCTCACAAGCAATGAGCTAGGCTTCTTCTTTTTCTTAGGTCTCTTAGAGTCTGAGTTGTTAGTACCTGAGAGAGACAGAGATGTGAATAGGTAAATTAAGTGGGGGGAAGAAACAAAAGCATTGAAAACAAGGATGGGTCATCACAGGAACACAGTGAAAGCTAGAACTAACTAAATCAACCCAAGAGCTTCAGACATTGTGGAGCAGATATTGAAAAAAGATAAAACTTTGTCTGATTCTTTAACAAAGCCGGCCTAAAATATAACACAACTGCTCGTAGCACAGCGTAAGGAAACGTAGGTACAGTAGGTCACAGAACAGCAGCCACTGAAAGCAAGTACTGTGAGAAAGTACTGTACTGGATTGAACATTGCTATGTTTGAAGTAGTTGTTGCACTGGAAGCAGTATGATAAGATTTTGTAGTTGTTGTGATAAATCATGTCACAATATGCCATTCTTAGCATGTCGAGAGTACTTTAAGAACCTAGAGAATGTTGAATAACTATATTTCATTACAATAATGAGCGTGATTAGGCCTATTAATAGGATTTACTGCAGTGGGGTTTGTGAAACATTGAACATCATTGTTGGTTTATTATTATTATTATTAATATCATTATCAGTAGCATGGTGTTTTTACACTTGGTACTACAGGTTCTATATTATCTGTTTCAACTTATAAATCTCAGAAAAAAATAAATATCTTAACGTATTATGATATATTCTTTTTGCAAACTCCTATAAGTAATATTTATTTATTGATTTATTTAGTTAGTTAGTTTAATAGAGACTCTCCAGCCAAAATACAACCAACACTACGTCTATTGTAAACTTACCTGCCAACATCCTACAGCAGTGCTGCATAGTGAGATTTTCTATATGTATATTGATGACGAGGAAGTACATGAAAGTGATTTGGGGTGGATGTATAAGGGAGAGGTGTTTAAATAGCTGGTAAGCTATTCCTTGAATATAGTGGCTAGTGGTGGGGATTTGTTGCATCATAGAGAATGAACTATGCATGCTGGGTATTGTAATGAGAAAACGCTGACACACGAAAACATAAAATTGTGAATTATATTCAATCGATAAAACCGAGGGGTACAGTGGTGCACTGCAATGCATCACCATATATAACAAATAACATGAATACAATCTGAGTCTCAGGAAATAAGGGAAATAATCCAATAATGTCAATAAATTTGTTTTTGTTGAACATTATTCTCTAAATCAGGGGTATTTAGTTAGAGTACAGTAAGGTCCAGTTAGAGGAGATTTCCTCAGGCCAAGGTCCGGACCGTCAAAATTTCGAACTTGTGTTATGATTTAGTGCTATATTCTGTATATTTAAGTTACCTAGTATCAGCATCTTATATCATCAGCAACTGAAACACCAACACATCACACATACCGTTCAGTATATTTCAGTATATTTACTGTTTAAATGCTGAACTGAAACAAGGGCTACATTTTGAAAAATAGAATGCTTTTGAAAGAAAGTGTATCTTAAAAGTGTTTATTTATAGAGAAAGTAAATAAAACGTACGTTTCTTGTTAACTCAGTTTCACAGATTAACATGTTGGTTTTAGAGAGCGTTATTCTCCAAAACTAGACGGGTGAGTCCATTCCAGAACCGTTCCTGGTTAAACAGTCAGTTTTTACTGTGGACTTCTCTGTTTTTAGAGTATGTTATTTATTCTGACTCGCTTTAATCTCCAGCTGCTGCTTCTCGCTTCGTATCTCGCCTGTATGCGCGCTGCACGCCCCAATGTGCACAGATCTGATTGGCTGAGAAGCCTTCGGTGATCTTACAGCGCACGTGATTGGTCTGTGAGTTCACTGTGCCGTAAAGCGAGTATACCGTAAAGACGAGAAAAGCTCAGCTGCTTAAAATAAACACAGTTAAAATGAAATTATTCTAAATAGTTTATCGGTTTGGGTCCGCACTGGACAACGTCTGGGTCCGGATCTGGACCACGGTCCGCCTATTAGTGACCTCTGCTCTAAATAATGCTTTAATTATTAATGATTGCTTTTTAATCACAATCACTTTAGCTGTTTTAATGCACGAAAAGACTTTTAAGTCCATCATTTTTAGCGCTGGCATCAGAAAACCAGTGTGGTGTCAAACTGAAAAGAAACTCGGTGCCCTCTGCCGTCCCTCAAATCCCTTACAAAGAACTCACTGGCTTTTGAAGAGGCGGAGTCTGAAGGTGAGATGTCAGAGGACCCGTCCCACTGGAGGCGGGACATTACGAGCTGTCCATCGGGAGTGTCGTAACCGTCGTTTTCCAACGCCGACTCGGGATCAGGCAGTGCCGACCTGTCAATCAACAAGTTCAGTTTACTGCAGGCCTCCAAAGTGCTCTCAGCTAACCTACAGTGACAACTACAATCATCTGAAGAACAAAAGTGTGGTTTGATGCATGAACCAAATTGGCATGCTCTCATAACCCAGTCTGAGGAAATGTCTCTTATTTGTACATGAAACATCACATGGAAAATGTGAGTTAGGCTCAGTGAAAATGAAACATGAGCTTGAAGCAAAATGCTGAGAAATCACAGCATAAAATGATCTTCATATTTAACACTGTTATATGACATGCTGTTACAGATAAAGAACACTTTCACATACAGTCATAAGTAAAAGCTGAAGCTGAAAATATGTTACACATACATCTACTCCTAACAAAACATACTTGCCTTTTTTTTTATTAACTTCTATTTTTTTGTTGCTGCTGCGTTTAACATACTGGAATATAGAAGACAATAAAATATGCAGAATATCTTTGCTGTCCAATGAAAAACATTTATCCCTGAGTTTTTATTTTGAGTTTTCTATCATTTGAACACGCCCATTGTCGTTTACATTGTGTGAAAATTTCATGTTGAACGGACCAATAAAAGTGCTCCAAAATAGCTTGGTAAAATTTCTGGTTCCATTGACTTAGATTAAAAGTAAAGTATGTTTTTGGTCTGGAAATACTTGTTTTTCATTGGACAGTGACGATATGTGTCATAAGTTTTGCACAGGCCATAATTTACAGTTTATTTTTCCCAACATGTTAAAAGCAGCAATCAAACAGTTTTGTTGTTCTCTGTAAAAATCACACATCAACAAAACATGCAACCAATCTTTTGCATGCAACTGTGCACGTTAATACCCGACAAGCTCTGTAGACATAAATACTGTAAAAGCATCCTGACAATTAAACCCTTCTTTCCACTTTCCCATAGATTCATTAATCTATTCATCCAAGCTATAGTCATCCCTTTGCATGCTTTTTCAAAACTTTGGACAAAGAAATGGAAGACTGCTGGACACTGTCGCTTTTCACTATTGCAGCACAATAAAAACAGAAAAACATTCGGAATGTCACGTGGCTTCTACACTTCACAAACACTTACGATCAATCAACCTGTAAAACAGATACAAACAGATCCTGATCAGATCCTTTTCGTCCCAGTCTTGATGTGGCCAATTAAATCCAAGAGATGCTGCTAGGCTGGTAAAGTGAAGACTAGCATGTGTTTCCTCCGAGTCACTTGACTCCAGCTGCCACTATTATGTGAAGAGGTGCCAACGTAACCTCACTGGACAGTTAAGCAAGCGTGGAGCAGAACACTAACGACCAGTTCGAGCAGGCCATGTTGTTTACCTGTGGGGGGAAAGAGGACCATCTTGCCACCCAGCTAGAATGATGACAATTATACGGCTGTGGCATCAGAAAGTAGGCAGGCAATACTTGGATGGCTGCGCTACTTGGGAGTTGATAAGAACGCTTTCTATGAAGTTCCAAACATTTTGGAACTACGAGTTTTAGTCCAATTCTTTGTTTTCTGTTCTTGTGTGGAGTGGCAGCTATTTTACAGTTTTTTTTTTCTTTTATTTTGACTCTGTCAATATATCTTCAGTAGGTTCCAGTTTATACTTGAACCCATTTAAAAATTCAATGAGCTTATAATATTATAAGTAAATCACTGTATGACCAAACGCTAAGAGTGAGGCAGTGTCTCAAACCCTGTTTCTAAAAGCTAACTGCTTCTGCAGACCCATTTGCAGACTACACACTAATTCAGCAAACACTAGGTTAGTCATCCACAAAATTTATACAACTGTAAAAAAGCCGGATTGTTCCTTTTAGCCCTAGACTTCCCACACTCTAGATCAGGGGTATTTAATTAGAGGTCCAGTTAGAGGAAAAGTCCTCAGGCCAAGGTCCGGACCATCATCATTTCTAACTCATTTCTGTTATGATTCAGTGTCGTATACTGAAGTGGCCTAGTATCAGCATCTTATACCATCAGCAACTGAAAGACCAACACATACAGTTCAGTTTATTTCAGTATATTTACTGTTTAAATGCTGAACTGAACTATTTATAAAATGGTAATACTTCATATAAATGTTTTTTCCCCTCACTTCAAATACAACCAGGGGTACGTTAAAAAAACAGAATGCTTTTGGAAAAAAAAGAGCATTTTAAAGTGTTTATTTATATAAAAAGTAAATAAAACATTTGGAGCTGCCTGTGGGAATGGGGAATGTCACCCCATTCCTGCTTGCAAAGCCAGTTTTTGCTGTTGACTTCTCGTTTTTTCAAGCACGCCGTCTAAATTAGCCTTTCTATGCCTCGCTTTATTCTCTGACTCGATTTATTCTCCGACTGCTGGTTCTCGCTTTGTACCTCGTCTGTAGGTGCACCACACTCCCAAATCTGCACCCATCTGATTGGCTGAGCTGATTGGCTTTTGGTGCTCTTACAATGCTAGCGATTGGTCTGTGAGGTTACTAAACTGCAAAGCCCTGTATACCGTAAAGCCACTTAAAATAAACACAGCCAAATTCAAATAATTCTCAATAGTTTATCTTTTTGGGTCTGCCTATTAGCAACCTCTGCTCTTGATCAATGGAGCACAAAAAGAAAATGTAGAAGTAGAAGCTAGACAATTTAGAAATTAGGTTGTATAAATTCAGCAGTATTTCTATCTATGTATTATTTCTAGAAGACATGTCTGAATAGATGTTCTGAAAAGAGTAGCTGATGCATACAGAATATTTTAGTATTTTGATTTCTGTAAAAAAGGAGGTAATAATTACAGCACTGATATTGCGTTTTTGTGTACAGCCCATTCCGGATAACATACATCATGAAAAAAGCTCTCTATCCCTTTTTCATAAATAAGAAATATGTTTTAAGTGGACTTCATGTCTAATGTTTGTAATTTGCCTCTGTTTGAACTGGCAGCCCAGCACTGTGCCTCATCCAAAAAGCGGTCCAGGCTGAAAGTTAAGCTGCTGAAAGTTCAGACGTCAGTATCCTTGGAATTCTGCAATGATACATTCGCTTCCTGGCAAAGAAATATGAAATTTCTACACTGCAGGCTCTAATAGGTTTACACCTAACAGCAACACTGGAATGATGATGATGATGTTGATGATTTTTCAGCCAGGAGGGCTTTAAGGTGGGGAAAGTAAGGTGTAGGGTGAAACTCACGCGGACGGCCCCAGGAGGAAGACCCTGACCGCCCTCCTCTGTTCGTCCGTGTGCTGGGGACACCGCTGGGACCTGCCAGGACACAACGTGGCATTACGCACTGCATCACACACACTGGGCCGGGGACTAGACAGACGCTGCCAGCAACCAAAAGGGCATGAAAGGGAGGGTCTGCGGTTAGAGATTAGCGGTTAGAATGGGCCAGATGGGTGCTGGCAGATGTCTAAAGAGTCCCGCGCCATGAAAAACACGCAGTGCTTTGAAACAACCTTGAATTGTCCAATTGGAGAAGAACGGATCACATTTTTATCCAATCAGAAATTGAGGTGGATCTTTCTGGTCAATGATCAGATATTAATAAGAAATATAGGTCCAAATGACAGAACAGATGGATGTTGAGTTGCCACTTGTGTTCCGTAATATCAGTCCCAACATGACACGATCATTTCCATTTACACAAATGAAAAAGATCATGGTACATGCACATTAGAGTTTAACAAACACCCATAAGCACACAAACAAACATGTACAACACCCTGTTAAGCATTTACAGGACTCTACACAGGCCTAACAGCAGCAGTTGAAGAGCAGAGGATCAGCAGGTTTCAGTTCACTTTTGTACTCAGCAGTTTAACAGATAAGAACAATGCCTTAAAGATCAGTTCAGTCATACAATGTAACTGTAATTATAAATGTATACGCAAGTACAGTATAATTATACAATATATACGTAAGTTTAGTATCTTCATTTTTTTTACATTGTTTTTAATTTTCTACAAAGTTTAAACACAGTTGAACACAGCTACAGTTGCCCTTTACATTGCGTCAAGAATTTAATGCTGATTGGGCCAATATAAATATATATAAATATAAATATAAATAGCTCTGCTATGAAGTTATCTTTGCTATAATGTTGTTTTTCTTTGAACAGTGGCCAAACAGTATACAGTACTGTATGTATATAGTATATGTGTGTGTGTGTGTGTGTGTGTATGTATATATATATATATATATATATATATATATATATATATATATGCTGTGCAAATATGTTTCCAACCTTTCTAATCTAATAACTACGGTCTGGGGCGTCCAGGAGAAATCTGGAACTAAACTTTGCTCTTAAAACTGGAGCTCAAGATATTTATGATACTGTGTATTGTATTTATGCTTATTTACATCAGTTCTAATGATATCTGGTGTTCGTACTGGTGAAAATACACTTATTGCTAAAATAAAGGCTTTCAAACAATCAGCTTAGCTACCTGAAGCTTTTGCACAGCAGTTTATACCTGTTGTAGGAACAAAACTTGCTATCTCCAGAATGGCTTTACTTTACTCAAAACTTTAAAGCAAAGAAAAACATTTTTTTATCCATTCACTATTAAATTTACACACAATGTAAAGGCCAACAGACATTTTCAAATGGAACACTGTAGGTTCCTACTTGTGGTTGATCTGACAAATTAGGCCTAGAAACTAAGAGTCTAACCAATAGGTCGATTTGCTTGGTTGTATCTACATTGGACTGGGTGTTTAAAGAATTCCACCCTTTTGTTTTCAACACAAATCTCATAATAAAATATAATAACTGCTATAATACAAAGACAGAGTGTAAATGCAAGAATGATGACTGTATTGAATAAATATAAACTAAAATTAGAGTTTTATTTTTAATTCAAAGAAATCATTAGGTCTTCGCTGAAAGACTCAAAGGTCCTATGAGTTGCCCTGTAGTGTGTGTGTGCAATCTCAGACCACAAGGTCTTTGACTTTATGACTTTGATGTGTGTGTGTGTGCGTGCGTGTGTGTGAGAGAGTGTGTTACTTACCGTGTGCACATCTTCTTTGTGTGCTCTGATACGACCCCACATTGCTGAGGAGAGAAATTCAAGCTTTTAACAAGAGTCATTGTTTACTGAGCATAATCACTGCATAGCCACTCTGAACTTCACACTGACCCAAACCACAGAATATTCACACTCAGTTAATCAAGCATTGCATAATCTTCCCCAGTGTGAGATAATACAGGTCCGCTGATGCAGACCCTGACACTCATGTGGAGTATTTTCTAGATTTTCTGTCTACACGCAATCACAGTCAGTTCAATTACAGTCAGTCATAAATCCATGAGTACTTTAACAGGGCTGGACTAAGAATAGAGAATATAGTTTGAATGGCAGAGCTAAACACTTGAAAAGGAAGTGATGGGAGTCCAAAAAACACAGATGCTGAGTCTATAACTATAATCTATAACTATAATTTTTCTATTCCGAATATATTTTCCCAATACTTATAACATGTTACATACAAACTTGTCAGTTTTTAAAATTAATACTCTGAATAGCTTTTTAAAGAGCAAAGAATGTTATTTCTGAATATGTTCAGCTAACAGAAAACACTGGAGATTGTGCTAGTGTGTTTCCTGTCTTCAATTAACCCACACATTGTAGGGATGGTTAGATTTGCATTGCTATATCAACACAAAGTTCACAACGCTACTGTTTAAACTAAAAAAAAAAAATGCACTGAAAAACAATCTGGATGAACTCGGGATGCATTGTTTCTGACATATCTGCAGCAGAGAAATCTGATTTAATAATGTGTAATTATTAGTTTAGTCCTTTGCCTTTATTATTATTTAGTTGGCCAAGTCTCACAGCAAATTGGAAGCCTATCTGGACGACAATTTGATGAGAGCTATATAGTACACAGGCAGCACACAGTGACATGGTTCGATCTTGCCAGTCCTGACGCTGTAATCCAGTTCTGGCTCTCCCCAGCAATACCTCAAGCAAGAAGACTGTTGATCAAAGTACCGCAACTCCTTTTCATGGGCTCAGCTACAGATACAATGTTTTTTCAAAGTATTTTCTGCCACTAAACCACTTGAGGCTGGTGTTTTTAGAAGTCAAAAAGATACGGCATTAATGAGATGCTTCCTGAGCTGCAGTGTGAGAGATAGCACCTCCTAGTCAATTTAGGAGCTTCTGTCTGCTCAAGACAAACCACAGAAATAAAGTCACACTGTCTGTAACATACTGAATTGCATAGCATCACATTGTTATGCACTGTATCACGCTGATTCAAAATAATGTCTAACCACACAACAGCACAGTAGGGCTGAATAGTATTGCATTAGTAGTTGTAACATGTATCTCCATATTTGTTTATTGTTTTATTTTTCTACATCATTTGAAAGCTGCAGCTGCCGTTCACATTGTGTGACAAGTTCATGATGAATGGAACAACTGAAATGCTCCAGAATAGCTTGAAGAAACTTCTGCTTTCACTGACTTACATTGCGAGTAAAGAATGTTTCTGGTCTCTCCTGTAAAGTTGGTATTTCAGAGATACATGTTTTACTTTGGACAGCGACAATATGTACCTCGAAATGTATCAGACTGTTGTGATATTTATAGCAGTGTGTTTATAGCAGTAGTCTCAGTGATGGATATGGTGGGTGATATGGGAAAAAATCTTATCACAATATTTTTTTCATATCAGTCAATAACGATATGTGTCATGATATGAATCAAATCAATATTGCCTTTTTACTTTAAGTGAGAAGTGAAGATATCAAAATTGTTTTTTATCCTTTAATTTATTTTCTATCAGAAGATACACAAATGTATTCTAAAACATTACACAACTGTATTTCAAATAAATAACACACACACACACACACACACACACACATATATATATATATATATATATAGGGGCAGTATAAGTATGAACAGTATTCACACAGACACTGTGTTAAGCAGGCTGTTGCTGGCCCTTTAAGTTCGGGCTGAAGAAAGGACTGTTTATGTTCACTCATAGCGGTGAGTCGACTCCCTGTCGGCTCAAATGGGGAGTTGGTTTAGCGATTCTGTTTAAAGTTTCCCTCCTTGAGATTTTTGGTTATAAAGTTAATTTTGCCTCACCGTTCTCACTCGAACTCGTGCAATACACATATTTATCTTTATTGATTACGAAATTACATTGATTAGCATAACGTGCATCGATGCATCGCAAAGCTAGCCGCACCTACTAAAAGCATGGATTAATCCGGAGCACAAGCTGCAGCTACAAACAATCGCTTGCGTGCATCTAAAGTTGTGGGAGTGTTTCACACAGAAACACAACAGTGTGGTGCTCTGTCAGCTCTACACAGGGGAGATGATCACAACAGTACAACTGCTATACACGAGACCTTGAAGCTCAAACATCCCGTAGCGCTTCATCAACACAGCAGCAGGACAGCACCTGTTTACCTGTTTTTCTTATCTTAGCAGATTATTTTAAGATTGTTAACACATGTAACATGTTTCTGTCGTCATTTTCTCTTATTTTGTTCTCACTGCTCGTGTGTGACGCCTGCAGTAACCAAAATTACTAGCATGTGGGTTAAGCTGCCGCTACGCCTACACTCTGTGCTATTCTCATTATCATTGGCTATTTGTGTTTCTCAAAACATGGACGGAACTTAATATATGTATATAAGTATGTATTTGTACGGTTTGGCTGCAGGGATACATAGCAGAATATATACAAGGTGATAAATGACTGAACAGAAGCTGCACTTCTTTACCGTAGCCAGAAGAGATCGTAGCTCCTCCGGCCCCAGAGTTTCATAGTTGATCCCGGAACTGTAGTTATACTGCGGAGGGAAAGGCAGAGAAGAGCAGTGTACTAAACAGCCACATGTACACATGCAGCCTATTGATCAGGCAGCCAGGACAGAGATAACCCACCAATAAGCATGAAGAGATTCAATGTAAGTTAGATAAATACCTTATAGAGGTCTGGATTCACACTACCACTGAGCTCTCCTGAGAAAGAAAAAGAAGGGGACAAGAAAAAAATAATTCTCACAGACAGTGAAACTACTAGAAGAAAACACAAACCATTCCGTCTTTAATTGTCAGTAGGGGCCACTGTTTTATGTTTCAACTAGGGCTGGGCAATAAAACAATATACTGTATTATCATGATCAATTATGTCACAATACCATGCAGTAGGCTTTTCTGAACATACCGTCAAGTAAGCTCCTGCTACTGAGTATGGTACTAACTGGGAAAAAACATCAAACATCAAAATGCCTCAACTCCACGCGTTCACTACTGCATGATTTAGTACAGGCTGCTGCGAGTGCGCATTGAGAGTGCCCATACTGTGTGCTAGCATAGGCTAAAGCTCGCATAGCTGCCTAAACAACACACCTAAAGCTGAAACTGAGTGAACACACTGCGGCAGAGGAAGAAACTCAGATACAGCCAGCCTTGCAGTCTACCGCCTTAGATTTAACTCCTTGGTGAGGATTGTCTTCACTCGTGGAGCTGGTGTGGATTTGAAAAGACTGATGACGCTCAGAAGACGGCAGTTTGCAGACTGTAAGAAAGCACCACAGCTAACCTGTTCCATCATCTCCCAACAAACCACCACACAGAGTATGAGGAGTATGAAGAGAGTATGAGGAGTATGAAGAGAGTATGAGGAGTATAAACAAAGTATGAGGAGTATGAAGAGCTTTGGGAGTGCGCTGTCCAAGACTAACCTAAACCAGCTAAGGTGTCTAAATACACACTCAGCAAACTTTAGCATCTTTAGAGTCATTCACTAGAAAAGTGCCATCACCAGATGATGCTGGGATAAGCTCCAGCCTCCAGCCAACTAGCGGGATAAAGCGAAAGACAATGGAAGGATGGATATTAATATCCTATAAGAAGTGCAAGCTAGTAAAATATAAGATTTTACAATCATATTTTTAAATAATACTAAATATTGTTTATTATCATTATCAACAAAATTACAGAAAATATCCAGATATCATTTTTTGTCAATATCGCACAGCCGTCAAAACTTATATAACATTTACCAACTGTATTTTTCATTAGAACTATATGCTACATGCATGTACAAATGCTGAATAAGAAACACAGTATTCAGTTTTTGATGGTAGTATTTTTAAGATGTAGCACTACTTCTTTTTTCAACTGACCAAATCTCCATAAACAAATATATTGTGGCATATTGTGCATTTAAAAAAATTTATTTTAGTTATATTGCCCACCTTTAGTTCCAACAAAAATGGTTGATTTAAAGCTGTGCATCATTTCCATCCAAAATATATTTAAAAAATTCTGGTCGGGGGTTTTTCATTTTTATTTTGTGGTCGTGGGTTTTTCAAGTAACAGCAAATGAACTAAAATTGAGTTCAGAATTTTACAGAATGCCATATTTAAGTGTGTTCTCTGTGGAGGATGTGTAACCGACACTTAACAAAACAAAGTTTAATGATCAAAACACAGAAATTTTTTTTGCATGCAACTCTATACTTTATTTTATTGTATTAATCTATCTATTCTAAAGTAATTCTCTACTTAAAAAACAAACAAGCAAAAAGAAACTCACCATTTTTATGCTTTAAGGATTTGGATCTTCTTGGAGAATTAGGATTCTGTGAAAGTGAAGTAAAGCAGGGTCACATGTAAGAGTTAAAAGCTACTTAGCATTCATTTCTTCCATTCACACATAGACAGACATGCACTTTCAGCAAGCTTTAATATACAACACAGTGGAACTCAGTGGATATTTCAGTACCTTGTCTGATTTTCTCTTCTTGGCTGTTAGAGACAAAGACAGACAAGCTCATTAGAAACTGTATGAGTAAATGAGGTGTAGTGAAGAGGAAGCCGAGTTAAAATGGAGAGCTCACGTTTCTTTTCTGAACCATATGACCAGTCATTGTCATTTATATCATCATTGTCCTCCTGGTCACTTTCTGACTTGCTTGTGTTGTTGCTGCTGGCTATCCTGCAGAGAAAACATGTGCTTGTTAAAAGGGAGCTACAAGCATCAAGCACTAAACTGGGTTTTAGGTGCACATAGATTGTGCTTCATATGTTGTGTTGATACTGAAGCTATTATTTGCTATAATTTTTCAGACCAAGGACAAGGAGTTAATAATTTATTGATCTTATAATGGTCTGGTGCCTTAAGTGCCGTAAAGCTGCCTTTACAGGACATTATGTCCAACTTAGAAACTGACATAAACTCAATTAATAATAAGTTGCATCATTGTTGCTATATAATTATATAGTATTAATAAATAGCAATAATTATTAAAGATTGAGAGATCGATTTTTAATCTAAATATGTGATCAGCCGATATTTCTTCAATTTAGCCAATCCCGAGAGCCGATCAATAGCAAATGAGACTTATTTCTGTATGTCCAGCTAGCATTTCATAGCCCTGGCGTTTCACTTAGCCCTCCATGAAACCCCCTCCGGCCAGGTCCCTGTAATTCCTATCTGAACCACTAGGTGAAAATACATAGCAAATGAAAAAATCCAGAGAACCGTGCAGACCACATCTGACCATACGAACAGTACAGCAGCAGCAATTCAAGATCTACATTTAATGATTTTAAAAATGAGTTTAAAATAATAACAGAGTCTATGTTTAATGACCCCAGTTTTGACTGCATGTATTTAATTAGCTTTTTTATATATTTTTTTTAATTAAGGGTTAATTTGATGATTGCAGTATTGGCAATATTTGTTTGATTTACTTTGTTTATTTTTTATTTACTTTTAATTTTGTTAAAAATAATATGCTGTTTCACACAAGCTCGTTAAAACTGGTAATAAACCAGTTTCGACCATGTTTCATGCCTTGCTTGTGCTAATAACTACATGTAGCCCTGCCGTCGATCACTATCGGCTATCGGTCAATCCTGCTGAAAGGTGATCGGCGATCGGAATCCGCCTCAAAAACACCCATCTCTAATAATTATTATTATATACAGTACTGTGAAAAAGGTTTAGGTACTTGGGGACATTATTATTAAAAAATTATTTTTCCGGACAATAAGTTTTATTTTATTTATACCTGGTTTGACTTATCAGTACTTCATTAAGCTAAGTCAAGATTGCTGGTGAGCTAACCTGCGGTTGGCGATGCGGCTGCTGTTGCGGCCCATTCCCAGACACTTTTCCAGGTGAGGAGCGAAGCGTGAGGCCGCTATACTCCTGCTGCAGTTGGGACACACGCACTCCTTATTCTTCCACTGGTTGTACACCTGCCCAAATATGTCTACCCCTGGCTGGTCCACAATTTCTACAACACAAACAGTACAGCTGTGAGGTTCCTCTTCTCTAAACTGGCATAACCTCCAAAATTATTCAGAGCTGGAGCCAAACAACCACTCACCGAAATCCTTCATGCTTTCTTGGTCTGTCTCATCCAGAAAGAAGTAGCCCTGCTTCACTGCCCGATGCACCTCAAAGCACAGCCCCAAACAGGCATCCTCCACCAAGTCTGAATAGATGTCATGAGCCAAGGCCTAAGACACGACAGAAGATCAGAATTTAGTTTTTCTTCTGGGGTCATCTGCAGATACATGGTTCAATCAGTCAAATGGGGAGCATATAAAAAAACAATCATATGTTTACCTCTAGCTTGGTGTTATCCAGGCCTGACAGCGACATATCCTCCATTTTCATTTGCAAAAGCTATTTTAGTGGAGTCGCCATCGTTGATTTGGTGTAGCAGGTTGGCTGCCACACTATGAGAAAAACAAAGTTGTGAGGATTCATACAGATATTTTATAAGATCCTACCTTCAGACATAGGAGTTACAACATACATCAATACCTCACTAAACAAAATACTACATCACAATATTTCACTTTTTGGCCTGAAAAAAAGCATCATCTCTTTACATTTTACTGTACTGAACATTACACTGTACTGAACATTTATAATACAGTACTGAACACTTACTACACTGTACTGAACATGACTACACTGTACTTAACATTTATAATACTGTACTGAACACTTACTACGCTGTGCTGAACACTTACTACGCTGTGCTGAACACTTACTACACTGTACTGAGCATTTACTACACTGTGCTGAACACTTACTACACTGTACTGAGCATTTACTACACTGTGCTGAACACTTACTACACTGTGCTCTACATCTACTACACTGTGCTCTACATCTACTACACTGTGCTGTACATTTACTACACTGTGCTGTACATTTACTACATTGTACTGAACATTTACTACACTGTACTGAACATTACTACACTGTGCTGAACACTTACTACACTGTGCTCTACATCTACTACACTGTGCTGTACATTTACTACACTGTACTGAACATTACTACACTGTGCTGTACATTTACTACACTGTGCTGTACATTTACTACATTGTACTGAACATTTACTACACTGTACTGAACATTTACTACACTGTGCTGAACATTTACTACACTGTACTGAACATTACTACACTGTGCTGTACATCTACTACACTGTGCTCTACATTTACTACACTGAACTGAACATTTACTACACTGTACTGAACATTTACTACACTGAACTGAACATTTACTACACTGTACTGAACATTTACTACACTGTACTTAACATTTACTACACTGAACTGAACATTTACTACACTGAACTGAACACTTACTACACTGTGCTCTACATTTACTACACTGTACTGTACATTTACTACACTGTGCTGTACATTTACTACACTGTGCTGAACACTTACTACACTGTACTGTACATTTACTACACTGTACTGTACATTTACTACACTGTACTGTACATTTACTACACTGTGCTGAACACTTACTACACTGTGCTGTACATTTACTACACTGTGCTGTACATTTACTACACTGAACTGAACATTTACTACACTGTACTGAACATTTACTACACTGAACTGAACATTTACTACACTGTACTGAACATTTACTACACTGTACTGAACATTTACTACACTGAACTGAACATTTACTACACTGTACTGAACATTTACTACACTGAACTGAACATTTACTACACTGTACTGAACATTTACTACACTGAACTGAACATTTACTACACTGAACTGAACATTTACTACACTGAACTGAACATTTACTACACTGTACTGAACATTTACTACACTGAACTGAACATTTACTACACTGAACTGAACATTTACTACACTGTACTGAACATTTGACTGACCTGCAGCAGCCTCGTGGAGCGAGTGGACCTCAGAAAGTTTAAGCACTTCTCACAGATGAGGGAACAACTTGATGAGGTATGTCACAGGCGTTTAGCTAAGCTGAAATAAGGAGGTAGTAAAGAGAATATTAGCTCCACGTATCTGTGCTGTAGAACATGTTTTAGAGGGTCGGGCAGCATCGTATCTGTTCCACCTTAAATGATGCCGCAGTTATTGGCGCCAGAATGTAACAGCCATGTAAATACTGCCACTCCATTTAAGGTGGAGCGGAAAACGCGAATAAGAAGCAGAAGAGGAGGAAGCCAACGTGAGCCTCGTTATAAACAAACCGAAATTACATGAAAATCAGCCACTAATTCTTTATAAATGGTTTTTTTTTATTTTTGTCAACACAATTCCGCTCTAACGACGAATGTGGTCAACTGTCAGGAGGAAATGACAGTACAGACACAGAAATAATCTCACCCTTATTTCGCTAACGTTCACTTAGAGAACAGCTGAGCGACTCACAGCGCATTTAAACAGAGTTTGTCTTCATAAACAGAGTTTTTATCAAACCTGCACATTCGGACAGTGACAGTTAGGTGTAGCTGAAGATAGCTAGTTAGTTAGCATCTCCAGTGCTCATAAGAGGACACAGTAATGAAGAAAAACATTCAGAATGTGTTTTAAAGACTCAGAAACACGTTTACAAAGCTGATATAGAGAAGAACACATGTGAGGCAACCTCTGCAGCCCACCTCCCCGCCGCCCGCAGACACCGCGCAGTGAGACAGTTTACTACACTTACCCCTCAGATCAACAGGCCAAAGTCCTCAGGGCACTTCACCAGCAGCACCTCAGCGACTGGTACAGAAAATTAAACAACTACACAGATAAGCGCTGTACTTTAAGAAGGGCTGACATGTGGAGGAGTTCAGGAGGTCTCTGGAGAAGCCGCTGGATGTCTGAACGCTGAAGAGATGTGGGAAAAACATAGCGCAGCCATTTTGACACCCGCAAGGCGTCACTAGTCAGCCGCCGATCGACAGCACATCGATTGGGCTGCACATGAAGGAAACTTCAGAGCCTGAATTTAAATAAATAAATAAATAAATAAATAAATAAACAGTTATAAGTTGAAGGATCTCAGTTTTTAGGTGTTAGAATCTTGAATAAGATCGTTAAGATTTCAGAGTGATCAGTGTTATTATTTGTTATATATCAGTAATTATTGCCACTATCATTATTATTTATCATATCACTACCATTATTATTATTCTGCTGCGGACAATACCACTAAGTCACTTTAAAAAAAGAGAGAAAAAAATAAGAAATATACTTTCTTCTCAGATTAACATATTTGTAACATACTGTAATACATTTGTACATAAAAGAGAGTTTTGCATATTATTATATTTCAGTTATTTAGTGTGTGTTCACACACATATCTTCACAGCAGCTTTACGAGAGGTCAAAAACTGTTATTACTATGTTATAATTATTCTATGTAAGTCCAGACGTTTTCGTAAGCAATTTTTCATAAACCAAATTTTCATACTATGTAAACAGCTGTCATGTTCAAATGATGTGCAAAAATACATTTGGACATCGACAACATACATACATATATATAAATAAATAAATAAAGGCTGCCCTACTGCAGAGTGATAACCTCACAAGAATTCCAATGCATAAAAGTCCTGTCATGATGAGCAAATAACAAATGAACTTGAAACCTGAACCTACTACTAATCGTGTAAGTAGAACATTTGCAGTGTGCAAGAACAGTGCATGAGCATATCTCCCATTTACCAACATTTGGAATATGTTAAAAAAAAAAACAGTAGTCTGTCTAAACACGTTTGGTGACCAAAAGTGTCTGTAGTTTGGTGCAGGGGCTGTGAACCTAACATGATAAAGACTTTGGGTTGCATAGGCTTCCACTACTGTTTAGCTCCACAGGCCTCGCGGAAAAGTCAAAAGTATTATTTTTAAATAAATAAGCCAGCTCTACAAGAAAGTAGGAAATAAACCGCCAAGAAGTTGCTAAAGACAGGTTTATTTGATCAAATGGTAAATTCCAGGAATAACACCTCTGACTATAGAAAACATCCAAATGTTCCAAATTATCAGCAGTACAAATTATTATTTTTTTGCCATTTCTACAAATAAACAAACAAACAGCTGAGGGGTATAAAAACTAAAACATACCAAATTAAAATCTTTCCCTCCTCAGAGCAACTGACAAACAAATCCAGACCACTGGCCACTACAAGAACCACGTAGGGGACAGCTTGGCCAAAACAAAAAAAAAACCTAACAAAAAAAAAAATTACAATTTTCACTCAATTAAAAAACAAAACAAAACAAAACAAAACAAAAAAGGAACGTATTTACAAATACCTTACAACAGCAGTGAACCAAATCTATCCCCACTGGTTTCATTGTTCCTAATCCTATCGTCAAATCTAGAAAGGACACGGTCTGTCCTTTGTCCTGGTTCCTCGCCACCATCACGAATAACCACTCATAACCACCTTTCATGCCTTTCCAGCTCAGCCGAATGGACAAATCCAGCTGGATGCATTAAGACAGACCTCACGCTCTTCCTCATTTTCAAAGTTAAACATGCGCCCTTTGCATTTTGGGGCATATAACAGTAACATAGGCCACCATCCAATAGCACATCGCTCCTAATCCAGCAAGGTGTTTACACAATGCTCCAAAAATATAATAATAACAATAATAATAATAAAGGAGAGGGAGGAGAAAAACAGTGACCCAAAACTGTTCATATATACACAACAAAGATTTTCTCCTCTATTAAATACAACATTCCTTTACATTCCTTGAGCTGGTGCTGAGTCAGTGGTTGAAATCTGTGGATGAGGGGAGAGCTGGAGAAGAAGTGTGAGGGGTGAGGGGAAAAGAGGGAAAACGGGAGGAAAAGGAACACGGAGAGGACAGTCGGATGGTGAAGCCGTCTGGGATAAGTGCACAGCATCGTGGGCCAAAATTCATATCGCTATCAGACGTTTTTTTTTGTTTTGTTTTTTTTTTCTTAAAAAAGAAAATTCATACTTTTAGCAAGACAATTAAAACAAACCAAATAGTTTCTTAAAACAAACCAGTCTAACTTTTAGCAGACGTTTAAAACAAACCAAACATTAAAAAAAAAAGAAGAAAAACAAAAGTAAAAAAAAATAAAAATAATAATAATAGTTGTGCAGCCCTGCAAAGCAGCATCAAAATAAAACGCTGGAAAAGTAAAACCGGCTGGATGGAAACCAACACAAATGCTTAGGAGGACTAACCAGAAGTTAGCAGCAGGGATCGTGGGAGGAGATTCTTCTCAAACCAGTACACATCTGGGCCAAAGGAAACGTTTGAGATGATCTCATTTGTTGAGCTTTTTCCTTTTTATTATTACAAAGATTCCAAAGATAGACTGTCTCTCTCTTTTTTTTAAAGCCATATTATAGGGAAAACGATTAAAACACCTCCAACTCAAACTGAGGGATTTCGGTCATCGTCCCAAAACACACTTGCTAAATAGATTTCTATTTTTTTGCCTAATTAAAAAAAAAATAATAATAAAACAAAAAACACAAACAAAACAACCCACCAAACATGAAGGTGAAGGTGGCTTATGTACACGCCATGAACAAGCTACGTTTGTGTGTGTGCCTTCCTCAGTTCTGCACTGACAGATATTCAAAATTCATCGTTCCTGAAGATACCACACTGTGAACCGAAGAAGTACAGGGAGCAGAAATATACACCACCGGAGCAAATGAGGGTCCAGGAAAAGAAAGGGGGGGAAAAAAAAAAGAAATAAGAAAAAAAAGCAAGGTTTAGAAAGGCATGATGATGACGATGGTGATTATTATGAAAAGGAAGGAGAGAAGGAGGATAGGAAAGACAGAGCAGACATTCTTTAGAGTGCAAGTATTTGGTCCCCTTTACTTCCCGAAAGAAATCCGCCTAACTAACAGATTCTTTGGCTTGTGGGCCTGTTACTCCCCTAAACTCAAAAAATGAAGAAGAAGAAAGACTAGAAAAGAGAAAGAGCGTCATTCCTATTCTCCTTCCTCCAGAATAATGGCTTCACACACTAATTGTGATGGTGACAAGCGCTACCGTGCCGTAGCAACCTTTAGAGCAAACCTGGGACGGCCGAAGGGGGTCCCCGCTAAAGAACAGACTGGTGTTTGCTGTGAGGGAGCTGAAGGTGTAATTATATCTTTAGTCCTGTGTGTGTAGGTTCCTCCCCCTTTCATTCTCTCTTTCTGTAAAAGCCTTTATCTGATGACACGCTCAGTGAGACTAAAGGGGGGAAAACACAAGAGAAAAAGCAACGAATGATTGAGAGAGATGCTGCTGAAGTGAGTGGACATGGTGGTGGTGGTGGTGGAGGGGGCTCCCCCTGGTGGCGGGAGGAGTGCAGTGCAGGCCCATGGCTCTGACTCATGGCTCAGTTCACAGGGTCTCTGGCAGTCTGCGGGCTCGCTCTGCTCCAGCTCCCTCTCAGTCCGAGTCTGAATCGGACGAATCGTCCGAGCTGGACCCGCTGCTACTGCTCTCCGATTTGTTTTCTTTATCCTCTGCCTCTTCATCTTCGTCTTCCTCCTCGTCGTTCTGGGGAAACGAAAACAGACACAGGAATATAACGTGTGGCATGTATACACAGATCCAAGTCACCCAAGCAAATACGATATGGCGAAACGATACGTATTGTGATATAGGGGTCACGATTCAATGTACTGAGATATATTGAAATACTGGAGGCAAAGTCATATACTTTCGATTCAAATTCTACTATTAAAACACACCACTATATGAACAGGTTTGCTAGTGCTGACAATAGCATTGCACCCTTGTGCTACTTGTTTATGTTGGAGTGGAGCTGAAAATAGATTTCAACACTGCCATCTAGTGGTCAAAGGTTTAAACACAACAGACAATGTTTTAGTGTCTGTCAGGAGTCTGTGCATGTAAACTGTTAATAATCGATACTGTGTTTTTGAGAATCGATACAGTATCACTAAATGCAATATTGCAATATTCAATACTTCCCTACACCCCTACTGCATAGCCCACATGAACACTACTCCTATAAAATAATGTCCTCTGTTCTCCAGCACACCAGTAATTAAAAAAGATGATCATTTTTAATATTTGCTATGAAAGACTGCTCAGCAAACAAGGCTAGAAATCTCACATCATCTTCGTCCTCTTCGTCTTCGTCTTCATCGTCCTCGTCCTCCTCATCTTCCCCTTCTTCGCTGTCCTCTGCGCTGGATGATCCCTCGGAGTCTTTTTCATCTTCCTCGTCTTCATCGTCTTCGTCGTCATCATCCACGTCCTGTTGAAAGAAATTATACAGCTGTGATGAGAGAAAGTGTGAAGCTGTGCATCCTCTTACTGAGTTACACGAGAACAACTTCATAGTCTTGCAACAGTCAGACTTCAGACTCACTGAGGACTTGGGCTTGGCCTTCTGTTTAGCACTGGTACCGCCGGGTTTGCTTGTACCCTTTCTCTTCTATACAGGCAAAAAAAAATAAGTGTTACAGTGAGCACAGATCAGGAGAACACAGAAATTTATACACCACAAGAGTAAAACGATATACAACTTACTAGAGAATTGTATTCCTTATAAGTAGCTCTCTCTTGAGAAGATAAACTCTGGAAAAGAAAATGTTATATATATAATAAACTGTGACATGCTTCAAACAAATATTAATATCAGACATCTGTGTAACTTTATTGTGCTTGTTTTGAATTTTCAAGTTACAACTGAAATTAAATTTCCTTTAATTCCCCCCATTAAACTGAACGTTAGTTAATTTAATGTGATGATTAAATTAACTGACGTTTCCCAGTCAGTCAGTAAAAACTGTGTATGTGTTCTTAACAGAATATTTCATAAACTGGGAATGCTGTAGTACCGCAAGCCACTGTTCCAGCTGCACTTTGTACTGCTTTTGTTTCTCCTCTGCAATCTTCTTGTAGCGGTCTTTGTCCTTCTGAGGGAGCCTCTGCCAGCGGCCGCCTATCTCAGCCATGCGCTCCTTCATGGGCAGATGGTTCAGCTCTCCATTCGACAGCATTTCCTGAGAGAACTTCTGATAGCCGTTTCTGAGAGAGCATCAAAGTCAAAAGCACGACATTACAACGTGCTCAGCTGGCCGTGTCATGTACCAACAGGTGATTACGACAACTGGATTTCAAAGAGCTAAATCTCACAACACTGGTACTGGCAATGGCAATGCAGGCTGATGGAAAGATGGGAAGCTTGCACATAGCTGCAAAATTACAAGTTAATAACAAAATTAACTTACGATGGTGGTTTCTTCGGCTCTCCATCAAACTTCATCTTTTTTCCTGAGGCAACCACAGCAGGAGGAGCACGCATCTCACTCAGTTCTCTCTAAACGGAAAGAAACACGGGCAATGTGAGAGTAGAAAACACTATTTCTGTGTCACACAAGGAAATCTTTCATAAAGGATGAATTATCAGTGAGCTGACAACCTAAATGAAAAAATAAATAAATAAATAAGATCCATGAATAGGTATTTCAACTAGGGGTGTAAGAAAATATAGAATATCGGGATATCATGTTTAGTGATACTGTATCGATTCTCAAAAACACAGTATCGATACACAGATTCCTGGTGACAGGGAATCATTGTGTGTTGTGTTTAAACATTTGACCACTAGATGGCAGTGCTGTAATCCATTTTCAGATGCACTACAACATTAACAAGCAGCACAAGGGCGCAGTGCTATTGTAAACATTGATAAACCTGTTCATATAGTGGTGTGTTTTAATAGTAGGGTTAAAAAAAAATCACAATATATCACTTTGTTTGCAGTATCGCAGTATATAGTGATATTTTAAACCGTGACCGCTGTATCACAATACATATTGTATTGCCAGGTTGTTGCCAATACACAGCCCTAATTTCAACTGCAAAATGTTTGACGGAACAGGATCAAGGAAGCTGTTTATCTAGTTAACAAGTATTTGTCTGCTTAGGAAAATTCTAATATTACAATAAATTCAAATAATTTAAGGAAGGTCAGTATTGCTTGTTGTTATTGTTCAAATTTAGTTAAATCAGTGGTTTATGTGTTAAATCAAATGTGCTGAGGATGAAGCATAAAAGCAATGGCAGGACATCATGGAGATACCCGGAAACAAATGTTCTTCTACATAGCTCAAAATAAAATCATTTCTATTTGTATTTATTCTACCAATACGTGATATACAAGCACAGCTGCACTTACTGAAAACTACAGAAGATTTTATGACTGTGACGGCACACAAAGTCTTGTCTTATATTGTTGCTGTCCAATAGAAAACAAGAATCTCTGAAATAGGAGCTTCACAGGAGAGGCTAAAAACACTTTTTACTTTCAATGTAAGTCAATGGAACCAAAATTTTGTCCAAATGATTTTGAAGCATTTCTATTGGCCCAATGTCACAATGTCAGACAGCTGTTGTGTTCAAATTATGTAGAAAAATAAAAACTGACTAAAATATGTAGAAAGCGATCCCACTCTAGTTCGACTTACAACAACATAACATTTATACTGTCCTCACCTCATATCTCTTCTGGTCCTCTGCAGCCTTTTTGATCCACATGATCTTCTCCTTCTTCTCCATAGTGTTCCAGGTGGCCTCCATGGCCTTCTCTGCCTTCGGCCGATCATTCTTAAATAAGCAGACAGAAACAGAAATTACAGACGTACAGTCGGTAGCAGGTAGCATCGCCAGGACAAGATTCAGTTGAACTAAATGTTTGAAAAATGTTGCGGCCTTTACCTTAAATCGAGCCAAATAATCGCCAATGACGCTGTGCTGCCAGATTTCCTGGGCATTCTTGGGCGGGTCCGGCAGCTTGCCCTTCTCCTCTTTCCCCCGTTTCTCTAAATCTGCCTTCAACACAGTCTCCAGGTTCTTGTATTTTTCCTATAAGAGAGTGGAGCTTTCAATGGCCGTGGGCGAAAGCTTGTGCTGCTTCATATGCTTTGAGTACACTTGACTGGAAAAACTAGTACACAAGATTTGTCCCAGAGCAACGCATAAGCTTGGTGAACATGTCTGCAATCAGCTGATGCTACAGCCACTCCGTATCAGCCGAACACACACAGTCATCCACCTGATGCATGTGGGTAAAAATATTCACACTGTTTGTTTTATACACACACTTCACACAATGTGAAGTAAGGACAGGGGCAGCTTGGGCACTGAAGTATGTTCTGTTTGGTTCAAAGTTTGTGCATTTTCTAATCAAGTATACTCATATTCACTGTGGCTGCACAAGCTTTCGCCCACGACCACCATCTTTTTGATGAACTTTGCTGCTCCAGATGCCACTGAGCTGCTATGCATCAACAAGGAGTGCTGGTGTGTTTTGTAGGTGATGTGTTACCTTCTTCTTGTCGGACAGATCATTCCACATGCGGGCCAGGAGTCTGGTGAGCTCGCTGTCAGACAGGTCGGGCCTATCTTGCTGAAGTTTGGGCCGCTTCTCTTCAGCGAAGATGAACATGGCAGAGATCGGGCGCTTAGGCTTCTCCGGAGTGCTCTGTATGTGAGGAAAACGGAAAGAATGAGTAACAGAAGAATAGAAGCCATGAGACAGACACAGAATGGGCAGACTAGACTCACCTTCGCTTTGGAGCTCTTCTTTTTAGAGGCCGGGCTGCTGCCTCCAGTGCCTTTCTTAAAGCCCACCATCTTCTGCTCGCCCAAGATTCTCTGCTGCTCCTCCTCTGAGATGCTCTACAGAATAGAAAGTTTATTAAAATACAAAGAGAGAAACACACCAGCAGAATTCCTGCTGAAGCTCATTTCTACTTACACACAGGTATCGATTCATCTCAACTTCAAATTCTTTCTTTTTCTGAAAGAAAGACAGGAAGGAGAACGAAGCATGAGGACAAAGTGCTGTATGTGTTTCATTGCAGACTAGCATCTAATCCCCTGCACACTGGGGTTACTTCTACACATTAAGAACATGCGTGAAGTTCAAACCTGTTCACAGCGTTTCTGGTAGGCGTCCTTCTCGTTCTGCTTGAGCAGTTTCCAGCGCTGGCTGCACATGACCATGCGCTCTGTGCTGGGAACATCCTTCATACTGGACATCAGCTCGGCACAGAACATTGAGTATCCGTTTCTAGAGAAACAGCATAAGCAACAAAAGGCAATCAGCTACTACAGAAACTTCAAAGCAACCATCACAGAAGAAACGAGCCTCATTTTTTCCTGAAAACACACAGAAACATTAAAAGTATCATCTTTGTAATAGCATCTACTTAACCCACACACAGTTTTACAAATCCAGATCACAGCCCATGGTGACACTTACGATGGCGGTTTGTCCGGCCGGCCATCACACTTGTCTTTAAGCTGTCTTTCCGCTTTGGTCAGAGTGGACTTGACAATGTCGTCTTGAGTCAGGTTCAGCTCTGGGTGCTGCTGAATGAACCCCCGCATCTTCTCCTACAAGAAGAACAACAACAAAAAAAGTCAGTCTTTAATAAGCTTTGGAAAAAATCTCTGCTTCTGATTATATAATGGAGTGCTTGTTTATAAGCACAATTAATTAACCTTTCAGGGCAGCATTTTGATATTTTTAAGAACTTACAGGGATTTCTTATCATTTACTACATATAACGGAGGCAGTGAGTCTGTTTACAAGGCAGACATGGCCAGCAATCTGATCACATCTGCTTTCCAGTGGGAGAGACACCTGATAAGCAACTGATCTGTTCAAATCTCTTATCACCCTTACAATATGTTTGTAATGTCTAAAGAGAAATACAGTAGCCTCATAAACCCTGAGATTATATATATATATATATATATATATATATATATATATATATGTATTTAAAGTAGACGATGCTCTGAATGTATTTTACATTTTCAGGATCCCAGTTTTGATTTTCATTAATTTGATTTAAAAAGAATTAAAGAAGAAGGCTGATCCTATTAAGGAAGTGATGTTAGTTATTTTTTAGCAACCCATTGATTTAATTTAAACTGTAGTGTTTGTTTCTTTATTTTCATGTTGAAAGTTTTTTTTATAAAACTGAAGACAAAAATAAAAAAACATAGTATGTGTGTGCTGCCTGCCTTATTATTATTCCACAAATATATATGCTAGTCTGAAATTGTCTCAACAGTGTTTTATTACGTTTTAAAAGTTCAAAAATATGCTCCCATGACTTGTATTTGACTTCTTAAATGTTCATACCATTGGATTTTTCTAAATACTACAGTAAAAAGAACGAATAGTCAAATCTTTGTATAGCAAAGCCAAATTTAATTGTGCGTCAGGTACAGTCCTAAATCCTTTATAGGCAGGCTGGTCGTGGCAGCGCTAATCCATCACTCCGTTTCAAGTTTAAAAGAGGCGCATGTGAAGAATGCCTGATTTAAAGCACATGACAGGAACACCCATCCAGTTAAAATGGATCAAAAAGCAAGCAGATGCGACGCTCACCTCATACTCCTTGTGCTGCTCCAGAGACTTGTTAATCCACTTCATTCTCTTTTTGTCTGACAGCTGTGTCCACTTCTTTCCTAGACTGTCTTTGATGTCTTTGGTGGTGCCCTGAACAGAAAGCATTACAAAGGTGTCTTGGGATTTCCCATCAAGTAAAACTCTGCACGGTAACGGCTTGGAATATACATATAAAACAACTGACTGGAAAGTGGACATGGGTGGCCAACGAAACTTACATCTGGGTGAGTTTTAAGAAAAGCTTTCTTCTCATGGTTATACCACAGCTGCTGAGGAGTCTTGGGTTTCTCTGGCACATTGGAGCTCTTCTTACTCGTAGTCTCTAGCAGGTCTGGATGATCCTCCCTAAATAAGCGTATAGAAAACGTGTCACATATGACTGGTGAATCTCATTAATCCCACTGATTATGATCTCCCAAAAAGTTCCCATATACAAGAAGTTTACTTGTACTTACTTGAATTTCGACATGTTAAGCACAAAAGTTTCCTTTTCTTTGAGAAAATCGTTCACATATTTTTCCTGTAGAGGAAAAATTATAGTCAGTTCAGTTTATGATATGGTTTCTGATAAAAGTCAAACCAAAGATGACCATGTCACAAAACCCAGCACGTTCTGAAACTGCAGTTTGTTTTAAAACTCTGATCTTCACTATAAAACAGGCTTTGCTGCGGCAATTTACGAGAGAAGCGTCTACAGACATATTCCAAAGAATGATTTGTTCACACCAGCGCAATCCAGGACCACCTGCTAACCAGTTGATCCATTACTACTTTATCTAATCCTCATGTATTAAAGTTGCAGTTTATCAAAGTCAACTCTCTACTACTACTCTGAGACTTCGCCAAAGCCCATTTCCTTTTCCTACCTTTTTACGTTCTGGCAGCTCCTTGTATTTCTTTGAGAGGATCTTTGTAAGGTCCAGGTTGCTCATCTCTGGGTGAAGTTTGGCATACTTTGCTCTCTTTTCCATGAAGAAGCGGAAGTATGGCGTCAGGGGCTTCTTGGGGAAATCTGGGTGTTTCTGTAGGAGGTATAAAACAAAGAGTTTGACTTGAGGCTCTCAGAAATTACATTAGAACGTATAAAATCTTCAGTCGAGTAAGTGCAACATTATCCATAACATGACACTTGTGTGCATAACCTTCGTTTGTTTGGCTTTAGCTAAAGTACTCATAAAAGCAGTGTTGCATTGATAATTATACATTTGCAGAAAGCAGAGAAATTCACTTTACCTTCAGTTTTTTGCCTTTGTAGGGATTCTTGATGTAATCCTGTGCATCAACGATCAGTTCTGTTAGTGTGCGGAATTTGCGGATCTGTATGTGGAAACAATGATTCACTTAAGCAGTTAGTGTCTGCAATGCAATTCAACAATAAAAGTCACTGCTCTCTTGCTATGTCTATTCTGTTTCTATTTTAGTCACTTATCAGTTTTTTAAAAAATGTGAAAATATTTGTTGCACTTTATACAATATGGAAGTTTCATGATGAACAGACCAAAAGAAATGTTAAAAAAAACCAACAACAAAAAAAAACATCTGGCTACACTGACTTACATTAAAAGTGAAGTATATTTTTTCCTTCTTATGTAAAGTTCTCATTATGGGCATTCAAGGTTTTGTTTTAACAGAAGGGATATGCACACTTGCGCTCACACACACATTCTAGTATGTTCTACAGCTGGCACTCCTAATCCCAGTCCTGGTGAATCCATTCTTTAGACATATGTCTACTTTCCCTTCTCTACATTAGATCATTTTTAAAAAGTGCACATGCTGGAATCACCAGAACTGGAACTGGGAACCCCTGCCCCTACAAAGCGGCAAACCACAAACAAAAAAACAACTTTTGTCAATTCTTTATTACATACTGCAATATACAAATGTAAATTAAATACATCAACATGGCCTGAAATGAAATAAAATAACACTGGGAGTGAACCAGACATCTTGTGTTGTACCATCACTAAACAAAGGCCTCACCTCTCTAGAGACCTCAAGCCATTTCTGTTTGCACATCTCTGCTGAGTATGTGTTGAACGCCACCTTCTCCCAGTCCAAATGGGCTTCGGATGTCTTGTACTTGGTCAAGTCCTTCTCTGGCAGATTCACTTTCATGGCATCCAGGAGTTTCAGCAGATCGTCCTGGGCCCACACTGTAAATAGAAATACGCATGAGTACGATTTTTAAGTGTGTAGTCTGTGCACATTCATTTCATCGTTTAGAAGATAAAAGCATAATATAAAAATTTCTCACCTTGGTCTTTATTGGCAGGATCCATACCTCCATTCATTCTCTAAAATCACTCTGAGGATTAAGAAAAAGAGAATATTTTTTTAATGGGAATGAATTACAAAACTTTGTAAATACTTTTTCAATAATAAATTTCAACCCACCACACATCCTGATATGAAGTATATCTTTTTAAACTTTAGGATTTCCTATTTTTAAATAAATAGTGTTTGTTGGGGGGGAAAAAGTGGACATAGAAACTGAAAATAAGGGTGTTTCATCATCAAGACACGCAGAGATTTTTTTTCCTCGATTTATTTCTATTTTTCTAGCCACATGAAGCTCATTACAGCTTCACACAGGCGCTGAAACTTCTTAAGGAACTGCTGCCGCTCACTTCTATACATTGGAATAAAAACCCAGCCCTACACATAATAGTTGTTCATTACACCGCCCCTAACCGTTTACGCTGCATCGTGAGACATAGCCCATTGCTTGTGACGGTTTCAAATCTCAAATAACTCTGCAGTCGACACCAGGCACAACGGGCAATCCGCCTAATCTTCCATTTTGTCAACTGGTGTAAGACTTGGGAGGCTTTATTCCCAGCGTACGCGCTCGTCTTGCGGCCGTTTCAGGCCACCGTTTGTCTCGTCGCTCGCTTCTCGCGTCGAATGGAGGATTTTTTCGGGGGGCGAGAGGATATACTGGGAGGTACCACGGGAGGAGGAAGCGAGCGTTTCGACGGCAGGCGGGCAGCTGGAGGCGACCAGCTGACCACGGAGGATCTGCTTTCGGTCTCCGTCGAGGGGGGAGACGTGGCCAGGGATGATCATGACTACAGCATGCACCACCCGACTCTGCCTCAGTGCTGACGGGGCGCCGATCTGGCTTCCGCCATGGAGGCTTTGTTCGCGCCCTACAACGCGGCCGTTAAGCGGAGCGAGAGAAAGAACAAAAAATAAGCTTCACGTCCGCTAGTAAAATGACCGCTTTTGGGGTCCGTGAGCGGACGGTCGCCCTCTGAAAACGTTTTGTGTCGTTTTTTGTGCTTGTACGGAGTTATTAAACCAGTCACAAAGCAACCAGGACACTTCCAGGGCGAGGCGTTGCCGTTCCTGAATCAGTAATGGCGGCGCTTGAAGCGACCTGGTCGAGCTCTAAATAGACGTGGGAGACGGTCACGCTTGCGTTTGGTGTAAACGTTGTTTTAAGAAAGAATTACCGCAGAATGACCAAAAATGGGTTTTAATCCATCTCATTAGTGTTATTTGTAACAACGAACACCAACTTTACGCAAATTTAACGACAAACTTGGCAGGGCTCGAAGCACTGAATACAGCCGCTTGCACGCCTCCGTAAACGGCGTGGTTTGCGTGGAAACCCCCCTTTCGATAAACCTACATTTTTATATATGTATACACATACTAAATCAACACAAAGCTTGTCCGGTTTAATTAGCTAAAACTACCAATTCGGTGGTATTTTTATTTTATTATCAAAAAATAAAGCATTAGGTTAGTGCGAAGCGACCTAGGACTGACCTACAGTAGCTAGCCGGCTAGAACTGGCTAGCTTCGGCTTCCAACCGCTCAGGGAGTGTGGAGCCCAAATTCGTTCAAAAAATCCCAAACGAAATCTCCAAATTAAACAAACGGTTTGGTTTAAAGTCAAACGCCGTAAAATACAGGTCTCACCTTAAAACTAGTCTCTTACCTCGAGTTTAACAGACGTTCAGGGATCCGGAGGTTAAACACGAGGTGTTCGTAGCCGTATGGCGGCGGATTGGAAGCGGGTCTTCAATGGCTTGGAGGAAAAGAATAAAGAGAGAAAAATAAATACAGTTTCTCTGGAGCTGAAAACGGCGTGTGCGTTTCAGTAAAGTGTGCGACCGAGAATCGGCGATAAAATGATTCAGTCACCGGATCAACTGTATGATTTTCTCGCAACACGAAAAGAAAAAATGCAACAGCCGAGACTGAGAGCAGCTCACTGGCGTGACGACTGTTCTAGAGCCGCCATACTACCAGCCCCGTGTTCCAGGCAGATTCATCCATGTCGCCCCCGAATAAAAAGAATAAACGAGCTGGCTTGGTGAAACCGTGGCTGGGAACTCACCTGGTGTGCTCTTTAGAAGCGGATAAACGGAGTCGGTGCAATCACGAAGGAGGCTGTACGGAGAGATAGGGCAGTAAGCCCACACGGTGAGATATTTAACCGAGCTCCCTGATGGCTAACCAGAGGCGGCTGGTTCTCCACGCCACAGCCTCGTGGACTCTACAGTCGGAAATAAAAAAAAAAGCACGGCGACCGAACTGAACTTTAAACGCGCCCGATACCTTTAACGAAATCGATTTTCTGCTGGATTAGTTACAAAATTATAGATGGAGGAATCGCGGATATTATGCTATTTATTTACCCGAGTCTCCGCACGGGGAAGTACGGCTATGGGCGACCCTGGAATGTGCTGTAGCTTAGCCTGCACCAGTAGACTCGGCGTTTTTTAAAAAATCTTTCAGACAAAACATAGACAAAACATACAACGTTTGGTTTACCTGGATCGCTCAGTTTAGCCCGGAGGGTTTTTTTTTCTTTCCTGTTCGTTGTTTACCAAACGGTCGGTGAGGCGAGGAGGCGGCGGGGCGAGCCCTACCTGTGGCAGGCGCTGTGCGTGTGGAAGTGGTTGTGGAACAAGGGGAGGGTTGAATGTTGGCCAGCAGTGCGCCGCCGGTCCAGGGCATGGGGCGCTCCAGTCCCCGCAGAGCCGCCAGACTTTTTTCCCCCCGCCTCCATCTCTCTCGCCCTCTCTCCTTCCAGTGAGCGCGCAGCTCTCTCGCTCCCACCATTTTCTCTCTCTCCCTCTCCCTCTCTCCAAAGGAGACCATCCGCGTTTTCATCAGATCTATCTCTTCGCTTCACCCCCGCCGCCACCATCCCGCCGCTTTGCAGCGCGCATCACGCAGCCTTCGCTTTCACCTCCATTCGGATTCAGCTCCGCTTCGGCGCATAGAAAAGCACGACAGGTCCAACAAGCATGTCAGCCGTGCGTTTTGATTTGGCCTTTTCTTTTTCTTTCCCGATGACTTCATACTTTGAGTTTGAGTTGTAACACGCGGTTTACCAATAAACGAAGCCAGATTGTGAGAACGTCCCTGTGTGCTCCTTATGGAAGAGGGAAAAGTTGGGAAGTGTTCTACTGGAGGGGAAAAAGTGTGAAAAAAGCCCAAAAGAACGACGATCTGTGGTGCACGTTTATACATCCTATTTCTTTCTCCCTTTAAACAGGCTGTTTGACAGCTACATCTTTTTTTTCGTCCTTTAATATCATTCAACTCCACCTTGCCTGTTTGTGGGCGTCACCCGCACCGTCCAATCAAGACGTTGTGATTTGGTGAAAACAAATGATTTTCCAATGACCGCACAGCCTCGTTAGAATACCAGTGGAGTGACAGGAGCTCACTGGCTGTCACGGCTATAGTATACACTAGTGCAGCACTGTGACAGCCCACCATGCAAAAGTCTGACCATTAAAAAAAACAAAAAAAAAAAACAGTCCAGCTGGATTATTTGTTCATACAATTTTATTAGTTAAATGACTTTGAAAACAGAATCAATCATCAAGTAAGTATAACAATAAAAGAACATGTACATAAATCAATATTCAAACCCACTCTGTCCTCTAATATCTACACACTTAAAAGATGATTATTTAAGGATTCCTGAGTAAAGAATTGGTTCCATGTAGCACTATGCCTCTGCATGATTGGATTGATGGAATATATGCTGTAAATGGTTCTATGTAGAAAAGGGATCTGTATAAGGGCTCCTTAGTCAAGAAAGTGGCTCTATGTAAAACCATATCTCTTAGAGACCCCATTAAATGAAGATACAGTTCCTCAGATTGATGGAAAATATGCTGTAGATGATTCTATGTAGAAAAGGGATCCATGCACATTAAAAATATTGTTCTTCAAGGGCTCCTTAGTCAAGAAAATAGTTCTTGGTAAAACCATACCTTTCCAAGAACCAATTGCATGAAGAAACGGCTCCTCAGATTGATGGAAAATATGCTGTAGATGATTCTATGTAGAAAAGGAATCCATGCACGTTAAAAAAATTGTTCTTCAAGGGCTCCTTAGTCAAGAAAATAGTTCTTGGTCAAACAATATCTTTCAAAGAACCAATTGCATAAAGAAACAGCTCTTCAGACTGATGGAAAATGGGGTTAATCTGTTTCTACAAGCTTGACATCATAACAATAGAAGAACCCCTTCTAAAAATGTTATATAAGGTACCATCTACAGCACATACGTGCCCTAGAACCTTTCAATTACACGTAGGTATCTTTGAGAGCTCTTGACTCTACATAGAACCATTTTCTTTCCTAAAGAACCCTTGAAGGACCATCTTCTTGAAGTGTGTATGATCTGTCGAAATGCAGATACATTCATTCAGCTTCGGGGCCTTAGGTATTTACAGAGGTGATCTTATCCAGAAAAATTATAGTCAAAGAAATGCATTGAGAACAATCATGTGATATTTTGGCAACTGTTACTGTAGAAAATAACTTACTAATACTTACTAATTCAACCACACACACTGGCTAAGCTGTAGCACAGAAAAAAATAGAACTAAAAATAACAACAAAAAAAAAGAGTGAACAAAAGATAATGGATTTCACAATATGCAAAACCAAAATAAAGTAAAAAAGCTCAAAAGCATACTATGGAATATTAATGTTCAGGCCAATGATCCTAATGTATACGCAGGTCAGCAAGGGTTTAATCAAATCTTGAGCGAACAGTTTTAAAAAAACTACCAGCTGAAAGTTCCTGTTTGATGTAAGCTGTGATTCACTTGATAGTTTCAGAAAGGCACTGCTCAGAATTGTCGCATGCTTTCTGAGATCACAGGCTCAGTGAATGGCAAGGAGTCAATCATGGAAAAGGAGATTCGTCGTACACGTCCATCCCCGGCTCCTCGTCCAGAACCACTTTGGCGTCGTCTGCGTCCAGCTACAGGGGGATGCCACACCACATTTGCAGTCACAAAACAGATAAGCATTCACGGCAGGAAGGTATATAGATGAAATATTCACATTAATAATTGTTGCTATTTGAAACAACTTGAACAGAGTAGTATTATAAGATATTACAAACTTGTGATACACATACACATCTTCAGAAACCATTGTATAGGTATTTTTAGGTATTATCTTGTTTTATAATGAAATTTTGGGACAAAGCCATTGCTAAAACCTATCATACGGCAATGTCTCAGGCAAAAAGGTAAGCATTTCATGTAATAGCTTCAATAATAATTCATACAGTGTGGAATGATATACTCTGGAAGGTACTTTTACATATCTGGGCAACAACAAGCAGTAAATATCATATAATAAACGATATAATTATCTCATAAATTCCCATTCTGGACATTCATTTTATTGTAGCTTTTGTTATAATTTATTATGGATTGCTCTCTGCTGGTCTGTTCATCATTCTGAATTCATCCAAAATGTATAGACCTGTTAAAAGCTTCCTTTAAAAACTCTTTTAACTTAATTTTAAAGCAGTGATTTCAATGTAGTGTGATTGACAGGTCAGGTCAGAAGGTCACTTACGCATTTCATCTCGGTGACAGTGAAGAGGCGTCCAGTCAGGAGCATGCGCAGGGGGATGGTGAGGATGAGGACGAAGGGCAGGGCGAGTGAGGCTCTGCTCGATTTCACTGCCCATAGGATTCCGAGACACACCACCTGGATCACGGTGAAGAGGTGCATTCGGGAGGTTTGCACCTGGCCAGGCAACAGGAGAGAGAGCAGGGCAGTGAGGAAAAAGAGAAAGTAGTCATGAATCATGAATGCAACACAAGAAAGAAGTTTATTGTGAATTAATGAATATCTGAATATTCTAGCCTTGCCTTGGGCCTAGCCCGTGTCTAGAAAACATTTCTATGGTCTCCTTAATATTTAAAAATTATTATGCATAGGCAGTCAACATGGGTCGATGTGAAATGGTTTATTTTAGCGAACATACAGATTTTTGGATTTCGTGGGCTGAAGGTTAGGGATCCGGTCTAGTGACTGGAAAGTCACTTGACTGAAGTGCCCTTAAGCAAGGCACCTAACCCCCAACTGCTCAAGGGTGGCATGAATAGGGCTGCCCACCGCTCCAGGCAAGTGTGCTCACTGCCCCTAGTGTGTATGTTCACTAGCGTGTGTTTCACTACACGGATGGGTTAAACGCGGAGGTCGAATTCCGCTGTGTGAAAACACAAGTGGCAAATAGTTCTAATTACTTATTACTTCTTCATAGAGGTGGTGATAGGAACCAGAGATTGTGATGTCTACAGCATACAAGTCCAGCCATTTTATTTAGTGTGCAAAATGATCTGTGAAGCAACACAGTTCTCATATGTAATGTGGATATTACTATAATCATAGGAAATATATTATAATATTATTTTATAATATAATATATTTTGTTTAGGCCAAAGCTAGATCTCAAAATGATTGTCCTGCAATATCTCAGGTATCAAATAAACGTGGTAAGCATTTCATGAAACAGCTGCTATGAGGGCAGTCGTGGCCTAATGGGGGCAGTCGTGGCCTGAAGGTTAGGGATCCGGCCTTGTGACCGGAAGGTCACCGGTTCGATCCCCGGGACCGGCAAGTCATGACTGTAGTGCCCTTGAGCAAGGCACCTAACCCCAACTGCTCCCCGGGCGCCGTGGATAAGGGCTGCCCACCGCTCCGGGCACGTGTGCTCACCGCCCCCTAGTGTGTATGTTCACTAGTGTGTGTATATGTGGGTGTTTATACACACATATAGTGTGTGTATATGGGTTAAATGCGGAGGTCAAATTCCGCTGTGTGTAAAACACATGTGGCTAATCGTAGTTCTACGTTCTAATCGTAGTCCTACGTTCTACACGAATATTAAAGCTAGTTTGTATAACTCTGTTTACATCTTAAATTAATAGTAACTCAGCGTCGAAACATGTCTCACTACCACTACTCACGACCAGATTTCTGATGGCCTGTCCCCAAAGATCTCCCCTAGTTTACCCTGAATTAAAAAAAACACACTGTGAGGAGCAGAGCAGATAGGCTTAAATTCTGCTTGTTGTGGCCAACAGAGGGGGCTGCAGTTATCTACTAACCACTCCCAACACTCGCTGGCTTAGTTTACTTTAGAGAATACTGCTGTGTAAAACTCTAGCAGAAGCTACAAGGTGTTAATTAAGTCCACAGAATTACTTCAAACGTCTTTTAAAGATAAAAGCTGGCGTGGGTTATGAGACCTGAATTGGGTGATAGATCTGTTGTGTACAGGCATACAGTCTATTTAAATGCAGCTTCCAATGCCATCTATAAATTGAGCTTAGTTTTTAAAATTGTGTCACTTTTTCAGCCGTGCCTATATTATATTATACTATTATTTTATTTATTCTGCTATCGCTGCTATGGACAATGTCACTAAGTCACTTTAAATAGATTTATCTTCTTAAATAACCTGCCTATGCAAAAGTATGTCCTCCTGTATATCTTATGTATATTTTTGATATATGTTTTGTAAATTGCTTTATATATTTCAGTTATTACTAAATGTGTACATTCTTATTCTTATTTTTACTTCATTATTGTCTATTTATTGTATGTTTGCACTGTTTTTACTACATATATATATAACGCTGTCCTGCTGTAGAGTTTTATTTGAGCCTCACCCCAAACATTTCAATGCATATATGTCCTGACGTGCAAATATATGTCCTGATAATTTGCAAATGACAAATACTTAAAACTTGAAACTTGACATATGTCACACGGTTGATAGCAGCCTGTCCACGGCAATATAACTGCTGAACATCTGGTGGTAAACATGGCGCATCCCTGTCTAAGTCTCTAGACTTCTGAGACCATGTTTACTGTATTTCTTAAAAGCAACAAACATCATATCTCACAGCGTCCCTGGCTTTCCTTTCAGATATCTGGTCACCTGACACTGTATGAAATCTACTTACTTAAGCGTGAGACATAAAGAGAGGAGAAGAAGTAAAAAGACAAAAAAGAAACAGTCATCGTACTCGAGTAGCATACGGATCAGACGGGTGGTACTTTTTGGGCACGATCAAGAGCAACATGCGATCCCACAGCTGAATGCCACTCAGAGAGGTGATACCCATGTAGAGGAAGATTCCAAACAGAGCCGTCATGGGAATCTGCTTCAGGATGGGCTCCATGAGGATGGATATGCCTGGGGTAGAACAAAAACACACACAACTGGCTGTAAATACGTGAACAACTCTTTATTTAAAGATCCATGTTTGAAAATGCATGCATGCGAATATTTATAATTGGATATTGGACTCAGTTTAAAGGGATGGTAATCCCAAATGTAGTCACTATATATCTGCTGTCTCCGGGTTGCTTCTTTAGTTTCGCACAAGAGCTACTGATAACTACTAGCCATGGTAGTGTACAGCCTTTAGCACAAATCATCACACACTTACACGAAAGTCAAAAGTTTGGACTGAACATGTAGATTATTATAAATTACAAAGATGTTTTAATTGTAATGCATTGAAACACATGTTTACATAATGAAGTTGGAGCCTATCTACAAAAAACAAATATTTTACCATACATTTACTGACCACCGGAAACAACAAAATCTCAGCATGTATGCTATCTTCTTCAGTCCTGTTAGAAAATAAGTTCTGTTTACCATTCAGACTCAGATTCTCTTAGTTCTATTTTTGAATTTAGCTTAATAAATTTAAAATACTGTTTGACCAGAGGAGGATGGGTCTCCCCTTGTGAGTCTTGGTTCCTTCCAAGGTTTTTTCTTCCAGTTTTGAGGTCCAAGAATATTTCTGTTAGTGTTATTTTATATTTTTATAGTGTTCACAATTATTCACTAATATGAATACTCTTAAAATAGTAAAAATAAGAAAAACCTGGGTAGGTGTGTCCAAATTCTTTGACTGATAGTCTACATCGGACGTGCATGCTTTCCGCTTTTTTATTACATACTGTTATCCGAACAACTGGTCAAAAGCCTGTCACATAAAACAGTAACAGCCACTTGGAAGCCTGTTTTTGGCTGTATTTTCTAGATCAGCTCTGCGAGGCCGAACCACTGCTTCAGTGCTGTTTAAATCAGAACAGCAATGAAGCTCATTAGTATTTATGCAACAGAGCAACAGTTAACCCCGGAATACAAAACAGAAATCTGTCGTTCCAGGTTTTGATTAAAAGTAAAAATTATACCCAGGAGAATCAGTTACTTCCCATTCAAATTCAACAAGCTCTTGAGTATGATGGTGAATGCCTCTTTTAGCTCTACAGAGAGAAGGATGTTCAGCAGTCGTGTCCTGAGAAGTCTTCAGAAACACAGTTTCCTTGATTCTTTAGTTATTTAAAAAATATATATGGCTTGGAACGGATCCAGTACTCACCGACTAAAGCAGCCACGAGCATTCCACTAATCCTCTGCTCCAACACTTTTTCAATCTCAGGTTTCGGGCCTTTGGTCATGACGGTGAGTGCATTGACGTGGGTGACGGATCGCACTGTCGCAGCACTGAGCCAAGGGACGCCAAACACGGAGGCTGCTCCACCCAAAGCCACGATGAGGAGCAGATCCAAATGGAAGCCGGAGCCTTTCACCATCTTCCTCTCTGGCTTACTCACAATCAGCCTGGAAATTAAATTTGAGTACATTTCTTTAGAAAACTGTTCAATGCATCAGGAGTCCACTTCAGAACTATTTACACGCTACAGCAACCTATACAATTAAATCTATCCATACAAATAAATTCTTTTTGGAATTTAAGGTGGCGTACAATAAAAACTGCAGTTAAATAGGGAGAGTTCCGTACATAGAACTGACATAGTGTGAACCTCCAGTGCTGTTGTTTTACTAGAAAGCCCACATGTGCAAAAGGCGGTAAAACAGGCCGATTTTAAAATTCTACACTGTTACGTAACAGACTGATTAGTATTTACACCCCCAAAGTTTACATACAAGGACAACAGAGCAACAGTTACAACAGGCTGACTGTGTTACATATATATATATATATATATATATATATATATATATATATATATATATATATATATATATATATATATATATTTAAAAATGAGGCTTCCCATTCATCAGCTTCTTAAAGGAGAAACCAATTTTTCAATCATGAAACGATGGACATGTCAACAAAAGTATTCCGAGAGGTTTGATCTGAAATATTCTAGAGAAACTTAGGTTCATAGAAAGCAGATATCCAGTGTTATTGTTTCTAAAGCTCCGACTCAGAAAGTTATTAAAGGACTGGGTTATAAATACACACCCTAGTTCTGTGTCTAAACTCTGGTTTAAAATGTGTATAGTCAATATATTTAACCCACTCTCTGTGGAGGACTCTTTTTTTTTTTTAGGACAACTTTTATCTTGTTTTTTAGTTTTTTATTTTTTACCATCAGCAACATCACACATAACACTCAGCAGACAACAGTAGGTTCACTGCTGTTTTTTGAATAGCAAATAAAATGATTATATTTCGTACCAAACCCCTCTGAATGACTTTGCTTACATCTCAACCACTGAATAATGGTGGAGTTGGTGGAGTTCTCCTTTAATTGAATTTAAAGTCAGGCACTAGCTCTGGATAGCTAACCGAACAGTACTGATTCACACTGAGGTTGATTGTATCTTTCTCTCTGTGTCTGTTTTACTATGTTGCTTGCATTACTGATCTTGGGAGAAGTGTTAGTTGTAGGCTTGAGTACATTGAGTTGCATACTCACGTGGTGATCTGAGACTCCAGGAAAATGAGAATGAAGACCAGTAAACCCGGGACGACGCAGGCAAACATTAGCCAAATGGGGAATTGTTTTTTCTCTCCCAGGGGGTTGATAAACCAGCCTCTGGCACTGGTGTTGGACACAGTCAGACCCTGTGGCACTACCAGTTTCTAATAATGTGAGAGAGACAATGTGTATAAGTTAATACGATAGCAGACATGACTAGTGCACACTGATGCGAGGTTAGAAAACCGTCAGTTAGAAAAACAAAGTGTAGTTCCAGATTTCTCCTGGACGCCCCAGACATTGTATGAATGTATTCAGTTCCTTCAGCAGTAATCTTGATTTAGCTTAATGAAGTACTGAGCAGTCAAAGCAGGTATTAGATGAGAACTATAAATAATACTGGGTTGTTTCCACAAGGAGAAGCTTGGAAAGGGTTAAATAAACACACTGACGTATGTAAAAGCACTACTTACTGTATTAATACTAGTTGAATATTTAAAAAAAGAACATTTTTGCTGAACAAATAAAAACTACCTGTCTGTACAGATAGCTTTTAAATATTATACTGTCCCCAATTACGTAAATGCACAGTAGTGTGAATTTCCTGACTGTACAGAAATGAGACTAATCAATACTGACCTGTGTGTAAGCATCCTCAATACTGATGTCAACAGCAATCATGAAGAAAATGGCAATGGGCACACCGAAATCTCCGATCATGCGGCGAATCTGTGGAACCATGAAGAAAGTCAATACTGTCAATACTGTCAATAAGTCAATATTGATTTGTCTATATCATATAAACCGAGCAGGCTATCTTCATATCCTACAAAAGTTTCACCATGAATGGGCCAATGGAAAGGCTCTAAAATCACTTATAACAAAAAAAGATGCATGTTTTCTTTGGACAGTAATAACATGTAGAATGTCTACTGAGAGTCTATATTGAAACTACGTGGGGACACACGAATCACACAGGCGTATGTATATTGATGGTAAGTCTGATTGTGAGAAAGAGGATAATGAAGATGATGATGTTGTAACAGAGACAGGCTCCGTTAGTCAGAACAGAGACTACGTACAGGGCCTGGGAGGTAGATGCCGTTCTTGAACTGGCGGAAGAAGTAGGCGATGAAGAAGCAGCCAAACATCAGGCACATAGAGAGCAGGGCGGTGTTGGGGTAGGCTCTCTCGCGCACACGATGGAAGTGGGTAACGTTGCCGTGCTCGTCAGTGCCGTTGTGGACCTCATACACTGGGTGGAAGGGGTCATCCAGGGTCTCATTCAAATACTCGTAGTTCAGAATCAGAGGATGAGTTTTGAAAATCTATGATAAAGAACAGCGTTGGTGTGGAGAGGAGAGGAGAACAGGAGGGGAGAATAGGATAGGAGAACATTAGGAGAGAATAGGATAGGAGAACAGAAGGAGAGAATAGAATAAGAGAGTGGGAGGTGAGAATATGAGAGGAGAGGAGAACAGGATAAGAGAGGAGAACAGGAAGAGAGAATATGATAGAAGAGGAGAACAGGAGGAGAGAACAGAGAGGAGAGAAAAGGAAGAAAGAATAAGAGAAGAGCACAGATGGAGAGAATAGGAAAGGAAAACAGGAGGAGAGAACAAGATAGGAGAGGAGAACAGGAAGAGAGAATAGGAAAGGAGAGGAGAACAGGAGGAGAGAACAGTATAGGAGAGGAAAACAGGAGGAGAGAACAGATTAGGAGAGGAGAACAGGAAGAGAGAATAGGAAAGGAGAGGAGAACAGGATAAGAAAGGAGAACAAGAGGAAAGAATATGATAGAAGAGAAGAACAGGAGGAGAGAACGGAGGAGGAGAGAAAAAGGAAAGAATAAGAGAAGAGAACAGAAGGAGAGAATAGGAGAGAAAAACAGGAGGAGAGAACAGGATAGGAGAGGAGAACAAGAAGAGAGAATAGGATAGGAGAGGAGAACAGGAGGATAGACCAGTATAGGAGAGGAGAACAAGAAGAGAGAATAGGATAGGAGAGGAGAACAAGAAGAGAGAATAGGATAGGAGAGGAGAACAGGAGGAGAGAACAGTATAGAAGAGGAGAACAGGAAGAGAGAACAGGATAGGAGAGGAGAACAGGAGGAGAGAACAGGATAGGAGAGGAGAACAAGAAGAGAGAATAGGATAGGAGAGGAGAACAGGAGGAGAGAACAGTATAGGAGAGAAGAACAGGACGAGAGAACAGGATAGGAGAGGAGAACAGGAGGAGAGAATAGGATAGGAGAGGAAAACAGGAGGAGAGAACAGGATAGGAGAGGAGAACAGGAGGAGAGAATAGGATAGGAGAGGAAAACAGGAGGAGAGAACAGATTAGGAGAGGGGAACAAGAAGAGAGAACAGTATAGGAGAGGAGAACAGGAAGAGAGAACAGGATAGGAGAGAAAAACAGGAGGAGAGAACAGTATAGGAGAGGAGAACAAGAAGAGAGAATAGGATAGGAGAGGAGAACAGGAGGAGAGAACAGTATTGGAGAGAAGAACAGGAAGAGAGGACAGGATAGGAGATGAGAACAGGAGGAGAGAATAGGATAGGAGAGGAAAACAGGAGGAGAGAACAGATTAGGAGAGGAGAACAGGAAGAGAGAATAGGAAAGGAGAGGAGAACAGGATAAGAAAGGAGAACAAGAGGAAAGAATATGATAGAAGAGAACAGGAGGAGAGAATGGAGGAGGAGAGAAAAAGGAAAGAATAAGAGAAGAGAACAGAAGGAGAGAATAGGAGAGGAAAACAGGAGGAGAGAACAGGATAGGAGAGGAGAACAGGAAGAGAGAATAGGATAGGAGAGGAGAACAGGAGGAGAAAACAGTATAAGAGAAGAGAACAGGAGAAGAGAGGAGAACAGGAAGAGAGAATAGGAGAGGGAAACAGGAGGAGAGAACAGCCAGTTAGTTTATATTTCTTACTGCCTGTTATGTAGCGGTATGTCAGAATATCTACTTAGTATTTTCTTTACTCTTACTTATATATTGTCTTTAATATTGGCCTAAAATCTCAAACAATTACCAATTTTCACCATAATATTAACTAAATGTGAAAATATTGACTTTCTATGTAGAAACAATGATTTACTATGTCAAAAAAATGACTTAATGTCTTATAAAAATAAACCACCTTCATCCCAAAATATTCAATTATTAATATTCAACAATTAACAAATTATCTTGCCCCAGTCTCTCAAACACTCCAAAAAAAGTAATTATTTTAAGATAATAAACATTATTTTAAGAAAGTATGTCTTTTTAAAAACTATGTTTATGCAACTTGGTTGATTTTTTTGCTTCTACTCAAGTCATTTTTTGACTGAAGTAATTAGTTTTTTTTTCAGGCTACTATATCTGGCCCACGTCTGATAGCATCATGCTAATAGTTGGTAATTATCTATTATTAACTGCTAGCAACATTCACATTTATGACCTCCATAAATAGCTGGGCTTCTGAAGATGATGAGATGTAAAGTAAGAGAAAATAAACAGGCAAAATAGAAAAGTGTAAATGAAGTATGATAACAGTATGATGGTTTAATATAGTGTTACTACTATTCAGGCCATTAGCTGTACCCTGATAAGCTTGGCGAAGGTCTCGTAGATGAAGATAAGAGAGATGAGGATGGAGAAGATCTCCTGGGTGAAACGGGAGATGAAGCGGACGAGGAAACTGGCTTCCACCGCCACCACAATCAGCACAATGATGATCAGCCACATGCCAACCCAGATCCGACCCACAATGTACTCCACACCCTGGGACTTACAGAACTGACACACAGACACAGACAGATTGGAATGTGGGTGAAGATGAGATGAAAGGACGTTTCTTTTTATAAGTTCAGACCACCGTTTCAATAGACCACCTTCACCAGAATTATTAAGTTCAATTCTAAATCTACTGCTTACCTCAAAGAAAGCTTCTTCAAACACCATCAGCGGTCCTGTGAAGCCAATGATCAGTACAGGCTGGGCAGCAAACAGGGAAAAGATGATTCCCTGCAGGCAGGTGGAGATCATCAGCTCCGACACACCCATCATCTGCTCCGTCTTATCCGCTAGGACACACGAAAGCACAACTTTAAGACCAGTGATTCAAAACCATAGGAATTAAAAAAGGACTGCTCTGGGGAAAATAATCGAATCCTTCTGGTCCAGAGTGTAGGTGATCAGCCAGGACATATACAGACAGATAGATGGATAGATAGACAGATAGGCAGACAGACAGAGAATAGAGGTACAGTTCGTATGGTGTAGTGGGTTATACTGCTAGGGTTTGATTCCCCACCTGGGTAACCGCCTTACACTATACCGATGAGAGTCTTTGGGCAAGACTCCTTACACTACCTTAACCAACCTGCGTACATGTAAACTGAGCGTCTACCGTAAATGTAAACATATTAGAAGTTATTGTTAGAACTTGTCCTATAAGCAAAGCTAAGGCTGATGAAATGGTGCAAACATAATTCCATCCATCCATTATCTTCCAGTTTTTCCCACTAGTTAGTTCTGGAGCCAATCCCAGCATCATCAGAGGAAAGGCAGGGTACGCCAAGGTTCCCAGTCCATCACATAACCAATGCACACTAATACATACAAGCAATTAAGAGTGACCGATCAACATAACATCCATGTGTTTGGACTGTGGGAGGAAAACAGAGTACCCAGAGGAAACCCACTCAAGCACAGGGTGAACATGCAAACTCTACACAGAATGGTCCAGACCAGGAATTGAACCCGGATCATCTTGCTGGGAGGCATCAGTGCTAACCACTACACCATCATGCAATGCATTCAATACAATGTTTAACCAGCCAAACTTTTTTATTTGCATCAGGATAAATATAAAGGGTTAAATAAACACATTGATATGTGTAAAACCACTACTTATGATTTAATACTATTAGAGTATAATAAGTATTTTTAAAATATAAAGTGTTTGTTAAGCAAATAAAAACATTTCCTGTCTGAAAAAAATAGTTTTTTAAATATAGTTTTTTAAGTGCCTAATCTTTTGCAGATGAATAGATAGATAGAGAGATAGATAGATAGATAGATAGATAGATAGATAGATAGATAGATAGATAGATAGATATTTAGATAGATAAACCTTTAAACCTTTAAAACACTTCTCAAACTGATTCCATACAGTGTTACAGGGAGACCTAACTCACCCAGCAGTCCTCCGAAGGTGATAGCAGGAGAGAGAGCGGCGAAGTAGATGAAAATGACAGCGGACAGCACCTGAGGATTCAGGGCATCTGTGAAGTCACTAATGTAATGCTTGTATCGGCGCTTTATATCCTTGACCAGTCCCCCAAATGGATAACCAGTTCGGGCTAATGGATCTTCTCGTGGCTTCTCTGGCCCTGCTCACGGCAAAAAGCACAGACAAAGTGCACATGAAGGATAGAAAAAGAACCCGAGGACGAGTTAACACTGAGCCTTCTGCATCCATAAATGAACAACTGTAATGTTTGAAATGCGTATTAGGAGTTTCTGCTTTCCTGCGTAATGTTGGGCTTTTATGTTAAACTTAAACAGCTCAGTAGATCTGCATTAAACCTGCAAAACTGGTGTGAGACCAGTTAAAAAAGTCAAATCATGATAGCTAACCTTTAGGCTTTCTGCCCAAGGCGACGCGAGAATCCGCGGGGCGGAGCCTGTCACGCAGCATCCTCTTCTGGAAGCCGATGATTGGCTGAAGCATGGCCAGACTCTGGATCTCAGTGGGTGGGATTACAATGCTGCAGTCCATAAAGTCAGCGATTGCGTTGGTCAGCTCTTTTTCATTCTGTGCCAGGTAGGCCTCCAAGCTGAAGACCTATTGGTAATTCACAGAGTGGGAGAAAAACAGTGAAACGTGAGTCAAACGCCTTTCCTTTCAATATAATGTAACCAAACGTGTTACAATGAAAATGTTTATTATAGAAGGTTTTTGGAGTATACAAGATCATTAAAAGATAAATAACACACTTTAACTATAGTTACAATAAGGTTTTGTTTAGTTATCCGTTTAGAGAGTCAATCAACACTTTTCAAATCCAACAGAATTCTGGATTTCAGATGTTCATTTTCCTCATACAGCCAGAACACTCATCTCCAGCTGATTCCAAACCTTTGGAATGGAATTCTGAATGCTTGTATTGGCTGTGTACACTTGACTAATCTCCTTGAGTCCTTATTCCCACTTTTCTTTAAACGTCTGCTTCTTTACTTAATCATGTTCTTTCCCTACTTCTTATACTCTTCCTCGCTCTCACCCAGTCGGCCAACAGAGTGGACATGGCTCGTCCACTCTCGTGAAAGTTGATGCCGCTCTGAGAAGGGCCCACCAAGGTGAAGATAAAGCGCACGGGCACATTAGCCTCAAGAATGCCGTCCATCACTACAGCGTCACGCAGCCTCATAAAGGCCACTACTGGCTTCTGCAGCGAGTCCACCACACCTGCACACACACACACAGCCACAGAGTGAGCTTCTGCCAGCTTTTATATTTATTTTTTCATTATTGCTGGTTACATGTACCCACATTATCCTCCACACTCACCAGAAAGCACGATGGATGCCTCAATGCTATCAGCTCCATCTCTCTGAGGAGGAATTGAAAGCAGTACATCAGCAAAACAAGTCACTAATTAATGTTGTTGTAAAACCTGTTGGTCAGCCTCAGTTGTTTCTGTGGGTCCACTCATCGTGAACTTTTAACAGAAATGGGCTACATGTGCAAAATGTATAGAAAAACAGGGGCGGGATGGTTACAAAGGGAAAAAAGATTTAAACTGAGGGATGAATGAATGAATAGAGGGACTAAATATGCCAAGGCATGTTAATTCATATGATATATGAATAACTACCTGTCTGGAGACAGAGTAGGTCTGCATCATCTCGATCATATCAATGCCCGATGTGCTAGCTGAAGGTCCTTCAGTCTGACTGCAAAGTGAAAAAGAACAAAGTGAAAGGGTCGCATATTTCTCAATTTCATTGTTCATAATTTAGTTTTAGGGTCTACCTGAACAGGTTTACATGCTTCAGTTTTCCCAAAACAATACTATTCTTATACATTCATACATTTCTCATACATTTTTGCTCTACATATTCATCTTCTGCTCTGTTAGAGCTCCTGTGTCTTTAAACCCTGCCTCCTGATGAACCCAGTGTGCTCTTATTTCTGTAGTATAAGTTTAAGTTAGATACTGAAAGTTGGGCAGGACAGGTTTGTAGATGTTTTTTTGTACTTTTATAGCTCTCTGTGTGTTGCGTGAGGGTGTGCCAAGGGAATTAGGATTATGTTACAATATGACATCACCGTGTAACAGAGAAAAGGACTAGAATTCCATTGAGGCAGCTGAGAAGAATAGTTTCTGTGAAGGAGAATTTCTCCCTCTGGCATGTACCTTAAGCTTTATAACTTTGAAAACCATTTATAAGAAGCTGTACCACACATTAAAGAAATGGTTTAAAGATGGAAACACATTACAGGCCCCCTGCAAACCAAGCAAGTGCTTTTCAGATCAATGGTATAGAGCAGACATCTTTTGTCTTATACTGTTTTATACCAACATTTTGGGTAAAGGAGATGAGAAATTGCTGGAAGAGGGAAAACATATCTTTTGATATCTTTTTGTGTTCATGCGTATTTTACCTGCGTTTCTGCAGCAGTGCCTTCAGGAGGGCTTCCCGGTCGGATGGCCGAATTTCCTTCCTGTCCAGAAGTTCATTTACAATTCTCTCAGCAATGCCTGAGAGACCACTCTCATCCACATCCAGCAGCACCGCCCCTACACACAGCCAACAGGAGACACAGAACAAGCAAACACAGGTGTTGGATTTGCTTCTTAAGCCACAGTCTAGATAATTAAACTAAGCAGTTTAGCCCTAACCCCAAGAGCTCAGATCACATATATAGTAAAAATGCAACCATGCTGCATTTCATGCCCTGAGAATATGTGTCATTGTCTTAAATGAGAGTTCTACTAATTTATATCTATTAATTTTACTTATTAAATAAATCGTAAACAAAGTTATTTAGAGAGGCCTGATGTGAAATGTGCCACTTTAGAAAAATGTCAGTATTGTTCAGTATTGTTGTTGTGATAGGAAGTATGACCTAAAATATCAAATATATTGTTACAGGAGCCTTATTAACCTAATTAAAATATATCCATGGCAGAGAGGTACACAATATGAGAAAACAATTGATGAACAATTGAAAACACATAATGGCTTACTTTTTCAGACATACAACTTTTTATTATTAAGATGGAGCTGTGGAGGTGGCAGCCTGTTGCAGCAGCTCTGGCTCATTTTTGAGTTTCTTATAACTTTCTCCTTCTTTTTAAGCACTTAAGTTTACTTTTTTGTTAGCAAAGTGTTGCTCTGGACTTTCTGACTTTTTTATTATCTATATTGTATATACTGTACTGTATTTATCTATTTTTTGTATTGAGTGCCTTGCTCTCCCTTTGCTGCTGTAGCACGGTGAATTTCCCCACTGTGGGACTAATAAAGGATTATCTTATCTTATCTTATCTTATCTTATCTTATCTTATCTTATCTTGTTGTATCTAATTACAACATAGTAAAGCTATGCAGGTTCACAAAACTGGTAAATGTGGCTAGATTTTCATTACAGGCATCATGACTCCTGGTCCCATTAACCATCACTGTAAAGTAACGGGCCTATCACTCTGTGAAAGGTCTCTGGAGTCTCTGATGTTTAATCATAGTTGTGTCACATATAATGCCCTGTGTGAAGATAAAGCCTATGCCTGTACTCAATAAACAAAACACCACTGAGTTCTAATTAATGTTAAATGTGATCTTCTGTCCTTCCTGATATTTCTCTACATGTTTCTCTTCATGTAATGTTCTCTATCAGAGCTGCTCTACAGCCAACATAGTTTTAAATATATATATTAACCTTGCCCTAAACTGATTTGCCCACCCTCCTTGTCGTGTCTCACCTGTGGTCATAACTTTGCGGAGCTGGATAAGGCTTTTGAAAGTGAGGTAGGAGACATGGGAGGTCCCCCACGTCCCAGTGACGGGATTGTAGGACTCCTCGTAGCCCGCCCAGCGGCCAGTCTCCAGCCATTTGTCCCCCAGCAGCTCATTCAGCTCTACGTATGCCTGAAGATGACATGAATGCACAAAGAGGCGTCAGTTCAGTGTGCAAGGTGTGTTAGGAGGGGCTGTATATAGGTTTGGGTTTGAGCTCACCTGAGAGTCACCTCTGGTGGTGGCGTTTGTGTTGGTGTTCCAGGCAGCTGAAACACAGAGTATACAGGAGAAGTGAGTGGTGACAGAAACAAAACAATATAACAGCTGAGTCCTGATTCACATGCAAAAACTGCTTCCATAGTTTTACTCTGAAGCTATGAGGGGCAAATTAATGAACATACTTTAGTCACAAAACATGTCCTACATTTACAAACACTACAAATTATGTGCCTTATTATTATTATTATTATTATTATTATTAGTATTATTATTATAGTTTTTTAGTTTTTCGTTAAACCATTTTGTTAAACAACACTTCAACCAAACACCTATTTACAGGGTTTCCAGGGTTCATTCTGGAATTTTAAAACATTTTTTTCCAGAAATGGTAAGTCAGGGAATGTTTCTGGGCCAAGTGGTGGAATATCAAGGAATTTTCTTTGTAACATCATTACATTTTTAGCTACCATTGATCTAAATATTAGATTTTCACACATTTCCTAAACTGCATAAGTGGCTGTTATGGTCACATGATTTTTCCATGCCTATGCCCAAAATCCAGTGTCTGGAGTTTCCATTAATTATATGTTTGTGAAGTGCGGACCACTAAGGCAGGGCAAGGAGGGGGAACTCTGAGAAACTTGGGGCTGGAGTTCTGGGTTGCTTCTGCGGCTAGGTTTTGAAGAGTAAGTGAAGAGTAAGTACGATTTTGGAAGAGATGGAGGAGCTGGGGAGGTGGGGGCAGAGAAGTGGTTTATGTAGAACGTGTAATGATAGGAAGGAGGAGTTTAGGCGTGGTCCTTCTCCCAAACTTCAGTTATTTCATAACTTCATTCATGGGAATGCAGCTTTTTAGTCAAGGAGAAGTGAAAGAATTCAACATGGAATTCGAATTCGAGGTGGAACCCTGCTATTAAACTGTATCAGTGTTTCGCTAAACCCCAAACACAACACTCCTACTAAACCCAATCCCATTTAATAATGTAACTGAATCCTAATCTTGGTTCTACCTGGTTCTAATCCTTACCCTCAATCAGTGGTTCCCAACATGCTCCCAACATAAGCAACCCAACCCATCAGCTCATGAATAAGCCTTCATTTCCTTAAGAGTTGAATTGGAAGTGGCAGAGCAGAGAAAACACACTAATATGTACACGCCACGGGGCTTCCAGGACTGGGAAACTGTGCCCTTAATCAAAGGTTACAGAGAATCATAAGATAGTTGGTTTAATAGGGTGAATATTGTTAATAATTGGTTCAAGTGGGACTTCACATCTCCATACACTTACACTTCAGTGGTCAAAAAAAAACATTACTGAGTTGATTCCATGGAAAGAAGTAGTAAAGTTTTGGGATTCTATGCATCTCCTCTGATATACTCCAGTTTAAAACTAGGATCATGCATCAGTACATGATAAGTGAAGCATCAGGCAAATCATGTTAATGTTATAAACGAACAGCAGTAAATTCCAAACCATCAGAAGAAGATCCAGAGGGTTGTGTTAGATTTTTCTGAAGTAAATAACCTGTTTGGCTTCTCAAAAACTGAATCATAGGGTGAAATGTGAGGCGTCACTGTAAACTGATGCATTTACCTGTTTTCTAAAGAACTGTAATTGAATCGTTTCGAGATTCAGAGATTTGGTTTGGGTGCTTTGTTTACCGTCTACGCTTCTGGGAATGACAGCGACAGAGTAGCTTTCAGCAGGTTGCTCCTCCTCTTCGTCCTTCTCCTCCTGCCTCCTCTGCTCCAAGTCATAGCTGCCCGTCAGTCCCACTGGACTCCTGCAGGGGGCGACAGAGAGCAGAGAGTGAAAACTAAACCCAGGAGTGAAGTCTGAGACTCCACCACAGCTTAGGCCCTCGCCAGTGCTCTGTTCCTGTTTGTCAAGAGACTAGCTCGCCCTGACACAGAAAACAGAAACCTCACACTGTCCAGTGCTGCTAGTGTCCAGGGCCTTGATCACAACAGAACAACCACTGAGAGATGAATGTGCTGAGTTGACTGGAGATGGAACCATTAGTGTATAAATGATATACATTTTCACAAAAGAAGTTTATGTGTGCCATTAGAAGTTCAAGTGTGTATACTTATAATTAGTATACTTATTTTAAACTAAAAATAAGTAAGTATGTTTTCAGTTTACTTAGATATGTACTTCTCAGTGATATACTAAACCAAGCCATACTTAAGTATACTTGGATTGTACTGACAAGTAGATAGTAAAGTCTAAGTATATTTGGCCTTTACTTGTACTTAATCTTTTGTTTGAAATATATACATAAGAAAGGTATAAGTAAGTATTCTTGCCCGGCACAAAACAATATTTGTTTGGAAATTTTGATTTCTAAAGATTTTTAAATATACAAATATGTCTCTTAATCTTCTTTTTATGTGTGTCCACGGGTGTGTAAGTAAAAGTTGTTAAAGTTATAATTTAAGTAGAACCTAAATTTGGTCATATACTTTAATGTGCAAAACTAATATATGAGCAGTAAATTATAAGTTTACTTACATGTATACATTCAGTTTAAAACATCTAGACGTTTACTGAGAGTATATTTAAAAGGCTACTTTCAATAAACTGAAAGTGGGATAGCGGTATATAACATGTAACTGAAGGGCAGCTTTGTGGAACAGTGGGTAGAGCTGCCGCTTCATAGCAAGAAGGGTGTGGGTTTAATTCCCAACCAGAATGACCACCTTCCTCTCTGTGTGGAGGTTGTAGGGTCTCCCAGTGTTTATGTGGGTTTCTTGCAACACTCAAAAGATGTGCATGTCTTTGTGATAATCTTTTTTGAAGATAAACCCATAAGTTGACTTTTAGTGTAGTTGCAATACAAAAGATGCAAACCAGTTGTTTACTTGAGGTCTAAACTAAAAAGTGGGTCAATTTAGCCTCAAGAAGTATTCAAATAGTACATATACAAATGTATTACTAGTACAATGATATTAGTATACTAACTACATAAAGCACACTTGGGAAATGTACTTCAACTTTACTTACGTTTACTTAATAAAATAAACTTCAAGTATACTTGTTTGTATAGTTTTTGTAAGGGTAACTATAAATAGTTGCTTTTGTTAGCTCAAAATAATCCCTTTCTATCTGCATATGAAGCTGATTCTCTTTCAATTAAGGCTTTCATGTAGAAACCAGTAGTCCAGAAGAGACAAACCAAACACTGGCTCTAAACAGTGCCTTCTTGAGGGCAAAAAAAGGAAAGCATAAAGAAGCATACTGACACCTTAGGTTCTAGTACACGCTCGGGTTACAGAAGGGCAATTCACCTGGTTGTAACCTGCACCACACACCACTAGATGCCACTAACACGAACACACTACTTCTTCAAGTAATAGAACTCCAGCACACTGACTAGTGTTGCAGTGAGTGCAATGATTTGGGCATGTAGTTTGTGCAGCGCTAATTGGTGGAGGTACGCTTCCATTACTTGTTAGCTACATTGGCTTTGTAACACTAAAAAAAACAAGCATCAGGCGCAGACAACATTCAGACAACAGAGAAAACTTAAAAAATAATGTTTCATGTGAATCTATAATCAGTGAGCACAAGACTCAATTAGGCGAGTAATGCATTTTAATAAATACATTATGTTATTGATTTTCTTTACAAAAAAAATCATATCAATAGAGTGATAATAGATCTGTATGGTGCTTTCAGCTGTAAGCATTCGGAATATGTGCTCTAAATACATTAAAGATAACCTGCCGCCTAGTTACCATGGAATATTGGAAATATGGAAATATTTATTCTATTGTAGTCTGGCATTGGTAGTCTGTGGTCAGCCTCTATCACTGAGTTACTGTTCATGTTAATTTAAATAAGCAATACATATTTGACCCACTAACTTCCGTCCCCTCTTAACAAAAATAATCTTTTTGCAGTTGTAGTTGCAGCTGAAGCCACTGAGGCCTCCAAGCCTTATCATAGCTCTCCTTATCAGAGGGCAATACTGTTTCTTAACGCGAGGGGGCGCAACACTACCAGCGAATGTTTCTGCTGTCTAACAGAGATAATGGCATCTGACCAAAGTGACTGCTACACTGGCTGATCAGTAACATCAGCATTACTCCTACGCCTGTTCAAAACAGGAGGCAAAAAGTTGTGGAAGGGGTACTTGTATCCTTCGATAATGACCACTCTTTTAGCAGAACTTTGCTTTAATGAGATTCTTGATTCTACACCAAATAAAAAAATAAATGATACAATTTTATGTATATAAAATACAAGATAAAACATTGAGAGAAATTTTGGTAATGGTAACAAGAGCAAAGTGTATATCCAGGTATGAGATTACATTTTATAGATTCATAGATTTATTCCCATTGTAATCTTGTGAAGAGCAGTGTGTTTAGCTATATGACTAAGTGAGGACTGCAAGAGGGCAGCTGGTAAATACAGTAATCATAAGACAATATCCATAAAAATGTACTTAACAATGCAGAATCCTATATTCTATATTAAAGTCAAAATGGGGAAAGCTAAAAATGATATGAAAAGAAAGAATATGAGCCAATTGCTGCACTTTATAACTATTACCATATAGATCCTTGCACTTCACATATCATACTGCTCATTACATAGTGCGTACTATGACTAACGTCACTTTATCACTGCAGACGATAAGCTGGCTAGTCGTACGTAGAAGTTTAGACGCCCCAGGTCACATTATGTCTTGCTGATTTTCTAGTTGGAAATAACTTTTTGTTAAGTCAAGTCAGGAAAAAACATCTGAACATAGAATTTATGTTTTGCATGTTATATGTAACTCATGTTGTGTGTGTTCAGGTTGGCATGCGTGTAAGATACTCACAGGCTGAATGGGGAGGCTAGAGGGGACTCGTTGTCTTCATAGGACAAGTCATTGTCCTGAGTGAGAGAACAGAAAAGAGGGTTAGGAACAGTTAGATGGTGTTACTAGTTCACATGCTGGTGCTTCAGGTGTGGAAGTTTTTCTCACCGGCTCAAAATTTAGAACAGTTTCCATCAGTAGGGACTGTGCTCTGTCTTCTGTCTCTCCCAGAACTCTCAGAAAACTTCACACAGAACCTGCACAACAAACCAACGACCACATACGAACCCATAAGTTTATAAGATACAATGAAAAGTACGAGCGTTAGGCCTTCTGACTGATTTTCTCATTCTCTGCTTATAACACATGATCTTTGCTGACACTAGAGAAATTGCACATGAATACAAAACCATGCATGAACACAACCTTAATACTTTACCAATGATGTGTGGTCTGTTCCTGAAACTCTGCATTATTATAATATTATTATTATTATATTATTATATTATTATATTATATTAACTCTGCATGCATTAACACATCCAATTTATTTGCAAATGATGATGTTATTTGTGGTTTTTAATTTATTTGCTGACCTTAACATATTGGAAATTAAAATGACAGACAACATTTAATGTGTTTTCCGCCTGATATGTTAGATTAAGCAAATAAAGAGCAATCTTTCAATGAAATGTAGAGTCTGGGAAACTTATTTTCACTTAGAAATTCAACAAAACATATAATAGTGCCCAAACTTTTGCCTATGACTGTTACTTACATATTGACTTTCTAGAAGCTATCAAATAATTCATAGTGATTACTCAATAGTAAGCCTTGGATTGATTGATTGACTGATTGGTTGGTAGATTGATTTGCACCATTTAAACTACTAAGATCTGATATGCTTACACACATTTGTTACTTGATGTATGTAATGACTTTGGAATATCATTAGAAAACGCATAAGATCAACACCTCTAGTTACAGTTAGTTCCTGGACTGCGTTCAAGTTTCAAGTTATTTGTATTGCAACTAATATGTCAACAGGGCATAAAACACAGATTCCTGTACCATTAACTAAGTCACCGGTTACCTCACCCACCGCAAATACTACTGTATCTGTTACTCTAGTGTTTGTGCTGAGTCGCGATCCTGCTGTAGACCTAGCAGGGGCCTTTTCTTATGCAGTACGTGGTCTCGCCTGATAAAAACTGCTCTGCCCTCCCTATCAGCCTAACAGTCACCAGCATGACAGTAGCGCTCAGACATGTTTTGTCTTTATAGTATGTATAGATATAGTATTTATATGGATGTGTGTGTATATAGTCAGTGAAAAGGAATGGAACTCATGCTACACCTGCATTGCTGTTTCCTTCAAGCAGTATGGCCTATTAGCTTCTATAACCATGTACTACAATGCATTCTATCTATTGCATATCTATTTTTCTCACATATACCCAAACACAGGTGGAAGAAGCACTCATGGTGCAGTAGAAGTAGCATGTATTTGATTATACATCCACATTGTGTTGGTCTAATGTTAAGAAAAGAGAAAACCTTTGTATAATTGATAATGAGCCTACTGAATTTGCTGCAGCACTCTGCAGGCCAAACCTTTGTGTAGATATGGGAATTATCACACACTGCACACCCGTGCACACCCAAATGGTAAAACAAGCACTTTGTAGGAGATTATGCATCAGACAGACCTAAGTTGAAACAGGTAAATTAATTAAGCTATTACATTTTAATGAATACAGTGTGCAGTCAGGGCATTTAGCAGCAACTTTAAATATTTCTTAAATGATCTTTATTTAAGAGTTTTACTAACAAGATTGGCCAGCTTTTTCTGAACTGCAACATAAACAGTGTGACAGCTCTTCTTCTTGAATTACAACCTGCAAAAATAAGACCATTGGCTTTCTGATATTTATCGTTCTGGCTTATTTAAATATAACTAATGCATTAGACGTGTATATCTGTGGACAGTAAAATTTGGTTACGCATGATAATATTAGTTTTTCACCAAAATATTTCCCCATTTATGCTGAGAATTTGCATTTTCTGAGCCAAGTCTTTATTCTGACAAGAAAAATGACCAACCACAAAAAACCTAAAGGCCCACTGTGGGTCTGCAATTTAGCCCCTAACTCCCCAAAACACAGAACTCACATGTTAACGTTCATAATAGCGTTTAGATGATGTACTGTGTTCAGTGAATAAGAAATCCAAAAATAAACAGCTCAGTAATAAGACCTATAAAAGGTTAAGCCACTGACTTCTGTGCGTCCCCACCACATTTTCTAGTACAGTCTTTTCTAAAGAGATGCACTCATGCACCCAATTTCATAATCACACCCACATATTGAAAGACAGTGGACCCATCACATAGACTAGGACACACCCTTACCTGTGTCCAGGTGTTTCTGGAGGGCCTTTAGGGTCCAGGGGTCTGCAGCGACGCTCTGGACTGCTTTCCAGTACGGCAATGACCCAAGACTGGAAGAAGACGTACAAAGCGAAGAGGGCAGGGGAGAGAGAGAAAGAGAGAGAGATAGAGAGACAGCGCGAAGAGAAGCGGGAACACCCTTTCTGACGCCATAGCGTGGTCACGTAGCGCGGGATGAGGCGAAAAAGTGACATTTTCACAACCCCCGCCCCCCCTCGCTTAGCACCCATAGGGTGGGAGAAGAGAGATAAGCCCCCACTGCGCAGAGGGCATTATCAACAGAGTCCACCTTACTGCAGGGATACCCCAAACCTACTGCTGTACCACCACTCCCTTATGGGCAGCCAGACTGGGATGACAACCAAGCCTGGAGGGAAAGAGAGACATAGAGATAGAGAGAGAGAGAGAGAGAGAGAGAGAGAGAGAGAGAGAGAGAGAGAGAGAGAGAGAGAGAGAGAGAGAGGGATGGATGAGAGATGGATGGATCATTAAAGTGCCCAATCAAATATAACCAACTACTAAATGCAGCTGATCAGCCAAAACAGTTGGTGGTAAAGTTTGTAGTGCAGGCCTATATCTTCAATAAATTCTTAATAATTCTTAAAATTCTTAACAGATCCCAATTAAACAAATATATATAGTTTTTAATTACTATGTTGATCCAAGTATTCTAACATGAAACGTCTGTTGGCAAAAGTATGTGAACCTCTGCTTTTAGGTACTGCTGTAACTTTCTTGTGCATCACTGACTTCAACTAATTGATTTCTGTAACTGATGATCAGCCCTGAACATTGACTTGAAGATCAACTTCGACTGTGTTATGCTGGTGGGCTTTCCTGCATAAAGGCCACACCTTAAGTTTTGCCTGAACACTGACTCAGATCTGCCAGAGTCGCCAGCTACAATCTGAGTTGCTTCTCATCCTCTGTACTAACCAAAACCAGAACTAACTCTGTCTCTTTTCTCTTTCCGAGGTAATAACCGCCCACCTGCCCTGGCAAATGCTGGTAAAGGACTGACCACCAGGGCCCCCCTGTCATCTGGCACCAACCAGTTCTCCTCTCCATTCGTGCCATTTGCTCCATCCTTGACTGCATGGCTGTATCATCCTGATGTAGCACCCGTACAGTTTCTAAAGCTCTTACCTTCAGACTCAGCTTTAGTTTTATAAACTGTAACTACTGTGTGACCAGAGGAGGATGGGTCTCTGCTTGGGAGTCTGGTTCCTCTCAAGGTTTCTTCCTCCAGTTGAGGGAGTTTTTCCTCGCCACCATCGCCTCTGGCTTGCTCAGAGCTGCTTTGTGACGACATCATTGTGAAAAGCGCTATACAAATAAACTTGACTTGATTAACTAGTGTTTCTTGGGTATTTGCAGGACCCACCTTCTGTTGAGGTACTGTTTGAATAGATGCACTAACATTCCTCAGAATTCAGGGCTCCATCAAATGATGGGAAGCTTTCTAGGTCTAATAGCAGCCCAACCGCAATACTGCCTCCATCATGTTTCACAGTTGGGATGATGTTCTTATATTGGAATGTAGTGTTTAGTTTAGCCAAAAACTCTCAAAAACTCTCATTTAACACACATACATGTTTGCCTTTTAAGGAGGTCTTTAGAAAACCTTAAACAGTTAGAAGTGTACTTCCTGTAGAGACGTGTTCTTCTCCATGCTACCACGGTGGACTCAAGAAAGCTAAAATTAGCCAGTGTGAGAGAGTCTGGCAGATTCTTAAATATTAGTCTTGGAGTCATTTTTGCTGGATGTACACTCCAGTGGAGGGTAACAATGGTGTTGAGTTCCTGTATTTCTACATTATCTACCTGACAGTTGGTCAGTCCAAACTCGTCTGAAATAACTTGGGAACCTCTTTCAGTTTAATAAGGATTGACAAATGTTTTTTGAGGTCCTCAGAAATATTATTTGACTGCATGCGATAACAAATGTATGTTACAAAGACCTTATGTCTAAAGTAGTCTAGGGTCAGCCAGACTCTGCCATGACTATGACTTTTAATTAAATTAGTTTCCTCTTATTATCACCTATACCAAACTGACCATTCTAGAGTTTCACAAACTTTGGCCAACAAAGAAATTTAATGTTAATTTTTTTTAAATAATTAATTAATTTTGTGTTCTTTTTTATTTCTAAGACTCTTGTCGGTCAGATGCCAGAGTACATTATCTCTATTCTCACTGTGAAAGACAGACTTTACAAAGCCGGCTCAAATGACTTTGTTTCATTCGAGGTTCCCCATGTTTTAACTGAGCTGGGTAAAACAGCCTTTAGTTATTGTCCTTTAGTTCTGTTTGAAAATGTTTTAGTTAATTATTTTCTTTTATCATTTTTACCTCTACTTTAAAATCTTTAAAATCTACTTTTACCATTTTTAGTTTTAGTAGTTATTTTGACCCTTCCTGTGGCTCCTGGCTACATTGCAAAGAGGGCCTGTCTTCAGACTAACCCTAACTTTAACCCTAACCCAGAGGTTAAATTAAGAATGATTATTTGTAGAAAGTTCTTAGTACTGGATGTAATAATTTAGGTACTCTGCTGAAAGAATATCACAGAAAAAAGTTTCTGAGGGTTCCTGGTGGTATCCAATAGTCATTAGTAGTATTTGTGTTTTCTTGAGGGATCTATATCACACTGTAAAGGATTTTACTGGTTTAACCTGTGTTCTTAATTGGAGGCATTTGCTGGTTTCCTAATGAAATCTAAGTGTCCTACATGAAACTAGTGGTCTCTAATGTTAACCATTAGCAAACAATTCCAACCCATTATTATCCTATTTATTTCAGCAGGTTAAACAACTTGTACAGTACTATACATCTTGTTAGCTACCTGAGTCTTGTAGCTCCTTGTAGGTCCTGTGCAACACTAAAGAAAGGGACTCTGGTTTGCTCTACCGCTGAAATAGAGAGTCTGGTTTGTCCTGCCGCTGAAATAGAGAGTCTGGTTTGTCCTGCCGCTGAAATAGAGAGTCTGGTTTGTTCTACTGCTGAAATAGAGAGTCTGGTTTGTTCTGCCGCTGAAATAGAGAGTCTGGTTTGTTCTACTGCTGAAATAGAGAGTCTGGTTTGTTCTACTGCTGAAATAGAGAGTCTGGTTTGTTCTGCCGCTGAAATAGAGAGTCTGGTTTGTTCTACTGCTGAAATAGAGAGTCTGGTTTGTTCTACTGCTGAAATAGAGAGTCTGGTTTGTTCTACTGCTGAAATAGAGAGTCTGGTTTGTTCTGCCGCTGAAATAGAGAGTCTGGTTTGTTCTACTGCTGACATAGAGAGTCTGGTTTGTTCTACCGCTGAAATAGAGAGTCTGGTTTGTTCTACTGCTGAAATAGAGAGTCTGGTTTGTTCTACCGCGGAAATAGAGAGTCTGGTTTGTTCTACCGCTGAAATAGAGAGTCTGGTTTGTTCTACTGCTGAAATAGAGAATCTGGTTTGTTCTACCGCTGAAATAGAGAGTCTGGTTTGTTCTACTGCTGAAATAGAGAGTCTGGTTTGTTCTACTGCTGAAATAGAGAGTCTGGTTTGTTCTACCGCTGAAATAGAGAGTCTGGTTTGTTCTACTGCTGAAATAGAGAGTCTGGTTTGTTCTACCGCTGAAATAGAGAGTCTGGTTTGTTCTACTGCTGAAATAGAGAGTCTGGTTTGTTCTACTGCTGAAATAGAGAGTCTGGTTTGTTCTACCGCTGAAATAGAGAGTCTGGTTTGTTCTACTGCGGAAATAGAGAGTCTGGTTTGGTCTACCGCTGAAATAGAAAGTCTGGTTTGTTCTACTGCGGAAATAGAGAGTCTGGTTTGTTCTACCGCTGAAATAAAGAGTCTGGTTTGTTCTACTGCTGAAATAGAGAGTCTGGTTTGTTCTGCCGCTGAAATAGAGAGTCTGGTTTGTTCTACTGCTGAAATAGAGAGTCTGGTTTGTTCTACTGCTGAAATAGAGAGTCTGGTTTGTTCTACTGCTGAAATAGAGAGTCTGGTTTGTTCTGCCGCTGAAATAGAGAGTCTGGTTTGTTCTACTGCTGACATAGAGAGTCTGGTTTGTTCTACCGCTGAAATAGAGAGTCTGGTTTGTTCTACTGCGGAAATAGAGAGTCTGGTTTGGTCTACCGCTGAAATAGAAAGTCTGGTTTGTTCTACTGCGGAAATAGAGAGTCTGGTTTGTCCTGCCGCTGAAATAAAGAGTCTGGTTTGTTCTACTGCTGAAATAGAGAGTCTGGTTTGTTCTACCGCTGAAATAAGAAGTCTGGTTTGTTCTACCGCTGAAATAAAGAGTCTGGTTTGTTCTACTGCTGAAATAGAGAGTCTGGTTTGTTCTACTGCTGAAATAGAGAGTCTGGTTTGTTCTACTGCTGGAATAGAGAGTCTGGTTTGTTCTACTGCTGAAATAGAGAGTCTGGTTTGTTCTGCCGCTGAAATAGAGAGTCTGGTTTGTTCTACTGCTGACATAGAGAGTCTGGTTTGTTCTACCGCTGAAATAGAGAGTCTGGTTTGTTCTACTGCTGAAATAGAGAGTCTGGTTTGTTCTACCGCTGAAATAGAGAGTCTGGTTTGTTCTACTGCTGAAATAGAGAATCTGGTTTGTTCTACCGCTGAAATAGAGAGTCTGGTTTGTTCTACTGCTGAAATAGAGAGTCTGGTTTGTTGTACTGCTGAAATAGAGAGTCTGGTTTGTTCTACCGCTGAAATAGAGAGTCTGGTTTGTTCTACTGCTGAAATGGAGAATCTGGTTTGTTCTACTGCTGAAATAGAGAGTCTGGTTTGTTCTACTGCTGAAATAGAGAGTCTGGTTTGTTCTACTGCTGAAATAGAGAGTCTGGTTTGTTCTACCGCTGAAATAGAGAGTCTGGTTTGTTCTACTGCGGAAATAGAGAGTCTGGTTTGGTCTACCGCTGAAATAGAAAGTCTGGTTTGTTCTACTGCGGAAATAGAGAGTCTGGTTTGTTCTACCGCTGAAATAAAGAGTCTGGTTTGTTCTACTGCTGAAATAGAGAGTCTGGTTTGTTCTACCGCTGAAATAAAGAGTCTGGTTTGTTCTACCGCTGAAATAAAGAGTCTGGTTTGTTCTACTGCTGAAATAGAGAGTCTGGTTTGTCCTACCGCTAAAATAAAGATTCTGGTTTGTCCTGCCGCTAAAATAGAGAGTCTGGTTTGTCCTGCCGCTGAAACAGAGAGTCTGGTTTGTTCTGCTGCTGAAATAGAGAGTCTGGTTTGTCCTGCCGCTGAAATAGAGAGTCTGGTTTGTTCTACTGCTGAAAAAGAGAGTCTGGTTTGTTCTACTGCTGAAATAGAGAGTCTGGTTTGTTCTACTGCTGAAATAGAGAGTTTGGTTTGTTCTGCCGCTGAAATAGAGAGTCTGGTTTGTTCTACTGCTGAAGTAGAGAGTCTGGTTTGTCCTGCCGCTGAAATAGAGAGTCTGGTTTGTTCTACTGCTGAAATAGAGAGTTTGGTTGGTTCTGCCGCTAAAATAGAGAGTCTGGTTTGTTCTGCAGCTGAAATAGAGAGTCTGGTTTGTCCTGACGCTGAAATAGAGAGTCTGGTTTGTTCTACTGCTGAAATAGAGATTCTGGTTTGTCCTGCCACTGAAATAGAGAGTCTGGTTTGTCCTGCTGCTGAAATAGAGAGTCTGGTTTGTCCTGCCACTAAAATAGAGAGTCTGGTTTGTCCTGCCGCTGAAATAGAGAGTCTGGTTCATCCTGCCGCTAAAATATAGAGTCTGGTTTGTCCTGCCGTTGAAATAGACAGTCTGGTTCGTCCTGCCGCTAAAATAGAGAGTCTGGTTTGTTCTACCGCTGAAATAGAGAGTCTGGTTTGTTCTACCGCTGAAATAGAGAGTCTGGTTTGTCCTGCCACTGAAATAGAGAGTCTGGTTTGTCCTGCTACTGAAATAGAGAGTCTGGTTTGTTCTACTGCTGAAATAGAGATTCTGGTTTGTCCTGCCGCTAAAATAGAGATTCTGGTTTGTCCTGCCGCTGAAATAGAGATTCTGGCTTGTCCTGCCGCTGAAATAGAGAGTCTGGTTTGTCCTGCTGCTAAAATAGAGAGTCTGGTTTGTCCTGCCGCTGAAATAGAGAGTCTGGTTTGTTCTACTGCTGAAATAGAGAGTCTGGTTTGTCCTGCCGCTGAAATAGAGAGTCTGGTTTGTCCTGCTGCTGAAATAGAGAGTCTGGTCCTGCCGCTGAAATAGAGAGTCTGGTTTGTCCTGCCGCTAAAATAGAGATTCTGGTTTGTCCTGCTTCTGAAATAGAGATTCTGGTTTGTCCTGCCGCTGAAATAGAGATTCTGGTTTGTCCTGCTGCTGAAATAGAGAGTCTGGTTTGTCCTGCCACTAAAATAGAGAGTCTGGTTTGTCCTGCCGCTGAAATAGAGAGTCTGGTTTGTCCTGCCGCTAAAATATAGAGTCTGGTTTGTCCTGCCGCTGAAATAGAGAGTCTGGTTTGTCCTGCCGCTAAAATACAGATTCTGGTTTGTCCTGCTTCTGAAATAGAGATTCTGGTTTGTACTGCCGCTGAAATAGAGATTCTGGTTTGTCCTGCTGCTGAAATAGAGAGTCTGGTTTGTCCTGCCACTAAAATAGAGAGTCTGGTTTGTCCTGCCGCTGAAATAGAGAGTCTGGTTTGTCCTGCCGCTAAAATATAGAGTCTGGTTTGTCCTGCCGTTGAAATAGAGAGTCTGGTTCGTCCTGCCGCTAAAATAGAGATTCTGGTTTGTCCTGCCGCTAAAATAGAGAGTCTGGTTTGTCCTGCTGCTGAAATAGAGAGTCTGGTTTGTCCTGCCGCTGAAATAGAGAGTCTGGTTTGTCCTGCCGCTAAAATAGAGATTCTGGTTTGTCCTGCTTCTGAAATAGAGATTCTGGTTTGTCCTGCCGCTGAAATAGAGATTCTGGTTTGTCCTGCTGCTGAAATAGAGAGTCTGGTTTGTCCTGCCACTAAAATAGAGAGTCTGGTTTGTCCTGCCGCTGAAATAGAGAGTCTGGTTTGTCCTGCCGCTAAAATATAGAGTCTGGTTTGTCCTGCCGTTGAAATAGAGAGTCTGGTTCGTCATGCCGCTAAAATAGAGATTCTGGTTTGTCCTGCCGCTAAAATAGAGATTCTGGTTCGTCCTGCCGCTAAAATAGAAATTCTGGTTTGTCCTGTGTCTAAAAGGAAACTTTCATTGTTCCTGCTGATGAAATGAAGATTCTGGTTTGTCCTGCTGATGAAGCGATTAGTCCTGCTGCTAAAAAAAATGCACACGATAAATGTTGACTACAGAAAGGAAAATACATTTTTGTTATCCTTTCAGAAATCCTGACTGGACGCAATTTTTAAGGTGAGAATTTGAGGTTACCATAAATAAAACCTACTTAAAGATCTACTCGATAGTTAAAACCATATAGTTGTACAGATTTTAATGACTTCTAAAACCTAGAAATGACAACATTTTGAACAAATGTATCATTTTTATGAGGCAAAAACATGCGAACAATGTTGCTGCTGTGCAAGCCTCCATATGCCTGACTTACAGCTAGCTTTTTATACAACTGGCCTCCTAACAGGTTTACCATTGCCTCACTGTTTAGCTATTTAGCCAACTGGTTAACTTAACTTACGAAGATATTGTTAACTTTTTAGAGATAAATGTCTGCACAGCGTTATCATTATACATGTCTGTGAACTCTAACAAAGCTTTATCAAATCTCTCTATGTACTTCAGTTAAGCTATGAATTCACAGATAGGCCTAATTTTTAAGCTTTAATTAGGTATAATTATAGGTACAGATGTGCATGACTTTCCTTGTAGGTGATGGCGCTACTCCTTCTAGTTGCACCCATTGCTGGCACAGGCTTACACTATAGTCTCCATATAAAAATAATAATAAATAGATGGACTCTGCAGCAGCCGTACATAACCAATGTCAAGTGTTGGCTAGAGGTAAAGCAGGCAAACCCCAAAGTATAGGCCTTTGGAGCACTGGAGCTCTATATGAGCATCCAATATCGATGGGATGAGTTCTTGACGTTTTTATTATTTATATTGCATATTCTGTTACTGTTTATTTATCTATTTTTTGTATAGAGTGCCTTGCTATCCCTCTGCTGCTGTAACACTGTGAATTTCCCCACTGTGGGACTAATAAAGGATTATCTTATCTTCATCTAGAACTTAGAATGTAATATTGGTACTGACTGACTAATGTTCTAGAGGGGAAAAACTCCCTATTCCACAGACCTTACGCCAAGAAAAGCATGGGTCTTATGAAATGGTAGGAGACCTCATAGAGAGAGAATTTAGATGAAGCAAATGTTTAACATTATTAGTTTATTATGAAGTTTAAAATTCTACATATTCTCTGAGACTGCAATGCTGTTTAGCTGTAATTTCTTCTTTTATTAGTGGTTGTGGTTAAAGTTATTAGAGGAATAAACTGATAAAATTAGAGGAGTATAAACAGTTAAGTTTGATATGTACCACTTTAACGTGGCATTTGTGTGCAAACTTCTGGACGTATGGTATGTACCTGCCTGATATGTAAAATGTATTTACATATATGGCCTTTCAAGGCGCAAAAACCTGTCTGTTAAATTTACATAGATTATTTACATCAAACGCGAAGCCTGTTTGAGTCCAAGGTACTGTTTTCAGTTTCAACCCACACACACACACATCATGAGTAAGCACGAAAAGTTGAGTTAAGCACAGAGGCATGTAATCATAGTAGGCACAGTAATCAATGTGGAAGCATGTTGAATTTGTGATGTCAGTTTGTTTACTGGTTAGGGATTCCCTCGTCTAGAGGGCTGCCCCCTCACAGCTCTGATCAGCTTGATATGGCTTTTTCCACTGAGTCATTCATCATGTGTGGGGGGCACTTTACTGGGTTTTTCTTGCTAAGTTGAAGCTTCAAGGCATCCTGACATGGCTTAGTAAAACATAGACTGATATTAATACTGGTCATAAACAAGTGCAGAGTGATTCAATTATGGTTCTAGATAACAAAATGATCTGACCTGTGAAATGCAAGTAATGTGGAATCATAAACTTTGCATGGGATTAGAATTAAAGGGGGCCCATATAACAGATTTTTTTAAATAAAAGAGTTTGATGTAGTATGTAAAGCTTGTACCAAACATTTACCACACCCACTGCCGTCACTCCACCCGCTGAGGGAGTATTTCAGCCAGGACAACTTTCTAAACAAGGCTTTATACAGGACTGAAATAGATTTATTAATTCTAAAGGGTCGAGACAGTAGGGACGTGCATGTTTATTCCAGTTTTCTCAAGTTTCAAGTTTCAAGTTTATTTGTCATCATGTCAGGACATAACATGCATTGAAATGCTTTGGGTGAGGCTCAGATACAACTCTACAGCAGGGCAGCATTATATATATAAAACAGTACAAACATACAATAAATAGACAATATTAAAGTAAAAATAAGCTAAAAATATACATATAGTTATAACTGAAATATATAAAGGACTATACAATACATACACAAGATATATACATAGGATATACAAGGGGACATCTGTGAAAAATCTGCGAAAAATTTTGCATAGGCAGGTTCTTCTGTCTGAGGTGCCAAAATCAGTGCAATGACATCACCATTTGCGTAACGGGTCATCAAGTAAAGACAAAGAAAATAAACAGGCTAACAAGTTAGAATGCTGCTTAAAAACAAGTGTGCCTGAACATGAGAACACTGGCAAGGACATGTTGTTCAGGACATACTGAGAAGGCAGAGATAGTGCTATGTTATTGCTAACTAATCTAGCTGTAACTGAAGCTAAATAGATCCAGCATCAATTCAAATAGACTACCGATCAAAAGTTTTAGAACACTACAGGTCAAAGGTTTAAGAACACTACCAGTTGTTGACTGGTAGTGTACTAAAACATTTGGCTGGTGGTGTACTAAGGTGTTTAACAGGAGGTGATCTAAAACTTTTGACTGGTAGTGTTCTTAACCCTTTGACCAGTAGTGTACATTTCACTGACCAATTGGATGTTGGCATATCACACCTCTAGAAAATCACTGGATCCTCTGAATTATAGGGTGGTTAAGGGGACATAATACTAGTACACATGTAAGCTAATGCTACATGCACTGAATTTACATCATTAGACTGGCTGCCTCCTTAAAAGCTGCATGAACAGCACGGTTTTTGTGGTAGTTTATTATCATGTACAGAATGAGGGCATTTAAAAAGAAAGAAGAATAAAGAAACAAGTGCCTTGTTAAGTAATGTAGGCTGCAAGCTCCTGCAGGACAGACTCACCTTAATATGACTTCTGACTCCCTGATAAGATGCTTCAGGCTATCAAAACATCCTAATTATTCCTTTAATGCTAAAAACATTTTTTTGAGAAGAACATTCTTCAGCTTCTCGTTCCAATTTTCCCATTCCACCTTAAACGGTGCTGTGGTTAAGTTCTGCTGCCTGAGGTGTCATAATGACTGATGTGCCATTTAAGGTGGAACAGGGAAATTTGATGGAGAAGCTGGTGGAAAAGGTGATTTCAGCTTCATGGAGAGTTAAAAGGCGTGAGTAGATGATGAGGTTGCTCTGTTTGCAGGACAGTAACGTTTTTTAGGTTTCACAGAATCAATACAGAAACATCTGAAGAAGTTGACTTGAATCTTGTAACGATGGCAGTTAATTTGATTCAGGAATTTAGGCTAAAGTGTTGATCGCTATGAAGGCAAAGCCTGTGGCTAGTGGTGACCACCCCTGCTTTTTCTTGCAGCAGAGAGATCATGGCATCCTCTGTGTGTTAGTCTATGCCAACACTGAACGACTAATGCAATCAATGGACTGGACCCAATTTCAAGTACATCATTTTAATATGAATGTTTCATTACTGTAACACAATTATTGGTAAATTAGTAAACATACAGAGTAGTTGGTCTAGTGGCTCCAGTAATCAGTGTGGAAGCATCTTGAATTTTGACGTCAGCTTGTTTACTTCTTGGGGATTTCCTCTACTAGAGGGCTGCCCCCTCTCAGCTCTGATCAGTCTGATACAGTGTTTTTCCGCTGAGTCATTCATCGTGTGTTTTCATCGCTCTGTGCTGCGGGCGTGTGGAGCAGTCTAGGGTAGCAAATCTACTTTGCTACATTAAAGCATCAGGGAATCACAACGTCATTTACTAAACATAGCTGGTAGTGTAGCCTGAAATGGGCTCACACAGGCAAACACAAGCACACAGTTCTAGTTTTTGCTTTATAAGTATCAGCACTGTCTGTGTTTGAGCTCAAAGGTAGTTTGGACTTGATACATATGATACATTCTCTAAACTCAACACAAAGCACTTTGTAAGAAGCTCAGGACACGAGCGCTGTTTTATCAGCTCCACTTACCGTATAGCAACACTTTTTTATTTTTTATTCTTAACTATAAAAATACTTTTATCTACTTCAACTTATATTATTATACTTTGTATATTTTGTATATATTTTTTACAAATTTTTTACAAATTTAACATTAGTGAATGTAAGAATTTCATTGTACCGTGTAACTATCTGTTCTGCTGTACACATGACAATAAAACTCTTGAATCTTGAATCTTTGTTGTTCCACAATTACAGACTGTAGTCCTTCTGATTCGCTAAATACATTGTTTATCCTCTTTCAATCTTTTCTTTAATAATCAGGACCCACAGAGGACCACCACAGAGCAGGTACTATTAGGAAGGTGTATTATCCTCGGCACTGCAGTGACACTCACATGGTGTTGGTGTATTAGTATGTGTTGTGCAGGTGTGAGTGGATCAGACACAGCAGTGCTGCTGGAGTTCTTAAACAACTCAGTGTCTGAAAGTACTCCACCAACCAGCAACATCCAGCCAACGGTGTCCTGTGGGCAGAGTCCTGTGACCACTGATGAATAATTAGAGAATGAGCAACACAGTAACAGGTAACAGTACATCTACAAGGTGGACCAACAAGGTAGGTGTGTCTATTAGAGTGGACAGTGAGTGGACACAGAGTTTAGAAACTCCACCAAGTCAGTGTTACTGCAGTGCTGAGAATGACCCACCACCTAAATAATACCTGCTATGCGGTGGTCCTGTGGGGTTCCTGACCACTGAACAGGAAAACGAAGTATACAGAGAAACAGATGGACTACAGTCTGTATGTGTAGAGCCTGTATTGTAAATGGAGTTGATTAAATGGAAATATATATATATACATATATATATATATATATATATATATATATATATATATATATATATATATATATATATATATATATATATGCAAAAGTCTTGAGCATGGAAGGCCATTGTTTAAAACCCTTTATCTTAGCAATAAGTGTATTTTCACCAGTAAGAACACCAGATATAACACATTTACATAAGCATTCATACATTACAATGTAGCATCTTATTTAGAAAGAATTTGATCATATCTTGTGCGCCATATTGAAGGAGAAGTAGTTCCAGATTTCCAGAACACCCAGGACATTGCAATAGCATGAATTTATTTCATTCCTTCAGCAGCAATCTTGATTTAGCTTAATGAAGTACTCAGTAGTCAAAGCAGGTATTAGATGATAACTGTAAATGATACTAGGTTGCCAAAGAAAAGCTTTAAACACACTTACAGGTGTAAACTCACTGCTTACTGTATTAATCCTATTTGAATATATAAAAAGTAAAGTGTTTTGCTGAGTAATAAAAGATTCCTGTCTTTTCAATATAATAATGTCCCCAAGTACCTCACACTTTTGTATGGTACTGTTTATACTGATAGTTATGAAATAACAAAAGGGATCAAAACATAACATTAATGCATTAAATGTAATATAACAAATATGCAAGGCCAAAGCCAGGCCAGTTCACAAAGACAGAAGAGAGGAAGAAGTAGGGACACCAGGAGAGGGACTAGGAAAATGAAATGTCTCCTCAACAGGGGATTTCAGACTAGGAAAGTCACCATGGTGTTCTTAACTCTGAGCTTAGCGTGTGCCATCAATTCAGCATAAATGCTCAAGCCATCAGTAATGATGGGGTTGGGAATCTGATGTCACGATGCAGTGTCATATGGCTTTGTCATGGCAGGGTTGGTCAGTCTGATGAACAAATATTCCCTTTACTTGAACCAACACATCACGAATACTTTATATAAGTGCTGCACCATTTACAGAAGAAAAGAAAAGGATGAGCTGATTGTTTGGTGGCAACGTCTAGGAAATCATGCCCCAGGTACTCTTCAGATCATCCATCAGAATGGGCTGGTTTGAGTATTTCTATAACTTTTGATATTCTAGGATTTCCATGCACATCAGGCTCTGGAGTTTACTCAGGATGGTGCAATGAAGAAGGACCATCCAATGAGCGACAGGTCTGCAGACACAGATGCCCTGTTAAAGAGAAAGGTTAATAAAGAATGGCCAGACAGGTTGGAGCTGACAGAAATACAAATGTGATAAGCCCAAAAGCATCTCAGAAGGCGTCAATCCTTTAGGTGGATGGGCTACAACAGTAAAAAGCCATGTCGGCTCCCATTTCTATCTGCTACCAACAGAAAGCTGAGGCTGAAGCACAGGCTCACCAAAACTGGACAGCTTACATTGTGTCAACAGTCCAGGATGGTGAAGATGATGTGGGGAATAATTTCTTGGCACACTTTAGGCCTGTTAATACCAACCAATCATCACTTAAATTAATTAAAGGGCTTTAGCAAACATATTGCAAGAACACTTTAGAAATTACAGCCATGTAATTATATGGACCCACTTTCACAGGCTCAATAGTAAGCAGATGGTCAGATGTATTCAGTTCCCTCATTATTTTATGGCAAATTAAAAAGATAAAAGCTGAATCAACATTTTGATACATTCCTAAAAAAGAAGAAATACACTGGTAGGCTCAGTAACATCAACAGGTCTGGTTCACCATGGAAGGCATCTACAGTGGACTCTTTACCGATATTCTAGGGGAGGTTAGTGTATTATTGCCTACAATCCAGAAGCGTTCCTGAGTGTAAATACACACAGAACAGAAAGGCCAGATCTCCTGCTGTAACTGGACACCATCAAAGGAAAGTGTTTGGAATAATCTGAGTTAGACACCTGAAATTGTCAGACACCTGAAACTAGCTTGCTCTAGAGGTAACACTGCCATCTCTTGATTTCCAGGCTCCCAGGACTCGGATATCTCCAAGTCTTTTCCACAACTCTGAGTAAACACAAAGACGTTGCCACTGTACTTATTCTAATCTCATCCCGTAGGAGCGAAGTCCTCAAGGAGCATTTAAAATTACTGCTAGACACTCTTAAGCAGAAGACCAAGGCCAGAGTCATGATCTCAAGACCTCTGCTCACCTACAGAAGGGGAAGCGAGGCGTTTAACAGGCTCTATTTGGTCCACTATTGGCTCCAAGGTGGGTATGTTAACAGTGTTGGCAATATGAGCAACTGGAGTATGTTCTGGGACTGACTGACTATCTATCATGGCTGTAATGGTTCTATCATCTTGTCTGAGAACATAGAGAATGTCTTACAACACCCCAGGCTAGCTGTAACCGTAGTTATAGCTTTTGAAGATTTCTTTGTAATCCTAAAGCTTCTACTATCTATGAAGAGCCATCAGACATTAATGCAATAGAATTAATCAGAATTCAGAAATAATTGATTTGAAGGAGCATGTAGGCAGTACTACCCATAAGCTAGGTCACACTGTAGATCTGGTAATCACTAAAGGGTTAAATACAAATTTAAACAAAACATGTATATCAATTTTCTACATTACTTGAATCTGGGATTTCATGGTTAATGGATGATTGAAAATGCAGAATTGGTGGAAACAATTCTGTTTTACTGAGACAGCATTCATTCTTCTGTTCATTCTTATTAGATTTTAGTGATGCTTTTGATAACGTTGATCACAAAATTTTAATCCACCATCTTAAATACTGGGTCTGCCTCAGCCATAGCTTTAGAATTTTTAAAATTATATTCAACAAATGGACAGTTCTTGATTTTGCTGGCAAATCATTCATCAAATGTCTAATATTTCTTGTGATGTACCTCAAGGGTCAGGTTTAGGGCTTTTGCCTTTCTCTCTGCACATTACCTTTAGGTGATGTATTAGGAACGAGCTATGCTGATGACATGCAAACATACATTTTCAAAGCGTTTTAGACACAGTATATCATCAGGATCTAGACTTGTCAGATATTTCTCAGTGGATGTCACACATTTTTTATAACTTCATCAAGAAATACTGATTCTTTTTACTAAAACTCAGAAAATAAAAAGCTTTATGATAGACTTGATTCCTTAGCTATGAATCTTAAACCTGATGTATGCAATCAGAGTTCAATCTTAGACTCTAAGCTCTGTTTTATACTTGTTCATGTGTTTGTTACTAGCAGAGTTGATCACTGTAATGGTCTTCTAACTGGGGCAACTCAAACAAAACACAGCAATAGGAATTCTAACAAAACCAAAAAAGAGCTGTTGCAAAAGAACTGCATTAGTAACCTGTAGCTTATAAAATAGACGATAAGTTTTGCTACTAGTCTATAAAATTCTAAATAATCTAGCACCCCATTACATCACATAATGTCTCTGTTTATGTTAATGTTCCAACTTGTGGTTTTAAAAAAGTGGTCATCCAATGTCACAACGTACTAGATATCAACATCTATTGATTGTTTATTTAACATTTTACATACTTAACTACACGCCATTCAATCAAACAGAACCAATTATGCTGTCTTTGTAGTAAAAATACAACTGTCATGTATTAACCACATGCACAATATGCTATAAAAAGCTTAATGTGATATAAAGCAATATGTTGTTTCACAACAATGCTACATATTGTCATATTACCCTTATTGTCCAGACATTTTTATTTTATCTAGACATGTTTATTTCTGCTAACTGCTGTTCCAGCCATATTTCAACACTGACTATAACTATTAATGCTTTTGAACATCTTATACTTTGCATATATTGTCTCGTCTTACACATATTGTCTTGTGTTTCTCTGTTTTGTATTTGTATTTTGTATTTGGACTATTGCTAATTAATCTCTTTAACTTTTTTTCTACTTTAACTGCACTGGAGAAGAAGCCTGACGATGTTGTACATGTATAATGACAATACAGTTGAATTGAATTGAGTTTGTACACATGTAAAATAACACTATCTTGTATTTTGGGTTGACTCATTTCAGGCATTTCATGTCATATTTTATTCACCTTTACATTTGAATCAAGTTCATGTTATGCTTGTGTAACTCCACTTTCCAGTTTCACTAAGAAGTTCTAACCTGTTGTATGGGAAGTCTAGCCAAGTAACATTAGTTGCTTTAAAGCCCTACAAGGCATTGTTTAACTGTTCTTTATTTCTAGCACTCAAGAAGTGACTCATACTCTTCCTTGTCTCTTGTCTGGGGTGTAATACGACCATGCAGTGCAGATCAGCTCTCCGAGAAAATCCACCTATTAAAAAATGAACCAATTTCACCCTGCTGAGTCACCAGCATAGACCTGTAATCTAGCTATTCTCCCCTGCAGGATAACTACTGCATGACGCAAGTAAAAGAGCAATTAACAATCACTCCTGAGGTTCATCCCAAACTTAGAACTGCAACAACACGACTGTATCCCCCACAGAGCTATTAGGATCATATCAGAGAGAGAGAGAGAGAGAGAGAGAGAGAGAGAGAGAGAGAGAGAGAGAGAGAGAGAGAGAGAGAGAGAGAGAGAGAGAGAGAGAGAGAGACCGGCCAGCTGCATTGCTTACATAACCCAGCAGGTGGAAAGAGTAAGAAAGAGAACAAAGCACAAAAGAAAGAACATCTAAGCCTCAGAAGTTCAGGAGTTCTGGTGGGTGAAACAACAGCATGGTGTAATTCAATACCATTGAGTTTTCAGTGAGTTCTTGATTGAGTCCAGTCTGGCACATCAAGTGTAATGTTCGTGAGTTTAGTTTATTAATGGGGCATGCAGGCCTAATGTAATATATGTATATGTATACATATACATATATTACACTATGACAGAACATATTATTAAATTCTGTAGTGCATCCGTCAGTTTAATCAGGGTTAACTAAATTCATCGAAACCAGAGGTATTTAATTCGAGTTCAGTAAGGTTCAGTTAGAGGGAATTTCCTCAGGTCAAGGTCCGGACCGGTATCATTTCTAACTTGTGTTATGATTCAGTGGTGTATCCTGTTTACTGAAGTAGTCTAGTATCAGCCTCTTATACCATCAGCTACTGAAACACCAACACAGCACACATACCGTTCAGTATATTTCAGTATATTTACTGTTTACATGCTGAATGTTTTTTTTTTCCTCATTTGAAGTAAAAACAAGGGCTACATTAAAAAAACAATGCTTTGAAAAAAAGTGCATTTTAAATAAAGCAGCGTCTTCTCATTAACTTAGTTTCACAGCTTGACCTGTTGGTTTGGATCCACCTTTGGGAAGAATAAACTTAAGTCTCTCCATTCCTGGTTAAAACAGTTGGGTTTCGGTGTCAACTTTCCTTTTTTAGAGCACGTTATTCTTTCTCCGACTTGCTAATGTGCCGCAAAGCCTGTATACCATAAAGACGAGAAAAGCTGCTTAAAATAATTTTAACGCTTAAACACTTTCAAAATTAAATTGTTCTTAATGGTTTGGGTCCGCATTGGACAACGTCTGGGTCCGGACCTCTGATCTAAACCATTTATTCTACTAGGTCACAGGGGTGTTGGAGCCTAGTGAATCTAGTGTCTCCAACTCATATGACCACATATCGTTGGGCTGTAGGAGGAAACCCATGCAGACACAGTGGGAGCATGCAAACTTCACACAGAATGGCCCCTACTCGTCTGGCCAGGGATTTGAACCCAGGACCTTGTTGCTGTGAGGAGACAGCACCACCCTAAACTAAATGTGTATTTTTAGGTGTTCTCTTACGAAAATACCCAGCATGCACTGCGCAAAAATTACCCATTCCATTGGGAACCCCACCCACGGCAATAAAGTAATTTACCAACGTAGATGCTAAGAAATGTAGACATATAAAGCTGATAGCGGAAATACAGATGTATAGCTTTCTCCCACTAATGTTAGCTATCTGGCTTCATTCTGCATTAGTCTGCTCTCATGTAACCATCCCAAAGCACTTATGGATTTTCTTGTAGAGTTCTTCAGATCCTCAGGAAACATCATCAGAAGAGGGTTTACCTAGTCTAGACTACTAGACTATTGTGACACCACTGTATGAGACGAGTAGGCATAATTACAGCAGATGTAGTCTCTACAGAAAGATGCTCTGAGTGGATGGTCTTAGTTGACCTCAGCCTCTCACGCATCATGAATGCCTGAGCCATGCAAACATTAAAGCGAGCATGAATGTTTCCAACTTGAGGCTCCTTGAAATGAGCATAGAATTCTATCCAAACTGTGAATAGTAAAATTTGATGATGAGTTTTCAAATGTTTTCTTCAGCCATAATTGTCTATGATTCACAAAATTTGTATACAACCCACATATTGGAAAATCTATCACAGCAGTATTAGCCTTGAAGGCCTTAACCTCAATATAAGACGTGAAAAAAGAAAAAGAAAGCTCCACCGAAGTGGGCGGGGTCAAATGTACTCTCCCTGTATATATAAGTACACATTCATCCAACAGTGGACACTTTATGAATATTAGTTGGCTCTGCTATAAAATATATAATAGTTAAATAGAAGTTTCAGGTCCAGGGCATATGGATGGCCAGAGGGCAGAGAAAAAGATAAATGTAATTGATGCAGTCTATGATGGCTGCCTACATTAACCTCGACAAAAAATAGCAATGCACGATTGATAGGGTCGCTCCGGGGGATATTTTGAATATGCATAAAAGTTTGTAGACCCTCTTGTCGGTTAAATGGCTGAAACGTTGCCATTCGGTGAACACACCCTTGGAGCAGGCAGTGATAGGCTCTATCTACACTGTGGCAAGCAGAGTGGTGTCGGTTATCATGGGCCGCCAGAGCTCATGCATAGGGCGCACCTACACACCAAAGTGGGTGGTGGACTTTAGAATGCACAACACAACACAGCTCTGTCTCAGACGTCAGTCTTTTAAAGGACTTTTACCTGAAAACCATAAAAGAGCCATTTTTTGCTCACGGTTTCAAAAAGCAGGTTTTAAATAAATAGTAGAGGAAGACTTGGTGTGGTGATGTCATATATTTAAAATATGAAGTATATTGTTTACCTGCTTCTTTTGTGGCAATGTATAAAAAATATAGAAACGTTAAGCGCCCTCTATTGGCCAGTTCATCACTCGATTAAATGGATGTTTATGAGATTGTTTTCTAAAACTCATTTTGAACCATTTCTATTGGTCCGTCTCAAAACATAGCAAGAGGAATTTGGATAAAACAAACAAACAAACAAACAAAACCAACAAGAAGCAAATGATGTTGGGAAAGGAAAAGAAAATATGGTTGAGACAACAAACAGTTCTGTGGAACTGTTGAATGTTGGGGGGTAAGAATCACTGTCCAGCCCCCATCAAGACATTTTTTAGTTTCTAGATCCACAACAAACCTGAAGCAGTTGAGAGAAGGCATAGTGTGTTCTAGGAGATGGAACAAAAACAAAAACGCAGACAGGCTGGACGCCTTCTGGACTGGTTTGGTGACCTCTGTACATAAAGAAACAGTTGAGTTCTCCTAGTGCTGAAAATGGAGAGAGGCAGCCTCAACACATACTCTGGAATATTAATGTTGATGAGAATAAGGCACTTATGGAGCTCCACCTTTACAAATCTGCACCTACAACTGAAACATAACCGATCGCACAAGCTATGAGAAAAATAAAAGAATCGGATCAGTACTCGGGCACTAAAGACACCAACTGACTCAGTTTTGCAATTATATTATATTAAACAAGTCTTCATCTTGTACTATACATAGTGATATGATATGTTTTTAGGGGACACAGGTCTGGACTGCATCCACATGTTTTGATCACGCAGCATACACATACAGAATGTGGCCTCTGGGTGTCTCTGAAACAGGTGCCCTACGGTGCGTCTGAAATCGCCTACTTGTCTACTACTCAGTAGTGAAATCAGTAGGCGAGCGTGGCTAGTATGTCCGAATACTCAGTAGTATCGAGTAGTAGGTGAACGGTACCCGGATGACCTACTGAATCAGCAGCCATTTTTATGTAGGCGAACACAGCACACTGCGCTATCCCATGATTCACCTGGAGCCGCGGATGAATTCAAAGCAGAGGAAAAAAACTGAACGTGAAAAGCTGAACGTCGGCTGTGTGTACGCAGCTACGGCTAGTGAACTGCTGCTACAGAAGTTAGCGCTACTGCTGAGGTAAACAGTAATTCAGTTCCTCCCGTTTCATCTTCTCTGAGCTACAGCTCAACACCGTCTGAGTACTTATTCAGACTAAAACGCAGATCAGTGTCACAAAAAGTCTAAATCTGTCAGTAAACGAGCTTTTAAATGAATAACAAGACTTTTACGGTGGTGGTCTGACGTCTTGCATCACAGGACGCTGGCAATATGAGCTTGTATAGCTACTAAAACTCACCTACTGAAATTACCTACTAATCTGCCGCTCGAGCAGCACGTACTGTCTCTAATCTAGTATCTACTGACTAGTAGGCGATTTCGGACGCACCTCTAGTAACTTTTATACATGCAGTTGGCATAATTACTAATGTACTCTGAATGCAGAGATTTGTAGAGAAGTGAAATATCTAATTTTGTGGCCTTATTTATTTTGTGCAGTTTTGATATTTAAGTTTATTGTTGTAACTTTTATACATGTAGTAGTCGTGTTCCTCCTCAGTTTCTTTAAAAGGAATTGCTCTTAAATTCACTTTGCATGCATATGTATGTTTAAATGTGTTTTTGAAGGCTGTTTTCAAAAATAAATTTGTTTGGATTGTATTAACTTAATGATCATGAGAAAATGAGTCCTGAGCTGAGACCAGTTGAGAACCCCTGCTCTAGAAGGCAGCGTATTATCAGAACAAAATCAACTTTACAGGAGAAAGAAAAACATTCGTAATTTCTAACGAAAATCAAATTTTTGAAGCAGGTTTAAACTCATTTTCTATATGCTGCAAACAACAACTCAACATAATAATGAAAATAATGGAAAAACTACAAAAATGGATATTTGGAGTGTTTGTGCACAACAATCATACCAAATGTGTAGCATTCACATTATGCAAATGAACCTGTGATGCATTAGATAAAATAACCGAACAAGTGACAGCGACAGTGTCCCTGATCTTATTGTACCTACCAATGTTTTGTTCCTGTCTCCTACAGAATCACTCAATATATGAAAAGTTACTTAGAAACTTGTGATGCACCATAGGGGACCAATCCAATCGTCCAATTAAGGCTTTTGCAAAAAAGAAGAATATTTCAGTTATAAAATGCCTTTATGAAGAATATATTGCTAACTGGTCTTCATGTTCCAAAATTAGATTGGACTACGCTTCACTGCTGTATGACTCTTCCAGTTTGAATATGAACACCTGCAGTATGATCATCGCCTGAGGTTCATATATAATGTCAACAGTGTATTCCATTGGGATATGAATGCCTGATCAGGTGACACTGTTTGCTTTGTAACGTGAGCGTATGCTGTCAGAGCTATGGGACAAGACTCTGTCTACCTGCACGGCAATGGAACAAAGTGTGGAAACATGTAGATGTGCAGGTGTTTTCTGTTATGTGGTGACAACTAAAGGTTTAAGTAAGAAAATATGTTTTATCTGGATTTGTAGCTTATTTAGAGCTGTATCCATTTAGAGCAGGTACCTCATCACCTGGTCAAATCCCATGTTTTGCAGTTTTTTCCTGATTTTCTATGTGAAAAGAAGTTAGCACATCTCAAAAACTGAAACATAGCATTTTTCTGCCAATTTCAGTGCACAATTTTTAGTTATTTCACATATTTAACAGAAAAAAAGCAGAACATTTGCCTTACAGCTAGCAGAGGTTTTGTTTTCTTCTAATAGTTTACATTCAAAAGAACACATTCAACTTTCTTTCACTTAAAAAAATCAACAAAACATGTTGTTTGACCAGGAGGGCTGATTTTTGCAAACAACTGTGTAATGCACTGTATGTTGGGTGTCCCCTAAATATTACATATACGCTGATTCCACTGTAGGTAAGGTAGTAAATCACTGTATAGTGATGGGAACAACATTTGTGGAATTACGTTAAATTGCAAATAAATAAACAAATTACAAAATTATCTGTACGTCTGTTTATTATTAGATAAATCTAATTAAAGATCACTTTACAAAGTAAACTCCACATTACATGCTACTGCTGTCAGAAAACTTTTAAACTATACACGCAATGTCTGGATTATATACACATATAACTAAAAATATATTATTTTCTTTGGCGGTATATTGCTGAAATGAAATGACAAAACAATGTATGTTGAGGTTTCCTGACTAAACAAGACTAACACTAAGATTAGACCGTAAGGCTGTGTCCCAAACAGCACACTTTCGAACATTGAACACACTGCACTACTGAAAGGACTTCTAAGATAATGTCCTTATATTTATTTATGATTTTTTTTTTAATTTATTATATTTTATTTTTTCCGTATTTAATGTAGTAGCAGTCTGTAGTTTAGGACGTGGCCAGAGAGTAATGTAACTTTACGTTTCAGAGTGCTTTCTAAGTAAAGTAAATATAAACGTTAGCTAATCCAAACTCTCCTAGTCTGTTACCATAACAACACATTATACAAAAGCTGTTTTCATTGTAGTATATTTTGCTATTCACTGCTCTCATCACTGACCTCGCGTTTAAAGCTGGCGCGAGCTACCCACCTCTCCAGCGAGGCGAGAGCTCAGGTCAGTGAAGCTGCGGACTGCAGAATATTTCTGAACAGGCATCTCAACACAAGCCTTAACAAAGTGAAAGACCACCTAACAACCAGAGCCCGTTGCTTACAACAAACACAGCACTTAAACTGCGAACGCTGCCAAAACGTGCTTTTAAAATAAAGTGTTTTTAAACAGTTTCTGCTTTTTTGTGGTTTAATTTTTGGGTGGGACAAATCTGCCTGTTTCTCATACCACCCCCATCCCCCCTGGTTCCTACGCCAATGGTGGTGCCATAAAACATAAGGAAGAATATACAGTGTAGCTCACAGTCCCACAGCACACCATGATTGGTAAATGATGTACTGTAGCAGACATGAAGTACACAGAGTGATGAGCAAAACAGAACTAATTTTCAAAATACAATTTAATAATACTTCAATCATTAATTCTCTAATATCTATAATAGTGTTCTTTGTTATTGACATGAGGAAACTCTTTACATTCTCACACCAGTCGATTGAAAGAAAAACGTGTCAGTTGAAGAGATACTGTTGTAAATCAGAGGAAAACTAAAGTGCAGGTTCTTTATTATACTGCTAAGGAGCTGATCTCCACCCACAGTAATGCTATGGAGGTATCATACCTCTCTAGTGTGATTAATAATAAGTCTTTTTTTCCCCTCCTGATGAGCCACCTACATCACTAATGAGGTCCTTCTTTGTTGTCAGTTACCAGCAGCTTACTGTGACTGTTGTAAATAAACAATTCCCTAAGACGTTTTTTTAAGTGTTCAAATTAGAACTTTTAAAAACTCTTCTCTGTCAACAGAAAAATGTAAAAACATGCCCAATTATTTTTGACTAATTACCAGCCTGCCTTTCTCAAGCAAAGTCCTGGAAAAAGTTGTTCAAACAATGAAATGTTGATCTAATAGTAAACTAATTATTTGTTTTTGTTCTAACCAAAGTACTGCTACTGCATTTGCTCAGACTCAGCGCTGATGTACAAAATCCCTCTATTCTAGTCTTATTGGGTTTTTGTATAGCTTTTGAAACCACTCATCACAAGATTCTAATCCAACAGTGTGAACACTAGGTTGGCATGTCAGCCACAGCTCTAGAGTAGTTTAAATCATTTCTAATGAATATCAGATATTTCTTAGTTGATGCCACAAAATGTTTGTTGGAACAAAAATTCAGAAAATGTATGACGAACTCAGTTAGCTACGGTTATCAAACCTGAAGTATGAAACCTGGGTGTGATCTCAGACTCTGAACTTTAACCCACATGTAAACTCACTGAAGCCACTAGATTTTTATCATTTGAGAAATGTCGCTAAAGTTTGGCCTCTTCTCTCTCAGAGCGTCGCTGAGAAACTTTATTTACAAGCATTTAATTACAAGCAATGTAATCACTGTAATGCTCTTCATACTGGGGGTCTTAAAAACAATTGGTCTCCAACAAGTGGTCCAAAACTAAGCAGGACAGATCCTAACAAAAACAAGAAGAGATCATACCAACTTGAACTGATCTGTATCATTTAGGTTTTAAAGTTCTGCTACTAGTTTTTACAGCCCTATATTACCTTAAAGCATGATTTCTGATCTGCAGACACTGGCCTTCTGCACACACCTTCCATAAAATACAGAAAACACAGAGACACACTGTCGATCTTTCATCCTTCAGTTATCTAAACTGTATAACTCAATAGCCACTTTATTAGACCATCAGTGCTCACTTTTAAGAATTGCAACTTTAACAACTTTAAAATTCCACATCCATTTCTTATTTATCTTTTTATGTGATCTGAGTCATACGTGATATGATTTTAAATTCATACTCAGCTTCTTTTTATTTGGTGTCATGAAGCACTCTGAGCTACCACCTGTATGAAAAGTGCTCCATAAATAAATATATTATTTTATGTAAATTCAGCTCCAGCTTTGCATGCAGCTTGTTTCAGCGGAACTGAAATTCCCGTTTAGGGAAAATGGAAATTGAAACCACTGTGTTGTAGACATGTCTACCTGCCTCCACAGTAGTCTTTCAAATTCAGTTTTATGGTATAAAAACTCTTCGGACAACGTTTCAGAAACCACAACTGCTTTTATGGGGTGAAAGTTGTTTTTTTCTGATAGCAGAAACAGCCAAAATAACACCCCATAGCTAGCTAGTAGTGAGTGTCCTCAAATCTTTATAGAATATTTTAAGCATATAAAAAAATGAAGATGCCAACATGCTAAACGCTAAAGTGAGGAAGGTAGTGTTGTTATGATAGCACCAATCAAACAGCAAGCATTAAAATAACTTTTATTATATTTTTATTCAAGTATGAAGAGGGTTACAACATAGTTGGAGTTCTGGTAAAAATAAAAGACGTTGCAGAAAAAACAGATTTTAGTATGTGACAATTTCCTGAGCACTAAGTGACAGAGCGATCCAATGAGCAATCAGGGTTTGGGCCTAAGATGTTAAAGAAAGAAGACTGGCAGCGTTTCTGACATTTATAGCATTAACTTTTACACTTGCGACGTGGGATTTACATCCAGAGTGCGTTGCATATCTATCAAAAGAAAAATCTTCCCTTTGTGGTACTGTCTGATTAGTGCAGTCGAGCAACAAACACAAACCAGTAACCGTCTACATGATTTGAAGCACAGTGGAGAGCGACACGATTACAAAAACAAAACATCAAATTAAACCGTTTAGCAAACTCAACAGCAGTGAGCACAAAACTGGTAAGGCGCATCACCTATACAGCTCATACATATCACAGACTTCAGACCGCAAGGTACAGGACTATGGCCATAGCAGACTTAATAGTAATGCCGGAACTGGACTGCACTGGTGTCAAAAGTCAGATTTCTGTCCCTGTTGAAAATCATAGCTGTACTAGTAGTACAAGGCTGTTTAAAGAAAAGTCCACAAAAGCAGCAGATTGGTTTTGTGCGAAAGTGTTACAAAATAAATAAAAAAATATGATAAAAAAAACCCAGAAGAAATTCAGTACTGCACATTCTTTCCTAATATTAAAAAAAGCATATGCCTCCTTCCGCATTATGATAGACCCATTTCCATTTTAAATTCCATCATTAGACACCTATATATATAACCTCTATACTAGTATTAATCTCAAATATTGTATACCTTTATCTGACTATGTTATTATATTAAGTTTTAGATGAGATTCAAAAAAACATCAGGAAAGAAATCACAATTTATTTAGACAAGTGCTCAAGTCAGATTCTTTTCCCTTATAAATCATGCAAATCTGATTTTGGTTCAGTAGTACGACAGGCATGCGAGGGAAGCAGCTTCTTCTAGCTTGAGTCTGACGATGCCAGTGCGCTGTGGTAAACACAGGTAAATAACAAACGCATAATCAGACTTGAGCACTGGTGTTCGTTATTAAATAAGTGTTTTGTTTTTTTTTCTTTTTTTGACAAAGTAAGAAACCCCTTCTATTCTGATGTTTCCTTCTACTTCTGCTCCTGGTTTGGGGTGTCTAGACATTGTGCTTCATACTGTAGCCTTTCGCCTTTCAGCTACAGTAATCATTTAAGTCCAAAGAGCACCCAGTTAGAAGCAGAGCTTGAAGGAAACACCTGAGGAACCATTACACACATCTCACTCTAAATGGTTGAAGTCATAACTTTCGGCCTTTAGCTCCGTAGAGAAGCTTTGCAAAGTAATAGTCAGGAAGGCAACATTCCCTGAGCAGCCACAGAGAGCTTGGTGTGGTAATCACGGTTAAAAGGGGTTAGAGTATGACACAAGGCGGCCGGCTCTTGGTGATCTTCTCCACCGGCTTGCCGTCGTGGGCTTTCTGGATGGCATCCATGACCTAGAGAAGAAGAAATAAAAGTACAGAGAAAGAGTGACAAAAAACTATTACAAAACACTCAAGATGTCATTCTGCATGACAATAACACAAGGTTCTGTCATTATGGCATTTTCTGCTGTTTACCGCTTTATATTTGAATAGTAGGGAAAATTGATTCTTGTTGTCCACTTACGTCGTCTTCATAAGGGAAACCACTGGTTTCTAACTTTGAGAATATCAATTGGCCATTGATTTCAATCTCAAAGCTCCCTGAATAGGAAAATACAATAATATTCTTAAATCATGAAATAATAACAGACCTTACATACATACATACATACATACATACATACATACATACATACATACATAATGAGATTCTGTAAATTCTAAATTTTTTGTTTAATAGGAGGCATTGATGAAGATTCACCTACCTTGTCTGCCAACGAAGCCAGACACCTCCGCTTCAGGAAACTCAGCAATGACGACCCGCTTGAGCTCCTGATAGCGGGGCTCGTAGCCTCATCCGCCACTGGAAAAGAGCAATTTGAGGATTAGAATTATATCAGGCACTTTACACGACAACCTTCTAGGAGAAAACTTGAGATGTCTGGTTCTATCACCACCATTATTATCCTGTAGAGTATCAAAGCAGAAACCATTGGTTAATTAAGTAGATAACTTAAGCACAAAATTGAAGACTGTCCAGTGGGAATGCTCCTCAGCTCTTTTCCTCAAATGTTTAGTAATGTGGCAAATCGGAGGAACCCTGCTTTGTGGAATACCCACTCTGGACGACCCTGTTTAATGTTTTTCCTTTTCAAACAAGTTGAACCTGAAGGCGTTGGTCTCGCATCGTAGGTAAATGAGTCAGTGCTACACTGAAGAGTCACTGCCCTGCAGAGCCTGTGTGACAAGGTATACCATCAAAAACGTTTAAAGCTAACTCAGTCAACACGGAAACAGAGAATCATTACTGAGACACAATTTAGAAGCACGCGTTAATGAGCGTCTTTCCTCCTATTGCTTAAACTAGGAAAGTTAGTTTTTTATTCGAATTCGCATCTTCAGAAAGCAATAGGTTGAGCTTAAAACTGATAGCGAGCCTGACTTCTACGGTATTTAGACATAACGAAAACTGAGGAGGAAGCCATTTAACCCAACAAGCCGATTTCAAAACCAGATATGACGAGATATGCACCTATTGCATTACTATTTATTGCGCTGGTATCCGTTTCAACAGTCGCGTCTTTAACATCTTATCTTCGACGATGTTTTAAATGTATGCTCGTTAACATTAGACTGATAAATGTCGTTAACGCTAATACTCTTATACCTTTGTAGCTAAAACAATGAGTTAGCTTAGCATAGCTAGCTAGCTAGCCAGCCAACGACCCTCCTGACTTAACTTGGTTTGACGTCTCACAGCTAAAGCAAGCCTAGTAAAGCAATCTCTTGGAGATGTGATGAATATTTATTCCACGCTATTTTTTTCCAGTCATAAAAACTCACCAATACTCCACTCGGATTTTTACACCCATCACGGCTGTCCGCGATAATACGCTGCTCGCTCTCTGCAGTCTGAAGTTTCGACTGAGGTTTTGGTTGGGTCGCGAATCACTCCGTACTCGCTTTTTAGTGCACTATATATGTCCAATCATAGGTTCTACAAAGAAATAGTGCACTTCATAGCCAGCACGAACTCATTTGGAACACAGCCTTCGGAGTACGTCATCATGGTGATGTAAATCGATGTTCCAGCGCCCTCTGTTGACTGTAGGACGTCTTGTATACGTCCTGCTTGTTTTGATTAGAGAAAATAGAAAGAAATATAAATAATAAAAAAAGCTATTGTCCTAAATGTAGCAAAAAACAAGCTTAGGCATTCTTAAGGATTCAGACAATACAAACAGAGAGTAAGACAATCACTGTGGACCCTCAATTCCCATATATATATATATATATATATATATATATATATATATATATATATATATATATATATATATATATATATATATATATATTCATTTGGACAGCAACAATATGCGTAATATATGGTTTAAATGTATGCTGTATGCTTGATATCGCCGTTGTCCAATGAAAAACATGAATCTCCTGAGTTTTCTATTTCCTTTAAATGCGCCAATGGTTGTTTACATTGTGTAAAAAATGAATGATGAATGAACCAATAGAATTGCTCCAAAATAGCTGGGAAAAAATTCGGGTTCAATTGACTTACATTGAAAGTAAAATATGTTTTTGGTCTCTCCTGTAAATTTGCGGTTTTGGAGATACTTGTTTTTCATTGGACAGCAACGATGTATTGTAAGGATAACACATATATGTTTATTAAAAAACACACACACACATCCGCAACATAAATGTGATTAAAAGACTAATCTACATTCATATTTTGATGTAAATCAATAATATCAGTAATTCTGGGTGTTTTTTTTTTTTGATCCGCCCATCATGAAATGTACACATACTGAAGAGGGCATCAGGCCTTTTTCAAAAGTTATATATATATATATATATATATATATATATATATATATATATATATATATATATATATATATACACACACACACACACACACACAAGATATACGAGAAATATATGCCGCATGTATATGAATAATGCTTTTATCATATATTGTTAAATGTGCATATATTTGTTATAGACAATGAAATAGAAGTTCCATATGTAAACATTTTAGATAAATTGGCACGTATGGCACATATATAAAGGAAATCCATGTACGCTAATATATGTCATATATTCAAAATACATAACAAGAATTTTGCATGTGTTTGTTGAAAGATCTCTTTAGCCACACAATCGAAGATAAAATTCAAGACCATTCAAATCTTCATTGGGCAGTTTTCACTGTAACAAGTTTAAATGAAGGACCTGGTGAGTGGCCACATGATGGCAGCAGCCAACAACTAAAGCAGCAACAGTGCAGGTCTGGGCAGCTTCATACGGGCCTACGCTTCTTCTTATTTGTTGTAATATAGCAGTGAGAAATGTATTTTCTCTCTTACGTTTATAATTAACTAACCTGCTGGTTATATCACACATTATACACATTAGTCTATGTTTGAACAAGCCTGCATTAGAACAAGACTATTAGCAGTGGACTGCTTAGTCTAATTAGAATTAAAATGAGAATAATTCCAGATTAATTAGAACAATAAAGGTGGAACTGTTCCTCTTCCTCTTCTGTCTCTTCAGTGTTCGATGCTGAGTGAAGCTGCTTGATATTGTCCGCAGTGAAATGTGCAGAGCAAGTTGAAAGCTGAAGTTGGCTTCCTATTCAGCATCTTGTTTTGTGAATGTTCTGTTCCACCTTAAATGGTGCCAATGTTACATTCTGGAGCCTGTCCAAGATGTATCATTTAAGGTGGGACATTTAATTTGATTGAACTAAACTGGTGAATAGGAAGCCAAATTTAAAGCTTATTTAAAGCTGAACATCAACGACTATTGTTGACTGTTTGGTTCCATGAGAAGGGATTGAAAAGTGCCAACATTCACAACCCTTCACAGCCTGGAACGATAAACATAGTCCACCACTTTTGTGGTTGGTGCTCTGTAAATTTTGGAAGAGTAAATATTAGTGAGTCTGTTGTGTTACGGTCTAGGATTCTAGCCTTTTTGTATAAACACAGGATTTGGATTTTAAGGAGGAACAACAGTGTTTGAGGTTCGTAGTATGTCAGTACTGAACGCTCGATATTAAGCTTTGCCAATAGAAATACAGCTTTCTATTCGATGGCACCTTTAATGGACTACGTTGTTTGGTGGATTTATTTTTGGAAATTTTGTTTATGTGATATTGAGTGTCATCAATAATACACTAATACATTTTAAACATTAAAGAGGGTAAACAATGGGAATATCATACGTGGATTATAGAGGAACTGACTCAAACACATCTAAAATTCTCATTAGTCTTGAAAAAAAGCACAGCTGCGTTGATGATGTTGATTGTTTTAAGAATTAAGAGTTGTTTGATTTAGAGAAAGATAAGAACGGTGTAATGTCAGCACTGGGACTCTTAGCGGAAAGGGCTTTAGGAACTGGCTGACAGTATATAGTAAACAATAGAGGCCTAATGATTACAACATGAGTCACAGGCTAGCGTTTGAAAGGAAAAGCCCACAGCACTTACACTACATACATATAAAAATTTGAAGACTTTCCTGAAATCATGGTTATTAGGGGGGAGTTTATCCCTCCGTGGTGCAGTAACAGCCCATACTCTTCTGGGAAAGCTTTACACTTGTTATTGTAACATTGCAGTAAGGATTTAATTGCATTCGCCCACAAGTGCATTAGTGAGGTTAGGTACTGACGTTAGATGACCAGTTCTGGATCATTCATGCTCATCTCAAAGATATCACTCCAGAGAACACAGTTGGACTGTTCCACAGCACTCTATTAGCCCCTTAGCTGATTCTTGGCATCATGATCTACAGCTCCAGAGCCTTTCAATGCAATACTCCTGTATTAACAATATGGGTGCACCATATTGACTAAGAAGATGTGTCTGGATACTTTTGGACATACAATGGTGCTTGAAAGTTCCTGAACCCTTTCAGAATTTCTTAGATTCAAAACATAATCAGATCTTCACACAACTATTACAAATAGATAAAGAGAACCCGATCTGGGTGAGCTTCCTCAACTGCTCACTTCAGGTAATTCCACAACATTTCTATAGGACTTAGGTGAAGACTTTCACTCTGTCATTCCAAAGCATTAACTTCATTCTTCTTCAGATATTCTTTGGGAGAACTGCTTGTGTATTCATGAGCATTGTCTTGCTGCTCAACCCATGTTCTTTTGGGATTCATTTCACAGAGAGATGTTCTGATGTTTTTCTTTATAATTCATTGGTACAATTCACAATTGATTGTTTAATTAAAGATGACAGGGTGTCCTGGCCAGATGCAGCAAAACATGCCTAAAACATGATACTACCACCACCATGTTTCACAGATAGGATAAGATTCTTATACTGGAATACAGTATAATATAGATTCCTTTCTGTAAGGGACTTTTTAAGTAAGTCCTTTCTCCAGAAATAACTTTTTTATTTAAACCAAAAACATCTATTTTGGCTTCATCAGTCCACAAAACATTTTGCCCAACAGCCTTCTGGTTTGTCTATGTGATCTTCAGCAAACCGCATGTTCTTTTTGGAGAGGCTTTCTCTATGCAATGCACAGCACTGTTGTTGGGTGTTCTCCTGATGGTGGACTTACAAATTTTTAACATATACTGTGAGAAACACCTTTTTTATTTTAGTAATGACCTCACAAAGTATCGCACACCTTGCTCTCAGAGGGATCTATGTTGGCCGACTACTCCTGGGAAAATGAACAATGATCAGTTTTCTCTTGTAAGTTCTTTAGAAAGGTTTTTGTAACACCTCATTTTCTGAGCTCTTCAGAAATCTCCTTAGTTAATGCCATTTGTTTATTTAGGCTCTCTTTATCTACGTTTAGGACTAATGATGTCAACTGGTAAGGTCAACCATCCATCCATTATCTGCTGCTTTAACCAGCTAGTCGGGGTCACAGGGGGGCTGAGTTAATCCCAGCATCATCGGGTGAAGGTGGGGTACACCATGGACAGTTCACCAGTCCATCGCATAGCCAACATTCACTCACACACACACTAACACATACAGGCAATTTAGAGTGAGTGATCAACCTAACATTCATGTGTTTGGACTTTGGGCGGAAACCGGAGTACCCGGAGGAAACTCACTCAAGCATGGGGAGAACATGCAGACTCCACACAGAATGACCCAGACAGGGAATCCAACCTGGATGTTCTTGCTGTGAGACGACAGTGCTAACCACTACATCTCCGTGCCTCCTTGTTTTAGATCATATTTATACAGAAATATAGAAAATTCTAGACTTTCGAGCACCACTGTATCACTGTATCTTCAATCTACGTGTCTCATCATTTTTATTAGTGCCTGAAAAAGACCCAAGAAGCAGAATGCTGAGGCTACACCCATACAACAGCTTAAATCATTACTGAAACTCAAACCAGGGCCGCACAAAGAGCAATGCATAGCTACTTTAATGCAGTGCAGAGAACTTAGAGCATCTCATTAATCATACATTTATTATAAGTCCGAGAGAGGCCACTGAAATGAGCTAAGAACTGATGCATTGAATTGTAATGCTGTAAAGTGCTCTGTGCTCTAAGTATGACTCACTGCTCTGATTGCACAGGTTCTGCCCAGTGGCGTCCGGCGTGCTGCATCATCGATTAACGGCCAGGTGGGTTTAAAATGAGGAACTCAGATGAGAGCTATACGACACGATAATGGTTTCTTTATGGTGACACAGGCCCACTCATCCTCAGACTGACAGAATACCACCAGAGTCGTGACAGAGAGAGTGGAGTGGGGGGGGGGGTGCAGAAGGAATGAGAATGGTGAAGGAGACACACAATGACAGACGGTGAAAAGAGGAGAGGGAAAGAAAGACATGAGGAGAAAAAGAGACAGAGAGGTGGGAAAGGGTTTAAGAGGAAAACAGTCAGGGAAGAGAGAGAAGGAGAGGTGAGAGAGATGGAGAGAAAGAGGAGAGGAAGGAATGAGGGACCAGAAGAAAAACAGTCAGGGAAGAAAGAGGAGAGGTGAGAGAGAAACAGAGAGAAAGAGGAGAGGAAGGAATGAGGGACCAGGAGAAAAACAGTCAGGGAAGAAAGAGGAGAGGTGAGAGAGAAACAGAGAGAAAGAGGAGAGGAAGGAATGAGGGACAGGGAGAGAAAACAGACAGGGAAGAGAGAGAAACAGAGAGAAAGAGGAGAGGAAAGAACGAGAGACCAGGAGAAAAACAGGCAGGGAAGAGAGAAAAGGAGAGGTGAGAGAGAGATGGAGAGAAAGACGAGAGGAAGGAATAAGGGGCCAAAAGAAAAACAGTCAGGGAAGAAAGAGGAGAGGTGAGAGAGAAACAGAGAGAAGGAGGAGAGGAAGGAATGAGGGACCAGGAGAAAAACAGTCAGGGAAGAGAGAGAAGGAGAGGTGAGAGAGAGATGGAGAGAAAGAGGAGAGGAAGGAATGAAGGACCAGAAGAAAAACAGTCAGGGAAGAAAGAGGAGAGGTGAGAGAGATGGAGAGAAAGAGAAGAGGAAGGAATGAGGGACCAGGAGAGAAAACAGACAGCGAAGAGAGAAGGAGCGGTGAGAGAAAAACAGAAAAAAAGAGGAGAGGAAGGAACGAGAGACTTGGAGAAAAACAGTCTGAGAAGAGAGAAGGAGAGGTGAGAGAGAGTAGAAGAGAAAGAGGAGAGGAAGGAACAAGAGACAATAAGAAAAAGACAGGAAAGAGAAGAGAGAGAAGTGGGAAAGAACAAGAGACAAGGAGAAAGGGAAGAGTGGGAAAGGAAGTGTAAGAAAGAAAACATAAGAGGTAAGACAGAAAAGGAGAGAAGGAAGAGAAGGAAAGAAAGAGAGAAAATGAATGAGGTAAGAAAGAGAAGAGAAAGAAGAGAGGGAAGAACAAGAGAAAAAGAGAAAGGGAGGAGAGAAAGAAGAGAGGGAAATAAAATGTGGGAAAGAAAAACTGAGAGTAAAGAGAAAGTAGGAATGAAAGAAAAGAGGGAAAGTAAAGAGAAGACAGGAAAGAGAGAACAGAGAAGAAAAAAGTGAGAGTGAAAGGGAGCACAGAAAGACAAACTGAGAAGAAGAGGAGAGCAGAGAGAGGTATAAAGAGAAGGAAAGAGAGAATGAATGGTTAAAGAGGAGGAAGAAAAGCAGAAAGAAACAGAGGCACATGAGGAGGTGAGGCAGAAACGGGGAGAGGGAATTCTGCTGTAACAGGAGTCATAAAGTGGTGAATTTCCACTGGAAAAACATTCAGGACGTTCAGAAACAGACTAAGTGGAGAAACAAGCAGCAACAACAATAAAGTGTTTTTTCCACATTAGATACAGACGCTGTGGTCACTAACTGACCATTAGACACCCAGGTACACCTTTAACCCTCCATTAGCCCCGGGTTCTCCATTAAAACTGAAATGATGTTTGCTGCTCACTGTCTGTAAAATAAAGTGAATTATCTGACCTGCTTTCTTCTCTCTTAGCCAGATGGGAGTGTGAAAGAAAACATGGAAGTGTGTTTGTGTGTAGGTGGGATTGTGTGTACATGAAAGGGAGAGAGAGAGAGAGAGAGAGAGAGAGAGAGAGAGAGAGAGAGAGAGAGAGAGAAAGCGGGAGAAGGAGATTTGTGCTGTATCTACAGGTTCCACCTAACAGCACTGCACTACTGGGCTGGTGTGAGTCACAAATCAGCAGCCTGACCGCAGCCCCTGGTTAGAGCTGCGACGCTGTGTGAGTCTTGATATGTTATGAAGTTTTAAACAGCTCAGTGTCACTGCTGGACTGAGAACAGTCCGCCAACCAGAAGCCTCCAGCCAACAGCAATCTCTGGACTAGACTCTAGATTTTACATCTCCAAGAAGGAAGAACAAGGTAATTGTCTAATAGAGTGGACAGTCAGTGGACACAGTGTTTAAAAACTGTAGTGGCACTGCGGTGTCTGATCCACATGTACCAACACAACACATACCATCATATCACCCCCATGTCACCGTACCATCTCCAGATTGTCTTTTATACAGCATTTTATACAGATTTTCCCATATTTTTTTCCCCATAGAGAATGAATAGGATGGAAAAGTGCCCACCAATCTACTGAACTTCTGCTCAACCAACACACACTGTTTCACATACACTGACTCAGGGCAGACCCCTGACTATAACTGCAGTTTTGGTTTGACCCACACTCGTCTGTTTGTTGTTTATTTCCATCCCTCTTTTTTCCCCCATAGAGACCCATTCATTTTAAAGCGCACCTAAACATTATGGTTTCATTAAACCTGCAGCCACCAAACTGCCTCTACTCACTCAGAGCAGATCCCCAAACACGCTGACCCGCACTCCTCTACTTGTTATTTATTCATCCCTCGTTCCTTACACTGCCTAATCTGAGCAACCATACTGCGTTTCTTTATTTTCTTGTTACACGTCTATCAATTTTTTTTTGCCTTATGTAAATGCACAAGCGTATCTTGATAGTTATAACAGCAAATTCTCTCATGTAATTACACACTCATTTGTAATTAGACTGGACTAGACTTCTCTAAATAATGTTTTATATAATTCATTGAATGTACATTAGTCTATTATATAACAATATTTATATTAACACTCGCTTATTACACAGTACCTACATAGCAAATACACAGATACTGTTCACCTACTTTAATGGTCACATGGATTAATCACATGGATTAATACTGATATGTAATTACACAGCCATTAGAAAACAACAGCTCAGGAACTGTCCACTTATTTTGAGGTGTAACTTGTACACAATTCTGTAAAATAATTATTTAATTAAAGAATAATAAATCAACAACTACTTTTGAAACACCTCAGTGTCACTGCAGTGCTGAGAAGGATCCAGTAGAGAAAGTTACCTAGCAAAGTAAATGTTAGCTAAATGTTTGGAACGCTGACATTTCCAGAGTAAATACTGTATAATGTAAGTTATTACACACTTTCAGATCCTGCTAGTCTGGTCAAGTTACCAATGCAGTTACTTTTATGTTGTTGCCAGTGTTTACTTACATGAGAGAGAGAGTACGCTGTTACAACCGTCAACGGCAAAAAGAAATTGATAAACATATGTATTACATAAGCTTTATTATTGTAATCCATTAGTAGTAGTAACATATTTTTTACATGTGTTATCCATGTGTAATGACACTTGATATAAAGCGAGGCCAAATAACTGTCTGTCCTTTGTTTTTTAAGTCACCACTATTTCCCCACTACTCAAATTGTATATATATATATATATATATATATATATATATATATATATATATATATATATATATATATATATACACTATGTCATGTGTTATCTTTATTAGAGACAATTAATATAAAGTGAGGCCAAATAAGTCTTTGTTTTTTAAGTCATCACTATTTCCCCACTGCTCAAATTGTATATATATATTCTTATATCTATATACTATGTCATGTGTTATTGATATAAAGTGAGGCCAAATAACTGTCTGTCTTTGTTTCTTAAGTCACCACTATTTCCCCACTATATATATATATATATATATTATTCTTGATGCTGTTTATGTACTTGATATTGTTGTTTATATTCTTTCTACTTCCACACATACATGTTGTTTGTTTGTTTCTTTGCAAGCTCTCCTGGCTTACTCATTTGTCAGAGCAATCATACTCCATCTTTCTCTTTCTCTCTTCCTCTCTTTCTCCTCACTCCTTCACACACTGGGACCTCCTTGATCATTAGAATAACTCTGCAGCCTGGCAGGAAGCAGTGGGGAAATAGATCTCTCTCTCTCTTTTTCTCTCTCTCTCTCTCTCTCTTTCTCTCTCTCTCTCTCTCTCTCTCTCGCTCTCTCTCCCCCAGTGGGGAAGATGATTTCTGCCCACATCCATCTCCATTAGTGTAACAACGTATAGCAGCTCAGACAACTCCGCCACCCCCCTCCCCAAACTCTCCTTGCTCCTCTCTCAGGATCGCATTTCTCTCACTGCTATTTTTCCAGGTGGAGAGAGAAAGGAGGTGGGGGTGGCATGCAGAGAGAAAGAGTGAAGGAGGGGTGGCATGCAGAGAGAGAGAGAGAAGGAGGGGTGGCATGCAGAGAGAGAGAGAGAGAGAGAGAGAGAGAGAGAGAAGCAAGAGCCAGAGCAAGAAAGAGGGATGATTTAGACATTGGCGAAAAAGAGTCATCCATCCTTAGCTTCCTGTCCACTCTCCGATGTCAAGACCCTCACGGGAGGCTCGACTCTCAGAACAGCTCCAGTTTAGAGATTGTCTATGTCTGTGTGAGCTTTAGTATTAGATACCTACTTCTGTCCCATTCATATCTCCCCCAAACCACTCAAAACTGGAACCACATCGCCTCTTTTCAATGCCTGTGCCAGTCCTGGTTCCTGGAATCAATTTAAGAATTTATTTAGAAGAAATCTGGCTGTAATTTTGCTCCTAAATAAAACAGAAATGTGTGGACTAGTTTAAAACCAGGCTCTAGCACACACAGCAGCGTCTTGTCAGTGAGAAAGGCCAAACAGATACGCTTCCTTTCCAAGCCCCCCACCGTTCTGCCCACCTGCAGCTCCCTCTCTCCCTAGAGCCTGAGCTCACTCATCCGCTCCCATAGCCACCAGCCACCACTGGCCTTCGCTCACCCCCCCGCCATACGTCTTCATTCAGACTGGGCTAATTGCCAACCGCATTATTCCAACCAAGATTAAGGGCTGGTTTTCTGGGTCCCACTTCAGCACCCCCCTCATTCTCAGCAGGACGAGTTCTGGAGCCCTGAAATCGGATGCGACAGGTCAACATGAAGCCCCGTGGGTAAAGGTCAGGAAGCAATTATGGGTCATAATAGGGAGCAACAAGGAAAGTTCTAGATTGGCTCTGAGCTTTAGCATCTGTTTAGAGCCACTCTCAAGGGCAGGTCATCGCTAAAGCCTGCGCTAATCCTGCTAACCCTGCTGTGGACCAGTAGCAGTCTTGGCACTAGAGTCTGTTGGAAGATGACTTTATGTCTCCAGAGATGCATGAAGGACAGATTTAGAAGTGTAGGAAGTATCTTTAAAGGTCTCATAGTAAAAGTAACATTGAGGGCCTTACATCCTCCATGGTTTCTTACCGGAAGTGTCCAGAGGTGGTCACTTGCCAAGTGCTTCAGCCATTGTTTCCTTTACTCTTCCTCATTCTTTCATTGGCTACCTGTTCTTTAATGTTTTTACTAGGAGCAGGACCTTCAACATAAGGTGCGTCCGAAATCGCCTACTTGCCTACTACTCAGTAGTGAAATCAGTAGGCGAGCGTGGCTAGTATGTCTGAATACTCAGTACTCATCGAGTAGAGGGTGAACGGCACCCGGATGACCTACTGAATCAGCAGCCATTTTTATGTAGGCGAACACAGCACACTGCGCTATCCCATGATTCACCTGGAGCTGCGGATGAATTCAAAGCAGAACAGTGAAACAGTGAAAAGCTGAACATCGACTGTGTGTACGTAGCTACGGCTAGTGAGCTGCCGCTACAGAAGCTAGTGCTACTGCTGAGGTAAACAATGATTACATTCCTCCTGTTCCGTCTTCTCAGAGCTACAGCTCGACACAGTGTGAGTACATAATCAGACAAAAACGCAGATCAGTGTCACAGAAGCATCTAAATCTGTCAGTAAGCGAGTTTTTAAATGAATAGCAGGACTTTTTATGGTGGTGGTCTGACGTCATGCGTCACAGGACGCTGGCAATATGGTGAATGTAGTATGTCTGAGCTTGTGTGGCTACTAAACCTCGCCTACTGAAACTGCCTACTAGTCTACCACTCGAGCAGTACGTACTGACTCTAATCCAGTACCTACTGACTAGTAGACGATTTCAGACGCACCTACTGTCGTGGGGTAGTGCCACTTCTTCATCCTCTCATACTGGACTGATGGCATGTTCATCACTACAGTGACTTATCATTGCCTCCTGAGGTACAAAGTGGTATTACAAGACAGAGTGGGCCAGGGCTAGCCAACCTTAAGTAGAAACGCTTACTTAAGTAGAAATCTCTGGAACACAATACATAGATGTCTTTAAAATACCATCAAAACAGAGACAGTCTTTAAACTTACTAGATAACTAGATAAAAAGATATTTTATTATAAGTTGAATTTGATTTTGCATAAAGTCAGAGTTAGTGTCATTGCTGTCCAAAGAAAAACCTGCATCTCCATTTTTGTTTTGCACAATTTTTATTTTTCTATCATTTAAAGGGCCATGCAATAGACTGGCGACCTGTCCATGGTGGACCCTACCTTCACCCCATGACCCTGGGATTGGCTTTGGTTTAACATTAAAACAAACCAGAAATCCATACTCAAACTTCTCAGAATGTATGCTGAATCTGTATACAATCCATAATGCATGCTGTATAGTGACACACTTACATTTAAATAGTAAAGTCTAAAAGTCTTTAAATAGTAAGGCTTAAAGCAGCTGAGGAAAAACATGCCTTAGATTAACTGGACAAGTAATAAAACACAGGGCTGATCCCAAAAGTGTCTCTCATTGGCATGCTGGCAACAAGCAGGGCTCACCAAAGTGAACCTAATCATCTGGGATCCTGGGAAAATCTCTTTTCAGACATTGATACGACAACAACATCAGCAAAAGCTTTTTAAGATTACTGCTAATCCGGAGCAATTGTCTTTTCTTTTGGATGTTTCTTTGACAATCCCGGGGGTCATACTGACTGCATTCATTATTTCTGGTTGTATCCGGAAACGTGGCAGATATGGAACAGGGAAAGTAAAACAAGTTAAATGCAACATCCTAAAAACTAAAAGACAAATTCCACACGCCGCAGTGGGGCTACAAGGCCAGAGAGCACGGGTTCTATTGCAGATTGAGCTGTGGTTGGTATTAAACTCTGCAGGAGGCTACATTTCCTAAAGCAGGACTGGCCCAGCAGTGTGGCAAAAAGATCAAAAGCAAAGCCTCCACTGCATTTATGGTGTAGAGAGAGTATTCTCAGACATCTGAGCACGATCAACAACACCAAAAAAATCACCCCAGAATATAGGCCAGTATAAAACTCAAACCAAATGCTCACACTGTCCAACGAGAGTGATAGTGTAGGAACAACAGGACTGAGTGGAATAAACGTTGTTTTATGAATATACATCAAAATGCAGCATGTTTTTATTCTCTTAGAAAGTTACAATTTCGCAGATAGAAGATTTTATTTTGATGTGTTCTGGTTTCATGTCTGCTTATCTTTTATCTTCTCCTTCGCTCTTCTGTATGATTTTTATTTTTTTTTATTATTATTTTTGTCTGGAACGTGGTGGACATAGAATGAGGAAAACTATACAAGTTTCATGCAACAAGTAAACAAATTCCACACAATTCAGTGATGCTACAGAGTTACAGCAGCACTATTTCTCTCTTCTCTTTTCTTTCTTTGCTGCCTTTTCTTCTCATCTTTTCTGCTTTTCTATTCTTTTGTCCTCTTATCAGTCATCTTCTTTTTAATTTCTCTTTTCTCCAGTCTGTGAGGTCATGTATTTGTCTCTTCTCTTCTCTTCTCTTCTCTTCTCTTCTCTTCAGTCATCTTTTCTTTAATTTCTCTTCTCTGCAGTCTGTGAGGTCATGTATTTATCTCTTCTCTTCTCTTCTCTTCTCTTCTCTTCAGTCATCTTCTCTTCTCTCCAGTCTGTGAGGTCATGTATTTGTCTCTTCTCTTCTCTTCTCTTCTCTTCTCTTCTCTTCTCTTCAGTCATCTTTTTTTTTTTAATTTCTCTTCTCTCCAGTCTGTGAGGTCATGTATTTGTCTCTTCTCTTCTCTTCTCTTCTCTTCTCTTCTCTTCTCTTCTCTTCTCTTCTCTTCTCTTGGCTTGTTTTATCTTGTTTCTTCTCTTCTGCTCTTCTTTTATCCTCTTTTATCTTCTTCTCTTGCAGTCTTCGAAGCAATGTCTTTTTTCCTTCTCTTCTGTTTGCTTGTCTTGACTCTTCTCATCTCTCTTCCTCTGCTATTCTTCTTAACTTCTGTCATAGTCTTTTCTTTACGCCTCTCCACAGTCTAAGAAGCCATGTTTTCTTCTTTTCTCTTCTTCTTTCTTTTCTACATGTTCTTATTTTCCACTTATATATTCTTTTGTGTTTTCTTCCAGTGCCTTATTTTTTTCTTCTGTTTCTTTTCTTCTCTTTTCTCTTGTAGTTTGAAAGGTAATATCTTTTGTATTCTTGTAAGTTCTACTCTCATTTGTTATCTTCTCTTCTTTCTAGTCTCTTCTCGTTTTCTATTATCTTGTCTTATCTTATGTTATCATCTCTTCTCTCCAGTCTGAGAAAGCATGTATTTTTCTCTGTACTATCTTCTGTTTCTTTGATTTTCTATTCTTGTCTTCTCTTGTTATCTTGTCTTCTTTACTCTTCTTTCCAGTCTGAAAAGTCACAGCTTATTCTCTTCTGTTTTCTTCAGTTTTTCTTTTTCTTGTTTCTTAATTATGAACGTTCTATTCTCTACTATTATCTTTTTTCTCTGTAGTCTCTTTTCTTCATTTCTGTTATTCTAACATCTTGTATTTTCTTCAGCTATCTTTTTTCTTTTCTCTTCTCTTTGCTTTCTTCTCGTCAACTTGTTTCTTCTGTTCTCTGTCTGCTTTCTTCTCCACTGTTCTGATTCCTACTCTTTTTGTCCTCTCATATCTTCTCTTTTCTTCTCCTTTGGTGTTTCTTTTTTATTCCACTCTTCTGCTATCTTCTTATGAGGTTTTGTAATGACATTGATGAAATACAAGTGCCAATTTTTATACATATCTGTGGAAGGAATGAGGGACATTGAAGGAAGTAAATATATACATGTAAATATTTATTAAGGGTATTTCAAGTAATCGAATCATTGGAGTTATTCAGGTTTGGTATGAAATGTGCCCTTCTAGACAAATATGTGACAAGTCAGCATCCGTACATGTAAAAGCTCCCTCACAGAAAGTTATTACCTGATACGGTTATGAATATGTGGCTTGATGCACCAGACACTCTTTTATGATCATTTTGTGACAAGCTAAAGCTTTTATAAAGTCCATGCATGACAGAGACATGCAGAGTGTTGTGGAGAAATTCAGTGCACTCTATTTCAATAAAACTTGAGTCGCTGTAGTTACGCTCCAGCTGTACGTGTAATGGTGTAACCCGGGGAACTCTTGTGAAGCACAACTTCCTTTTTGCAACATTAAGAAGAAAGTTCAGCTGAACTGAGCTGAAAACACATATATACACACAGTAACACATACAGAAAGTGAGGATTTCCAGCACATTAACCTCCAGCGAAGCATATGTATGGAGTGACCCTTCCCTGTGCCCTGTTTCCAGAAGGTTCCCCAGGCTTTGATAAGCATCAGTGAAGCCCTGACTGCCTCTGACCTCCAAACCTGGGGGACCGTCATGTGCTGGGAAATGACTTCTTGTTTGTTTCAGGAGTTTTCCTTTAGCTATATATATTTAAAGCCACAACACACATGACCCCACTTAGCTATTTAATTCTTTATTAACATGCCGAATTATTAAAACCTGTCAGGTTGCCACCTTAACCTAACTTAAGAGGAACTATACTGCTCAACAGAGGATTGTGTTATTGTTATTAACAAATGAAATTAAAGCAAGGGGCACTACTATGATTTTATCACAGGCACATAGTGTTCTTAGGCACAATGTAGAGGAAGAGAATGACTTAAACCCCTTTACCATGCAATGTTCTATATGAGGGAGTAAGGGCTCCCTATTTTTTTTTGGCAAATATACAAGGGTGTAGGAGCGGGTTTGACATTAGGGGGGACACATTTACTAATATGAATCAAAACCCACCCCATCCCCTAAAATATTACCTATAAGCTGATTCCACTGTAGGTAAGGTAGTAAATCACTGTATGTACAGTGACATAAAACAACATTTGTGGAATTACAGTAAATTGTAAATAAATAAACAAAATATAACATTATCTGTACTTCTGTTAATTATTAGATAAATCCAGTTAAAGATCACTTTACAAACTAAACAATATATTCCACATTACATCGTACTGTTGTTAGAAAACTTTTAAATTATACATACAGTGTCTGGATTATATACACATATAACTAAAAAAGTATTATTTTCTTTGGTGGTATGATGCTGAAATAAAATGACAATAAATGTATGTTAAGGTTTCCTGACTAGACAAGACTGATATTAATGCTAGACAGTAAGGCTGTGTCCCAAACAGCACCGTCTGGAACATTACATACTGCACTACTGACAGCACTTCTAACGCTGATGTCATTTTATTCATTCATTTGTTTATTTATTTTATTTATTTAATATTATATTTTATTTTTTACATATTTAGTGTAGTAGCCATCTGCAGTTTGGGACGTGGCCAGAGAGTAATGTAACTTTACGTTTCAGAGTTCTTTCTTGCTAAAGTTAATATAAATGTTAGCTAACCCAAACCCTAATAGTCTGTTACCATAACAACACATTATACTAAAGTTGTTTTATTGCAGTATATATGGTCATCATTGCTTTCATCACTGACCTCGTGTTTAAAGTTGGCGCAAGCTTCCCGACGCTCCAGCGAGGCGAGAGAACTAACCAAACAACCAACACAGCACATGAATTGCGAAGGCTGCCAAAACTTTTTTTTTAAATAAAATTTTCCAAAAAAGTTTCCACTTTTCTTGTGGTTTAATTTTGGGTGGGACAAATTGACCTGTTTCTGATATTGAGTGGGACACGTCCCCCTTATCCCCCCGGTTCCTACCCCCGGTTCCAGAATTAAGATTTACTATCAGGTGAGCACCAAATACTATGTGGTGTGTACCAGATACTATGAGGGGACCAGATGCACCAGATGAAGTGTCTAGTGCTCACCACATTGCGTCTGGTGTTCCCCTGATAATATCTGGTGCTCAGCTGATTTGTTGGGCATGTATCAGATACTATCAGGGGAGCACCAGATGCTATAAAGTATATAGTGCTCACCTGTTAGTATCTGATAAACACCTCATGATATTTGACTCGGCACTTTAATGCAGAAGTTGTTGTGAGTCAGTCACAGGAGTGTGTATATTGATTATTTTGCAACAACCCAGCTAATCTGATTTTAGGATGGTACTTTCCGTTTTACATTATAAACTGAACATTAGAGTACTTTATCATATAGTGCTTTGCCACTGTTTAATAAACACGATAAGCCACTTCCTTCATAGTGATTAGACCATGTTTTAGGTGGTTGTACTGTCTCACTTGGCCTACTGTTATATTATTGTGCACATTGTTCTAAGCTATAATTGTTATAGAATAAGCTTGGAAACCAGAAAACTTTAACATAAAACCTTTAATATGATACTGTGTAAATATAGGCACTTATAACTTCTCCATCTAATGGTCTGTTTCTGGATAAGCATGTCCATTACAAAGCTTGGCATCGGGCTGATCAGACAAACGTAATGGCGTGATTATGGAAATGGCCGTTTTGGAGTAGCTCTTTGTATATGAGTGTCATTAAGAGGAGTGAGGTGTATCGTATGATCAAACGCTATCCATTACTCCATTTTAACAGCAGCTGTGGAGGCAGAGTACTTTTGCGGCCTACAGAAAAGGGGAAGGGGGAGAGAGAGAGAGAGAGAGAGAGAGAGAGAGATGGGGAAGGCTGGAGTGATGGATGGGATCGGGTTCAGCTGTAGGGATGGAGTGACAGATCGGAGGTGAGGAAGGAAGAATAGATCAAAACAGAGATCGTATTATCACTGCTGGAGACTTTATACTCTTCACTACTTAAAGCCCCAAAGTGGTGCTTTTGAAAGCTTATTCTTCTCTTCTCTTGTTTAACTTCTCCATTTTAATTCTCTCCTCTTCTACTCTCTTCTTTTTACTTTTTCTTTTGCCTTCATTTCCTGTTTGTTCTTTTCATTTTTCTTCTTATCCGTAGTTTGGAGTAGTTAATGTGGGAGAGTGGGCAGATGGAGAGAAAGGAAAGCCTGAGGAAAGTGAAAATGGCAGCGTGGAGAATCCCCAGCCTGCTCATGTTTGGGTGTGAGGGTCTGAATTCGAGCATTATCTGAACAGTAATCTGACTAATAATGATTTATAATTATTGCCTGATAATTATTTATTTAGAGTATGTTCTAGGCCATTTACTCGTAGTTTAAGCCATGCAGACGAACAGAGTTTGTATAAACATGGACACACACGCTCTCTGTATGCTTGTATAATTTGCTGTATTCTCCTGTGAGAGCTGCTGCATGTTCTACCTTGTTATTCTCACTCAAGGACCCACTTTTGAAAATGCTTCATGTTGTAAGAACAGAGTTGCTGTGTAATCAGACTTACAGGCATGAACAAAGGACCACACACATGTTCCCACTCTGCTGAACAAGTCTACAAATGTGTCCTCATAACATGAATCGGTGAGAGAGAGAGAGAGAGAGAGAGAGAGAGAGCATGCTTTTTGTACCTCCAAAATCACAATGAGTGTGACCTTTAGCCTTTCTCTCCCAGCCTTCCTCGCAAAATGCCAAAGGTCGCAAGGGCCAGATTTTTTACACTGCTTACATCCCAATAGTTAAATAAAACGTCCTTTCCTGTCTGAGTTTCTTGGTCTTGCCATGTTGATATACCTGCTAACCAGTTCTGCCAATATGTTTAGAAAGACTATCAAATATGCAAATTATTGTGCAAAGTTTGAATCATTTGGGGACATTATTATTTATTTATTTATTATTATTATTATTATTATTATTATTATTATTATTATAATTATTGTTGTTATTATTATTATTATTATTATTATTATTATTATTATTATTATTATTATTATTATTATTATTATTATTATTATATTATTATTATTATTATTATTATTATTACTTAAAAAGCTATTTTTCCAGACAGGAAGCTTTTTGCCCAGCAAGACACCAGATGTTGCCAATATTCAAACAGTATTAATACAGTAAGTAGTGTTTATTTAGCTCTTGCAACCCAGTATTATTTACAGTTCTCATCTAATACCTGTTTTGACTGCTCTGTACTTCATTAAGCTAAATCAAGATTGCTGCTGAAAGAATTGAATAAATTCATACAATTTCTGGGGCGTCCAGGAGAAATCTGGAACTGGAAATATACATAACATGTAATTCTGTCACCAAGCATGACGCAAATAAATGGCACGAAAATGTGAAATATGACGTTACATTGTGTGGACAGCTCTTCATAAGGGAAGAGAAAGAAGAGGGATTCAGAATCAGAAACTTTATTAATGCTTCGTTTTTAGAAATGGCAAAACAAAGATGAAAACAAACAGATACCTTTGAGATTTGTCATCAAGATCAAATAGTTGGAACACAGTGGATCGTTGTTACAATGGCAGAGACAGCAGTTGTCTATGAAAATTTGCAAAACTCAGAAGGCGAAAAACACAACGGTATATTTTCACATATACTTTCACGTTTGCAAGATATCATCAGTTATATATCGTCGCTATCCAATGAAAAACAAGTATCTCGAAAATTGCAGCTTTACAGGAAAGAACAAAAACATACTTTACTTTCAGTGTAAGTCAATGGAAACAGATTTTTCTTCCAAGCTATTTTGGAGCACTTCTATTGGTCCATTCATCATGAAATTTTCACCCAATGTAAACAAGCATTGGTGTGTTTAAATGATGTAGAAAAACTTAAAATCAACAAAATTTAAGATAAATGTTTTTCATTGGACAGCGACAATATGCATCCACATAACCTACTGATGTCCAAATAAACTACAGTAATGTAGTTAACTGTGTGTAAAGCATTCAATGACTACAGTTTCTTTGCACCATACACACATTGGCCATGTGCACGCACCTGTACACCTACTCATTCACGCAACTGTCTGATTAGCAGTGTAGTGTTTAAATTATGCAGATACATACCAGAAGCTTCAGATAATGTTCACATTATCCATCTAAATGGGAAAAATGTGCCTTTCACTGTGACATGATTGTTGGTGTGGGACAGTCTGGTTTCATCAATTCAGTAACTTCTGATCGCCTCAAATTCTGACTCTGATTTACTCAGAATAGCACAATAAAAACATCCAGTGAGCAGCAGTTCTGCAGATGGATATTCTCTGTTGATGAGAGACGTCCATGGCCAGACTGGTTCAAGCTGACAGAAAGACTACAGAACCTCAGATATCCACTTTGTACAATCGTGGTAACCAAAACATCTCACAATACACCACAGGTCCAACCTTGAGGCAAATGGGCTACAATAGCAGAAGACCACGTCTGGTCCTGCACTGCCATCAGCCAAGAACAGAAAGCCAAGGCTGCAGTGGACACAGGCTCACCAAAATGTAGCCTTATCTGATGAACCTGGGTTTCTGCTGAGGTGCACAGATGGTAAGGAGAAAGAAACAGCACAAATCCACATACCCAACCTGCCTTGAGCCAACAGTCTATAAGCTGGTGCAGTAATGGTGGTAATCACCGCTTGAATCACTTAAGTCATCCCTTGAATGCCAAGACCTATTTGAGTATTGTTGCTGACAATGTGCATCCCATCATGACCACAACTGACCAACTTCTAATGGCTACTTCCAGTATGATGATGCACCACATCACAAAGCAAAAGTTGCCCAAAACTGGTTTCTTGAACAGGACAATGAGTTCAATGTTCTTCGGTAGCTTTCCCACCAGACCTGAATCTAATATAACACCTCTGGGATGTGGTACAACGAGTGATTCACAGGAATTGCATGATGCCGTCATGTCACCATAGACCATGAACATGTTGTAGAATCCATGCCATAAAAAACTAAAGCTGCTTTGACAGCAAAGGAATACCCTACCCAGAATTAGTGTAGTGTTCCTACACTACTGAGCCTAGATCAACTTGCTGACTGTAGCCCACCTGCACATTTTTTTTAACAAACCCTGTTTGTTAAAGGAAAAAGACCACCTTAAGAACACCAAAGAACAGACAGTATGTGGATCGTTTCATTGTGTACTAATATTGTAGAACTTGTGTATGTGTAAGAGAACAAGTCAAGTTGATATGAACTGAAACTAGCTTAAATCAGGGACAATCAGACTCAATCAAGTCAAATAACAGAGAATAAATTTCCTTATTTTGACTTAATTTCATGCAAAGCCATTTAGTTGCGTGGAATATTTTTAGAATTCAGTTAAGTTAATTCAGTCAAATAAAGAATAACAGAATGATGTGTGCGCTGGGATTTTACCCACCTGTAATTGTTAGTATGAGAACATATATAATATCTTATGCAGTCATAGTTTAAACAGACAATGCTGATAAGCTCTTGGCAAAGAATTGTCATGTGTTTACAGCACAATTTATAAGCTAAATGAATTTAACCCAGTTAACGCACTGCAGTGATCAGAGAACACAGCAAATTATACAGCATTAGTGTATTAGTGAATGTGTGTGTGTCCATATTTATACAAGCTCCGCTCTCCTGCATGACTTACACTGGAAGTAAATTATGTGGAACATACTACAAATAAATAATTATTACAGTTACTGTTTATCATTCATGAGAACTTAATCACACAATAAGATTCAGATGTGTTCATGCAGAGATTTCACTGAAATGCACACCAGAGAGAGAGAGAGAGAGAGAGAGAGAGAGAGAGAGAGAGAGAGAGAGAGAGAGAGATGATTAAGGAAAGTAAGTAAGAAGTTAGATATACAGATATACAGATAAACAAAACAATAAATATAAAGAGAAATGAACAAATACAGATAGATAGATAGATAGATAGATAGATAGATAGATAGATAGATAGATAGATAGATAGATAGATAGATAGATAGATAGAGCAAGAGTGAGAAACAACAAGAAAAGGACAGATGAAGAAAGAAAAATGAAGATAGATAGATAGATAGATAGATAGATAGATAGATAGATAGATAGATAGATAGATAGATAAAGCAAGAGGGAGAAACAACAAGAAAAGGACAGATAAAGAAAGAAAAATGAAGATAGATAGATAGATAGATAGATAGATAGATAGATAGATAGATAGATAGATAGATAGATAGATAATTCTACTGGTCTTAGATTAAACACAGGTCAGTATAAACTGTTCTGAATGGATCTCCTGTTCCTGCATTCTTTCCTTCTTTCTCTGATCCCTCCACTCTTTCATCTTCTGTTAGAACTGACAGGTATACAGTGGCTCAGGCTAACCATGAGTGTAACTAAACGACAGCGTGATAAACAACAAGGATAAACTCAGAAAACCCCCTTATTCCATCTCAATACATCTCCCCTACAGCCTGGCTGGATTCCACACACACACACACACCCACACACACCCACACACACACACACACACACACACACACACACACAGGGCAGTATATATGCCTTTTCCAGTAACCAAGTACAGGTGATGCTCCACCTTCTTCACAAGGTCATTCTTAAATGCTGCTTGATGTTCTGCAGAGTTCTGGAAGCAACCAGTGTAAAAAAAACAACATCTCTGTGTGTCTCTCTCACACATACAGACACCAACTGCTGTTCATTAGTTCAGAATGACTTGTCACATTAATCAATTTTTGCTATTTTATATAATCAGTGTTCCAAGTGTTCTATTATTACCTAAGGGTAACAATAGAAGAAAAAAGGGGAAAAAAATGTGGAATTGTTTGGCGAAAAATGAAATGTAGTTGATGTCTTTGATTAGCCAAGACATGTTTGGTGTCCACATTTCGCTTCTTTAGTTTAGAATTAGAGTTATGAGGCAAATGTTGCAAACAAACACTACAAATCAATAGTCACGCTAATCTTACGTCCCTACGGCTTTTCTCAATACGCTCACAGCATATTAAGCTCTTGCACGGGCTTGTCTATGTGGTTTGAGAGATAGTATAGCCTACAGTGACTTATTAAAAATAAATACATATTTTACTGTGATGTAGGATGGACAAACACATGTGGATTGTTCAGATCTGAAGGTGGGGTGGAGCGTGATGTTCTTCTATGTCTCAGATATTAAAGCTATGTACTGTTTATCTGATAGTTGTGAGTCCCAGGAGTCCCTTAGAAATACCTTCTGAATGAATAGCTTTTATTAAATTACTGTTCATTCATTCATTCATTCATTCATTCATCTACGCTGCACATCCTACCGGGTCACAAAGGGTGCTGGAGCCTATTTAGTTAATGGCTATTTAGACTGAAAAACCGAATGAATGAACTTTAAAAGTCTACATTTTTAAAGGTATGGAAGTGTTGGTCTACATCATGTCATCAGCTCTAGCAGACTAAAAACCCTTTGTTTTGATTTACTAAACTAAAGCCTTAAGCGTACAAAGAGAAGTAAGGGCATAAGGAAGGGAATAAGTCATACACACTTCCACCTGGCCCTGTTCATCCACACGCGCTCCTCTTGACCTCGGCCGTTCTGCTCCCGCAGGTCTGACACGGCTTTTCCTGCAGCACGTCACCCCTGAGTTGCAATGCATGCTGGGATGAGGCCTCTGCGTACGGCTGCTGCTGAACCCTGGAGCACTGCAGGTCACTACACACATTCGGAGGCTTACAAATCAATGTGTCATTGGACGGGGGGGTCATATTATAACCCTTAGTTTCATCTCAGTTAGCCAAAAACTCAGTTAGCCTACACAGTCCTCTGGTATGTAGAGCGCCATACAATCTGTTCAATTCTATCAGCAAGTAAGTGTAACAGATCAATGATAGAAACAATGTGCACACGGAGGATTGTTTACAGATGCTGGGAGTCCTGGAAGAAATGTGGGCCTGATTTTCAGCATCATCTCTAATCAACAGCAGACTGGAAAATGTGTAAGAGAATAAAACATATAAATGCATATTTTCAGCATAGCTTATTTCTTGTATTCCTAACTAGGACCAGAGCAGACGCCTCTGGCATCTCCAGCAGATCCTGTGCTGAATTTGTGTCATCCATATCCAGGGCCTTCTTCAGCACTGCAAGTTATGACACGTGGCACATGAACACATGAACATCATGGGGAGGAGAAGTTTTCTTGCTTGGCTGATGTACTCGGGCAACTTTGTTAAAAGTTCCTAAACTTTCTCTACTTTGAATGTCATCTCGATCTTTTTATCATTTTTCATTTGTCTGCATCATGTTAGCACATCAGATACCCTTAACCAGAGACATGTTTACACATAACCTGATAATCTGTTAATAATCCCACTCAGCTACTTAATCGGAACAGAATATGTGTGTGTCTACATCCCCAATCCCCAAACGAAGATTCACCGGGGTTTACGTATGTTCGTGTAAGGTACTATGGGTGTTGGTGTGGTCATGAGGAGACAAGATCCCAGTTTCCAAATGCACAGGTGGGGGGAAAAAAAATAAAAAATAATATATATATATATATATATATACATATATATATATATATATATATATATATATATATATATATAAACTGCGAGCAGCTAACAGCAGTACATTGTTCAAGAGGCCTACATATTGCTCTTCCAACAGGTAGGTGAGAAGACACCAGGTAAATGAACCCTAAGAACTGCAGTAGCTCACATAATGTTAATTAGAGACATACATACATAAAACATACATACTCACATACATACACAGTGCTGTTACATGTCATGACTCATCTTTAAACATTACTGGTAAGTATTGTAACACATCTTCATTTATTAATTTACTTCCTTTTTTACAGGTTTTACCCCACCCAGGACACTGAGGACCCTCTCCCTCCCAACAGGAATAAGAAGTCGGGCAGCCTGAAGGTTAGGGATCCGGTCTTGTGACTGGAAGGTTGCTGGTTTGATCCCCGGGACCGACAGGCCACGACTGAAGTACCCTTGAGCAAGGCACCTAACCCTTAACTGCTCCCCGGGCACCGTGGATAGGGCTGCCCACCGCTCTGGGCACATGTGCTCACAGCCCTCTAGTGTGTATGTTCACTAGAGTGTGTGTATTTGTGGGCGTTTCACGGCACGGATGGGTTAAATGTGGAGGTCAAATTCTGCTGTGTGCAAAACACATGTGGCTAATTCTAGTTCTAAATTCTAAGAATACTCAGCTCCCTTTACCTGCATGTGATGGTGCAAGGTAGACCATCACCAGTATTATCAGCAAAAGTTGTGTGCTAACAATAGTGTTTGTAATATGAGCAACTGGAGGATGTTCTATCATCTTGTCCGAGAACATAGAGATTGTCTTACACCAGGACTGACTAGACACAGCTGTAGTAGCAGCTTTTAAAGATAATGTCTCCTCCATTTCTACCATTCACCTCTTTCCCTGTGACTCTAAAGTTTCTAATAGCTGCAAAAAATAGAACTTCTAAACATGCTATTAATGTTAGCATGAACAGCTTCAACAGTACTGAGACCTCTAGAACACTAAAACGAGAGAATATTTATTTCAATAATGACATTGGAGTCATCAAAGCCTGTGCAAAGTGAAAGAAAAGCATACACAGTCAAAATGTCAATATAACTTCATTCCTGTAAGCTTACAAAAGACCCCTGACCCCCAGAAAAAAAAGAAACAAAAACAGTGTATTGAGCAGATTTATACATTAACTCTGGTAATTAAAAATTTGATACGTAGACTTACAATACTTAGATCCAACTAAGGCCAATTCATGCTTGTTTCATTCCTGGTTTCTCCGTTTCCCATAATAAACGCAACTTTTTACAGAATGTATTGCCCCTCAGTCTGACCGAGGGGGTGTATTCTGGCGGGAAAGTGACGTCAATGCCTACCCTCTTTTTGGTGATACTTGTTTTTCTTTGGAGAGTGACAATATGCATAATTTACACAGGAAACCCAGAAAACATGTCCGGTCTGGCAGCACTGACAATAAATAACAACATCTCTTCTACTATTCATGCAGTGTTAATGGAAATAGCAGATAAATGAGAGATTTTTTCCTGACCAGGGTTGAGGTCAGTCAACGCATGCCTGACGCAAAACATTTTTTTATGAAGATACTAAAACAAAAATACAAGCTGATTCAGAACAGCTCTCACACTTTTTCAAACTGGGTCCAGTTTACTGAAAGCTCCTCAGTGCTGAGATCATTTTATCCGCTAGGAAGCGTGTCCAGTGTGATGCTCGCCTGACCCTTTTAAAATTATCTTTGTGCTCCGATGCTTTTGGAAAACCCAGCCCTGGAGGATGTGTTGTAAAGTAAAACATTGTACTAGTTCAAAGCTATTAAAACAAAGCCCCACAGGGACATTTTGTCAAAATGTTCTGGCTTAAAGTTATTTTTAGATTGGTTTGAATGTAGATGACCACATCTGAACTGAAACCTGGGAACATTAGGAAATGTGTTGTGTGCAGCTTTTTAGAAATTAATTAAGAAATTAAGTTAAATGTCTAGCACCATATGTAGTAGGCTTGGGACTACGCGGCAATGTAATCGAATATGAAATTATGTTGATTAGCATAATGTGCGTCGATGTGTTGCAAAAATGGACGCGCCTACTGAAAGCATGGATTAATCCATAGCGCAAGCTTCAGCTACAAGCAATCGCTCGTGTGCATCTAAAGTTGTGGGAGTGTTTCACACAGAAACACAACAGTGTGGTGCTCTGTCAGCTCTGCACAGTGGAGATGATCACAACATTCAACTGCTATACAACAGCACTTGAAGCTCAAACATCCCATAGAACTTCATCAACACAGCAGCAGGACAGCACCTGTTTACTTGTTTTTCTTATTTTAGCAGATTATTTTAAGATTATTAACACGTGTAACATGTTTCGTTTGAAAAGTCGCATTGCTAACAGTTTCTTAATCGTCCAGTGTAGAACCTAAGACTGTTCTAGATACTGCAGGAGCTTTAAAACACACATAGCTGCTTCTCAAACGACTCTCTGCCAAAATATATAGTCCGCAAACTGTCTGGTTTCTTGTGCGTGAGGCATGTAGGCGACGTGTCATTTGTCCAGTCGGAGTGTAGACTTTAACCATTTATAGATCATGTGCGTTTAAGATACCCTTAAGCTTCTGAGCCCCACCCTGGATGATATCTTTGCACAAAATCATCCATTGCTTACAAATCCATGACAAAATAATAAAAAATTAAATTCCAAACACACTCACATTAGGGTAATCTAAAAATTAGAAGTTAGATTAATCGACTAATCGGGAAAAACAAATAAATAAATAAATTGTTAGATTAATCGTTAGGTGCAGCCCTAGTAGGCAGGAATAAGTTAGGGAAAGGTTTACCACAAAAGATTAAGTAGTTATAAGAGCCCCTAATTTATAATCATATTAAATACTATGGCAGTATTAAAGACATGTGGCTACAGAAAAAAACACCTGTGGCTGTGGCCCTATGACCAGACTCTATACAGAGCCCTGGTCTAGCTTTAACTCTGCCGAGACTGAGACCTCTGCTATCAGCATATGCCGTATGTCTTATATGGATGGCTGAGAAAGTGACACAGGTTTTAAAAATGCTGCACTATTTATAGATGGCATTGAAGCTACATTCAAGTAGACTGTACGCCTATACAAATCAGATAGACAATATATCACCTGGTAGTATAACCGTAGTAGTAGTAGTAGAAGTCCTGTTACCCACCCCTAATTCCTTGTTTACCCCAAGAATTAAAAAAAGATGTTAGTTGTTGTTCAATTGTGCGAACTCACTAGACATTAGCTGGCTACTGTTTATGTCTTACACAGCAGTGGTTTCTAAAACCAGGCCAGAAAGTGGTAGAAGTGTTGAGCAGATAACAACTCCAAATCTCCATGTGAAATGTCTACCTGTCTGCTCTGCTCTGGAAACAGGGGCTGTGCCCAGATAACGTGAACGTTGGCTCACCTTAGTTGATCACCCCTTCCCAAATTACACTAGTTTCTACATGGAAAAAAAGTTAACACATGTCATTTTAGTTTTTTAGTTACTTTACATTACTGCTTAATGTACACGCACTAGCATACACACTAGGTGGCAGAAGGCAGTATTCTTTGTAACCATAATCAGAAAAGTAAGCCAGTCCTCCATGATTATGAGCAACACAACAAGCCTCAATAGTGTGAATTCCAGTCCTCCACCCTGGTGTGCTCGGTGTGACCTGGAGATTTGGAATGACATTGTTTTTTTGCTGAGCCATACTAAAGCAGGTAAGTGGATACTGGAGAAAGAGAGAGAGAGAGAACGGAGCAGGCATATAGTTATGCCGCTGATTCAGCATGGATTCAAACCACCAAGTATCCATATCCTTACTTAAAGAAGTTTAATGGCTGTGTACTATTAAAGCTGCCTGAGCTTGACATGTGCAGTCCACCGTGAGGTCGTAGACTCCTACTGGACCGGCTTTCCTGCAGAGTTAAGACATAAAACCTGCACGCACCTGCACAACCGTGTAGAGGACTGATTTTATTAGTGAAGAAGTCATTATATTATATCCAAATGGTGGCTATTTTTTTCTTACAGTAGTAAACACTACTGTACTACGGTAGTAAATAACCTACATAAACGCGGAGGCCTAGCAGATGGGAACTCTTTCGTCTACAGATTACTTTGAGCAGTGGTCCAACTCTTTTTGATGTATTTTTTATACTGGGACATCCTCTGCTCTACCCAGAAGGCTTTTAATATGAACTGATAATTTGATAGGTCTATCAATCATATATTTATCTAACATTTTAGAAGTTTTTAGTGGTCTGCCATAAATCATTACCAGAAATAATAGAGCAGAATCACTAAAACGTAGCATCAGATATCAGAGTTTTACAAGTAACTGAATGTAACAACTGTTTACAAGGTGGGCCAATCTTATTATTACTTACACTCAGCACTGAGGGTAACTCAGTAAAGTAGCTAAAACTAGCAAAGCTACCATTTTCTGACTTTTATTTCTGGGATAAAACTTTAGCCTCAAGGCTTTTGAAGATAAGCTTTACATGATTTGGGCTACCATGAGTAGGGTCAGCATCTAAACGAGCCAACCATGCCAACTAATAGGAGAACCTGCATTACATTATACAAACTGACTGCTTGTGTGGAGTAGGTTAAATGGACTTACAGCTTGATACATCACACTAAAGCATTTTAGCTATTCCACCTCATCCTTGCTTAAACCATTCACAATATTTAGATGTTTTTTCCAGTTTTTAGCTTTTTTTGCATATTTATAAATGTATATATTTATATATATGACAAATCTTTATCTAACATTTTAGAATTTTTTAGTGGTCTGCCATAAATCATTACCAGAAATAATAGAGCAGAATCACTAAAACGTAGCATCAGATATCAGATATCACAAAAACTGTGCTAAGTCTTTCAAGTAACTGCATGTAGCAACTGTTTACAAGGTGGGCCAAATGCCTTATTACTTTCACTCAGCACTGAGGGTTACTTAGTAAAGTAGCTATAACTACAAAGCTACCATTTCTGACTCTTTTGTGTCTGGAATAAAACTTCAGCCTCAAGGCTCTCGAAGATAAGCTACCACGAATAGGGTCAGCATCCAAACGAGCCAACCATGCCAACTAATAGAAGAACTTGCATTACATTATACAAACTGACCGTTTGTGTGGAGTAGGTTACTTAATACATCAGTCTAAAGCATTTTGGCCTTTCCACCTCATGCTTGCTTTAACCATTTGCAATGTAAGATTTAGTTTTAAAGTTTTTAGCTTTTTTTTTTTGCATATTTATATATATTTTAATGGACGTTTTATTTAGGCTGCCTGCTCTTCAATTTCTGCATCGACCTCTTCTCCTGTCTATCTAAGCTCCACCCCCTTATGATGTCATCATGTTACAGCGTTCAGCTGTTTCGTTTCAGTGTTTATATAGTCCTTTGTTTCACCTTGTTTCCCACACTGCATCGTTTGTTCCTGCTCTGTATTTCATTTAGAAGTTTGTGTTTGTCTTTTGTCTGTGTTCTTCTGCTTACCCTGTTGTTTTTTCTGATTTTGGCTGCCTTAAGTGCTGTTCAGATGGGACTCGTTTCACACAGCGAGGTGAGGTAATGTAATTTTACCATCTATTTACATTTACGACCCATTTATACAGGATAAGAAATCTTGGTTGCTCAGTGCTGCTGTCACACCAAAAAAAGGCTCCATGTGCAATCCATTCAGCTGCTCACAAACAGAACAACATTCTCAGAACAGGTCCTATTTACCTCACCTAACCCTGTTGCTTACCCTGGTATTGCTCTGATAGCAGTGATATGTATCCTGCTATGCCTACCATCATTACAACAATATATAACAGGGACAAATATTTATCTAACTATTTAGAAGTTTTTAGTGGTCTGCTATAAACCATTACCAGAAATAATAGAGCTAAAACGTAGCATCAGATATCAGATATCACAAAAACTATGCTAAGTCTTACAAATCTAATTACGTTTTGAATTATATATATATATATATATATATATATATATATATATATATATATATATATATATATATATATATATATATATATGACTGCATCATTTAAGGTGGAATTAAATAATTCAATAATTCAATAATTATTTAAATAATTAAATAAGAAGCTGGACAGGTAGCCTGTCTGCATCATTTAAGGTGAAACGGAAAAATTCAAATAAGAAGCTGGACAGGTAGACTGACTGAATCATTTAAGGTGATCATTCAAAGAAGCGGGACAGGTAGACTGAGGCACCAGATTGAATTTACGGCACCATTTAAGGTGAAATGGAGAAATTCAAACAAGAAGATTGACAGGTAGCCTGAGACACCAGAACGAACTGACTGCACCATTTAAAGTTGAATGGAGAAATTCACAGAACTCTCTTGGTTTTGGATAGAAAGTCATGTTTTCATTTGTGTTATAGATATTGTGACCCCTGCTTCCCATCAGCACCGTGATATTTAAACGTGTTTATGGATTCACTGATCTCACTAATAAAACTAAGAAATTATTCTTGCATAGTGTGGCCGTTGCTCTTTATCAAAAGAAATTACCTGGAAAAGGTCTGGTTATACCAACTTCAATTAAAAGTAAATGTTTTTCCTTTCCTGTAAAGTTATTGGTTCGGAGCTGAGAGGTTTCGCTCTGATAGCAGTGATATGCATTCTGCTGTGCCTGCCATCATTACAACAATATATAACAGGTACATGTTACCTTCTTGTGGCAAATCTAATTACGTTTTGGATTCCTAAATATTTCATGTCACATCTGAAATCCATGAAAAGCTGGTGTCCCAATCACCAAAAAGCCCACGTGCGTGTATCTGCAGACCCCTGACTTAGACACTGTATGTGCTCATTCCATTTCCTGTGCTTAATTAAAGCGTGTACAGTGATAAGCAGAGAAAACGACTGATCTTTGCTCTACCTCACCGTCAGCTCTATCTGTGCCCATTTATGTAAGGATTAATTAAGACTATAAGGAGGTGCTGATGTCCTCTAAAGCTGGAGGAAGTGGATTTATTGACAGCTCCACAAATCAATCAGAAAAAGCTTCCGAGCTGCTACATGATCCGCACAGGCTGAAACCAGATCTGGCCGTCTATCACTCGATCCACACCACCATGATCTCCTTCATAGAGCATGAGATTACCACCGCTCTGTTTGACAACAGAGTCAGGACATTAGGCCTTGACCTCTGCATCACGATTCACCACACATTCTTTATCATGACCTTCAACTTTAACCCCTTTAACCTGACAGAGCACATTTCAACTGTTCACCCAGAACTGGAACTTCCAGTATTATAGTAGCTATGGTAACAAGTCTTTGTGAGTTGATCAGAGTTTTTCACCACAGCTATTAAGCTAATAAAATGGACCACATGCCTAAATCCTCTTCAATGCCCTCAAATATCTGCCATATCTATAATCTATAACATGCAATCCAATTTTAATTACTGAAAATGATTACAATGAAGATTTAAAATCTAAGTTTTTTTCAAATGATTCAAGAGTAGCACTGTATTTAACAAAGGTTTGCAATACAGGAGGGCCCCCACCCCTTCCTAACCTCTACTACCGTCAGCACCGCTATGGTTAGTTCCCTGTGCTCGACAATACACAATATTAAGCTTAGGAAGTTATATTTTTAAATAAAGAAAATTGGATGTCTGAAATGCTTGGTTAGAGCTCCTGTGTCTTTAAGCCCTGCCTCCTGATGAGACCTATGTGACCTGATTGGTCAGCTTGTTCACTCTGTTCTGATCAGTCAACCTCAGCTTGGTCAACCATCAAAGCAGCATCATGCTACAAGTTATGTGGTTATTTTTATAATGGCATCGGTTCAGTTTAAACCCGAGAGCGCTACCTGAAAGTCAGGCAGAGCAAGTTAAGTTAGTAGATCTACCTTCGCAAGCTAGCCTGGAGCAGAATGTTTCAGACTGATAAGTTTTAACTGTGTTGTGTGAGAAATTAGCCAGTATTTGGGAGGTGAGGATGGTGTTACAGGATGACATCACCTTGTTATAGAGAAAAGGGCTGGAGTTCCAACAAGGCGTTTCAGGCAGCTAAGAAAGAAAGTGGTTTCTGTGGTAGATTTTCTCTCTCTGACCGTTTACTTATACAAACCACTGCATAACACATGGCATACTGGTTTTAGAGGAAAAACCAGAACAGCATAATATGTCCCCTATAATAATGTTATCATCACCACACACCCTGTGAGAATAATACACAAAACAGTTCTACAGTGAACTGGGATCTTTACATGCTCAGCCGCTGTTTTATGTTAAGTATCAAAAGAATAATGTAGACCAATGTAAAGGTTTGATATTGAATGCATTCAGCTTAATACGCCAAATACAGCATAAAAAGCAAGTAAAATAAAATCCCTGTGCGCATGCTGACATCATCTACCCTGGCTGGTAACACTTGTAAGCCTTCATATGGTGTAATGACTCTAAATTGTTAAGATACGTTGTAAAAAACTCACAAAAGCAGCAGATTTATTTATAAATTAATGCTTTTATTCTAAATATTTATCATATGGACCCAGACATTATTTCTGACGCACAGTGCCTGTTGGGTAGATGACGTCAAATGGTTGCAGCGCGCTAAACTTGACTGCGGTTGGAAGGAGTAAATGTTAGTTAGCTAACCAAGCTTAAAGAAAACCATGTACATTGAGTTGTTTCCAGTAGAAAGGCAGTGGGAAGACTGATATTAGTCTAAACAGCTTTTACAAACATAAACAAGGAGAATAGTTTGGGAAGCAGCGTGAGGACGAACACAGCTACCCAAAGACCCGCCGCTCTGCTCTCGCCACTTCAGTCTGGATGAATTTGAGTTGTTCAGTAGACCACCACTGGTGAGAGACTTGATGGATGCTGTTGGTTTTAAGTGTATGCAGTGCCCACAGTTTTCCCACACAGGAAGTCCAAATTCCCCAGATTATGGAGAACCACACGAAGAAACGTGAACGTGAACATGCGCTGGATTGGCTCCTGGGGGTCGCTCGACAACATTTACCGCTAGCAGCAGCTGCTTCTCCCTCGTTTGCGGATCCTGAACGTGAATATACAACCTTAGTAGTGAAAATACTACTTCACTAATAAAGGAGTGTGAAGCTAAGAGAACCTTCCGTTCAGTGTATCTAGCTGTTTACTGAGCGTGAATGTTTCCTGCTAGAAAGCGGAGCTCCTTTAACAGACACTCTGCTTCTCCCTCAACACTGATGCACAGTTTCACCACAACACCAGCAGTGTGTCCCACTCTCACCTCCACAGCTCTCTGTTCATCATTTTGACTCTCTTGGTGTGTGTTGTCACCACTGATGTCAGAAATGTAGTGTTCTAGCTCAAACTGCAATGGCTAAACAGTAGCGGTGTTTAGCTAGCTAGCTGTGCTCAAGCGCGATGGTTGGTTACTGCAACCATTTGACGTCACAACCCGCTGTGCACGCCAGTAGTTACAACAATGGTGACCTATGTGCTTACAGAAAATCTAATAAATCTGTTCCTTTTTGAAATTTTTTACAACGTGTCTTAATAATTTAGAGTCATTACACCATTTTAAGGCTTAACAACTTACATTTAAGGTAAAAAAAGCTTTATGTCCATCTCATGTTTTAGCCTATCACTTTAGGCTGCAGTTGAAAGGGTTAATAGGTGTTTTTTTTTCTCCTTGAGTGACTGAATTATGACCTGCCTTACAGTATAAACACCCCCTAAGTCAATAGATAAGTATCTATAAGCACTCTTCCCCAAAGATAACATGAGATTTTATAAAAGGAGCATTCAACAGCCTCAGGCACCTCTTCTAGTGGTCAATATGAAGAGTGTGAGCTAATGACCATCAGCTTGGCCTCCCTGATCCTCTGTAGGATAAGAGGAAGAGGGAGAGGGAGTGAGAGAGAGACTCCGACTGGCTGTACTCTGGACCACTGAGCTGGTATTACACAGCTTTAGGAAAAAGCAGGGAATTCCTTTCATGTTCCTCTTGTCACAAAATGAGCAGCGGGCCAGCGAGTCTGCTTAAATATTCATAGAGAGGGAGGAGAGGACGAGCCGGGCCTGCAGAGCAGGTGTGCTGAGCCCAGAGAAATCACTGTTCTTAATAAGAGTGAATGAGGACCACAGACTCTCTCTCTCTCTCTCTCTCACTCTTGGAATCTGTATTCCCCTCGGCCTTTCTTCTTTCTTCTGGCATTTTAATATCTGAACCCTTTATTTAATACCATGCTTTAAAAATTGGGTTTTAAAGTCAAAGTCTCTCTCTCTCTCTCTCTCTCTCTCTCTCTCTCTCTCTCTCTCTCTCTCTCGTCGCCCCCTTGTGGCCGCTGCTTAAAACACTCAGCAGATGCTGGAGCAGCCTCATGACGTCATACCGACAGTGCTCATTCACTCAAAGATCCTTTTACACCGACTCAGTCCTGCACAGGTTCTTTACCCCGAACACATCATACATAACACTGAACCTAAATACGTCATCGTCCTCGTCGTCATCATCATCATCATCATCATCACCATCAGTCTTTTTATAAACTAAGAGAAAGATTGTTAAAAAGTTCAGAGTTTTTGTACTGTAAAGCTGATGAAAAAGAGAGAGAGAATGAAAGAAGCATAGATAGATAGATAGATAGATAGATAGATAGATAGATAGATAGATAGAAAGAATGAAAGAAGGAGTGGGAGAGAGAGACAGAAAGAGAGAGCAAAGTGGGGAGGGTGAAGATGAAGATTAAGGCGCTGCGGTCAGGCGCGCGCGCTCGTCTCTCCTCCTCCGCAGTGCACTGCTGGGGGGCAGCGCGGGAGCGCGCGCACACGCACTCATTCGCACGCACGCACGCACACGCGCACACAGAGCGCTGCTGAAGCGCGCGGAGGTCCGGAGCTGCACTTGCACGCAGGAGTTTAGTATGAGCTTACAGCACTGAGTGAGAGGACGGAGGGCGCGCGGCGGACACGATGGATACGCGGCTCTGGACACTGCTGTGGGCAGCGGTGAGTACACATACACTCACACACTCGCAGGCGCGCGCCTCGTGGTCCGGTTGAGATGGAAACCGGCTTTAATTTCAGGCGCTGTAACACCGGCTCGCGCGTTTGGGGAACTTGTTCTGCTGCATGTGCATAATTTCGCCCCCGGTTTGTGGAGTACAGTGGCTGACTGCGCGAGCGCAATTTTTAAATTAGCACTACTCCAACTAATAATAAGAAGAATTAGAGGAGTAAGAATAAAAGTATTATTGCTGCTGTTATGAATTTAATATTGGTTGCTATAATAATACCAATAATAATAACAACAGCAATTATTATTATTAATAATAATATTATTATTGTCATTATTGCAACTGACTGAATAAGTGTAGAACTCTTGTGGTACAGTGCTGAGCTGTTTTTTTTTAAACAGGGAATCGTGAGCGCGCGCACTGCTGTAACTTCTGGCGTGTAAGAACGCTGTTCAGGTCCTGCAGCTGCTCGAGCTCAGCAGACACTCACTCGCAGACCTGCAGCTCCCGGCATGCCTCGAGCCTCGTTATTGATGTAGTCTGTTGCAGTTGTTGGTTTACTGGTTTGTTTTTGACTCAGTAAACAGGACCCTCCGCATCTATTTAAGAGAGGATGCACGTGCGTTCAGTTCACCACATGTGAAGCTGCAGCATGCAGAGTTTAGAGATGCTCTGGAGTCTGTTGTTGCTGAAAAAGTAATTCTCTCTCTCTCTCTCTCTCTCTCTCTCTCTCTCTCTTAAACGCACACACACAAAGCTAATGTAGACTTAAGTAGCTTTTGCTCTATTTCTTTATCACTGTGTGAGAGAGAGGAAGAGAGAGAGAGAAAGAAAGAGAGAGAGAGAGAGAGAGAGAGATAAGTTACTTTGAAAAACTGAGCATGGTCCTGTCGGTAGCTGAAGTGAACTATATTAAAAGAAAGAGAGAGGGAGAAAACAGAGAAAGAAAAGAAATGATGAAAGAAAGAGAGCAAGGAAGAAGTGAAGACGGGAACAGCAGAGAGAGAGAGAGAGAGCATACACACAGATGAGGGGCTTAAATTGGCTGCTCTGTGTGCATCTGCCTCTGAATGAAAGGGGGAAAAAAGAGGAGAGGAGGAGCAAGGCACACTGATTTAGAACAAGAAAGAGAGGAGGATAGAGAGAGACAGAGTGAGTGAGAGAGAGACTGAGACAGAGAGTGACAGACAGAGAGTGAGGGAGAGAGACTGAGACAGAGAGAGAGAGAGAGAGAGATGAGGGTAAAAGAGATACTAAGACAGAAAGAGACAGGCAGAGAGGAAAAGAGAGACTGAGACAGACAGACAGAGACAGACAGAGAGTGAGAGAGAGACAGATGAGGGTGAAAGAGATACTAAAAGAGACAGACGGAGAGACAGACAGAGACTGAGAGAGAGACTGAGACAGAGAGAGAGAGAGATGAGGGTGAAAGAGATACTAAGACAGAAAGAGAAAGACAGGGTGAGAGAGACAAGAGGCAATTATAATAACAGAAATTAAATAAACTAGAGAAAAAAGAATGAAAGAGGGAACAGAGTGAGAGTTTGAGAGAGAGAGTGTGTGTGAGAGCATGAGAGAGACATATGAGGGAGAGAGTGAGTGAGTGAGTGAGTGAGAGAGAGAGAGAGAGAGAGTGAGTGAGTGAGTGAGAGAGAGAGAGAGGAAAGGGGATAAATTGGCTGCTGTGTCTGCATCTGCGCCTGAATGAAAGGCAGAGAGGGACGCTCGAGAGCAGAGAGGTGCACTGATTCAGAGAGAGAGAGAGAGAGAGAGAGAGAGAGAGAGAGAGAGAGAGAGAGAGAGAGAGAGAGTGAGTGAGAGAGACAGAGAGTGAAGGAGAGAGAGAGTAAGAATGAAAGAGAATGAGGGAGTGGGAGAGAGAGAAGGAGAGAGAGAGTAAGAATGAAAGAGAGAATGGGGGAGAGGGAGAGAGGGAGAGAGAGAGAGAGAGAAGGAGAGAGAGAGTAAGAATGAAAGAGAGAATGGGGGAGAGGGAGAGAGGGAGAGAGAGAGAGAGAGAGAAGGAGAGAGAGAGTAAGAATGAAAGAGAGAATGAGGGAGTGGGAGAGAGAGAAGGAGAGAGAGAGTAAGAATGAAAGAGAGAATGGGGGAGAGGGAGAGAGGGAGAGAGAGAGTAAGAATGAAAGAGAGAATGGGGAGAGGGAGAGAGGGAGAGAGAGAGAGAGAGAGAGAAGGAGAGAGTAAGAATGAAAGAGAATGGGGGAGTGGGAGAGAGAGAGGGAGAAAGAGAGAGACAGAGAGTGAAGGAGAGAGAGAGAGTAAGAATGAAAGAGAGAGAGAGAGAGGGAGAGGGAGAGAGGGAGAGAGAGATGAAAGTAATGAAAAATCCTTTGGAAAAACATACTTTAAACCCAGATTATGGACGCGCTCTGTGTTTCTCTTAGTAGTGCTACATTTACACAGTATGGTCTCCATAATTACTTCCTTATATAAGCTTGTATACAGTGAACTGCTTTGGTCCTCATGCCAGAGAAATATGCTCTGTTTGTCTCTGACGAAGTGTGTGTTTATACATGGGGCGTGTGTGTGTGTGATGAGAGAGGAACATATGGAAAGAGTGAAGTTACTGAATCCATTAACAAATTACTAGATCGACAGAAGAGATGGGACAGGTTCAGACGCTGTGTATGTATGTATACCTGTGGATTTCATATATGTGTGCTGTCCTACTTTTTTAGGAGCGTGTGTAAAAGAATGCAATGCATACATATAACAGCATATACATTTTTGTACATTGGGCTTTGATTTAATGACAGCGGGCACTCGAGCTGGCCCCACATGTCTGTGCACAAGCCACCTGAGGGGCAGCCTCAACACTATTGGTGTAAATTTGAAGACTGACCTAGAAATAGTTCTGAATCTTAAATATTTCTTCATCATTTTACTCACAGAATGTAATATTTTCAAATCAACTTATTCTGTTGTTTATTTCTAAGAGAATTTTAGACCTTCAGAGCCCATTTACCACACATATCAACACACATTATATATTGGAGAACCCCACAGTTCTTGGATTGCCCCAGTAGTAAAGGTGCGCAACTTCATGTAAGTGTTTTGGTAGAAAATCAATTTCACAAATTCAGTTTCCTCTTCATCTCCAACATGACATATTGGTCTCTTTAGTTATGCACTGAAAGCTAGAAGGTTAATGTAGCTATCAAACTATGGAAACCTGTGTACAACAGTTAGACATGTACTGACCAAGGACTTGATAATATGGTTTCTGACACTGTATAACTAAAAACACCTGACTTTCATCTGTACTTTTGTCCATTGTTATCAATAAAAGTGCGTAATTCAGGGTCAGAAACCATGTAAGTCTATATGACTTAAGGATTCCCAGGACTAGTTTTCCATGTCTTGTAATAATTGACAGTATAACACTGCATCCAGGTTTACAGAATTCCTGATTCACCTATCAATGTTCTTTCACTACAAGATCCAGCCTGGATTACGCAAATATAGCACACAAGCACTGGGAAACCCTCCCTCAGCATTAAAAAGAAGTCCACTGATATGATGTTTAATAAATTAAGGTGTAATATGCTGCTTCCTTACAGTACTCTGGGCTATCTGGCTTCCATTCACCTCCAAAATATTAACCCCAAAGCCCTCATAGTCACCAGAAGGTGGCTGCACGTCCATTACTTCTTTGCAACATTAGCTTCGTGGCTCCATTATAAACTCCTTTTTTAATCTATCATGCAAAGTCAAAGTTAGAGTGGTTTGAAATGATCTGTTCTTGAGACACATACCAACTCCGAATTGTTCACAGTGGTGGTGATAGGAACCAGACGTCCACCTCTAAGAGCTCCCTTACAAAAAAAATAAAAAATTGCTAAAGTTATAGCATGAAATAGCTATGCATACGCTGCCCGATGTCTAGGACATTGTAAAACATTTAGGATAGTGCATAGAATGGCTGTATTTGTGTTTTAGACTTGGCGACCCCTGGTTCCTATTAGCGCCACTGTAAAAAAAAAGTAGACTCTACTTTTCTCTGCAATTAGCCATCTGACATCAAACCTCACTGCATGAGACTGTTTACATCTCACTGGCTGAATTATGCAGACATTAATTTAAAGAATGTGAAATTTCCCTTTAAGAAACAAACTTGGGGCACTGAACTATCACTTTCAAACCAAGCCGTATTGCCTCATTCCTTGTCATGTAGCTTAACATTTCAATTCCATGTGAGTCTGTGTGTATCTGTAGCTGTCAGGGTGGGGCTGATAGCTGCTTTGAGGACTGTAAGCACATATATACGTCCTCAGAGTGCTGGTGTGTGGCCCATTAACAGTGCATTCAGACCAGCACAGCTGACACAGCTGCACACAGGACCATCACTGCTGTTCCTGCACACACCCTGCTTTATAGACCCACACAGCCCAGATCTGTCGTTAAAGACCTCCGACCCCCTAAAGGCGCAGCAGTGATACACTCCGCTTACTCTGTGGAGGAGGCTGAGTGGTACCGTGAAAATACACATGTTCAAAAGTTTGGGATCACTCTTTATTTCTATTAAACCAGCAGTGTGAAAATTCTGTAGTGCGGCTTTTACAATGAAACTGCCCCAGTGAAGGTTTATGAAGAGAAAAAAGAGCAAAGCTGACCATGCCAGGGTCTAACCGGGTCTATGAGGTGACTTTTTTCCTAAAGTCTGATTGACAATCCCAGATGCCTGCCCAAAAATTCTATTGGTGGAACAGCTCACCACCAGCACCCCCACCCCACACGATCACATGTTCACCACATACCTCTCCTGCTTCCACAGCGCATGCTGACACTGCGAGTACATCTGTTCTGTACGGCTTTGGCTTTAAGGAGAGAGAGAATTGGTGATTGGAAGATTGGGCTGGGGCCAAATTACGTCGATTAGCATAACGTGTGACGATGCGTCGCGAAGATGGCCACGCCCACTGAAAAGCATGGATTTATCTGTGTGCATTTAAAATTGTGGGAGTAATTGTACACACAGAAACACAGATTTTAAAATTATTTACATATGTAAGGTCTAGTTTATACTCCGCCTGCGTGTGTTTAAAGCGATACAGTGTCACTGCCCTCACACTTCTCTGCATCAGCTCCGTTTACATGGTTGCTGAGCAACAAGTCCAGTAGAGGGCAGTTTGCAGTAAATCAAACATGGTGACGGTGGATGAGCTCGTAGTTCTTTATTTAGTTCAAAAACAAACGACTGTTTGTCTCTGTGCCGTGGAGAAGGTATTTCGGGGAATTTCTAATCAACTCGCAAGTCCCCCTGTTTCTTCTTCATCGTGTTCATATGGAAGTGGTCCTGCACTGCCCCCATGGTCTCCAGCGGTATTGCTCCGTCCCGTCCGTATTCGTAAGAATTCCAAAAACAAATGTATGTACGGAATGAACGGACAGAAGGCTCCGTGTGTATCCGTATTTAACCTTGAGCATAAATGAGCCTTAAACATGTTTGTTTTAGTAGTAGTCACTCGACTACGCATTGATAACCGTTTCTAATCGTCCAGTGTAGAACCTGAGACTGTTCTCGATACCGCGGGAGCTTTAAAACACATGTAGCCGTTTCTTAAATGGCTCTCTGCCACAAATCTATAGTTCACAAGTTATTTGATTTCTTGTGTGTGAGGCGTGTAGGCTACGTATCATTTGTGGCTCTAAAAGTCGAGTCAGAGCGTAGACTTTCAGTTTTTAACCATTTATAGATCACGTGCGTTTAAGGTACTCTTTAATATATTATGTCTAGGATGACCATGGGTTTTCCTTATATATATATATATATAAGGTTACAAATCCAAAACAAAGTAAAATAAATCCTCACACACTCTATCTAATCTAAAAATCAGTCATTAGATTAATCGACTAATCGAAAATCATTAAGTGCAGCCCTATTAGCAGAATAGCTCTACATTTTTCCCAAGATGAGAAATTGATGTTCTCACACACTCACACTGCTACCCCACAGAATAACCTCAGGCAAATAGTGAGCCCATATTAATCTATACTATTAAACCTCTACTCCCCTTTCACTGTTACAGTCATGATTTAATAAATGGGAGTGTGAATGATGCTGAACTTTGATGCAGAACATTTCACTTTTCAATTTGTAACCAATAGTCGGCAGGTTTAATATTTGATAAAGAATATAACATAATTGTTGTGATCAATGTTCTGGATATTAACTTCTTATTGAACACTTGAAGATGTCTTGTACGTTTTAGGGCTTTCTACAACTTGTAACCAATGAATTTGAGCAACAACAGCATTATTCCGTCTTTTGCCATAAATTGAAAGTACCTGTTGGCCTTTACATTGTATACATTATAATGAATGGACCCAAACAAATTGCCCAATATGATATGAAATAAGTCTGGTTCCATTTACTTACATTAAAAGTAAAGTATGTTTTTGAAGGAATTGAATAAATTCATACAATGTCTGGGGCGTCTAAGAGAAAACTTAAGCTCAAGATATGATCTACTATTTACTTGGTATTGTATTTATGCTTATTTACGTCTGTTCTAATAATGTCTGGTGTTCTTACTGGTGAAATTACATTTACTGCTTTTAAACAATACCTTTTGCACAGTAGTGTATTGGCTGCAAAACTGGATACACATAATTGGGTAGGTCACCTACCTACTGTGATCTCCCTTAAATGTGTAATTCAAACACAAGTCAATGAGGCTTTTCATACACGTCTTAATAGCAAAATGACTCAACGTGAGGAGATCGGGTCTAACTGTGAGTGTGTGTCTCCACAGGTGGCAGTAGTGTGTGGCTCTAAACTGGAGCGGGCAGTGGAGGAGGTGTGTCACACTGGTCAGTACACTGTCAGCGGCGAGTGCTGTATAGAGTGTCCTCCGGGGGAAGGGGTCGTTGAGAAGTGCGGACGTAACCAAACAGTGTGCAGCCAGTGCCTTGACAGTGAGTACATATCCCACACCTCACACACACACACACACACACACAAGCCTACACTCTCTTAACACCTATAAGAGAAAGTCTATCATTATCCGTGCTTGAAGAGGATAACCATACCCAACGTTGTTGTGCCCCACTCTATCCTATAAAAACTATAAAAATCCATACGTAAGCCATAAAGCTGTTCATGAAATCAGGCCGGATTGCAACTATTCTCTATAGATGGCTGGCAGTAGGTGGACATACACAAGTGTTTAACTCCATACAGTCATGTAAAGAAGTTAAAACTATATATCAGTTCTGCCAACATGTTTGCACAGGCCAGATTGTATGTCTCATTTTATACCAATATGTTAAATTCATCAGATAAACACTAATTATATATAAAAACAACAGAAAAAAGAAGCTTTTGACTTATAATATTAAGAAAGGTGTCTCTGTCCTTGGCACACCAGGCCCAGATCTCCTGCTACAGTGCTATGTAACTTTGGAAGATTGTGCACGAGGCCTCTGGCGAGTACTGTGTAACGTTTACATCAACACCAACAACTAGGGGTCCTCAGCTAGATATGAGAAGATGACAGCTCTGTATTTTTAGTATAGGCAGAGTATACGTCCCTGCCCATGTTATATATGAAAGACTGGCTGTAACCGTATCTAATCCCTGTCTCACAGAGTGTTGTAGTTTCTCCTGGATGCCTAAACCTCAGTCCTGTTTGAGGCTAGCAGTCAAAAAAATTAATTCATCTTATGCCAAAAAGTTTGGCCAGTCTTTGTCATGTCAAATAAAAAAGTTTGTAACCTCATGTAATACAACACTGCAATATTCAATCAATCAATTAACCTTTATATAAGCTTGGATGTACATTGAGGGCAACCCTCATTTTCAGTGTAGCCGAGCATTTACATGGACAGGGATTGACATAAAGAAAATAAAAACAAAATCAAATCATTATAAATTAAAACAACTAACTAATAAATATTAAATGAAAATTTAACATAAATTTTACAAATTTAACAAAATTTTACATAAAAGTAGAAATAATAGTAATACTAAAAATAGATAAAAGTAAAGATTTAGTTAGTAAGAAATTAAGGTAAAAAGAGGGTAAGAGATTACAAATAATAAAAACAAGGTAAAATAGTTCAAAAGAAATTTAAGAGGGAAAAAAACAACAATAAAATAATAATAATAATAATAATAATAATAATAATTAATAACAAAAAAATAATAAAATAACACTAAAATAAAATAATATAATACAATTAAATTAAAAAATAATAATAATACAGAACTAATTAAATAAAATAAAATAATAATAACAAGAAAATGAAAAATATAACAAGACAAAAAAAAGAATAAGCAAGATTAAGTAAAACAGGTACAGGCTGTCTGAAGGTGGTTAGATATTAAAAGTTTAAAATGATTGAGTGACACCAGCGAGCTAAGTTTTAGTATTTCCTGTAGTAGATCCCAGCTCGCTGGTGCACTGTAGCTAAAAGCAGCCGCAACTGTAACAAAAAAAGACCAACTCTCATGTAATGCTGCTGTAAGTTGTTTTCTCTTACAAGATCAACAACACATACCCTCTGACCTCGGAACTTTGCAGGTTTGAGTATGCTAATGCGTGCACTGTGAGGAGCGTTGCTTTGTCCAGGGAAGAGATGTGACCCGCTGGTTCAGTCTTAGTGGCTCTATATGGGTTTGTGCTTGCTTGCTTGATAAATGGACGGGTAGCTGAATGGACAGATACGATAAATGGGTGAAGATTCCATATAAATAGAAAACTCTATAAAAACACTCCACAACAAGATTCAGTCATTTGGCTGCCTTTTCTAAAAACTCTTGGCGGCGGAGTCATTAGAACGTGTTTTTGGGTGCTCTATATCTGTTTGTGCTGCGTCCTAAAAATGTTATCTCTGTTTCCTCCTGCAATAAATTGTTGATGTAGTTGATGCAGGGGAAAAAAAGCTCTGTTCTAAAATAGGCCTCTCTGAGCACCTGATACGAATGGGTAGAGGAGAGAGAGAGAAAATACATCGCGGAGGCTCAGAATAGCACCCCTCTGTCCCAGGACACTCGCTCTTTTTACACCAACTCTGCGTGTGGATCCATAAGGTGCAGGTTAAGATAGAAATATCCCTGAAACACAGTTGGTGGGGGTTGAATTACAAGTTTTTGGAGATTTTGGAGGCAACCAATAATATCTGCTGTCTCTCTAATATCATCTAATATCATTGCTGTCCAAAGAAAAAACGTGTAACTCAATTTTGGTCAATTTTGGCCCAAAATCACTTAAAACATAATAAAACATCTTCATATCAACTTACATTGAAAGTAAAGAATCCTGTAAAAAAGCCAATTTTAAAGATACTTGTTTTTCTGTGGACGGTGATGATATGAAATGATATATACCTTGTAATGGCAGTAAAGAAACTGTTTCTATCTCTGAAATGGGAACTTCACAGGAGAACAGGAAAAACATTCCTTACTTTAATGTAATGGGGTTTCATGCCAAGTGATTTTGGATCGTTTCTATTAGTCCAGTCGTTGTGAAATGTGTGTTCAACATTCTCTTAAATCCAAATGATTAATACTCCTTCAAGCCCACTGCACTTATTACACAGCCTACTTACATTTATACACAGCCATCACTGCAGTACTTTACATTTTCTTTTAAATTAGGAACCAAAAACAGACCAGCTGAGAGATGGAGGGAAAGAGAGAGAGAGGAAGACAGAGAGAGAGAGAGAGAGAGAGAGGGGGAGAGACATAGGAAGTGGCTAAAAAAAGAAGCTAAAAGAGAGAGAGAAATTAATTTTTTCCATGCATTTTCCATTTGTGTAAATTCAAACAACTAAGCAAGAGACGCGAACAGGCGTAAGGGGAGCTTAAAACTGATAGAGAGATGAAAAATAGAGGGAAATAAAGAGAGCGTAAAAAAGAAACATAAAAAAAGAGAAAAAGGAAGGGAGAGAGAAGGCAGAGAGAGAGAAGGGGACAAAGAGAGAAGGCAGAAAGTCTTGGAGAACATAGAGAAAGAGATAAGAGACAGAGAGAAGAGGACAAAGAGAAAAGCTAGAGCTAGATAGTAAAAAAAGAGATAGAAAGACAAGAGACAGAGACAGACAGAGAAAGTGAGAGAATGTGAGAGTAAGTGAGAATGTGAGAGAGTGAGAGACAGAAAGTGAGAATGTGAGAGTGAGAAAGTGAGAATGTGAGAGAGTGAGAGACAGAGAAAGTGAAAGAATGTGAAAATGTTAGAAAAAGCAAGAATGTGAGAGTGAGAGACAGAGAAAGTGAGAAAATGTGATAGAGTGACAGAGAAAATGTGTGAGAGAGACAGAAAGTGAAAGAACAAGAGAGAGAAAGTGAGAATGTGAGAGAGAGAGTGAGAATGTGAGAGTAAGTGAGAATGTGAGAGAGTGAGAGACAGAGAAAGTGAAAGAAAGCAAAAATGTTAGAAAAAGCAAGAATGTGAGAGTGAGAGACAGAGAAAGTGAGAAAATGTGATAGAGTGACAGAGAAAATGTGTGAGAGAGACAGATAAAGTGAAAGAACGAGTGAGAGAAAGTGAGAATGTGAGAGTGAGAGACAGAGAAAATGAGAGAACAAGAGAAAGTGAAAATGTGAGAGTGAGAGACAGAGAAAGTGAGAGAACGAGAGAGAGAAAGTGAGAATGTGAGAGAGTAAGAGTGAGAAAGTGAAAGAAAGTGAAAATGTGAGTGTAAGTGAGAATGTGAGCGTGAGAGACAGATAAAGTGAGAATGTGAGTGTGAGAGACAGAAAGTGAGAATGTGAGAGAGAATGAGAATGTGAGAGAAAGTGAGGATGTGAGAGAGTGAGAGACAGAGAAAGTGAGAGAATGTGATAGAGTGACAGAGAAAATGTGTGTGACAGAGAAAGTCAGAGAACGACAGAGAGAAAGTAAGAATGTGAGAGAGAATGAGAATGTGAGAGAAAGTGAGGATGTGAGAGAGTGAGAGACAGAGAAAGTGAGAGAATGTGATAGAGTGACAGAGAAAATGTGTGTGACAGAGAAAGTCAGAGAACGACAGAGAGAAAGTAAGAATGTGAGAGTGAGAGAGAAAGTCAGGGAACGAGAGAAAGAAAGTGAGAATGTGAGAGTGAGAGACAGAGAAAGTGAGAGAACAAGAGAGAGAAAGTGAATATGTGAGAGAGTAAGAGACAGAGAAAGTGAGAGAACAAGAGAGAGAAAGTGAGAATGTCAGAGAGTAAGAGACAGAGAAAGTGAAAGAACAAGAGAGAGAATGTGAGAGTGAGAGAGTAAGAGACAGAGAAAGTGAGAGAACAAGAGAGAGAAAGTGAGAATGTGAGAGAGTAAGAGACAGAGAAAGTGAGAGAACAAGAAAGAGAATGTGAGAGAGTGAGAGACAGAGAAAGTGAGAGAACAAGAAAGAGAATGTGAGAGAGTGAGAGACAGAGAAAGTGAGAGAACAAGAGTGAGAAAGTGAGAATGTGAGACAGAGAAAGTGAGAGAACAAGAGAGAGAAAGTGAGAATGTGAGAGAGTAAGAGACAGAGAAAGTGAGAATGTGAGTGACAGACAGAGAAAGTGAGAGAACAAGAGAGAGAAAGTGAGAATGTGAGAGAGTAAGAGACAGAGAAAGAGAGAGAACAAGAGAGAGAATGTGAGAGAGTGAGAGACAGAGAAAGTGAGAGAACAAGAGAGAGAAAGTGAGAATGTGAGAGAGTAAGAGACAGAGAAAGTGAGAATGTGAGTGACAGACAGAGAAAGTGAGAGAACAAGAGAGAGAAAGTGAGAATGTGAGAGAGTTAGAGACAGAGAAAGTGAGATTGTGAGAGAGTAAGAGACAGAGAAAGAGAGAGAACAAGAGAGAGAATGTGAGAGAGTGAGAGACAGAGAAAGTGAGAGAACGAGAGAGAGTGAGAATGTGAGAGTGAGAGACAGAGAAAATGAGAGAACAAGAGAAAGTGAAAATGTGAGAGTGAGAGACAGAGAAAGTGAGAGAACGAGAGAGAGAAAGTGAGAATGTGAGAGAGTAAGAGTGAGAAAGTGAAAGAAAGTGAAAATGTGAGTGTAAGTGAGAATGTGAGCGTGAGAGACAGATAAAGTGAGAATGTGAGTGTGAGAGACAGAAAGTGAGAATGTGAGAGAGAATGAGAATGTGAGAGAAAGTGAGGATGTGAGAGCGTGAGAGACAGAGAAAGTGAGAGAATGTGATAGAGTGACAGAGAAAATGTGTGTGACAGAGAAAGTCAGAGAACGACAGAGAGAAAGTAAGAATGTGAGAGAGAATGAGAATGTGAGAGAAAGTGAGGATGTGAGAGAGTGAGAGACAGAGAAAGTGAGAGAATGTGATAGAGTGACAGAGAAAATGTGTGTGACAGAGAAAGTCAGAGAACGACAGAGAGAAAGTAAGAATGTGAGAGTGAGAGAGAAAGTCAGGGAACGAGGGAAAGAAAGTGAGAATGTGAGAGTGAGAGACAGAGAAAGTGAGAGAACAAGAGAGAGAAAGTGAATATGTGAGAGAGTAAGAGACAGAGAAAGTGAGAGAACAAGAGAGAGAAAGTGAGAATGTCAGAGAGTAAGAGACAGAGAAAGTGAAAGAACAAGAGAGAGAATGTGAGAGTGAGAGAGTAAGAGACAGAGAAAGTGAGAGAACAAGAGAGAGAAAGTGAGAATGTGAGAGAGTAAGAGACAGAGAAAGTGAGAGAACAAGAAAGAGAATGTGAGAGAGTGAGAGACAGAGAAAGTGAGAGAACAAGAAAGAGAATGTGAGAGAGTGAGAGACAGAGAAAGTGAGAGAACAAGAGTGAGAAAGTGAGAATGTGAGACAGAGAAAGTGAGAGAACAAGAGAGAGAAAGTGAGAATGTGAGAGAGTAAGAGACAGAGAAAGTGAGAATGTGAGTGACAGACAGAGAAAGTGAGAGAACAAGAGAGAGAAAGTGAGAATGTGAGAGAGTAAGAGACAGAGAAAGAGAGAGAACAAGAGAGAGAATGTGAGAGAGTGAGAGACAGAGAAAGTGAGAGAACAAGAGAGAGAAAGTGAGAATGTGAGAGAGTTAGAGACAGAGAAAGTGAGATTGTGAGAGAGTAAGAGACAGAGAAAGAGAGAGAACAAGAGAGAGAATGTGAGAGAGTGAGAGACAGAGAAAGTGAGAGAACGAGAGAGAGTGAGAATGTGAGAGAGTAAGAGACAGAGAAAGTGAGAATGTTAGTGACAGACAGAGAAAGTGAGAGAACGAGAGAGAAAGTGAGAATGTGAGAGAGTAAGAGACAGAGAAAGTGAGAATGTGAGTGACAGACAGAGAAAGTGAGAGAACGAGAGAGAAAGTGAGAATGTGAGAGAGTTAGAGACAGAGAAAGTGAGAATGTGAGTGACAGACAGAGAAAGTGAGAGAACAAGAGAGAGAAAGTGAGAATGTGAGAGAGTTAGAGACAGAGAAAGTGAGAATGTGAGTGACAGACAGAGAAAGTGAGAGAACGAGAGAGAAAGTGAGAAAGTGAAAGAAAGTAAGAGTGAGACAGTGAAAGAGATAGAGTGAGAGAATATGAGAGACAGAAAATAAGAGAGAGAGAAAGAGAGAGATGGAAGGTAATCTAAATTCAGTACTTAACAGAGGAAGAAAAGCATGAAGAAACAGAAGACAGGCAGAAGGAAAAAGAACAGCAGGTTTATTAGTTACAGTAAACAAAAACGTATTCAGTGGCCTACATGCTCACTTTAATTCACCTGGACAGACACCTGCACACACATGCACACCCACCCCCACACACACACCTACTCACCTGTAGGTTATCTCTGTCCACTCTGTCTCTCTCTGTCTCTCTGTCTGTCTGTCTGTCTGTTCCCTAAGCGGATATTGTTAGTGTACCGCATCTAGTTTCCCTGGAGACACGGCTTATACGACCGAAAGTAGTTTACAGGTATATATTTAAATGTATATCATCAACATAACTAGATTTTTTTATTTATATGGAAATGATGCCCCCCTTTGAACACATCATGTTTTTCAGTGCACAAACACTCTGAACTGAGCAAACGCAGCTGGAACGCGTGCAGCTTTCTCAGCCTGGAGCTTCATCGGAGTGATAACAGAGGAGATTTAGCAAAAAGGCACCATTACTTAATGAGCCATTCACAGACAGCCAACAGCTAATACCGTGACCCACCATGACCTTTAGTCTAATACAGATCTTATCTACCAGAGAGAGAGAAAGGGAGAGAGAGTGAGAGAGAGAGAGATGACAAGAACCAAAAAAGACAGAAAGAGACAGAAAACCAAAATTTTGAAAGCAAGCTCTTTGCTCTGCTCTTTGTATAAACCTAGTATTGTGGAGTTTCCTTACAGCTCCCAGCATGAATTAAGAAGGTCACCAGGATGACTTCAACTGCTTTCGTGAAGACCCTCTACTCGAAATCTATAATAAGACCTTGTGGAAACACGGTGATATGCTAATGATGCAATTATAAAACAGAAATTGAAGCTATTGAAACAATTAATCTGACTTTTTGGTCTTTGAGAGTGCTTCTGGCTCCTGCTGTGCTGGACCATACTGGGCTAGAAGTCAATCCATTAACTCTGCTGATGAGAGCAATCAGCTGCAATTAATGTAATATGGCATTTAAAAGGCGCTTTACGAACGTACACTCATTACGGGGGTATGCAGGGTTGTGTGGGTTCGTGGCTTTCTGAATAGCCTGTAAAAGGATGGTTTCCTTTCCAGATGTGTGAAGGCAATGAGACCAGCGATGCCCACAAGTCACTTGCCATTAATATCGGGTGAGGGTTTTTAGTTATCAACCCCTAAATTAGCAAAAACACAGGAACAGACCAGTTCTCAGACAGATTTCAGACAGAGCTCTGCATGCTCCGTAAATGAGAACAGCAACAACCTCGTACAAGTTAACTGCAAGATAGTTTCACGTTGGCAGAGAGTCTTAGAGTGGCTAAGAACCGCCTGCTATTGTAGGAAAAGGAATGACATGCAAGACAAGCAAGCATGAACCTGCAAAACAACCAATGACAAGCCTGCTCTTTGGCACAACATACAGAAGAAGGCAATGTTGAAAACCATATAATCTTGAGTCACGACATAAACAGCCCCCCTAAGGAAACAGAAGCATATAATGGGCAGAGCATCTGCGGCTGAGACTGCAGCTCTATGCTGAACAATGATTACCGTCAGACCAGCACAAAACAACACACAGAGGTGTGTACACATGCTAGTGTATATTTGGAAGTGTGTATATGTGGTGGTGTGTATATGTGGAAGTGTGTATACACGGCAGTGTGTATACGTGGAAGTGTGTATATACGTGGAAGTGTGTCTATGTGGAAGTATGTATACGTGTTTGTGTGTATATGTGGAAGTGTATATATGTGGAAGTGTGTCCATGGGGAAGTGTGTATATGCAATAGCTTGTAATAGCTTGGAAGTGTGTATATGTGGAAATGTGTGTCTATGTGGATGTGTGTATACATAGAAGTGTGTATATGTGGAAGCTTGTACATGCGGTAGTGTGTATACAGGGAAGCATGTATACATGTTTGTGTGTATATGTGGAAGTGTTTATATATGTCTATGTGGGAGCATGCATACGTGTTGGTGTGCATATGCGGTAGTGTGTATATGTGGAAATGTGTATACGTAGAAGTGTGTATACACAGTAGTGTATATGTGTGAAAGTGTATACATATGTCTGTGTGGAAGTGTGTATATGTGGTAATGTGTATACGTGGAAGTGTGTATATGCGGAAGTGTGTATACATTGTATTGTGTAAATGTGGAAGTGTGTACATATATATGTCTATGTGGATCCGTGCATATGTGGAAATATGTATACGTGGATGTGTGTATACATGGAAGTGTGTATATGTGGATGTGTGTCTATGTAGATGTGTGTATACATGGATGTGTGTCTATGTGGATGTGTATACATTGAACTGTGTCTATGTGGATGTGTGTCTATGTGGATGTGTGTATACATTGATGTGTGTCTATGTGGATGTGTGTATACATGGAAGTGTGTCTATGTGGATGTGTGTATACATGGAAGTGTGTCTATGTGGATGTGTGTATACATGGAAGTGTGTCTATGTGGATGTGTGTATACATGGAAGTGTGCCTATGTGGATGTGTGTGTACATGGAAGTGTGTCTATGTGGATGTGTGTATACATGGAAGTGTGTCTATGTGGATGTGTGTATACATGGAAGTGTGTATATGTGGAAGCTTGTATACGTGATAGTTTATATACATGCGGTAGTGTGTATACGGGGAAGTTTGCATACCTGGTAGTGGCTATATCTAGAAGTGTGTACAGCCAATCAGAATGCACCTGGTAGAATCCTGACAGTGTGGCCAGCTAAACGTGGTAAAGACATCAGACTCTTCGTCTGTGTGTGACTGTGTGATGTCAGCACTTTCAGAGAGCAGAGGTTTGCACGTTGATCCTGGAGAGCGTTTTTACAAAGCTAAACCTAAACAGCTGTATTCACGTGGACGGGAGGACAGAGGAAAAATATTCGGATGTATATGGATGGGCTTGTTTTCTTTATGAGGTGTAACAGAAGAAAGAAATATATGGAAGAATCGTAGAAGAAATATCAGAAATTTTGTTAAGTGTGAGTTTATAATGGCAGTGTGTCTTATATAGGTCACAGTGATGAAGCAAATGCTGCTTTACAGAGCAGCGGGTGCTGATGCTTCAGCTCTGATGCTGAAAGAGGTCATAGCCATCCATTAATAATTAATAAAGGAGAGAGGGATATGAGGGGGAGAGAGAGAAAAAGAGAGAGAGATGGCCAGATGGGGTGGATGTGTTGTTTAGCTGAACTGACAGTTTTCTAGCACGACACAGTCCAGTTCTCCTTGTCCATATGCCCACTTATCCCTCCTTCTCAACACGCAAATACACACCAGTCTGTACAGTCTGGCTTCACTCTCAGTGGTCAGTGCTAAGTGTATGTAGCTGTATGTGTTCAGGTGCTATTGTACCTAATGGCGTCATGAGCATAATAACACAGCTAACAACAATATAAAAGCAAATAAACATACAAGTAACATGTGCTCTACACAGTTTAAAGCAGGGGTCCGTATATGACCAGGGTAAATGAACCAACAAGGCGAAGAAGGTCTACATTTGGCATAGGCAGCAAATTGTACACCTGATTTTAATGCTAAACCAGGGTTTTAAACCTTCACCACTTTTTCAGCACGCGTTGTTCAAAGGCCATCATTCCACACTTGTGTAGCAGCTGTAGCCCTTTCAGTCTTGCTCTGTGTACAGCTGTTTGAGGGTAATGGCTAGCATCAGTGCATTTCTCTTGGTGTTCAGTGTAAATAGATGGTTGTGGGTCTCCTCAGGCGGCCCGCGTGCTTTCAACCTTGCGGTAAAACCCAAAGTTTGGTAACAAACAGCCTAAACATGTTTGCGCCATTTGTTTACAGGATGCTGCCTTGCAACAGCCTCAGTTCTCACACCGGTTAACTAGAGGCCTTCTTAGTCTGCGGAAGGCTAGTTTCATCAAATAAAAGGTTTTTAAAATGTTTTTTAGCTCTGCGTTTGCCACCTTTAGGCCTGCAGTCCACATGTATGGCACAGCTTCTTGTAGCCACATTATCAGCTAAAGATCTTATCCTTCTTGAGCTGGTAGTAAGACGAGGTGGTGGCACAGAACACATCTGCAAAGCCTGTTTATCAGCATCTCTCTCAGCCGTGTGTTATAAAACTGAGACAAAAGCAAAAGAGTGCGGCGAGGCATGAAAAACAAAAGAAAACGCCAAAGGGCTATTTAAAGGGCCCATATCTTGCAATTGATCCTGTATTTTTTTATTTTTTTATTCAGTCATTTATTTATTCTGAAACACTCCATACAAAGTTGGTGGTGCTTGAAAGTCCTGAAAGTAGAAAAAGACAATTAAACAAAAGAGAGAAAAACTATTATACTTGGTCTTTTGTTCATTGCAGTAAAGCCAGAGGGTTATTTGGAAAATATTATGTGGACATATGAGACCTAAATATAACTGTAATAAGAAGCATTATGTCTGGAGAAAGGATAAGACTGCATTCCAGCTATAGAACCTTATCCTATCTGTGATGCATGGTGGCGGTAGTTTCTTGATTTGGGCCTATTTTAATGCATTTGGACCAGGACATCTTGCCATCGTTGGTGGAACAATGAATTCTGAAATAAACCAGGGACTAAAGGAAAACATCAGGACATCTGGTTCAAGCAGCAAGACAGTGACCCTAAGCACACTAATCATTTTACCAAAAGAGGAGAAGAATATAGTTTTGGAATGGCTGTGTCAAAGTCTTGACCTTAAGCATATAGAAATGTCGTAGGAAGACCTGAAGTGAGCAGTTCAAGGGAGGAAACCCACCAACATCCCAGAGTTTGGGCTATTTTGTACAGAAGAGGCTAAAATTTTTCAATATGAGGGCTGATGAACAGTTAGTCAAAGTTATGGCTGCACAACAGGGTCACACCAGACACTGAGGCAAAGGTACACATACTTTTGCCTCACAGATATGTAATAATGGGTCATTTTCCTAAGTACATAAATGACCTAGTATAATACATTTGTTAAAATCAATTAAAGGGGGTTTCATTATCTACTTTTAGGACTTGACAAGCATGAAGTGTGCAAATCTGATTATGTTTTAGGCCATATTTAAGCAACAATATAGATAACTTCAATGTACATGGGTGTAGCCATAAAGCATTGGTGTTTGTGACATCACAAAAACTATAATTTAAAATGAGCCATTTCTCCAGTATAGTTTTCATACTTATGGACTAAATGGATTGGAGAGTGAGGGAAACATTTATAAATATTTACAAACTCTTAGTCAAAACCACAGACACTGAGTTTTTTTTCACAATATATACCCAGTAAACGCTTAAAATCCTAGCCTTATTACACACTAATGCTTAATTAAGATTATTATGATTATTAGGGTGTAATAAGGCTGTAATAACTGCAGTAACATGGACTACAATACAAAATCAGCTGCTCCAGGGGTCCTGGTCCAGTAAGAGGTTAAATCAGAAGATGTAATCAGTGTCCTGCCAAATAACAATGTTACAATATCAGTGCTAATATCAGTGCTGTCAAGCTGCAGAGAATTAATGTTGCATGCAACTCTTAACATGCGACCAGTTGAATAAAAGTTTGACCATGTAAAGCTATTAACACTGAACATGGTCAGCATTTTAACAGCCCACTGCCAGAAGAACATGTTCTAAGACTCGAGAGTCCATATCAATCAGTCCTAAAACTTCCTCACCCTTTAGTGCAAGTGGGGCTTTAGGAGAATCACAGCAGGTGGGCTACAGGACCACAAATGGAAAACACAGTTCTTGCAATTAAACAACCACCCAGATGTGATGAGGTGGGACTAAACAGCGTGCGTGTCCAAACTGTTTCTCATGGAGTGATGATTGCATTAACAGTTAACATGTGATCAGACTATTTTTACACCGTTTGATCTCCTGGGAGGAAATATCTCAGGATATTTAAATGTTTACGTGTTTGTTTCATTTGCTGAATGAGACGACTGTGATCTGCTGTTTGTACTTTGTTTTTCAGCGTCAATAGTAATGAAGAGCTAAACAGTGTCAGAGTTTTGGTCCATGTTTCAGTGATTAAATGCTGCTTTTGTGGGAGACCATAAATGATAAAAGGGTCAAACCTTTCAGGGTGGCAGAGAAAGAGAGAGAGAGAGTATACATTACTCTCTCTCCCCCCTACGTTTTGATAGAAAGTGATAAGAAAGTGATAGAAAACAAGAGTAAGAACATGAGAGTGAGAGAGAACGAGACGAATAAGGAAAGAAGGAAGAAGCAAGAAGAAGCAAGCAAGAAAGGGCTTGAGAAAGAAAGATAATGAGAAGAAGGGGAGAAGTGATAAAAACAGAATGAGAGAGTAGAAGAGCGAGTGAAGAAGAGATAGAGAAGAAGTGAGAGAGGGACAGAAGAAACAGTGACCAAGAAAGCGTGTAAGAGAAACAAAGAGTGAGGGAGAACAACAGAGAAATGAAAGTAAGTGAGAAAGTGAGTAAAAAAACGAGATAAGAAAGAGAGAGAACAAGAGCAGGGAGAGAGAGAGGAGGGTGAGAGGGTGAGAGAGGTAGGAAGAAAAAAAAGACAGTGTGTATGAAAGAGAGAGAGAGAGAGAGAGAACTTGCTCTCTCTCCCCACTACATTTTGATAGAAAGTGATAAGAAAGTGATAAAAAAGAGAGTTAGAACATAAGAGAGTGAGAGAGAAAGAGATGAATAAATAAACAAAGAAGAAGCAAGCAGAAGAGAAGGACAATGAGAAAGCGAGAATGACAGAGAGAGGGCCTGAGAAAGAGAGACAATGAGAACAAGGAAGGGAAAGAATTGATAAAAACAGAGTGAGAGAAAAGAACAAGAGAAGAAGAGAGGAAGTGAGAGAAAGAGGGAAGAAACAGTGAGTGTAAGAGAAACAAAGAGCAGAACAGAGAAATGAAAGTGAGAAAGTGAGTAAAAACAAGAGCAGGGAGAGACATCAAGTGAGAAGGAGAGAGAGAGAGGAGGGTGAGAGAGGTAGGGAGAGGGAGAGAAAGAAAGTAAGAAAAAGCGAGAGAAAAAGAAGAAAGGGAGAGAGCAAAGAAAAAACAGAGTGAGACAGTATGAGAGTTAGAGAGAGAGAGAGAGAGAGAGAGAGAGAGAGAGAGAGAGAGAGAGAGAGAGAGAGAGAGAGAGTGTTTAGGGCAGTTAGCATTCGCTTTAGGCTGTTTAATTCCAAAAACATTCACACACACACACACACACACACACACACACACACACACACACACACACACAATTGTGTTCCTCTGAACTCTTCCTCCGCAATTCACACACACAGCTGCTGAATTATTGATCTTCTTTCTAATTATATCTGAATTTAATGCTGCAACAGAGTGCAATATTAATACTTCATATTTATAAGCCAAACTTTAGTAGTGTAGTGGTCACTTTTCACCCACCCCCATCCGGCGCCACCCCCCATCCGGCCCCCCCAAAAAACAAAAAACTCAGAGTCTCCGAGGAAACTGTGAGGGTAATATCTGTTACTGTATAAGTAAACATCCCTCACTGTCCGGACAATAAAGTGTTCCACATCTGGCTCATGATTTGTTGCATATGTAAAGAAACAAACACAGTCAGAGTTTAATCTCTCATAGCTGTGATAAGATCTTATCTGTGAACCTACAATTCAACTCCTCACTACAGTGACAGCTGAACAACACAGTAATTACTGAACCATTCATGTAGTAGTACTTGTTAATTTTACTTTTCTTTTAATAGCATTAGTCTCACATCCACTTTGATAATTGAAAAACACAGTCCAACAGGGGACAAAGCCAAAGTCACTGAATGTATCGCTGATGAATCTGTAGCTAAGACAGGGGGTAATTGCAGAATTTGTTCCTGGTGGGAGGCGGGTGGGATTTGCTGACGTAGCATTTTCCTGCAAAAGTGTATCTGTGAGTTCATGATCACAGCGTGCTCAGATAATGCACTGCAACTGTACTTCACTTCTGTCTGCACACAAGGATCAATTCTATAATGAGACTAACAAGGCAATGTCCACACACACACACACACACACACACACAAAATCAGATCAATGTGGGCGACCTTTCTAGCGACGCCCAGTAAACACTATTATCCTCATTACTCCTCTTCCATCTTTTCTGGCATTTACTTTCCTCAGTTCCAGTTCAACCTCTTGCCTTTCTTCTTCTGCTGCTGCAGGTTTTCCCCTCATCATCATCATCAACAGTAGTAGCTCAGCAGACTCTCTCATCTTCTGTTTTCCATGCAGCCTTTCCAGACTTGATGAAGCTCATTATTTCCTCGCTTTACTACGATCGGGCCAAATGAACCATTATGGTTGTGTACTAGTACACAGCAGCTCCTCCATATCCAATACTGCTGCTTATCGATGTTGCTGCTTTTATTGTTTTCAAGACACATCATACCCATACTGCAGGGAACGTTCGCCTTTAATCTTACTGCGCTGTGAAAAAGTGTTTGCTCCTCAACTGATTTCTTCCATTTTACCTAATCTGTCACATTTAAATGTTTCAGATCATCAACTTGATTTATATACACTACCGCTTCACTTTAGAAATTAATTTCATGCAATTTTCATGCAATTCACAAACAATATTGTCCATTTCACAATTAATTTAAGTTTATCAGATGATTTTTAAAGAATAAAAATGTTTGTATTAAAGTCTATTTTTGTATAGAGGCTTACTTTGCATATAGTCCTATTATCTCAGTCCTCTGCCTAAATCTCCTGGTACGGCCGCCAATCCAGTTAAGGATGTTATTGGGCTAATCGGTTGTTAGGACACTCTTGCTCAAGTGTGATGCACAGCTGAAAAACATTCTACTAATAAGTGAGAATAAAAGGGAGAACAACATTCTAGGTTAGTTTAGTATCTGAAGCATCAGCAGTTGATGGCTTGCTGACCGACTCAAAATGACCAGAAAGAAACAACTTTCTTTAGAGACCCGTCAGTCCATTGTTGTGTTAAGGAAGGAAGATACTCCATTGAAAACAAGAATTTCACTGTGATCCCAAACTTTTGAGCGGTAGTGTAAATGTTTCAGATCATCCAATTCATTTGAATATAAGATGAAGTCAACATGAGTAAACACAAAATGCAGCCTTTAAATGACGATTCCATTTATTAAAGATAAAGATTTATTCATACCGATATCACCCATGTGTTATTGTAATTGCCCTCTCCCTAACCTGAATAACTGACTTTGCTACCCCTTGACAGTAACAACTGCGGTCAAAAGTTTTCAATAACTTGCAATGAGTCTTTAACATCACTGTTGGGGAATTATGAAGACTTTTCTTTGTAGAATTGTTTGAATTTGGCTACATCGGAGGCTTTTTCGAGTATGAACCTCTCGTTTAAGGTCTTGCCACCACGTCTTAATGGGAATCAAGTCAGGAATTTGACTCGGCCACTGGATTCTGGTGAGCTGTTCAGAACTGAACTTGCTTGTGTGCTGTGGATCATTGTCCTGCTGCATAAACCAACTGCTCTTGAGCTTTAGGTCCCAAACTAATGGGTGGACATTTTCCTTCCGGATGTTCTGATAAAGAGCAGAATTACTGGTTCCATCAATTATGACAAGTCGTCCAGGTGCTGCAGATGCAAAGTAGTCCTAGACCATCAGACTACCACCGCCATGTTTCACTGTCTTATATTAAAGGTCTAATAGTTTGATGATCTGCACCCAACGTACATCATGATGATACAAGTCCATTAGCAACACCATGTAACATAATATAGCAGCCACCTAGCAACACTCTAGCGACCACCCAGGATAGCATAACAGCCACCTAACAGCATCTCAGCAAGCTTAAGCTGTGCAATCTCTGCACTTTCTTCAAGAACTATTGCTTTTATACTGGAGTATGTGCACTTCTGTCTGTTCAAGGAAACCTTTATATAATGATTTAGTTATATTACAGGCATTCAGAGGTTTGCAATCATTTTCAGTGATAAATCATTAATTTGAAAGCAGGTAAATTCATAAAAATTAGTCTAACCTCCTTGTCCTGTATGACAATGAATATGATAAGTAGATCCCAAATTTTGAATTTATATTCTGGCTTTGGAATCAATTATATCATTTATTGTTATTCAGTAATGAATAGAATAAGCTAAAATGTTATGAACTCAACACCAAAATGCAAACTGATGGTGGGACAGTGGGTTGCACTGCTGCCTCACAGCAAGAAGGGTCTGGGTTCGATTCCCTGGCCTGGCAACCAAGTTATTTCCTATGTTATCTGCTTGTCTGTGTGGGGGTGGTCCACTCGTTAACTTGTTCCCTGTTCACTACATAGACTGCTCTATGTAGAACACTATATAGGGGAGCAGTGAGGGAGACAATAGAGGGACGAACTTTCCAAAGAAACTGCTATGCATTGTGGGGCATCATCCTGTAGGTCGTGTTCATTGGTTGTTCACTAGTTTTACGGTGCATTGTGGGTAACAATATAGTGAACTATATAGGGAATCTAATTGTCCACAGAGAATTCGGACAACACTACAAAAAGATACACCCTAAATAGAACACTAAACTGTAACTAGGGTGTGATTTCAGACACTCCCTGGGTTTCCTCACACAGTTGAAAAACATGTACCCTGGTGAATTGAAGATGCTAAATTGCTAATTGTGAGTGCGTTTGCTTGAGTTATGGTGGACTCCATTGCAATACCCTCAATCCCTCTGGAACCCAACAGGATAAGGGATTTAGATGATGAATGACTGAATGACACTCCAGAGAGTCATTTAACTGCATACTTGATGCGACATTCTTAATTGATGTGAGGTCATTTATGGCTAAACGTTCTACACTTTTCAAGCTTCCTCCAAATCACGAAACCTACAGAATATTGGAGTTATATTAAAATCATTGTACACGTCAATCTGTAATAAAACTGACAATCAATTGTAATGACTCCTACTGTAACCGCTGCCATCTGTCTGTCTGCAGGTGAGACGTTTTCAGAGTCGTACAGTCACACCGAGTCATGTCAGCAATGTACGGAATGCGTGGGCTTGATGCGCATGCAGACCCCCTGCACGGACTCCAACGACGCAGTGTGCGTGTGCAACTACGGCTACTACCAGAATGCGGTGACTGGCCAATGCGAGCCATGCACGGTGTGTCCACGCGGTCAGGGTGTGTATGACAACTGCAGAAGTGACCACGACACGGTGTGTGAGCCGTGCGAGGACAACACCTACTCAAACCTGGAGAGCCCGGTGGACCCCTGCCTGCCCTGCACCATCTGCGACGAGAACACTGAGGTCCAGCTGAGGGAGTGCACTCCTGTTCTCGATGCTTTGTGCTACGGTGAGACATACACTCGTATTAGTTTAGGCATAACTGAATCATCTCCTTGTATAGTTTGTTCCATATACATACAAATCGTAAGCTAAGATGATCACAGCAATCAATATTTTGTCAGTTTCACTCTCTCTGGCTGTTGGCCTGCATCAGTTATGCTCTGCACACCCTAACAGTTCTTAGCCTTTCATGGCAGGATATGGTCGCTGCCAGAGGTGTCAAGTAACGAAGTATAAATTACCTGACTTAAGTAGAAATTTTGGTTATTTATACTTTACTGGAGTAATTCTTTTTCAGCTGACTTTTTACTTCTACTACTTACATTTTCACATCATTATCTGTACTTTCTATTTCTTACATTTAAAAACAAAAAAAAAAAAAATAATAATTTTCGGCTTGAGGTTATTGATAACATGCCTTTGAAGTTTGACTTATTAGGCAACTAGTCATCATATCTTCTGCTCCATGAAACACATGTTAATGCTTAGTAGTACACAGATATGCTTCTTTAATATATTTACATTGTACTAAAATACATTCATTTTCAATGGGCATATTATGCGGCTGAAACAGGAAGCCTAGCGCATCCCAAAATTATCAACATTAGCATTTTAATATAACATTATAGTCATTATGGCTTTTAGAAGAATGTTTTTGCGGAGGTGGGCTAGTGCACTATAGACCCCTATGGTGCGGCATTAGCTTTTGCCCTTAATGGCATTTTTCCCCTTACATTACTTTTACTTTTATACATTAAGTAGTTTTGAAAGCAGTACTTTTCCACTGTTACTGGAGTACTGAGCCCAGCTTGAGATTGAAAATAACATGTTTGCAAGTGAAGCAGTAAAATGTTCCACGTTTCCGTTTAAGTACCGCAGATAGAAGGACTTTAAGTTACTACTTTATGGATTGGTAGCTAGAGTTTAAAGAAGAGTTTGCAGTTTAAAAGAACATTTGCAATGTCTAATGTCTATTCTATAGTCAACGCTGTGAAAGGTAGCAGTCAAATGGAGGTAAACAACAGATTTATAACAAATACACATTTGTAAGTCTGTTCAAACCACACAATCTAAATGCAGTCTGTTCACTTGTAGCCTACAGGATTAGGCGGCTTAGCCTTTGTGATGCAAACTGGAATTACATAGGTTGGCATGTTTGTGGCAGTGGAGTTATTTGGTGGGGAAATGAACTAACAGCACTAACAGTGAACGAACAAGTAAATGATAATACATTTGAGCTCCAGTGATGTACAACCTGAAGTTTAAAGCAGCAAAGTGACCAAAACTGCACATGAGTATTTAGTGACATACCAGGAGAATAAGATTGCAGCAGTTCACTGATTCTGCTATGGTTCACGCACTATATAGCAAATATGTAAACGAATCAATCAGTGATTGATTCTGAAGAACCTAGTTATTCCAGTGTACTGAGTCTTTAAATTACTGTAATGTCCATTTACAGACACACACAACTATATGAAAAAGTTTAGGCGCCCTGGTCAAATAACATGTAGACTTTCTAAGTGGAAGTAAGTAAACACTATTTTTTAAATTCCTGCATACTGGTAACATGTCAACAAAGTAATTCTAAGTGGTTTGGTGTGAAATGCTTAGTTCTAGACAAACTTAGTTCCCAGCAGTTAAAGCTATAGAAAGATATTACATGAAATGGAAATCAATGTGCTACTTGATATCTAAAACACTGGTTTACAGTAGTTTTGTGATAAAGTGTTGGTCTAATACATATTTTAATCCAGTTATCTTAATTAATTCATGGTGGACTATCCTCAGCGTTACATAAAACAACTCATAACACACATGAAGATTTCCTGGTGGTTTTAGATATTAAAGAAAAAGGATATATTTTGTCATAATCTATCTATCTACATTTTGGATTTTTATTCTTCTATATCATGTGAACACGACAGCTACTATCTTTATATCGTGAAGGTTTCATGATGAATGTAACAACAGAAATGCTCCAAAATCACGTAGAATAAAACCTCTTTACATGAACTTACCTTAAAGAAGATAAAGAAGGTTCTTGGCCTTTCCTGTGAAGTTAATACTTTGGATATACTTTACACTTAACATTTCAACCACTGAGTTGTACTGAAGTTTTTTTTATAAAACTGGTGGAATTCCCCTTTTAATGCACACTGACTGCCTATTTGTTGAATTTACCAAATTAGAAATTGTGAAAAAAGCCATATTTACATTTTTCCCAGTGTTAAAATTTCTCATTTAGAAAACCAACAGAACATATCATTTGACCAGCGGTGCTCAAACGTTTGCATATGGTCGTATGCATAAATTCACAATTCCACACGAACGCATCTGCATCCACCTTCACTATCACACACCTGCTGATCTGAGAGAAGGCAGTCTGGCTGTGTTTCACTGCAAGGAAAGTACACACACTCTCTTGGCACTGCTCACCGACCCTTCACTCAGCAGGAGAAGATAACTGCTGTAGTTTAACAAACTTAATATTGGCTTGGCTGGAGTCTGCGCTGTTTTCAGCAGGGATACTTCCTGCAGTCAATACACAGCATTTTAGACTCTATTCACTCTGAGTTATTGTAGAAGCAGCGGTACGACACAATGCCATCAGTAAGCCAAACTCAACTGATGTGGAAATTCCTCCAAGAACACTGTCTCTTAATCCAGTTTCTATATGTTTTGACTGGATAATCGTTGAAGGAATCGTTCAGCATTTGGAAGATGATCAACATTTTTCTGTGAAACCAAAGATAATGGCCAACACATGCTTACTGTGTGCAGTTAGTGTCTTTAGTGCTACGTTAGAGCTACAGATCTATGACGTGCAGCGTCAGACAACACATACAAAGTGCTTCAGAAATGAAAGCTTTAGCATTTTGAGTTTGAAGAAGTGCTGTTGGTATCTGAACTTGTGATGAACTAATGCAGGTTATTCTTGGAGCCCATGTCATCGCTGTTTAAAGTTTTGTCGATCTTCATTTTTCTATATCATTTGAACATCATGACAGCTGCTCTTTATATCCTGTTGAAATTTCATGGACCAATGGAAATGCTCCAAAATCGCTTGGAATAAAACCTCTTTACATTACTCTTTACATTGAAAGTTCAGAACATTGTTCCCTCCCTGTAAAGTTAATTGTTGTCTGTGGACAGTAACTATATTTGTATTTAGCCCCTTCATGCATCTAATATAATCTGATAACAATTAAATTATGAAAAGTTTTTTTTTTTTTGCATAAAACAAAATTAATTTCTGTGGTGTCTGTCATTATTTAGAAGGGTCTGCATGTAAGCCAGGTCAGGTATTAAGATACTTAATGTATCTTCAGAACAAAACCTGATGCCTTGCCATCTGCACCATTTAATTCAATTGCTATATGAGTCGACAACTGAAGACCAAACTACATTACAGACGGTCTGATGAGGTAAATTTAAAGTAACTGTAAGTGCTAGCTACCACCACCACAAATAATGTTATTGTAAAGTAAACCAACAGTCTTACGGTCAGATAATATGTATTGTGTGCACACTCTCTTGTGCTGTAGGCTACATGGCATTGAGCATTTTGCATTAAAGGAGCAGTGTGTAAGATATATATGGGGGATCTATTAGCAGTAGTTAAATACAAAAACATGGTTATCATTAGTGTGTTATTACCTGTAATGAAAAAAGTTGTTGTTTTCTTTAGCTTAGAATGAGCCTCTTATATCTACACAGGAACTGTGCCTTTCGCATTTTGCAGTTTACATTAATGTAAAAAAATAGAAAAAAAATCCTTGTTGAAATGGCACATAGTAGATATTTTGATAGCTAAAATCTCCTTATTAAAATCCTACCAGCAATGAATCTATGAGGTAATTAATTATGAGACATTAAACTAAAGTCAGCAGCTTAATCACCAGTCAGCAGCTTAATCACCAGTCAGCAGCTTATTACAGACTGCTCCTTTAAAAGTTGATGTTTTATAAAGTACAGTTAATGTTAAAATCTGGGCTGAGCACATAAAAAAATCATACCATGACTTGTAGCAACTCTCTGGCATAATATGACATTCTTGTCAAAGAAACTTGACCAGAGAGGGGGACAAGAAAAGTAATTTCAGCAGTATTTATCGTATCGGTATTAGTAATAGTGACATCATTTTATAGTTGCACTTATTATCCTTGTCATGTTTTATAGGCAAAATAAATATTATCAAATGTTTGGGGATTACATGACCACTGATTACTAAGGGGGTTGTAAGCCTCACATCCATCAGACTATGTGTCAGGTGTGTGCTCTGTCTGGCAAAATTTTCTAGCTGTGATTGATTCATACTTACTGCTACTAAATTGCTATGCTAACTTTTAGTGAATACTTTAAGGAATCTATTATGTAACTATGAGAAAAACACATAACAACAAATAATGTCAACAGTAAAGTACAGGAGGAATCAGGTCATGTGTGAGGGTAGATACAGAAAGCGCCCAGTTTGCATTGTTGCTTGTGTAGTTACAGGATATAACCTTAGGATGAAATTAGCTTTGAATTTTAAGGGGTTAAAATCTGTGATAATTGACTGAAAGCTGTTCACTACAGTTAGTGTTCCTGCGCCACACCACCTCTTTCCTCCCTCATGTCAGCTAATTACACAGAAAGCCAGCGCTAAATCTTGTTCCATGGCATTTGTTTTCCTTTCCATGAGTTCAGAGGTTAACTGGGGTCACTTCCTTAAGGGTCTGCTGCAGTCTGGCAGATGAAAGGCCAAAGTGCAGCAAGTCTGTATGTGGAAGTGCAGCACCAGAGGTCAGAAAGGTCACTAAGGCCAAGTCCAACTGCACCTACTAATTCGTCATCCGGGCTAACTCTGACGTTAACTAGCATACAAGCTTCACTGTCCGTGTGGTCATGTAGAGATACTGACAGCTCACTCTGAAACATTCACCTCACAGAAAGAGAGTGTTCACTCTAATGTTCATTTCACTGGCTTTAACACCTGTAATCAAAAAAGTTATTTTTTTCTTTAACTAAGAATCAACTCTTTGTCTACACAGGAACTGTGTCATTCTAATTTTGCATTCATAGGTTACATTTCTTAAATTAGCTAATTAGCAGAACATAAAAATTAAAAGAAAAAAATAAAAAGATATTACTAAAATTAAACAGTAGCTGTCTAGATAAGATGGGTTTAGTCAACTGGCTAAAAACAGGCTTAAAAATCCACGTATCCATGTATCTAAGTCCTATATGTAGTATTTTATGTAATATGTTTTTTTCCTTAGAGTCAACTTATACCATTTGTGTAGTTTTGTATACCAATGGTCATTTCATACGATCATTTTTAACCTCTGGTCATCCCTTTTATTATTTCAATTATTTCAATAAAAAAAAACAGTAATTTGATTAGCCTTTTTGATCTCTCCTAAATCAAGGATAATTGTCTGGTCATCTATGGCAATAAGAGCAACAATGGTCATTGAGTGAGCGGACTCTCCTATAAGGATTTTAAAACTTTTAACATTGAGGACATAATATTTCAAACCCTCTTCTTATGTCTATTATATGGACCCTTTGAATATGAAAAGAGTTGAATATTTTTAATTTGAGGTAATTAATTGTGCTTTTGTGTGGCATCAAAATCTATTTGAACATTATTAGAGCCGTCTTGTAAAGATTTTAAAGAATTTTACATTGCTAAACGTGAGTGAGTGAGTGTGTGAGTGAGTAAGGGGCTTACTTACAAGGCAGTTCGATGAGGTGTCTAAAAGTATCTGAAAGTCCAGATGCAAATATGAATTTGTAAGCAGTCATCTTATAGTTGTGTCATGCTTCGATAGTTATGTAACTATGTCATTTAAAATAATGAAATTAAAATTAAATACCAATAATAACTCTACACACTCATTAATGTTGCCCCAAGTCTCTTGTGTGTGAGTTGAAGGCTGTTCTTGTTGTCCTGCATATAGGGGTAGGCACTGGTCAGCTCCTGACAAGAACAAAATATGTTCAGTACATCATCGCTGTCCAGAGAAAAACATTTATTTCCAAAATAGTAAGCCTACAGGAGGGAACAAAACCTGTATCACCTGTAAATGTAAGTTAATGTAAAGAGGTTTTATTAGAAGTGAGTTTGGAGCATTTCTATGAATCCATTCATTAGAAAACGTTCACAGGATATAAAAGGCAGCTGTTGTGTTCAAATGATGTAGAAAAAGCAACAATATGCATCATAATTTGGTTGATATGAAGTGCAAAAGTTTAGAAGTTATTTTATATTTCCATCATTTTATTGGGAATGGGAACCAAATGCTGGGCAGTTCAGAGAGCAAAGTTTTTAGATTGTCGCTGCACTGCAGCATAGAGCATTTACGCAAAGTTGAGAATACTTAAACTTGATGATCTTAGTCGTCCTGCCGTCATGCTGCTTGCTGCTTGCTATTAAATCACGGCTACAAATTGCGTACTGCAATAGGAAGTGACCGGGCGCCTGACGCTCTGTTGCCTGCTAATGTGAACATATGGTGAGGCTGAAACATGAATAGATGAATGTGACGCGTATAGTTGCAGGTCCAGCTCTGTCTGAGACAGTAGACTGTCTGCTGTATTCACAGAAGCTGGCAAGTCAAATGAAGGTCTTACGCACACATACACACACGCCTGAGGGCATCAAACATCAGAAGGATGTACCTCCCAAAGAGCAGCGCACTAATCCAATAACACGGCACATTACACGCCCCGTCCAGCCGTGGAAACACTGCTTCCCCTGTGAGTGTCTGTGTGGGTGTGTGTGGTTCTCCTCGTTGCTTGCTCTGCTCTGCTTGCATGTGCTGCTTGGGGCTTGAGGATCCGGTGTGTGTCAGCTGCTGTTTCAGCTGCAGGCCGTGTGCAGGGTCAGGGGCAGCTGATTGTGCTCTGGGCTCCGTAGAGAGAGAGATGGACAGAATGGAAAGAGCTGACTGTTCACATCAAGTTCCTTTTGGTCTCAATATAATGTCTCAAATGTTGATCGGGCACATATCAGGTTGATGTTTCAGGTTTCGATTTCTCATTCCCTCTTCCCCATTTAACACATACTGCCCCACATTTATCCCCTGCTATCCCCTATATTTACTCCTTTCTTTTGTTACTTTAAAGTGTAAGGTGGTATTCTGTTTTGAATGTGGGATTGAAAGATCTCAGTCTGCGTCCCCCAGCTTGCATGTCACTTAAGCAGAACTAAACATACACATCAGATATTTAGTGAATAGAGTTCAGTCAGACTACATTTAGGTGTAGAACTGACAAGTTTAGACAATACAGTCGAGTTTAGACAAGTTTTTGAGGTGCACAGTGAGCTACAGTCAAGCTGAGACAGAATTTTGTTGGGCTGCAGTTGAGTTGAGAGACTTTTGTTGGGTTACAGTCGAGCTGAGAGAATTTTGTTGGGTTACAGTCGAGCTGAGAGAATTTTGTTGGGCTACAGTCGAGCTGAGACAGAATTTTCTTGGACTACAGTCGAGCTGAGACAAAATTTTGTTGGGTTACAGTCGAGTGGAGAAATAATTTTGTTGGGCTACAGTCGAGCTGAGACAGAATTTTGTTGGGATACAGTTGAATTAAGAGAATTTTGTTGGGCTACAGTCGAGCAGAGAGAATTTTGTTGGGCTACAGTTGAATTAAGAGAATTTTGTTGGGCTACAGTCGAGCTGAGAGAATTTTGTTGGGCTACAGTCGAGCAGAGAGAATTTTGTTGGGCTACAGTCGAGCAGAGAGAATTTTGTTGGGCTACAGTCGAGCTGAGAGAATTTTGTTGGGCTACAGTCGAGCAGAGAGAATTTTGTTGGGTTACAGTCGAGCTGAGAGAATTTTGTTGGGTTACAGTCGAGCTGAGAGAATTTTGTTGGGCTACAGTCGAGCTAAGACAGAATTTTCTTGGACTACAGTCGAGCTGAGACAAAATTTTGTTGGGCTACAGTCGAGCTGAGACAGAATTTTGTTGGGCTACAGTTGAATTAAGAGAATTTTGTTGGGCTACAGTCGAGCAGAGAGAATTTTGTTGGGCTACAGTTGAATTAAGAGAATTTTGTTGGGCTACAGTCGAGCTGAGAGAATTTTGTTGGGCTACAGTCGAGCAGAGAGAATTTTGTTGGGCTACAGTCGAGCTGAGAGAATTTTGTTGGGCTACAGTCGAGCAGAGAGAATTTTGTTGGGCTACAGTCGAGCAGAGAGGATTTTGTTGGGTTACAGTCGAGCTGAGAGAATTTTGTTGGGTTACAGTCGAGCTGAGAGAATTTTGTTGGGCTACAGTCGAGCTGAGACAGAATTTTCTTGGACTACAGTCGAGCTGAGACAAAATTTTGTTGGGTTACAGTCGAGTGGAGAAATAATTTTGTTGGGCTACAGTCGAGCTGAGACAGAATTTTGTTGGGCTACAGTTGAATTAAGAGAATTTTGTTGGGCTACAGTCGAGCAGAGAGAATTTTGTTGGGCTACAGTTGAATTAAGAGAATTTTGTTGGGCTACAGTCGAGCTGAGAGAATTTTGTTGGGCTACAGTCGAGCTGAGAGAATTTTGTTGGGCTACAGTCGAGCTGAGAGAATTTTGTTGGGCTACAGTCGAGCAGAGAGAATTTTGTTGGGCTACAGTCGAGCAGAGAGGATTTTGTTGGGTTACAGTCGAGCTGAGAGAATTTTGTTGGGTTACAGTCGAGCTGAGAGAATTTTGTTGGGCTACAGTCGAGCTGAGACAGAATTTTCTTGGACTACAGTCGAGCTGAGACAAAATTTTGTTGGGCTACAGTCGAGCAGAGAGAATTTTGTTGGGCTACAGTCGAGCTGAGAGAATTTTGTTGGGCTACAGTCGAGCAGAGAGAATTTTGTTGGGCTACAGTCGAGCAGAGAGAATTTTGTTGGGCTACAGTCGAGCTGAGAGAATTTTGTTGGGCTACAGTCGAGCAGAGAGAATTTTGTTGGGCTACAGTTGAATTAAGAGAACTTTGTTGGGCTACAGTCGAGCAGAGAGAATTTTGTTGGGCTACAGTTGAATTAAGAGCATTTTGTTGGGCTACACTCGAGCAGAGAGAATTTTGTTGGGCTACAGTTGAATTAAGAGAATTTTGTTGGGCTACAGTTGAGCAGAGAGAATTTTGTTGGGCTACAGTCGAGCTGAGAGAATTTTGTTGGGCTACAGTTGAGCAGAGAGAATTTTGTTGGGCTACAGTTGAATTAAGAGAATTTTGTTGGGTTACAGTCGATCAGAGAGAATTTTGTTGGGCTACAGTTGAATTAAGAGAATTTTGTTGGGCTACAGTCGAGCAGAGAGAATTTTGTTGGGCTACAGTTGAGCAGAGAGAATTTTGTTGGGCTACAGTTGAATTAAGAGAATTTTGTTGGGTTACAGTCGAGCAGAGAGAATTTTGTTGGGCTACAGTCGAGCAGAGAGAATTTTCTTGGGCTACAGTCGAGTTTAGACATAATTTTGGGGGATTAACATTAAGTTCAAACTGGACTTTGTGTGGCTACAGTTGAATTCACTCAGACATATGTTAGCTGACTTACAGACAGAACTTTGGTTGTATACAGTCGAGTTCAGACAGAAATAAGATGTGCTTCAGTTGAATTCAGAAAGATTGCTTTGGTCCACAGTCGAGTTTTGACAGAATTTTATTGGGTTTGAGTTTAAGCATACTAATTTGGGTCATTTCAAACAGAATTTTATTGGGCTACAATTGGGTTTTAATTCTGCTCTTGAAGTCATGTGACGTCAGCATATAAGGTTCAGCTAGAAGATACAGTTTTATTTTACTTATTTATTGACTTTTGGTAACATAATTATGCATACAGGTTAACAATAGACATGCAATCACTTAGATTATTAATTTAGAGGCACTGAAAGTTTTAAAGTGCTATGAGCTCCTTGCGTCCTTTTAGTGTTCATTAATTACAGCAGGTTGTTTCTATTGCCCACATTAAAAGGATTTGTTTGACAGCAACATGTTGGATTGACCAACATGCAGTACAACAGGAAAGAAGCTTTACTAGGAATCAAAGTCTACCCCTCAGTAACCTTATATACTGTGATGGTTTCATTTATTTATTTAATGTATTTTTGGCAGCGTTATGCTGAAATAAGCTGACAAAACAATTTCTGTTAAGGTTAAAGTTACAAGACAGTGACCAGACAAAACTTGAAACCAGCTGTCACATCAAAGGGAAAATGTGAGATATTCAAATTTTGTTTTACTATTTTGCCAGAAACATCTGTGAGAATGTCCTTAGCTTCTCACAAAACGGGAACTGTGACACTGCAGGATTTCCTATGTGGGAAAGTGGAGGGAGAACATGGAGCATCTTCACCTCATTTTAGCTGCTAAAACTTTGCAGCTGGGATCTCAGCTGACTTTCAGTGCACTTCTGCTAAATGAAGCACTAAACAAGGAGCATAATGTCTTGAAGTGTAAATACGATCCATTCCGATCTGCTCCAGGCAGACTGGAGAAACGGTGACCCTGGACTACAGTAAAAGTAACTTTACCTTCATTGAAGTTTGCAGGCTATGGCTGTAATGTAGTTGTCCCTCAGTATGAGCTGCTTTGGAAATTCTGATCTTTTCAGTGTTTGTCAACAAGATCTATTTGTTGAAACACAGCTGCTTCATCATCTCAGTCGCCGCCATGCTAAGCAGAGACAACTGTGATTGTTTTATGCAGTATTGTTTAAGTATTTATAAAGAGTAAAAGAAGGCCAAGCACCACTCGACACACAACACATCCTAAAATGGGAAGGTCGTTTGATTTGCTGGAAAGCGGTATCATTTTTGTATCATTTTTGGGTGGGACAAATGCGGTTGTTATGCAAAATCCCCCTATTTCCTACGCCAGTGGAGCTCAGTGCAGATCTGAGAAATGTCTGCACTGAGAAAGACCACAATGTCCACTGTAGGGTGAATTATACTTTTTCATTCTTTCTCCAGACATTCCTGCTCTACGCACTAAAGAAGAGCATACATGTAGAGACCACTGTTCCAGTGTGGGGGGTGTTTGGCTCCAGCAGTTCTGACAGCACATGCAGCATTTGGTCCTGATAGTGAGCTTGCTTGTAAATCACTGGTTTTGGGAAAGGAAACTTCCGGGACCTAACACTGACTATTCCGGTGCATCTTGGCATGAACTAGTGGCTAAATTTGGGCTATGATTGTAATCGTAATCGGATGTGCCACGTCAAATACGAGTGCATGTGCGTGTGTGTATGTGTGTGTGTGTGTGTGTATGCATTGCACATATGGATACTTGTAGTGGAGATGTTAAGGGATATCTCTCAGATGAGGAGCATAAATCAGAGAGCCACTATAAGTGCAAGACGATTACTGAGGCTCAGTATAGAACACACACACACACACACACACACACACACACACACACACACACACACACACACACACACATTCGCATATACTTTCCCACACTTCACTGGCAGCTGTTCATCTGCAAAAGGTTGCCTTTGATGAAGGCCTCCAATATGCTTCTATGCTGAGACAGAAGAGAGGATTAGAGCAATGAGAGGAGAAGAGAGCAGAATAAAAAGAGGTGGGAAACGACAAAAAGAAGTGAAATGAGAAGCAAAGAAAAGAAGAAGACAAAGCTGCCAGTATGTCTCTGTCCGAGAGAGAGGAGAGGATTACAGCTATGAGAGGAAATGAAAAGAGAGGAAGGGAAAGAAAAGATGGTAAGAGAAAGCAAGTGAGAAGAGAAGAGGAGAAGAGGAAAAGTAGCAAGGAGAAACGAGAGGAGAAGAAATGAGAAGAGAAGAGAGCAGAGAAGAAGAAACGAGAAGAGGAGAGAAGAGAATAATAGAGGAAAAAAGAGTGAAAAGAGAAGGTGAAGACAAAGACAAAGCCAGTATGTCTCTGTCCGAGAGAGAGAAGAGAGGATTACAGCTATGGGAGGAAATGAAAAGAGAGGAAAGGAAAGGAAAGATGGTAAGAAAAAGCAAGTGAGAAGAAGAGAAGAGAAGAGGAAAAGTAACAAGAAGAAATAAGAGGAGAAGAAACGAGAAGAGAAGAGAGGAGAGAAGAAGAAACGAGAAGAGGAGAGAAGAGAACAGTATGAAGAGAATAAAAGAAAAAAAGATTTTAAAAAAGTTGGGAAATGACAAATGGAAGTGAAAAGAGAAGATTACAGCTATGGGAGGAAATGAACAGAGAGGAAAGGAAAGAAAAGATGGTAAGAGAATGGATTTGAGAAGAGAAGATGAGAAGAGGAAAGAAGAAAAGTAGATCGGAAAGGAGAAGAAACTAGAAGACAAAAACGAGAAGAGAAGCAACAAGAAGAGAAAAAGTGAGAGGAGAAGAAACAAGAAGAGAAGAAACGAGAAGAAAAGAGAACAGTGTGAAGAAAATGGAAGAAAAAAGAGAAGAAGAGAGGAGTAGTAATAAAACAAGGTAATCTAGATCAGATTAAGTGATTAGTGGCTTCGTGTGGATCGTCATGTGTCGCTGCTACTTTTACTTTTACGACACAAGCTTCACAAAACCGAGCGACTCCCTGAGTGAGCGCCTCTGAGCGAGGAGCTGTTAAAGTAGAAAGAGGAGAGAAGTATGGAGACGAGGCATCGCTGTTGTGGGTCAGTCTTGAATAAAATCACACAGCTTCCTGCAGTTACAGCTTCAGCTAATCTCAGCAGAATCTTGCTGTGTGTGTGTGTGTGTGTGCTGTAGGGTCCAGTACAAAGAGGTCTTGTGACTCGGCTATATGGACAACACATATGCACACACACATACACGCATGCAGCATCGAGTTTCTGGTGTTTCTGTACAGAAGACCACCCTCGATGCTAGCCGCTTCGTAACATCAGTGATGACCTCATAAATGACCTTTACAGTCGCTCTCATTCCTTCTCTTTCTTCTCTCTCTCTCTCTCCCCCTACTGAATTCTCTCCTTTCCTCTGGGTCGCTGATCCACACGCCCTTTAGTGTGTGTGGCGTGTTAATGATGAGTTCCATCAAGAACACGACCACAAGTGCAACCACACACACACTCATGAACACATGATGGACATTAGACTAAAGGATGGTTCCACTGTGGTGGTCTTTGGCCAGTGTGATTCACACTACGGTATGCATGTGAAAGTGTTATTTTGTATTGTGTCAGAAGTTCCTCTGGTGGGCTCTCTTCTTCTCCTGCCTTCTCATGTTTTTTCAGGTTTGTGAATACAGATGTTCTGACACACTCCAGGTCAGCTCTAGTTAACTCTAGTTTCTGAACTCAAGACATCAGATCTAGTACTACAGCAAAATGTGTGTTTTACTCTCAACACTTTTTCTAACTATGTGTTTACACATAGACACTACAGACAATCCAACTGTTTATAGTTCACAGTAAGTCTTCCTGTATGCTAAACCACATCAACAGCCTTAATGAAGACCTGGACGAAAATGTTTAGGCCACTGTTGATTTCTAGTGTTTGTTAGCATCATTAGCTCCAGCATTATACGGCACTATGATGACCAAACGCTAATTCTCAGGCCCGTCATCTTGCTGGATAATTTGTATATCGTCACCGTCCAAAGAAAAACATGCATCTCTGTTTTCTTTCAGTAAAACAAGCAGAAATGCTCCAAAACTGCTTGGAGTAAAGTCACTTTTCATTCAACTACATTGGATGTTTTTAGCCTCTCCTGTAAATCTACTATTTTAGAGACAGTAAAAATAGTTGTTCTTTGGACAGCATCCTTTGTTGTAAAACAATAACAACATCATCATCATTAATAATAATAACAATAATAAACAGTAATAATAATGCATAAATTGAGTGTAATATATAGGTGAAATATAGGTAAGCTGATTTTATTGCAAAGCTAAGCTATATTTGTGCATTAGTTGAGTACGTACATGATAATGATCCACAAACCAAATATCAGGGGAATAAATACATAGCAAAAACCTTGCCGACTGTTATTATGATTACTATTAATATTGTTGTTACTATTGTTGTTAGTAGTAAACGTAGTAGTAGTATGAGTATATATATGTGTGTGTATTTGTGTGCACACTGTAGAAAAAGACTGCACAAATAATATAAGAATCTTTAAAGAAATGATAAAAATAAAACAATAATTATGAACTGATTATGCATTTTGTCTTATGTATCTTGTATATTTGCTAGAACCTTGCCCAAATCTGATGCAAAGCATCTTTGCAGTTTGAGAACATAAACAAACAAAAAATTTGTTTCATTTTCCAAAATAAATTGCTGCTTTGTGGCTTCGTAAGAGGATAGACATTCCTCTGGCCTTAGATGTGTGTAAATGTAATGAGACTTTTTTCTAAAATTTTTTGAACCCTTTTCTGATGCTTCATTTATTCATTCATTTATAAAATCCTCACACCGTGTTAACGGCATTAACAATCTGCAGTAGCTCTGAGGGAGGATCTGATACCAGAGCTAGAGTTTGTGTTCATTATTATTCCGAAACCCCAACAGAACTCAACTCTGCCTCTCTCTAGTAGCCTCCTACAGTATATTTCTCTGTTTGAGACAACAATGTTGAATCATATTGATCCTAGAAGTTAATTACTTTAAAGAAATATCATCACCAGACAGATTTTTAAAACTGGCCAATAACCTATTCATTTATTTTCTGAGCTGCTTATCCTACTGGGCTGGGCTGTAGGAGCCTATCCCAGCCTCTTTTTGGGCAGAAGGCAGGAAACACCCAGTCCATCGCTGGGCATACACACAGACATTCACAGCCCCCCGCCACCCCCCACACACACACACCTAAGAGCAATTTAGCATCTCCAATTCACCTGACTGCACGTCTTTGAACTGTGGGAGGAAACCGGAGCATCCGGAGGAATCCCACACGGACACATGGAGAACATGCAAACTCCACACCCTGGTCCGAGAATTGAACCCAGGCCCTTCCTTCCGTAAGGCAGCAGCAGATGTTTCGTGATGTATGTATCTGTACTTACTTAGGTACTTGGGTAAGACTGGGCTAGTGTACAAATACCTGCATCGTATTTACCTTGCTGCATTTATAACCCAGTACAAATGAATCCCATTGATCTGTAATGCTGATTAATCTACATTTCTACGTTTTATAAATGCTTATGTATCCGCATCTGCAGACATGTACATAAAGAATACACAATATCACTGTTTACCTTCACTTCCTATATCAGTGTGGAGTAAGTATATAAAGGATATAAATGTAAATATATTCATAAGGTTGGTGGGATGCTGGAATGGCACTGGGAAAGCAATTGAATAGGAGAGAGAGAGAGAGAGAGAGAGAGAGAGAGGGTGAGAGAGGGAGGGAGGAAGAGAGAGAGAGAGAGAGAGAGAGAGAGACACGCAGGGAGAGAGACATAGAAATAGCAAGAGACACACATAGAACGACAGAAAGAGAAAGAGGGATGTGCTGAGTTGTTCTCTCCACAGGATCGATGCAGCTGCTGGAGTTTCTCTCTTAGAGTCAGATTTCAATCTGTGACCTCTATCAGCAGCTATTACTGCAACACACACACACACACACACACACACACACACACACACACACACACACACACACACACACAGGAAATTTCTTATGTATAAAGTTTCAGTTCAGCATTTTAAACCGTGACTGAACCACCAACAGAGATAAGAACTCTGTTACTTTTCAGCTCAGACTGCGTGCACACGCGTGTGTCAGACAGTCACTGTTAAGCCAGGAGCAGTTACTTTGGCCAGGATGATTTTCTTTCAGCTGTGTACAAGCTTCAAGCAAAAGCAGCTGAGAATGAAAAACAAACCTCTTCTTAATTATTGTTTTCCTGTCTCTCTTCCTCCGTGTTCTTTTTGATGTTTTGCTGAATCCTCCCTGTGCAAGATACAGTCCCTCATAATGCCACACTTATGTCTATCTCTCTCTCTCTCTCTCCATGCCTCTGTCTCTTATTGTGTTTATGTTTCTCTCTTTTTCTGTATCTCTCTATCACTTCATACTGTTTGACTCTATGTTGCTATTTCTTTGTCTGCTTCTACATGTCTCTCTGACGCTCCCTATGCCTCTCTCTGTCTCGTTCACCCACTCTCCACCTCTCTCTGAGAGTTTACATCTCTGTCTTGCTCTCTATGTCCCTCTTTCTTCCTATTTGTTTTGCACCAACTGATCGTAATCTTAATTGTAAGTTGGGGTGTAAAGTCCATCATAACTATTAGGTTTTGAGAAGTGAGTTTAAAACTACTGACTGACAGATTTTCGGTTGCACTGCAGACACATATGGCATCATAACCAGAAGTGTGTAAATTGATCCTACATCAAAACACTGTCACACATAATGATGCTTTCAGTCCCTGCAGCCAATCAGTAATGCTTACTGACATAAACAGGACATACTTTACACATAGTCTTGACACACAGTGAGAAACAAAATGTGTTACACAGAGAGAAATAATTATCAACATATGTACTTCTTGTAACCTTGTATTTGAGGAAATAGATTTTTTGCTATTACCACCTCATACCCTCTTCAGAGAGTTGATCACCCCCCCATCCTTTGTTTGTATTTAAATGACCCTTTTGTCTCATGCCTACCAATCACCCCCTAAGGTGGCAACATACCAACCCCGCCTAGGGTGACATGCAAATACCGCCACCTTCATTCCTCCGTTTACCCCTCATTAACCTCCTCTTCTAAATTCTTATCTCCTATTTAAACTGGAGTTACTAAGTTAGACTGAGTCACAGATGGACTGGACTTCTAGAGACTGAACTGGCAACAGATAATAACCTAAGGAGATGTGCTTGTGTGTGTGATTCTGCATGCACGTGATTAAGACTGCTTCCTGACCGCAAACAGACTGGTTGTGATCAACTGAGCTGTACCCACATTTCATGTGTGTCAATAAACTCAAGTTTATGCTGAAAGTCTCCTGACTTCTGATTCCTGAAGGCCAAATTTCTAACAACAGTAAAGTCGTATCCTCAAAGCGTCCATCTCTTGCATGTGTGCTACAGCTTGGAATTCTTTTGATGTTCAAACTGGGGCTCTTGTGCACAACGTATTAACTCCCTTTATTAATGAACTGTTGGTAACAGTTGGTTAACAGAACTGTGACTAACATCACTATTTAAATTTGCTAAACACCGAACAGAAGACTAATGTTAGTAATATTTTGAATATTCTCTCGTTAAGTTGGACTGAGGGCTCTGTTCTTGTCTGTGCGGCTCAGAGGTCTGTGATCTCCAATCGATGATAATAATATAAATCTAAGACATTAAATTGATTACAGTGATGTAATCTTTCCTGTGGAACTCATTGCTTATGCAAACCAAGTCTTGTTTTGTTTTCTTGCAAGTTCCCCATCAATCGAATCAGCTATTTAAGAGATCTGTCTACAGCAGAACTTACATCCGCTGCAGGTTTTAAGTTTTAACTTAAAGTTACAGGAAATTTATGGTACTTTGATTCAATTCTAGTAGCTCATAAACTTGAACGTAGTGTCTGTTTACATTTAACAAAGCAACGATCAAACTTGCATTCAGCTGGTGCAACTGGCTGCACTGTTATTTGCAAGTGATCAGATCAGATTTGTGTGTCCAGGCATCACTAATCTGAATGGGCTGGCGTGGTATTACATCTATGCTAGTGATGTGGATTTCAAATGCAGATCCAAGAGAGATGGAGGTGCATCATCTCGCCCTCCAAACTATCTCTCTGTCAAGTTCACAGACGTGTGCTCTCTTCCATAGTGCCAAAATCGGATTTGGGCTGGCAGTCTGAACAAGGCTCATCTCTCTTTATAGCTCTGTCTGTGTGTCTCTCTGTAGCACTCTTATCTCTCTCTCAATACGTATCTCTCTGCCTCTCTAGGTCTCTCTCTCTCTGCCTTCTGTCTCTATGTCTCTTTATTTCTCTCTCTCTGTCTCTCTAAGCAGACATTGTGGTTGATCTATGTGTGTGTGAGCGAGACTGTGTGTGTGTGTGTGTGTATAAAATGTGTGCTGCAGTGTAATTACTGCAGCTAATCAGAACACTTAACAGCAGCGCTTCTGTTCATTTACTCCTTCACCCGCTCCCCCCATCCTCCAATCCTTCTTCAGTGCACTCTCTTATCACACACACACACACACGCACGCACATGCACACACAAACAGTCTGTCTCAGTGAGTGTGTGTGTGTGAGACAGTCTAGGCAGTGAATGCTTTCTGCCAGATAAAGAGCGCATTATAAGGCCTATGGCTCTCACATCAGATAGGCACTCAAAACCCTCCCCGTAAAAGAAGAAGCAATAAAGCCGTGAATATAAAGCCTCCTCATTAAAGGGGGGGTGGAGGGGGGGGTGCCCAGCCGAGGGTTAACAAGCGCTTAAAACGTTGGCAACAAACCCTGAAAACGTCGCCTTGAGAACGAAAAAAGAAAAAGGAAAAAGAATGAAAAAACATTTCTCCTCCTCTCGCCTTCCAAGCAACTCTTCGTCTGGGCCGACCTGGCCTTGCCTTTTACAAGCCCGGGAGCCGCTTTATTCTGTCTTTACCTAGCTTTTAAAAGCACACAGTTCAAATAAACATGCACATTTTTTCATGTTGTGGGAACATCTGGCTAGAGCCCAAGAGAAAAAAAAACACAACAACCTTTTTTGGTGTTTCGCAAAAACCAGACTAGAACCTACAGCCAGGCTCCTCACTAAACGTTTGAAATGCCAGCCTATTATGCCAGAAATGAATTCATTAAACGCTCTGTAAAACTGCTACGTTCTTTGATTTTACAGGTAATAGTTGTGCAAATATTTACCTAAGAATTTTTATATTTCTAACAGTGCTGAAATCCTATAAAGCGTATCTGATGTTCAATGAACTTGTACTTTTCGGTCAGCCATACTTTAAATGAAAACATATCTTTTCCCAGTGTAGTGTATTTTGGAACAGTGGCTACCTGAGTAGTGCAGTAGGCTCAGTATTTGCTTTATCATCAGGAGGTTTCCTCTCCATTCGTGCCATTTGCTACATCCTTGACTGCATCGCTGTATCGTCCAGATGTAGCACCTGTGCAGTGTCTACAGCTTTTACCTTCAGACTCAGCTTTAGTTTAATAAACTGTAAATACTGTTCCACCAGAGGAGGATGGGTCTTTGCTTGGGAGCTTGGTTCCTCCCAAGGTTTTTCCTCGTCACCGTCGCCTCTGGCTCGCTCACAGTGGATAAAGTGTTGTGACTTCATGCTTTCAAACTCCTGTAAAGCTGCTTTGTGACAACATCATTGTAAAAAGCGCTATACAAATAAACTTGACTTGACTTGAGGTCATGGGTTCAAATCCCAGCAGCACCACAGCCATCTTACAGTGGGCAGTCAAAGAAGGGAAAGCACATGCAGGCCTACACTCCTTATTCCTGGTAGTGCTGTACAATAGTGTTTCACCCAACTGGTTTGGATTGGAGAGTCAGTTTTGGCAGTGGTGCTTCAAAGTGGATGAGGTTTGCACTCTGTGTCATTTTCAATACACATTTGTGGTCTGATAAGAGTCCCTGATAGAGAATAGCACTGACCCTCCTGTGCTAATCCCTCTCAACTTGCTCCTCTCACTACTACCGCTGCTACTGTCGACATGTTTAACAAATTTCAGACGAGCTTAATAAGCAAGCAAAAAGATCTGCTGTGACCTTTCCACCAGCCCAGCACATCCCTCTTATCCTCTATGGTTTGATTGGGACTGATGTACTTCTGAACTTTCTCCCTTTTTCATTTGGTGGGCACGTTCACCCAGTCCTCAAACTCTGGCGCTGTTCTGAACGCAGCCGTAGCCTACAATATAATGAGAAGGAGGCTGAGAGAGGGGTAAGCAGGGTAGGACAGGGAGAATGGCAGGTAACAGGAACAGGCAGAGTGAGAGAGAGAGATAAAGAGAGACAGGAAGTGGCTTGCTGACAGATCGGTACCTCTTGGGTCGATACACTTTGACTTAAGATGGTCTGCATGTTGAGCGGTTTTCTAAAGATAAGGGCGCTCTGTGTGTGTGTGTGTGTGTGTGTGTGTTAGGTAGCGCAGACACCAGAAAAACAGACTTTGGCTTCTGGCAGCAGAAAGCCATTCATCACCTCTCACCTGGGAGAAGATGTACTGTACGCTCTGAAGGCACAGTGGGGTGTGCAGGCAGCGATTACTGTGGCATCTTCTGGGGTCTTGGGATCTTCGGCGAAGGCATTTCGAGCCATTACGGCCTTCGGGGGACGCCATCATAACCAAACATAATGAGATCCAGAACGTTTCAGAACTTTCACATGGGAAAGACTGGTTTTGGTTTCGAACAAAATAGCTGCGTTCGTGTATGAGGGGTGTCACCAGGTTTGCGGGGGGAACATGAACATTTTAATGCTGTGGGGACTTTTGGCTAGGCTTCAAGAGGAAAGAAAGAAATAAATATGAGAAAATGCAGCTTTTCTGTGAAATGTAGTAAGCAAAAAAGTCAAAAGGGTTCCGTTTGGTTTCTGGGGTTAAGGTTACGGTTGGCATTAGCAACATTTTTAGTATCCAGTCATGCTGAAGGAAGTGGAAGCCCTCCATAAAGCCAGGAATACAAACCTGTGCGTGTGTTTGCATGTGTGGAGAGGATGTATGGTGGGTGCCCCTGCCTGAATATGAAGATAGGAAGACCTTAAAATAAACAGTGACATAGATAATAAGTGATGAATGCAAAACATGCTTATGTAATTTATATATATATATATATATATATATATATATATATATATATATATATATATATATATATATATATATATATATATATAAAACTTGCCCATTCACACTGATGTTATAAGGAGTGTTTCAGCATTAACTGCTTTTCTAATGAAACAAGTTACAGGACAGCCAATCAGAATGGAGATCATTTACATATATCAGTCTTAAAGCCACGTTTACAAAAAAGCAGCCTTTTTCTCACTTTATGTCTTTGTGTTTAGATCCATCAGCCCCACCTACAACTCCAGGCCCCGCTCTGGACCCCTCATCTCCTCCCTGGGACGAGGACGATGGCCTCCGGAGCCCTGGGCCAGATGGGGAGACGACCACAGCCAAGCCCAGCTCACCCCGCTTTATCGGCAGTGGCTTTGATGAAAACCTCATCCCCATCTACTGCTCCATACTGACAGCTGTGTTGGTGGGCCTGCTGGCCTACATCGTCTTTAAGAGGTGAGGGGGAAAGAGGGAAAGAGATGAGCAAGAAAAAGAATTAAGAGAGAGAAAAAGAGAGATAGGAATAGAAGGACGGACAGTTCTATAATGCTATATTACTCTAACCATAACTAGATTACACTTTGAATGATGCAAGAGACAAAGACAAAGATACAATAGGAAGAGGAGAGTCAAAGGATATTAATAATCCAGAGAAAATAGGACTAGGAATCATGGCTGACCACCAAAACTGTGACCATCGGATAAACTATATGTTAAGCTATAAAATTAAGCTCTCTTTTTGCTTTAGATGTTTCTGTCCATCCTTCTACTATGACATGACAGCTCAACACTATGGGTTTTAATAGGTGTGTAGCTGTACTAAGTAGCTGTTACTAAAAAAAAACAAACATATTACGTAGTTCTAAGTAGGTCTGCGCCAAAGAAACCACAGACAGCAAAGATTAGATTAGACAGGTAACCAAATTACAGGTAACAGATGAACCGACAACAGTAATCATTAGTTGCACAACAACACAAATACACACGTCTCGCTCATGTTCAGTCTTTTTTTATCTTTCACTTGTTTGTGTGTATATATCTCAGGTGGAACAGCTGCAAACAGAATAAGCAGGCAGCCAACAATCGCGCCGCAACGGCCAATCAGACGCCATCTCCGGAAGGAGAGAAGCTCCATAGTGACAGTGGCATCTCAGTGGACAGTCAGAGTCTGCAGGAGCAGCAACAGCAGCAGCAGCAACAGCAGCAACAGCAGCAACAGGCACATACACAGCTGCATGTGCCAGAGCAGATCGGTAAGTTTGGCTTCAGGCGCCAGTCTGTCTTCTATCTCCATCATAGTAACATCATTACACAGATTTTGTTCCAGGTTTCATTTAAACATCTTTAACTGACAGAAACATGTGCCAGTAGACATCTTCTGAAAAAGCTCAAACGATGACGTTGAGCGGGTCACTTTCCATTTTGGAACAGCAGAAACATTTGAAAATTGCTCAGATGCGATAAAGCAGAAGGCAAACTAATCCCTTTGACGTTAGTCAAAAAGTTCTAGGCCACAGCCTGTCAGTTATCTTGGTTGCTGCCATGCCAACACCAGAGACACTCAATGCCTGTGGAAGCTAAACAAACAAAAAAGAGAAATAATGCCCCATTTTTGGCTTCTGTTGTGCAAGATTATATATATATATATATATATATATATATATATATATATATATATATATATATATATATATATATATATATATAATAAATACATCATGGCCTAGCATAAGATTTACATGAAAATGGGCTTCATGAGTTTACTCAAGCCCTGTTTAGATCAGCTTTGTTTATTAGGAGGACATCTAATCAAACCCTTGCATCTGGGCGGCAGGACTGTAGCTGCCATTATAATTGCCCCTTTAACAAGTCTATGGGATAGTGCTCTCCCAGGTAGGAAGTTGCAGGCATAATATCATATTTTAGTATATATATATATATGATATTTAGTAGTATATATTTACACAATGAACATAAATTGAACATTTATCTTGTCATTGTTTGTGTTCAAATACATGCTTTCTGTGTTTAGTTGCACTTTGCATAATGTCCCATTTACATACTTTTATATATATATATATATATATATATATATATATATATATATATATATATATATATATATATATATAAGCATACATAGATAGTAGATATTGCACATATAGTCTAACTGTATTATTTGTATGACAGTTCATGACAGGTGGATTCCACATGTGGTGACATCATGATGATATACACTTTAAAAACAGTATGCAACTGGGGCAAATCTAGAACCATGTTTTGTCATGTTTACTCCACATACATTTACCCCACTTAGCTTTGGTTTGGTGTTGCACAAAACTCTGCAGACTGCAGAGAACACTTTTAAAGCTAGTGTTTCCGGCATCAGAGCATTCTCTGTGAAAGAGCTCTCATGAAGTCGCTGTCCAAATAAAATCATGTATCTCCATTTTTTTTAGATTTTTACTTGTTTGCATCATTTGAACACCACAGCTGACCTTTACACTGTGTGAACATTTCAGGAAGAGTAGACCAACAGCACCAAAACAGCTTGGAATAAAGTCTCTATACGTGACTTCCATTAAAAAAGCTTGTTCTTCTTTGGACAGTGAAGATTTATGCTCCCGTACAGGCTGCTAAGCAAATGTTATGTTGGACCAAATTACAGTTAAATATTTAATCTCCTCCTCTCCTTATTAATGTGGCTCATATTTACTTCTCTTCTGTTCTTTTTCTTCTTCTGTCGTTTAATGGCTGGCAGTAATCTCCCTTGAACTCCTGTAATTGTCCAAAAGTCCAAACCTTCCAAAAAAGTGTTTCACAATGCAACTTTACCAGATGATGGACAAGTTTGATCTGGACCGAGACCTAATTATAAACCTAATTATGGTCCGTTGGTCCAGACAGTGGTCTGTGGCAGCCTTTACACTGGCTATTTTAGTTCAGACCAAACTGAGACATCTAAAGGTTTGGAGCAAACAAGGTTAAGTGTGAAAGCACCCTTAGTTTCATGTAGGTTTCAACTAAAGTTGCGTGCAAGTTTTACCACGTTTTAGCAACCATAGAGAGCTGCACCATAAGAAGAATGTTGCTTTACCTTTTCAGGACCACTTCTATCATTACCCGTCTGTCTGCTCTCCCCCTCTAAAGGTTTGGAGTAAACAAGGTTAAGTGTGAAAGCACCCTTAGTTTTATGTAGGTTTCAACTAAAGTTGCGTCCAAGTTTTACCAGATTTTAGCAACTGTAGAGAGCTGCACCAAAAGAAGAATGCAGCTTTAACTTTTTGGGATTACTCCTATCATTACTCGTCTGTCCGCTCTTCCCCTGCATTTCTCACTCTTTTCTTCATATTTTAGCTCCTTCAGTCCATCCCTACTTCTCCTTTGAAATCTTCATTGAAGCCATCTGCATGACCTGCTCTCTGCTTCATCCCCATCCATTTCTCTTCCCTCATTCACTTCCATGAGAGGCTGCATGTGTACGTAGCTGCCTCAGTCAGTCACCCTGGGGCAAAGGAGACCACAAATGTCAGCAACACTCACACAAGCATGTAGGTGCATCATGTGAGAGCTCATTCCCGTCCTCAGTAACAGACGTGTACTTAGCTTACTCAGAGCAGGATGATAATATTTAAAGAGTAAATGCAACAGTGATGTGATGTGTTGCCTTGTGCAGCGCACCCACACAATAGACACGCACACAGAAGCACACACAAGCAAGAGATGGAGCGAGTCAGAGCGAGCATGTTGATACCACCTATCAGGGCAGAGAGAGACATTTCAAGCATCACTTGCTGGACCACGTAAACCCTTTTTCCACAGCAGCACACTCATTACTTGGGAATGAACGGCAGTTAAATATGCTATTTAGTACAATTTAGTACAATTGTTATGTATTTGCTACATGCAACATTTACCTATATGCTATATATAAACTATATATTATAAATCCCTCCCCCAATATGTTACATTTAGCTGCCAAACAGTATTAAATAGTAAAAAATTGCACAAACAGTGCATTAATATGTATAGAACAGTGTTCTCTGTAAAGGATGTGCTTAAAAAATGTATGTATTGACAAGTAAAAGTATCCTAAAGTAGGAAAGTAGCTTGATGTGGGAGTATTTCTAAACCTCTTTACTTAAAAGTAGGTGAAACAAATGAATGACAAGACATCAAAATGTCTATTTTTTTTAAAAAAATGAGATATGTAATATAAATTGTTTATAAATAAGATTCTTTAATGCCCATTTTTAGATTCTAGTTTGCATTATATTTTTAAAAATCAGTGCAGTTCAATAAAAAAGTCAACGCAATCAAATAATGTCGATGTGTGGCCTTGCAGTGCACTCACACAATAGACACGCACACATAGAAGCACACACAGGCAAGAGATGGAGGGAGTCAGAGTGAGCATGTTGATACCACCTATCTGGGCAGAGAGAGACATTAAAGGCATCGCTTGCTGGACCATGTAAACCCTTTTTCTACAGCAGCACACTCATTACGTGGGTATAAACGGCAGTTAAATATGCTATTTTCTGCTAATTTAGTGCACAGATATTTTTTTATTTGCTATGTGTACCATTTAACAAAAAATAAAGTATATAATATCAAATTGGTTACTGGCTTTCCCCAGTACATTACCATTAGCAGCCAACAGTGTATTAAACAGTGAAAAATTGCACAAACAGTGCATTAAAATGTATAGAAGTATGTTCTCTGTAGAGGATGTGTTCAAAAATATATAAATTGGCAAGTAAAAGTATCCTAAAGTATTAAAGTAGCTTGTTTTAGGGACATTTCTAAACATCTTTACTTACAAGCGCATGGAAAAAATTAATGAAAATACATGAAAATGTCCAGAAATAGGTTTACTATTCCTAAACATGGTGAGAAATGTGATATAAATTGCTTATAAATAAGGTTCTTTAACACCTATTTTTATATTCTAGTGTTTAAAAAAAATCAGTGCAGTTCAATGAAAACGTAATGTAATTAAATAATTAATTACATGGGTATGATGGTTGTAATGATATACCACTGTATAAACCCCAATTACAGACATACTCATGGAGTGGGTAGAGTAGCCGAAACACATACTTAAGTGTACGTACTGTTATTTTAGGGAAATAAAAGTAGTCTCTATGTGTGCAACAATGCATGATGACATACTGCTACTGTAGTACAAAACTGACAATGGGCACTGTGGAGAATGTAGAAATCTGTTGTATAGACAGATTTTGACAGTAATGCACTGAAAGTCAGGCTGAAGTGAACTAAAAGCTGACGACATGCACCGAAAGTCTAATAAGGCCACAGAGAACAAAATGCTATTAAACAAGGATCTTTACAAAATTAGATCTAAATCTAATCTATCTATCTATATGTAAAATTTATAATATAATTCTGTCTTTTTTCCCCCTAATATGTTACACAAGGCAACACTGGCGAGTAAAAGTATTCTAAAGTAGGAAAGTAGCTTATTATAGAAATATTAGGGTTTACTAAGCATTTTTACTTATAAGCACATGTGACAAATAAATAAAAATACATGACAATGTCTAGAAATAGTTTTAACACACCTAAACATAGTAAGATATGTTAGATAAATAGCTTACAAATAAGATTCTTTAATATCTATTTTCATATTCTAGTTTTTAGAGTGTTTTAAAAAGTCAGTGCACTTCAATATAAGAGTCAGTGTAATTAAATAATATCTATGTGTATTAGTGCTTTTAGAACCGTGATAATCATGATAATACCATCCAGCCACGAAACACATCCACAGTAATGACCAGCAGACTGAAATAATTCCCCAAACACACTCCCACCTTCCAGCTTCCATACTTCTTCCTTTGTGCTTGCATCTGAGTGTGTGTGTGAAGTGCTTGTCTATATGGAGCACTCTGGATAAAAGCACCCGATTAATGAATAAATAAAAGACAGCCGATACACATTTACTTAATGTGAACGTTTGCTCGGGTCCGTGGGGGCTGAACAGACAGAAACTCATCAAGACCCACAATACATCAGCACACACACATACACACAGACATACACGGTGCAGACTTTCCCTGTTTTAGTCTCACTCTTCGCCTTATCTGCACAACGGCACCCTCCATCTAACCTTGATGGCGTGAAAGACCTCGACAGCGCCGACGCTCTGGTGTTCCTAAGATAGATAGGCAGCAAAGTGAGTGATTGTGTATCATGTTGAAAGATTCTGCAGCACAATATTTACTTCAATGGACAGAACCTGACTTGAGGTAATGCAACAGCCAGTAAAAAAAAAAAGCTTTCTTTAGTCTCGGGAAACAGAGAGTGCATTCTAGGAGAGAGGACTTTTCACATTTCCAAGAAGACACAGCAGCACAGTCTGACAGCTTGTTGGGGAATTGATCTCTCTACATTCTGCCCACAAATGCACCCGTTTGTAGCAGCTGTTGTGAGACTGTACCAGCTTTACAGATAAGTGAAACAGTAAAAAATATAAATAATAAAATTCAGCCAAATGAGAGTTTTGGAGTTGTTGCATAACCCGTTTTGAACTGTAACAATGCTGCGCTGGACTGCGCTGTTGCAGTCAGTCAATACATTGGTCAGTTTGCTAGTCTGGGGACAAGGACCCTGGAATACCTAGATACAGGCCCCTCACCTGGAAGCATGTTGTTACTGTTATTATATATATATATATATATATATATATATATATATATATATATATATATATTCATATGATCAGCGACTCGTCAACTTGAAAGCAATAAAGTGTGCAAGTTGACTAGTTTTAGTTGAGAAGTCTGTGCAACCCCTAGTGACTACATTGTGTTAACACCAAGGTTTGCAAATGATCAACCCATCACTTCAGCTCTCCTGCTGCCTCCCAGCTCTAGTCTTAATAAGCTGTTAAACATTACAATTGCAAGTTAACATATTCTCTACACAGAACACACTTAAATATGATATTTTTGGCAAATTCAGTGCACAATTGTTATTTTATTTACTATGTGTAGCACATAATAAAATAAAATAACATAAATAAATTAACATAAATACATAATATAAATATAAATATAAAAATATAAATATTTTCCCCCAATATGTTACATTTAGCAACCAAACAGTAAAAAACCAGGCCATTAAAATGCATAGAAGTGCATTCTCTGTATAAGATGTATGCAAAATTGAGATATATCTATATATTGGCCAGTAAAAGTATTCTGAAGTTGGAAAGTAGCTTAGGGGTTACTAAACAGCTTTACTTACAAGCACATGAGAAGAATAAATTAAATATTGGTTTAACACTTAAATATAATGAGATATGGTTGATAAATTGCTTATAAATAGGATTCTTTAATATCTATTTTCATATCAGTGCACTTCATTAAAAAATTCAATGTAATTAAATAATTTCTGTGTATTAGTGCTTTTACAAGTCAGTTTGGAAATTTCACCCATCCTACAGTGTGCTCATTTACAAGCATACAGATTAAATATCATGCATCACTGTCATTTTTTGCGTCCATTACCCCCCCCCCCAAAAAAAAAATGATTTGATACATACATGACATATATCAAATTATTCAATAATGCATCTTTTGTGCAAAACAGCTTTCAGTGTTAATTTCAGTCTCTTTTTGCCTCTAAAGGTTTAAAAATGTCAGGTTGTACAACAGTCCATGCATATTTATTGATTAAGAACTATCAGAAATGATATGTTGATTTTTAGTTTTCTGTATCATTTCAAAATTGTATAAAGCATGGTCTAATGCAAACGCTTAAAAATAGCTCAGTTCCAATAGCTAAAAATCTGGTTCCACTGACTTCCATTGGAAGTAAAGACAGCTTCTCCTGTAAAGAGACACTTATTTAGCAACAATATAAATAATTGGTTGAGATTAAATTAAGTCATTTGATGTGAAAGAAGTTGTTTGGTGTAAAATGTTTAACTCTAGAAAAAACTTACAAAGTCATTGGATCCAGACGTGGTGATAGGAACCAGACGTCCACCTCCAAAAGTTCCTTCATAGAACGTTTAAATGGTATAAGAAGTCCATTTATGGCAGTGAGAGGTACATGCAGGGCACCACACAGCACAAGTCCCCAAAGAAAACACTTATTTTTTTTACCATCATCAACATTACATATGAAAAAGTCAGACATTATGGATAGTAGAAAAAATAAGTATGCATCAAAAATTATTTATCTTATATTAGTAAAAGAGATCCGAGTAATTTCCTTTTCATTAAACTATTTCACATCAAGTCACTCTCAATTATTCTGTGTTAACTGCTAAATTCTGTAGAAAAATTTAAAAATTGGAATTCCCCAGAAAGTGGTCCATGAATGTTGATACTGGGGTTTACAGTGTAGCCTTACAGGAAGAGATGCAGGTTATAAGTCAATAAAAAAAGAGAAAGAGAGAGAGAGAGATAGAGAGAAAGAAAGTGGAAAGAAGTAAAGAGAGAGAGAGGATGGGCAAAGAGCCTCAGGAATGTTGTCTAGACCCTGTCTACACAACAATACAGTCACACAGACCCCTCTCTTCAGCTGTCGTGCTACTGTCCATCTGTCCGTTCATCCTGTTTCTGTCCTGTGAGTGCTCTATGTCCCATTCTGTTCTTTCCTCATGTCTCTCTCTCTCTTTTTCTCTCTCTCCCCACCACACACACATATACAATAAAGAGCCCCAGGGCTTCTCATGTTGTTACTGTGCCCAGGATGTCTCCAGCAGATGCCTTCTTCCCCCCCCCCCCACACACACACACACATACACACACACACACACACACACACACACACACACACACACACACACACACACACACCTTAACAGGTGCAGAATGTTTCTAAATGTCTTCCTAGTTAAATAAAAAAAAAATCCCCTTTGGATCCAAACAGATTTGTATGGTAATCATACAAATGGAGGACGGTATGCCTCTATTCAGAGTCAGAGTGCTGACTTAGGATCAGTTTTTGCACTTCAGAAGCTCAGAAACTCAGAGCAGACGAAGAAGCATGGCGAGTTCTGGATCAGCACTTCTGTTACGACTCCCTCCATACGCATGGGCCGCGGGCTCCCACGCATGCTGATCATTAATCAGTCGCTATTGTTTGGGGTATTCAGATAAGCGCGGAAAGGCCTGGACAGCACAGCCACATGAAAGTAGCCTCAAGCAGCAATCTGCATTTCATGTGGCATGACCAGTCCTCCACCAACAGCGTCATAGTGAATTCCATTATAGCAGCTGAATATGAAGCCGCTGTAATTGACTGATCCGTGCTCTGCCTAAATTTAGAGTGGGTTATTAATTTCCAATGATATTTGTTTTACGCGCTTGTGAAAGGTCACACTATTAGGATAGACTGAGTGCAGTTTCTTTTTCATATGGGTTATGTAACTTATGTAACGTTAGCAGCGGGGGCAAATTTGTTCTTTTCTAACCAGCCAGGTTTATCTAATTAACTAAAACAACACAGTTCAGTCGGATAGCGTAGCATTTACCTGGAAATACAGGCCCAAAGCAGCAGGCCGGACCCTCCATTTCAGGAGCAAAAGTAGGACTGAATTAGAGAATGAGGACAAAGGAGATGGGGTTGTGGTGCAATGTGAAAACTTGGAAAGGACAATAGATTGGTATCAAATACAGGTGTTCCTTGTGGGGGGCTCCGGGACCCCTTGAATGTCTCAAAGTCAACATTTTACGACACTTACGATGTTATGCTGTATGTTAGGGAAAAATAGATTTGACTTTCATTTGATGCTTTACTCCAGTGATCACCCACTCACTAATGTTATGTTTTGCCATCTTCTCTTAACTTCTTAATTTGTTTCATTAATGTGAATGGTAACTAGGGCTGTGTATTGGCAAGAACCTGGCGATACAATATGTATCGTGATAGAGCGGTCACGATTCAATATATCGTGATATACTGCGATACTGCAAGCAAAGTGATATACTGCAATGTTTAAAATCCTACTATTAAAACACACCACTATATGAACAGGTTTGCCAATGCTTACAATAGCATTGCGCCCTTGTGCTGCTTGTTAATATTGGAGTGAAGCTGAAAATGGATTACAACACTGCCATCTAGTGTTTAGAGGTTTAAACACAACACACACTGATTTACTATCTTCCAGGAATCTGTGTATCGATACTGTGTTTTTGAGGATCCACAGCATATAGGAACACTTTGTACTTCAACAGTTACAGACTGTAGTCCATATTGTTTGCTGCATACATTGTTTATCCCCTTTCACCCTGTTTTTTAATGGCCAGGACCCCCACAAAGCAGGTACCATTAGGGAGGTGGATCAATCTCAGCAATGCAGTGACACTGACATGGTGGTGGTGGTGTGTTAGTGTGTGTTGTGCTGGTATGAGTGGATCAGACACAGCAGTTCTGCTGGAGGTTTTTAACACCTCAGTGTCACTGCTGGACTGAGAATAGTTCACCCACCAAAACTATCCAGCCAACAATGTCCTGTGGGCAGCGTCCTGTGACCACTGATGAAGGACTAGAGAATGACCAACACAAACTGTGCAGCAACAGATGAGTTATCATCTCAGACTTTACATCTACACGGTGGACCAGCAAGGTAGGAGTGTCTACTAGAGTTGACAGAGAGTGCTTAAACACCTCAGTAGCTCTGCTGTGTCCCACCCGTACCAACACAACACAACACACCACCAGTGTCAGTGTCAGTGTCACTGCAGTGGAGAGAATGACCCACCACCCAAATAATATCTACTCTGTGGTGGTCCTTTGGGAGTCTTGATCATAGAAGAACAGGGTGAAAGGGGGGATAACAAAGTATACAGAGGAACAGATGAACTAAAGTCTGTAAGTGTAGAGCCTGTGTTGTAAATTGAGCTGATAAAATAAACAATGTGTGTAGATACAAGGAGGTGGTTTTAATGTTATGGCTGATCGGCGTATATCTCATCAGGTTGCGTAGAGCATGAAAGAGCGCAGGCACACAGATACATCGCCTGTACCTGGATTATTGCCCCCCCACCCACCTAAAAATAAAGATTAGCACTCAGGTTACATTGAGATTTCCTGACTTCTCCGACCAAACCAGCAGCTCCACTACAGCGCTTACTTCCTGCTGTTATAAATAATTCAAAGCAGCGTGACATTTCTTTGGCTACGTTAGCCTTTACTTTTACTCGTAGTGTTTTTTCTTCTGATTCGCTCATTAGCAGGTGTTTGGTGACGAATAGCAGGGCCCAGCGCAGTCGGCCGCTATCCCCAGGGCTGCCTAAAATTTGATGCAACACCAGTGTTTAATGGCTGCTAATTAGCATTAGCCAAAAAACGTCTGTTGCTGCTATAACGGAAGCCATTAAAACTCACAGTCTTTGCCGCATGCTGTGCGTCTGTGGGTGTGTGCGTGTGTGTATGGTGGGTGGCAGTTAGCCGCGCAACTACTACAGTCAACTCATTAAGACGCTCCAGGGAGCTGTGAATATGTTCAATAAATCTGTGAAATTAACACGTCCTTTTGCACTCCTGGATTGAAGACTTGATTTCTCAGCATTTCTCCTTCTTTTCAGGATCATTCATCATCCTGTAGGGGAGAGTGACCAGATTTTCTGGGATACTGGGATACCTTTTTAACCAGCGTATTGAAATGTCAAGTCACGCAGCATAATATTTAGTACAAGTACTAAAGTGCTTAACGGCACTATACAGTACTGTGTAAAAGTTTTAGAACATTATATTTAAAACGCTATCATTTTCCAGACAGGAAGCTTTTATTTGCTTAGCAAAACACGTTTTTAAAATAGTATTAATACTGTAGGCAGTGGTTTTACATGTGTCAGCATGTTTATTTAACCCTTTTCAAGATTTCTTGTGGAAACAATCCAGTATTATTTATAGTTATCAGCTAATACTTGCTTGGACTGCTCAGTACTTCATTAAGCTAAATCAAGATTGCTGCTGAAGGAACTGAATACATTCATACAATGTCACAACACACACTAACACACCACCACCACCACGTCAGTGACCCACCACCCAAATAGTATTTGCTCTGTGGTGGTCGTTTCAGGGTCCTGATCATAGTAGAACAGGGTGAAAACAACGTATACAGAGGAACTGATGAACTATAGTCTGTAAGTGTAGAGGCTGTGTTGTAAATGGAGCTGATAAAATGAACAATGTGTGTAGATACAAGGAGGTGGTTTTAATGTTATGGCTGATCGGCATATATCGCATTAGGTTGCATAGGGCTAGTTATGAAAGAGGGCATTTGTGTATAGCATACAGATACATCGCCTCTACCTGGGACGTCCAGGAGAAATCTGGAACTACACTTTCTTCTTCAAACTGGAGCTCAAGATATGATCTGCTTCTTTCATAATAAGTTATTTATACTACTTTGTATTGTATTTATACTTATTTACATTAGTTCTAATGATATCTGGTGTACTTATTGGTGAAAATACTCTTATTGCTAAGATCACAAAGACTTTTGCTGCTGTTGTGAGCATCATTCTGGCTAATCCTGGCTAAAATCCTCATTTTAACAACATGTTGCCAACATCAGTGTGATAATTAGTAATTACTAGTTTGGGAGAATGCCTACACCTGAAGCTCCTCCCTCCTGTCTAACTTTCTATGGAATATTCCATTCTTGACTTCTCCCTAGTGTTAGCAGCCCATGGACACATGCCCCATGCTAACACTGGCTTGATTACACATTAAAAAACCTACAGTCAGTTTATCAGCGTGACATAAATATTACTTGAAAGTTAAAAGGTATTCTAAATTCTGGTTGCCACATAATATTGGATCCTGCGGAGGACTGACGCCCTATCCAGGGTGTTTTCTGCCTTTCACCCAGTGAGTGCTGGGATCGGCTCCAGCACCCTGCCATGACCCAGAAGCCACTTTGGCCACTTTGAAGACCCAAAGTTGTTTTTTTTTCAGTATCAGTGAAAAAGTTTGCCTGATAATTAACAACTTTTGTGATTGTGGCATCCTCGAGCTTAAAACTTGAGCTCAACTGCTAAAGCTTGATTTGAATAATTTGGCTACATGAGATGTTTGCCAATGTTCTGTAAAGTTTGCCCAACTTTGCTACAGTAGCTACGAAAAAAAGTAATTGTAGGTGGAGCATAGGCCAAGTTTGCACAGACAGTAGATGCTGTAACATTATAACACTGCTGTCCAAAAAAGCTCGGACGCTAACTTGTACATAGTGTGAAAATTTCATGATTTTCCAACAGAAATGTTCCAGAATGGTCTGGACTAAAATCTTGGTACATTAAAAGGAAAGGATGTTTTTAGCTGCTGGTGTAAAATTACCATGTTGGAGATTCTTGATCTTCTTCGGACAGTAACAATGCACAATAAAGTAAACCAGGACTACATTACACATTTTGGAGAATGTTTGGGCCATACCAGCTGAATCCAGCGCACTTAAGAGGCTGTAGCTTTAAGACCCATCACAAAAACACAACACAGGCTATGTATATTTCGAAATATACTGATAACACGCAATAGCATATTTCCTTTTCATAGCGGGGTCCCTGTAGGAATCTTAAAAAGACAGTTTGCTTTGGATTGAGTTGAGCTGTCCAGAAACCTGACAAGTCCTATTCGCATTTCCTTCCTTGCATGGTCCAATAAGCTTCCTCTGGTACTCTACAGGGATCTGTACTGTAGGAGAAATCGTACAGATAATGACAACAGTGATTAATGGCCGCGCTGGCCACTGAAATCCAAAACAACGGCTGTTCCAAACGCTCTGAAAGAACTCTGCCGAAGACCCTTCGGCAATACACGCTCGCCCAGAAACGCTAGTGTCAGTATCAAAGCGTGGAGCAATTTCAGGCTGTGTGAAGTAGACTTGTAGCCGCTGGCTATGTCAAAGATTTCCCTCAGGTAAACTACACCATACCCGCTCAGCCTCCATCAACCGGATCAACTAAAACAGTAATTTGTCTTCCTTCTTTTCTTTCGCATCTTTCCATCCTCTGCAGCTCTTTGGGACCCATAGGGAATAAAGGGATGGATGAATGGATGTCAGAGAAGGGGGATGGGGGTGAAAGGGTGTTTAATTTTTTAAAAGTGTTCCATCCGCTTTTCCTCCCTCTCTAAGCGTGACCTGAGGATCTTTCTGCATGAAGAGCAGTCACGACAACCGTCGTGTTTACCCCTCCCTCTCTCTATATATTCTTCACTCTCTGTCTATTGCTTTGCTTCTATTTGTCTAACTCTGCCACTTCTCATTCCTCTGGCCTTGTTTTTAATATCCTTCTGTCATCCACCTCTCTAGAGGGAGGTGTGGCTTTTTCTTCCTTCTTTTTTTTTCTTCATTTTACGTTGTTTTCCAAATTCAGTTCTGTTTCATTCTAGCACCGGTGGCTGCTCATACATCTGTAATCAGGGGAAAACAGGCCTAAAGCAAAACAGGCGTGCAGAAAACATAACATTCAATTTCAATAATAAAAAAAAAACAGACTTACAACCGCTCCCTTAGTTGCAATAGAATGGAGGTGGTAAACTGCTGCACTCCTATACAGCGTGACATAAATATTAGTTGAAAGTTAAAAGGTATTCTAAATTCTTGTTTGCCGCATAATATTTGTCCCTGTGGAGGGCTGACGCCCTGTCCAGAGTGTTTTCTGCCGTTCACCCAGGGAGTGCTGGGATAAACTTTAGCACCCTGCCATGACCCAGAAGGGTGAGGTACTTAAAAGATGAATAAATCAATTAATTAATGATAATATTGGCCAGTATTATCAGTATCATTGCTGCCCATTAAATTGTATTATATAACATGCAGATAAGCACTAAATCTTGCTGTTACCATGTGACACAAACAAAGCTGAAACTAGGCTGAACTTTATCCACAAATTTTAAAAAACTGAAACTGTGGATAAATATGGAGTTCAAATTTCTGTTATCTTTCCATTCGGGTAGAGTTGGAGATACAGCCCAGTGAGCACCCCCAGGAGGATAAGTAGCTTAGATGACAAATGAATTAATATATTGTCGCTGTATCTCTAAAAATGAGGACAAAAACCCTCTCAACTGTCCCAGTAAGCATTTTTATTGGTCCAATCATAATGAAATTATGATACATAGTGAAGGACAACTGTAGAGTTCCAAAATATCGGTTTTCATTGGACAGCAACTATATATTATATTTATTCTTATTATTTATAACCTAATAAGACACATTTTGCACTACTATGCCTTTCTAAAAAAATGACCTTATGAACTTTATGGGAAGTTATGCAGAAGTATTCCGTTCCTGCCATTTCTACACTCCTGATGTATCAGCAGTTTCAACGTTCAGCATAAATAAGCCCCCGGTTCTGAATTTTGCCACTTACACAGCCACGTTAATGCACAATCTGAGCTGCTCAGGCCCACAGAGGATTAACACTTGTTTATCACTCCGGGAGAGGGATGCTATAGAGAGATGCTGGTGATGTCACAATGTGGCAGACAAATAAATAAATAAAGTACATAGACCGGCGTTGTATGGGGCGCAGCAGAGCACTGTTGTAGCGCTGCATTGGCACAGCGCAGCACAGATCCAGACACAAAACGGAACCACGCAACTCAAAGGCCGCTCTCCGCATTCCGGAACCGTTTCCATGGCTCCCCACAATTGACAACAGATTGAGGGGTTAGTGGGAAAATGGGGCGTTTGTGTGGCACGCTGAATGTAGTAATGATTGCAGTTAAACTGCTGGGGGCGGGGGACGAGGGGGTGAGTCTAGCTCGAGAGAGCCCTCGTTAGGTGAACACAGAATAGAATCATAGAGCTTGAAAGCTTCCGCTCTCTGTAGCATTGTTTATTCCTGAAGAAGCATGAGAAACACCCCAGCGGCTGGGCTGGAATGGTTAGTTTTATAAAATACCTCTTTTGCATGAGTTTTAGGAACATACAATAAAAGTGGATTTAACTGAACAATACATACTTCTTTACAGTCCTTTACAAATGCACATATCGTCGCTGTTCAACTTCAATCAATCAATCAATCAATTAACCTTTATTTAAACTGGCCCTCATTTACAATGTAGCCGAGCATTATGCATTGTAAGGGGATTGACAAAGTAAAATGTAAAAAAAATTAATTAATAAAAATAAAAAATAAAAAGACCCAGCATTTTAATAAGGTGTAAGATATTATAAAATAAAATAAGATTTAAAACAAATAAGATAAAAATAAGAATTTAAAGGTAGGAATCAATAAAACCATAGGTAAGAAAATCAAAGGTAATAAAAATAATAAAGACTAGAGATAAATAAATAAAACTAAATACATAAAAGAGTAAAATGTAAATAAAGAATAAGAACAATAGAAGAAAATAAGGAAACAATAAAAGAAAGATAAAAACAGCTAAAAAAAACAAGATTAAAAAGGAAATTAAAAGTTAACTAAAAATGTTAAATAAAACAAAAAAGCAACTAAAAATATAAAATCTAAAAACTAAAATCAGCTTAAAACAAGTATAGGAGAAGCTTTATAGGAGAAGGCAAAAACATACTTTGACTTTATTTAATGTAAGTCAATGGAACCAGCATTGTTTTTTTTTTGGAATATTTTGATTGGTTCGTTCATCATAAATTTTTTACACTTTTTAATGTGTAAAATTGAGATGCATGTTTTTCTTTGAACAGTGATGATATATGTATCCCAAAATGCATAAAAATAGGAATGTAGGTTGTGTAGAAGAATATGTACAGGGTGTCTTTAACAACAATCAAATGTCTGTTAGCCCGCCAAACTGTTTAGCCTTGACCTTTTACTTCACATGCTCGCAATTTATAGTACCAGACAGCGTCTCATTGTACTTTATATACAAGCAATGTTTTGCAACTAACATACATGCATTTGTGAGATCCTGCTGGTGTGGGTTTCCTCTTATTCACTCTTAATCACTAAACTCAGTCGATTGTAAGATCCCTAATTACAGTGTGTTACGATTTCATCTATTACTAAGTGAGGTTGTAATCACTCTGTTCCAGAAAGCACTCCATGTGCACTCCGTATGATTCATTCTTATGATATTTATTTTATGTCACACTACACACTTCAGTTCATTATGTAATTCACTGTGGCTAGTTAAACACTCTGCACTACACAGGCCCTTTGAAGTCTAGCTTCAGCCCAATCACAGGCTAGAAAACTGTTGAGTGTGCAATAACGCATGCCTTTAACACCATCTTATTTATCATATTTATCAGACAACGTGAGGCTAAGTGTTAGGAGCATCTGTAGAACTTTGTTGCAATTAGTAAGAATTTCATGTATATAGGTCTGCTGAGGAGTTCCGCAGCACAGACGCTGTGTATGTATGGCCGTCGTGTGCGAGCTGCAGCAGTCACTGCCGCATCACTCATTTCACACAGATATATTCAGTATGGGAGGAAAAAAAAGGAAACGGTTTGGTTTGTGGGATGTAGCAATACTGGAGCAGTTTTAGAGTGAGAGAAACCATCCGCTCTACGCTCCATGCAAAAGGGTTGAATCGTGATGGTTAATAGATAGATAGATAGATAGATAGATAGATAGATAGATAGATAGATAGATAGATAGATAGATAGATAGATAGATAGATAGATAGATAGATAGATAGATAGATAGATAGATAGATAGATAGATAGATAGATAGATAGATAGATAGATAGATAGATAGATAGTTTATTGATTCCGAAGGAAATTTAGCAGCCAGTAGCAGTTACATAGTACAAAACAAAGTGCAAAACACAGTACAAAAAACAATAAAGGTACATAATACAGTATAAATAAAGAAGAATAAATAACTCCAATACTCAAAATGAATATATACAAGAATATATGAATACAAACTATACACCCTGACCGTAGGTAAAAAGGTAGTGCAGTAATAAATTAGGTAATGTGTAAGAGAAAAACGGGTATCAGCAGATACATGACAGTACTGGGATATTTATTAAAAAAAGAAATAAAAGTGCAAAGATTGTATTTAAGTAAATGTTAAATAGTGTTACTGTACTTATCACTAATCACAGTATCACTACTGTGTAGTGATACTTACACTAATCCAAAAATGATAGGCAAATGTGTAGCAAATGCCATGCTGGGTTTAGAAGCTACAGAAGAAGATTTACTGGCTTTGGCCATCTGCTGCCAGTATCCATAGTGAATGAACTATAGCAATGTATATGACTAAACCAGCAGATATCAGTTCACTATCTTGAAACATAGAACTGATCATATTAGGGTTCAAGATTCAAGAGTTTTATTCTCATATGCAGAGCAGAAACAGACAGTTACACTGTACTATGAAATCCTTACTTTGCTGTTCCTCCATTCACTGATAGATAAAGATAACAAAAAATATATATTTTTACCACATTTCTAGAGAGCACCAACGTGCTAAGGATATCTAGAGTGACATGCAGCTCATGCAGACCTCCCTGCTAATGGTAGAAGGGTGGAATCTGTATAAGACAGCAAAACAAGCCAAGATTGCTAAATCTTTCATGACTGTCGAAGATGCTGACTGCTAACGCTTCTTTCCTTCCCACTTTCCATCCTTCTCTCCAGTGGTACGAGTGGACGGGGGGGCTCAGCCTGACCCTCCTCCACCTCAGGCCTGAGGGGCAAGGAGTAGGAACTGATAACTTCAAGCGGAGGAGGAAGGAAGGAAGAAGAAAGGCGAGGAAGGAGCAGGAGGAGCAAGTGGCGCATTATTCTGCTGGTTATAAGCAAAACTGTGGCCATGAGACCGGACATAAGCCCCAGTGAAGGCCAGCATGGACGTCGCACAGGTGCTCTGGATCATCTGGGCTTAAAGAACCACTTCTGCATAATACCACCACTTTAGCAGCACACTCCAAGGTCAATGCCCTGCAAGCCTGAAACCCAGCTCAGATCACACCAGCAGCAGACAAGTGAGGTGACTGTTGATCTGAATTAGGCTTCAGACACTTTCACGAGAGCCTGAGCTCCTTTGATGTTTGAGGTGACGAGACCCAGGCATCTAACGATATTGTTTATTCCACACCACCAACCAAATCCGAATGGCCTTATAGCATTCCTTAATGTCTATTATAAAGCTTTGAAGATGTATATTCTGCCATACCTGTATGTACAACCACGTGTTTATGTTTTCCAGTAACAAAGTAATCCACCAGGTAATCATCATGGACACTTAACGCACTAACACAAGCAGCACTGCAAGTTTTAAAGGCGCTCTCAGATCTGAAAAAGATGAAGGTGACGTTCAGATGAACTGCAGCTAATAGGCCTACGGGTCCTGTTGAACTCTCCGATGAACTGGACCTGGCTCTATGAGAATGCCTCAAACGAATAATCACGATCCTTCCTCATTTCGCTTTCCAGTCTTTGTTCCTGACGTTCGTCATCCCCACATAAAACAACCGGTCCAATTCTTCCAGTCAGGGTGCTTGACAGAGCTCTGAAAGGTTGCAGGAGCTGCCCATTTAGGACCAGGCCTGAGAGCAGTGCTGGGTTCAGCCCTAACGCTGGTTTTGTGTGGAGAAAAGCTGATCCTGGAACAGAACGTGTATGCGACATCTCGAAAGGTGACATTTACTGACCTTTACTTTTGTAATGACTCAGATCTATACTTAGCCCCCTCTCTCTCTCTCTCGCTGCAGATATCCTTTTCTGATAAACCCACATACAGTCTCCGTTTCCTACAGACACACACACATATATATATATATATATATATATATATATATATATATATATATATATATATATATATATATATATATATATATATATATATAGATAGATAGATACGCGCGCATGCAAAATGCATCATGTTTCCTGCTCTACTGCCTCACCTCATCCAGGTTTATGTTTCGGGGGATGGTCATCGTTTCTCAGGCCTAAGCGATGATGCTATTGCACTTTAGCTGCAGTGCAGTCCAATGCTACACAGCAGTGTGAGCTGGCCAAGTCTAACATAGGAGACCAGTCATCCTCTATGTGATAATTTCTAAACTATGTATACACTTTGATTCAATACAGTTTTCTGATCCAGCAAAAAGCAGTAGTGCCTGTAAATGTGCCTTAGATTTTAGTTTGTGTGAAAAGTTCATGGTAATTAACCCCATAGATATGCTCCAAAACTGCTCCACAAACTCTCAAACTGCTTTAAATAAAAAACGCAAAAACATTTGCATTAATTTCCAATGAAAGTAAAGAACGTATAATTGATACTTGTTTATTTTTTTGGGGGGTGGGGGGGGGGTGGGGGGGGCAGTGTCGATATTCAAGACTAGGTGTAGAAAGATAAACATTTGCACTGACTACTAGGGCCACACCAAGTCAATCAATCCTGTGGCTAAAATAAAGAAAGTGCAGCTAGAATTATAGAAACTCATTTATAATATATACATTCTATTTTCAATGAAAGTGCATTTTTCAGTTCCGAAAGCCAATCAGGTGATGCTTAGAAAAAAGAAATATTTCTTAAAAACTTTTAAAAACATTAGTATAAATACTGCCGTTGCAGTGACTATGGTGGCCCTCCCTGCTGAGCTGATATGAGCAAACTTTAATCAGTGGAAGAGCATCTACGACACCAGGCAGGCCAGCTCAGTAGAAGTGACCACCATAGCCACCACATCATCCAATTATATATTAAGGTTAATGAACTGTGAGTTGTCTGGTTGGTTCTGTGTCTGACCAAGAACCATAAAATGAGATGTTGAGGCCAGGACAATTGGGCAGTAGGCACTGTCTATCCGTGATCATAACTAGAAAAGTACATTTGAATGTCACAGATTTTCTCGACTAGCTTCAGACTAGTAAATGTGTTAAAGTCTAAGCCAGATTCTAACAATCAAAGTAAAAATCAACCAAACAAGAACATAAGAAGCGACATATCTGTGAAATGTAAGTACTACTCTAGTAATGATATATGCCAGCTATGAGCTGATATGCTAGCCACAAGCTAATGCACTAGCCACAAGCTGAAATGCTAGCCACAACCTCATATGTTCGCCATTAACCAACTCGCTAGCCACAATTCGATGCTGTAGCCAAAACCTACACACTGTTGCCATGAGCTATATGCTACCCATGAGATAACATGCTAGCCATAAGCTAATACGCTAGCCAGGAACGAACATGCTAGGCATGAGTTAAAGGCCTTGCTTTTGTATAATAACTTGCTTACGAGAAACATACATACAACCTCCCCGGAATTCAAATGTATGGTCTAGATAATGTGAATTTAAATGTACTTTAATGTACTTTATTTGATGCTCCAACCATTTTAAAAAATTAAGAGTCAAACAACATGACACAATATATTGTTACACCCCTCACACACAGACACATCACCACGCACCCATCAACCCGTCACCATAATTCCCAGACTAATATCGAGTGATTCATTTGGTTGATGTCCATGATTCATCCTCCCAATTTCTTTTTCACCCTATCTCACCATGTCTGGCCTCGTATTCCCACCACCATATGTGTCACTCCTCCTCTCCGTTTCTCCTCAAAGCAAACTAAATCCAGGCCATCGGGTAAATGATTCATGGCATGGCTGCCGAATGGGTCACATGTGGTAGACTGTGGTCCATTAGGAGCTCTAATGTGGTTGGGCTCCATGGCCAGCTCAGCATCACTGTGCTAGCACTGGTCATGTTTAACATAAGAAGGAAAAGTGTTGTGTCATCATACTGGAGTTTATAAAATTATGGTGAAGCGAGTTGACAACACAAGAGAGTACTGCTCGAGAGTGAACAGCCCAGTCTAGTACGAGCACAGACGGGCACACACACGTCAGAAAGACGAAAAACCCAGTGCAACTAATTTCACCTGCTGTTTTTCTTGGATTGCATCCATCCTTCATTAAGATAATGAGCAGGATTATGGGCCTGGGTACAGACGCATTCAGCATGCGTGCACACGTAAATACCCACTCACAGTCGGTTTATAATGTGTCTACTGCATGGCTTTGAAGGGAATATGGGCAGCATTAGGCCATACACTGCTACACAACTTCTGGAGCTTACAGTCTAGCGCACTGCTCTCAGGTCACTGAGAGCAGAAGACCACATTAACTTCACTACTATTAGTATTCCCTTCAACTTTTTTGCTCTGAAGTGAGCTTTCTGTATTGACATAAGGACCACGTTCCCAACCACAGACAATGACAGCAGCAATATGTGCGTTTGCAGATATACACTACCGCTCAAAAGTTTGGGATCACAGTGAAATGTTCTTGTTTTCAATGGAGTATCTTCCTTCCTCAACACAACAATGGACTGACGGGTCTCTAAAGAAAGTTGTTTCTTTCTGGCCATGTTGTGCTCCCTTTTATACTCACTTATTAGTAGAATGTTTTTCAGCTGCACATCACAATTGAGCAAGAGTGTCCTAACAACCAATTAGCCCAATAACATCCTTAACTTGGATTGGTGGCCGTACCAGGAGATTTAGGCAGAGGACTGAGAATTGCTGATAAAGGACTATATGCAAAATAAGCTTCTGTACAAAAACAGGCTTTAATACAAACATTTTTAGTCTTTAAAAATCATCTGATACACTTAAGTTAATTGTGAAATGGACAATATTGTTTGTGAATTGCATGAAAATAGCATGAAATGAAATTCTAACGTGATCCTAATTTTTTGAGCGGTAGTGTTCAAAACAAAAAACGTATCTAAATTTCAAACCAACCTTTTTCATTAAGACCACAGACCACTACACATTTGTGCAACTATGAGCACATTTGAATGTGATTCACATCTGGTCTGAGTAGATCCAGTGTTTGTGTTCACATTGCTCTGTAAAATCATTTCCAAACCAGATTCACGCTGTTCTGTAATGTGAATGTAGCCAAACTGCAATAACAAAATAAAACTGTTTGGATACTTATTTATATTATTTCACTCAAGCTTACATAAAGGCGTACGCTACAGGCTACGCTAACATGACATCATACACACGTGCTTACTTCAGTAGCAGTTCACACACAGGCTTGGACCAGTTGCAGGCCACCCTTGTGGTCAGCTATTGGTTTGACTGATCATAGTCCATCTGGTCCGTAGCCATGTTGCTTTGTTCTGCCATAACATTTCTCTTGGCTAATATGAGCTATGGCTTGGCATGTTAAGCTGAGCTGCTATAACTTCACCTCCTGCGTCTGGCAGCGCTACAGAGGCGTCTGTTGCGCTGCATTATGTTTCTGAACCGACCCCCTCCCCCGTCCCCTCCCCTCCACTAAGCTGAGTACATTCCATTAAATCATTCTATGGAGCATATCATTGGCCTCCTTAGCTAGCCGCGTAGCTATGTTTTGGTTTAATGCGTTTTATGGCTCCATCACTTCACTCATGGGGCTCGGCACTGCTGTTTGTTGTCGGATCGGCCTACTTGAAAGCACTTACAGATGAGAAAGTGAGACAAGTTTCTCTCCAGCTCATTTTTCTCTCTTGATTGAGTTCTCTGTGGACGTGTTTGCTGTCGCCCATACACTGAAATGAATGCGAAGTGAGCATCACAGTCATGGGAGCACTAACGATTGGGCTTTTTGTTTGGTTATAGCTTCAGAGTCCTGCTGCATTTTTTATGAGGGTATAGAGGGAGAGAAGGTGGAAAGACAGAGCAGATGTCTACATAATATTAAACAAAATCTGTTAGTTTTGAAGTTCGTTCTAACTCTGGATTTGGTGAATTACTTATTGTTAAGTTCAGAATGCCTGATCATGAATTGCTCATGGACCAGTCAGGATGAGTTTCAGAGGAGGAGGATGCTTTGTTATGTCAGTCACTTGAAGAACAGGTAGCAAATGATACGGTATAAATTAGGGGTGTGTTTAAAAAAACAATTTTTCGATTCAAAACGATCTTCATTTGAATAATCCGATATCGATTTGCATAAACCCAAGATCGATCTTTAAAATTAGCATCGGAAATCGAATTGAATTGGGACCTTGTGAATCGAGATCAAATTGATCCGAGAAATCAATGGCGATACCCAGCCCTAGTTATTAAGTTATTGCTCTAATAAGCAGTATTGCTCCATCTATGTGACATTTGCTTTTTATAAGTCTTTCAAAAAATTTATGCTTATTTCTTCCTACATCTTTGAGAAATAAGCCTCTAATGATTGGCCGTTTATCATAAACATCACACTTTCAGGTGCACACGCACAAGAATTCATCACAGCCTGAGTATCTAACTGCCTTCAGTTTCCATCATCCCATTTTTTATCCTTTGGGAAGCTGAAACTGTCAGGAATAAAGGTGTAGCGATACACTCAGCCCTCAATTTAATTCATGATATTGGGTTCCCGATTCTGTATTCTAATGGTATTTTGAACAGAATTGAATAATTTTATAATGAATACTGAATTTAATTGAATATTGAATTATGTTGTTGCAAAGCTTACTAATGACACTAGAGCTGGCAGGCAGAAGGAGTGATGGAGCGTGTCGCTGACTGGTGCTGATGCTGGTGTTTAACCAGTGCAGTTGTATTAGAAGGCATAACTAACAGGTTGGTTATTCTCCACGATGCACAGTTTTGCATTGCGATACCACAATTTCACAAACTTGTTTAACAACACAGGTCCCAGGAGGGGTGCTCAAACTTTTGAATTCATGTTACAAGTCTTTACGTTCATTTTTGCAGGGTGACCATCAATTTAGAGAAACTGTCAGGTCCATACTTCATCAGATGCACATCTAACATTTTGGAGCATAGAACTTTGAACTATTTGCCACTCTATTTGCAAAAAGAGGTTTTTGACCTTCGCATTGAGCCCAGCTGTGCAGTGAAACACCCACATACACACACACACACACACACATTATTGAACACACACACTAGAGGGCAGTGAGTACACTTGCCCGGGGGGTGAGTAGCTCTATCCACAGCACTCTGGGAGCAGTTGAGGATTAGGTGTTTTGCTCAAGAGCGCTTAAGTTGTGTTCTGACGATTAAGGGAATCGAACCGATGACCTTCCGATCACAAGCCTGGTTGCTGTGATGTTAAAAAAAACAAACCAACAAACAAAAAATAGAAGAATTCTGATTAGACTGTTCTCATTACAGGTACATTGTTGCATATTAGATATGTATCTGAGCCAGTGTGACATAAAAAGTTCTCAAATCTGAGAAAAGATTTTACTCTCACGCTCACACTGCACAAAAAATAATCACATATAAAAACCACATATACGTTACAACTGGATTTGTGCCAGTCCAACCCTGTAATGTGAATGTAGAGAAAGAGAGAGAGACCTTTTTAACACCAACAGGACAATTATGGGCCTCAATCATCAACAATTCCTACGATAAAATTTCTTCTCCAAACACACACGCTTTTTATGATCATTCTGACGTTTACCAGTGTTTTCTTATTTGGGATAAGGTGTGCACTCAAGTTGTGAACAATTCTGCGACCGTGAGTCTGACAGACGTTTTCTTAGGTCCTTTCTCCAGAACAGTTTGAAGGAAAAACGTAAGAGGATCTTGGCGAATGAGTGCCAGTGTCCTTGAAAAAGCTTTGTATGGTGAAAAGAAATAAAATGCTAACAGGCTTTCCCTCTCTAAACCGTGCCAAAGGCACCATAAAGCACTTCTGCTCACTGCGTACAGTCGCCATCAATCAATAACAGGCAAGCAGCTTTGCCTATGTTCATCAGCCGAGGAAGAGAAAAGAATGTACGTGAGCCCATTTATCAATATTCATTAGAGAAATGTGTGTCGTGCTAACTTTCTCCTGTCTCATTTTCAGTTCTGTTCAACCTTTGAAACTCATTCCTTCTTCTTTTATAGAATATTGCTTCATTTCGTAATAGAATTATCTTTTGAGAGCAGTATTTTCTAAAGACGATTTACTTTTGTAGCATTTAAATAGATTGAATTAGTACACTCAAAGAGTGTCCAGCACCATAAAGTGCCTGTGGACTATGTCAGGTGTCTTTGAGCTACATTCGGAAAAGTTTTGCATCGTTCTGTTTCGTTTCATAGTTTTCTTTTCGTTTGCTTGATATTGTCTATTGTGTACAAAATGTATGTGTTTGTTTTTTTTTATTGGTCATGAGGAGATGTTGATGAAGGTCGAAGGACATTAACGTCATTAAACTACATCCAGGTTAATGTTCATTGAGTGTTCTGTGTTCAGGGTTATACTGATAAACATGTTTAAGCATACTCCGTGTGCAACCCTGCCGGGTATAAGATGCTGAAACGAAGGGTGAACGTCAAGTACTGTCACTTTCCCGTCACATTATGCCATAACTATGCATTTAGAAAACAATACTGATGTAATACAAAGAGAGGTTTTTACCATATCGATTCAAAGTGACAGTATTTGACACAGCTTTGTGTTGGGCAAGCCATAACCACGGACATGTCCTTCTAGTCCCCTGCTTTAGATGGACACAGAAACACCTTTAATATGCCATTATGTTTAAATGAAGATTTCCACAGGGAAACGTCCCTCTCGCTCCCTGCCCCACCAGCAGGGATGAATGTTATCTGTACTTAGCCCATACTTTACAATGCATTGTGTAAATGTGAAAAGTTTCCTAAAGCTATGTCAGTACACTTATGTAAATGACAAATGAAATAAATTAGTAATCTAATAGAATAAAACCAAATATGATTGATCCTGTCTCATTGTCTTTTTCCCCCCGGCTATCAGCTGGGAAACTCACAGTGGTGAACCCTCACAGTCCTATAGGCCTTCAGAGAAGGAAAAATTCTTGTCTGCTCTCTTGTCTGTCCAAAGTTGGTAAGCTACATTTTGAAACAAAAGTGACCTTGAACCACATGATGGAATCGAAGTAAATATAGTCAAGCTAGCTCTTCCATTAATTAGGAGCTGAATAGAATGCATTAGAACTTTCTACCACTTGTGTTTTGCACACGGAGAAATTTGACCATCACATTTAATTAATCCGTGCAGTGAAATAACCATATACACACTAGTGAACACTCACGCTAGGGGGCACTCAAGAATACACTACTGCAACAAATTGAAAATTAAATGTTATTATTGCATACGATATGATATGGCACACCCCTAACTGAGATATTAAAAAATACAAGAATTTTCATCAGATTATAACAGAAGTCAATGATCCAGAATGTCATGATACTAAACAATGCACTCCAAATATCTCCATATCCAGGACTGAAGTAAAGTGAATGATACTGGACAGATAAAATCTGTCTCTAGTAGATATATAATGGGAAATGAGAAAAGTGTGAATGTTTCTTTTGCTAAAAACAGTAAAAAGTAGTACCCTGATGTGATAATTAGGGATGGGTGATATTGCACGATATTTCAGGGTATAATATTGTTCACGATATTCAAGAACTTTGGCGATATTATTGTCTACGATACGATATGGACAACCCCTACTTGTCAGGCAAGGGAATAGTCGTGGGAGGAAAAAGTCAGTGATTGGAAAGATAAGCAGTTATATAACCAATGGGTTTCATTCAGTTGTTTGAAAAAGACTGATAAAAGAAGGATAGCAGTTCAGCACCAAGGTTCTGTACTGTTACTTTAACTGTGACATATTTTGCATAAGTAACGTTGAAGCTTTAAATGTCTGTGACTAAATTAAAACAAACAAAAAAAGTTAATGGGGAACCAACAGTAGCTTGGCACTAACATAGTCTTAGAAACCACATAGCGACTCTAGCAGAACCTAGCTTTAGAACCCATTTTTAGCCTGAATTAAAGGTCACTAGGTATTCAGCTTACAATCAAAAATGTTTATACTGTAATTTGCAATAATTCTTAACATAGATAAGCATTTTAACTGGAAGTTAACTTACCATTTGAGACAACCAAGTCATGTTCTGTCAGTCAACAGTAAACCTTTATGACAATGGCAGCTGAAGTTATATATATTTGATAATACACTGCTAGTAAACTGCAGCATGTTCAGCTCTGAGTTAAAGTAGGAAATACTAATTTCTACACTACAGTGGGTCTCCAGGACCAGGGTTAAGAAACACTAATGTAGTTTGCTTCAGGTAGTTTATCAAGTCATCCAAGCTGTAACTGTCATCCAGGTTACCTCAGCTAGGCATCAAGAGACTTATAGTACTGAGTGATTTCTCCTACAACTTCTAGCAAACTTCAAATGTTGACAGGACGAACAACTACTTCTTGCATTGTCACATGAGTCCATGTTCAACAAGCATGGTAAATATATAGAAACTGCGCTCGACTCCTCATGAGGAAAAAATATTGGTAATTCAATTGTTTTTTTGTTTTTTCTTTGCCGTGTGAAAAGCGTGGGAAACAGTAGCTGGACGCGCACCAAGCACCCAGTTTGAGATCCAAGGGTTTCAGCTGGAAAGTTTTGCTCTCGTGCACATAAGAGGACAGTTTTACAGAAATACGAGGCTCCAAATTCAGCCTTCAGTCAGTATACGTTAATGCAAACAGCCCATTTAAAACAATATGGGCTGAGTTTCAAATTCCTCACCTTAAACTCCATGAAATTTTCAAAACCACCACTCGACCCGCGAGAGTTAAAACAGAATTCAGCCGTCGCCTCTAATACGGTTTATATGCCCAAACTGGTGATTATTCCCATTTACATGACTTGAAATGATGAAATGATGATGGGCCTACAAAAACTGCTGCATATTAGACAATGGAAAGGTCACATTGCTTTAATTCATCTGGTGTTCATTCATGAAAGAAATAAAATGTCTGAAATATCTGCAAATAACTCCATTATAAGGTGTCATTCAGGTCTGATTCGGAACATATCTTAGACAAAATGACTGGCTGATTAGTCGATAGACCTAAATTGATGACTGGGGCCAAATCTGTGTTTCCCTGTAGGGGATGTGAGAACTGTTTTCAATTCTTTCAAGAATGCTGGAGAGTAGACCCAGAGAGGAAGACCACAAAGTATGGCTGGCTGGAGCAATTGCCAAACCGCATAGCAAAATACATCCATATGTTTCATTAGAGCTGGCCCATGACCCGCTGCAATCTATACACCACTTACCCTCGCTTAGCTCTCAGTGCCACACTGATACCCGAGGTAAATGCACATTTGTAATGCAAGCATTGATAAAAAAAAAGCCACCCATATATTAACTGTAGAATACTGAGGGACATGCAGAGGCAGAGGGTATTTCAGTGGATTTCTGTCTTTTTTTTATATTTTATAAAGTTTTCTTGTTTTCTGATTGGAAAAGTGAGAAATTTCAATTAATATAATCATCTAATACAATGTGACCATATTATAATATATTTATATGTGTATTGTCACTGTCCAAAAAAAATGAATATCTCCAAAATGGCAATTTTACAGGAGGGGCCAGAGAGGCCTTTATATTTTTTAAGTGATTTTGGGGCATTTCTATTGGTCCATTTATCATGACCATTTCACACAATGTAAACGCCAGCTTTTGTTTTATTGTATATTTTTTAAATTATTTATATATATATATATATATATATATATATATATATATATATATATATATATATATATATATATATATATATATATATATATATATATTGTATAAATTATATAAAAGCTCTTTTTTTGCTATATTTTTATATAAATAAATAAATATTTTCTATATTTACATATATTGTCTTATATTGTCATATATTGGAACTTTACAGGAGAGGTCTTCACTTTCAATGTACGTCAATAGAACCAAAATGTTTCCATAAGATTTTGAAGCATTTCTATTGGTCCAATTATCATGGAAATTGCAGACAATGGTAATAGCAGCTGTTATGTTCAAATTATGTAGAAAAATAAAAATTGACAAAAATGGAAATACATATTTTATTTATTAGACAGCGCTGATATATTTATGTAATATATATTATAAATATATTTGGTGTAATATATATATAAAACATAGCAAAAAGAGCTTTTGCACTCGGACACTGTGTATTGCTAAAGCTGAAATGTGAAACATGCTGATGGACAAGAGTTCAAAAAAATGATGACATGTCAAGCAGTGGGTTACTTGATTCTGTTCTACCTGATCTTATTGCTGAGCATACGGTGTATACAGATCAGTGAACTGCTGTTACACCCAATGTTTCTACTTCTATACTCTACTCTGCATAAGTGGCCAGCTTGTATAACACTACGATGAGTCTCTTATCAGTTGGCACAGGTTCAGTGACTAGAAACCAGTGGCTTTGCAGCTGGTCTAACATGATGCCCAGCATTACAAAGGTAGTTCTCAGCATTCTGGAATGCCTTTTTGAGGAAAAAGCTAGCACTCTTGAACCTGAATCATTTCAGGAGTTTTACCAAATGCTGCACAAGGTATGTGCTACAATTCCCTGTTATGGGATTTTTACCCAAACTCTTACCCAAAGCTTGTCTAACCTCACAACACTTGGCATGGATAGGCATGGATACGTCCAACCAAACCCGGCTCACACACAATATATCACACTACCATGAACACACGCACAGACATCCTTACAGTCAGCACTGATCCAGGCACTTGGAGCCAGATGTGGATCGGCTGAACGACGAATAAAATAAGATAAGGCCGTCACAGCCCGCGCCTTCAATTAAATTAGCCGCTCAAACCAACCACCACAGCAGAAAGGAGTCGCTAATCAAATAATAAACCCCTCATCAATTTAATCAGGACCATGAGTCAGCCGAAACTGCGGGATGGTGAGCGGTGCAGTGAAGATGCAAAGATTAAAAAAACTGTCATGAAAAAGGTCATTATTGATGGAAAAGTGAAGTGAACTGAGGAGGGTGCTGTGCTGAGTGATGTCATTGCTGAAGTCATGCACATGCTGGGATTGGAGAAATGACACACAGGCTGTGGCCAGCCAGACACAAGGAGAGAGTGGAGAAAGGACTAGTCACTTTCAGTGAAGATCTGAAAAAGCACTTCACCTAGACACTGTGAAAGAAAGAAGGATGCATAGACACACACACACACACACACACACACACACACACACACACACACACACACACACACACACACACACACACACACACACACAGAAAGTTGATAATAGGTGTGAAATGCTTTGAGCCTGCTCTGGTGAATTGTCTTAAAATCAGTGAATTCACTAACTGGACTAGTCTGGACAGAGGAGGTTCTCAGATGTAAGAAATGCAAGCGTCTGATTGGTACTGGATACAGTGTCCCCTAATTATGACCCACACTGGAGCGTGATATCCTTATTAAGCATGTCAGTATACCAGGACAGCCAAGGTTTGAAATAAAGAGGGTCCTTAAGCATGTTTCAAAATTCTTGGGGGGTTCCTGAAAACGGTAACGCTGGTGGAGACTGAAGAAGCAGATACACGCGCAGATGAGGATTACTGGTTTCAATAAAGTCCATAGTGACAAAAACGGGAATTACAAAAACGATCAGAACAAAACAGCGAGATACACCGACAAACCAAACAGCAAATACACCACAACTTACAGCACAACGTACACCACAACTTACACCACAACTTACACCACAATGTACACCACAACGTACACCACAACTTACACCACAACGTACACCACAATTTACACCACAATGTGCACCACAACGTACACCACAACTTACACCACAATGTACACCACTACTTACACCACAACGTACACCACAACTTACACCACAACGTACACCACAACTTACACCACAACTTACACCACAACGTACACCACAAAATGTTGGACAAACGTAAGGGAAAGCAGAGGGTATATATCAAGACAAGAAACATGAAACACCTGGGGTCTGTCTCAAAACCTAGTGAGGGTCTACATAGACAGCATTGTACGTCATAGTATGCTCGCTCCCGACATGTAGGCTGTCCCAATTCTTAGACCTTAAACATGTTGTCTACAGAGGAGCCTTATTTTCACCTGATTTTAAGGAAGCATCGAACGTTTCCTCAGCCGCTAAGACAATCCCATGATGCAACACAGGCATCTTTACGAGCAGTGAAGTGGTTTTAAAATGTAAGTTATTTTGATTCTCTCTGGAGTTTTAATGTGTTTCTTGTCATATAATCACACAAAACAGTATTTTATTATAAATTCTGTAATGAGTCGTTCACCATTTTGCAGTTTTATACTCGAGTCATTAGCATTTATGCTAGCAGAATTTTAAGCCTCGGGCTATTGTTTTGGATGCCGGCTGGTAACTTAGCAACCAGATAAACCACTGGTCGTGTGCTGCAGTGGGAACAAGCCGTGACGCAGTCTCTCTCTAACTAGAGTGTTTCAGTAATCTGTTTATGAGGAGAGATGTCAGACAGAACGCTGCTACTTAAACAGCTGCCTACGTAGCCTGCTCACTAGGTTTTGAGACACACTCCTGGACACAGGAGGGGTTACAGATACTAATCAGGTGGGGGGCGGAGTCGGTAGGAGCACATGATCAAAACAAACATGAGCACATGGCTAACACAAGGGAATGACAGGACGTACGACGTCACCCCGTTCAAACTACATGTTTAAATACAAATTCAGATTAAAATCACTGTTTAGCTGCTTCACCCAAAATCAGAGAGCTTCTGTCTTTGGTATTCTTAACTAACTGGTCTGCCTCAGGGTGGCGCTACGGCAAATTGGTTTATAGCTCAGTAACTGTAACTGTAACTGTAAAAACTTCACAAGATATTGGTGGGAACGATAATTTCTCGAACACGACTGTATATAGACACTGTAGAAAAGAGCATTAAACTAAAGGTCATGAACACAGAGACAAGCATCAGCACTGCTGTTACGTTAGCAGCCACAAGGAGCTACATTTCACACAGGTGACACACTCAATAACAACAATGCACATGGTCATAGGCCCTTGTCTCGAACTGGGCACTGTGCTAGGAACTTTTACTGCAGGCAGTTAGCTAAGATACAGTAGATCACACTGGAAATGAAAGAGGTTGTGTACTATAAATAGTCAGATGATGCAGAACTCAATGTAACGCAGTGCTGGCTCCTATGGGAATTTCACCTCAGTAGCTCTGTCCTGTAATAAAGCACTGACGTACATTTTGAGAGCATCGCATGATGTGGTTATTTTAAACAAAAACCCAACAAGTTCCAATAAAGGGAGCTAGTGATTTGCTAGACCAAACAACAACAACAACAACAACAACACAGATTTATGTCAGGCTCTATGAAGTTCCTAAAGAGGGTTGCATCAGGCAGGTAGCACAGCGGTGTATGCTGAAGGTTTAAATACCAATTTGGGCAGTAAAGCTTGTGTTACAGACTATCGCAACTCAACTTTCTCTTAAAACATTATTACTCTGCCTCTATTGATAAGAATGTAAATGAAGTTTAATTCAAGTTCATGTTGCAACAGGGCAACGATCTATAATATACTTCAAAATCCAGCATGAAGTACTTTAGAAAACACAAGCTGGAGCTTATGGAGTCCCCTGGATATCACAAAAAGTCTTAAACATATAGTGCATGCAAACTGATTCAGGAATATTACAGACATCTGCAAGGAAGATGGGTGAATTGATTTTTACCTCCCTGTGTAAAACCAAGTCAGCTTGATTAAATGCTCTTAGAAACATGTGCACCTCTTACTGCACTTACTACAGTACATGCTTGACATATTCCGATCTATCATTTGGGGATTGGGATGTTCATAACCACTCAGGATGCAGACGTAGTGGAAAGGGCCAAAAAAAGAAGAAGCATGGACTATTAGAAGGAACACACATTTTCTAGACACAATTTAAGCTTTGTGGCTTTAAGCCAAGCTCTGAAAACTTTTATGTGAAGTGGGCGAGAACTTGTCTTAGTGATTGCATACGTTAGATTCATCATGGCATATTAATTTCATAATGATGCAAAAGGTATGTTTTATTGCCTGCATGCTATAATTCATGGGCAATAATCTAAATTAGGTTTCTGTGATTAATGACTGTAGCATCTTTGCTGAGGGTTAATGGGTTTACTGTGCTGTACTGTACTTAGAAAGCATTATGCATTCATGTGGCCTCATCTGTGGGGGCTTACTTCTCACTGGATATCTCCTTGTGACTTTTAATTATGTTCTAAATCTGCTTATATAGTTTTGCGCTGGACCTACAAGGCTAATTAGCATCATGCAAACTGGATGCCCACAGTATTGCACACTTACCTCAAATAGACTTGCTCATTTAGTTTCTGACACTCTATAACACACCTTCTATCTGTAAATATAGACAAAAGTACAGATACAACGGCTGCTACTGTTTTTAGCTATGCACAGACAGACCCCTAGGGAGCCTGAGCCCCTGCTTCTTTGCCCTCAGACAGTATAAGTGCTCTGTTTTTAGTGTGTTTAATAATTGCCTTTTATATTGTCTCTGACATTTTTCAAGATCAGTTTCAGTGAGGTAAGTCTCAGGCTCACCCTGGGAAAACAGCTCATGGCTTGGCTTAGGTTCTATGAGCTTCATCACTCTCAGCCACCCCTCTCAGTACTGACTGCCTGTAGAGGCTTCTATGTCCTGTCACGTATCACCATTGATAATAATGGGGGATACATGACTCTGTGGAGGTTTTAATTAGAGTTATAACCAAATACTACATAACAGTTTTGTTTTGTGTGCTGGGGTTCAAATCCCCACATAACTCCTAACACTAAGTTTGACTTTAGCTGAAAGATGATTTCAACCTTAATAAGACTTATCGCAAAATACAGCAAATGAATATATTTAAGATTCATAAAGCCGAAATAATTTCTAGTCTATCAAGGGCTCCTAATAGTGCAGTTATATGGCAAGAAATGACATTTTAGCATGTATAACCTCAATTCTAAAGTTCTAAAAAGATGCTTTAAGATGTTTTACTTGTTTTACATAATTTGTTAGGTGAAATATTTTGACCTTATTAGCAGATATTCTTGTTTGTTTCAAATATGTCTTAAAATAAACAGAATTATCCACCAGTATTGATAATTTCAATTAATAAAAGCAAACAGAAATCATTATAACCAAAAGTATACTGTCACAGCAGGCATGAAAACTTTGTGGTCCATTTATATTTTACCTTTAAAGTCTTATTAGACATTTACTTTGCCATTTTCTACAAAGTATATTTAGCCTTTGCAATAAAAGAGAATTGTAGGTAATAAATTTGTAGAAAACCATTGACAACATTCTTTCCCATTGAATTGGCTAGGCCAGTGATCCTGCAGATTCAGCAAATACTACATAACAGTCAAATAGGTACCACCTTTGCAAGAACTACTAACATTAGGTTTGGCTTTACCTATTGAAAGTTATTGCAATATATCGAAAATTATTATATTCACTTTTTCATGATTCATGTAGACTTTTTGACCACTCAAAATTATGACCCCATATTTATAGATAAAAGCATGTCATACAGTGTCAGACATCACATAAGCATGTCTATCTGAGATTACATTGACATAATTTGAGGTCAGCGTCTGACGATCAAGCACATGCCATAAGTATACAAGCTATAATTGTTTGTCATAAACCAAGTGCAACGCTGAAGAAGTAAACTTTCTTTCATCCAACAAAGCTTGACTGGTATAATTACCCAAATTGGCCTAAATATGATTTGATTTTGGTTTACCTTTCTTGTCAGTATGGCTAAACGGCTCTCTGTTTGTGAGTGTGTGTATCTATGGGATGTTATCCCTGCCTCCGCAGCCTCAGAGGAAGTTCTAGGCAGCAGGAACGCCTGGCTCTTACAAAACGGTGCAGTACAGCGACAGTGCTGCAGGGTACGGTGGGAGGTAACTCAGCTTACTACAGTTATTAAAACATCTGCAAATCAACACCCTCCAGAACACACACACAGGGCACCACCTGCTGCTACCCCCAAAAAAGAATAAGGACCACCCGAATGATGAAAGAGGAGAAGCAGCACAATGAAAGAAAGAAAAAAAAGAGAGCGAGAGCAAGCAAATGCATAGGGGGGACCCTTTAGTATGTGCAATTATGTATGTATGTCCTCTATAGATCATATACAGAGATTTAAATTATTCCCAGTTGATTATCTGCAAAATTAGAGTAAAGATTAGGTTTAGGAGTACGTGTAGGTTTAAACCAGTACACATAAATTACAACTCTTTTTCATTTTGTAAAAATCATTTAAGTACGGTTTTCTCACATACAATTTTGCTGAATTACACTTTGTCTTGGTTTGTTTAATTTTTTAATTTTCTGATACTGATATGTATGCAGTGTGTAAATGAGTTTCAATGTATTTACTTAAAAATAAAATATTAAAATTCAAATTTCTAGGGTATCAAGGACTCCTAACAGTTTATTTATACTATACGAAATGACCTTGTAGCATTTAAAATCCTAGTTCTAAATATCTAACTTTTACTATTTTCCATAATTTATTAGGTGAAAAGACTTCACATTATTGGCACCTAATGTTGCTGGTTTCAAACATGTTTTAAAATAAACAAAATTATCCACTTAATCATCATAATCAAAAGTATACTGTTACATTATACATGAAAATAGTCTATGGTCCATTTCTACTTTATCTTTAAAGTCTTACACATTCGCATTGACATTTCCTACAAAGCCTATTTAGCCTTTGTAGTAAAAGAGCATTACAGGTACTAAATTTGCAGAAAACTGTTGACAACAATGTTTATGCTTTTGTTTTTGGCTTAATGAACATTCTTTACAAATTGGTTTGGCTAGGTCAGTGATTCTGCAGAGACAGCAGTCAGCATGATGGTGATAGGTTGGAGATGCTTTGCTGCTCTGACTCTTGGGCCGATTTACCATAACTGACAGAATCATGAATTCTGCCCTTTGGGTCCAGTCATCAGTCTGAGATCTGAAGCTTATTCGTAACTCACAACAAGACAACAATCTGAAGCAGAAGACCAAGAGCAAGCCTGGCACTGAACGGCTCAATAGAAACTAAATGAAGGTGTTGGTGTGGCTTTATGACAGTCCTAACCGACACCCTTCTAAAACAAAGTGGCAGGATCTTAGACAGGCAGCTCATGTCGAAAGCATGGCTGATTTGAATCAATTCTACAAAGAAGAGTGGCACAAATTCCTGCACATTCATAAGACTACAGATGCAACTGTTGCATGCACTTCCTTTACAGCTCTGTTATGCATACATAATTGAGCACATATTGGGCTGCATTCATCTGTAGTCAATAGTGGGACACATAAATAACACTAATAATGCATGCATGGTAATTCACTAATGTTCACTTTATGATCACCCACCCTCCCGCCACCAGGCTGTAACTCTGTCACTGTATCAATTACAGCATTCCACTGGAGCTGTGTTAACCAGCGGCCGCTATGACAGTCTCACCATCTGTTCATCTGTAACGATCATCATCTCAAGCACCCCCACCCCCACTCACACATACACATCCACTCTGCCATAAGCTTTGACGACTCACTCTACTGCCTTCAACTCTTAATCTTTTTGCTCAGATTGGCTGACTTGTTGAGTCTCTTGCATTTTCTCTCCTAGCTTATCTTGTATGTGAAGTGTTCTGCCAAATTAGTTTACACTGCAATTCCAATAAACAAACAAACAAACAAACAAATAAATAAATAAATCAGCCCTGCATTTCACAGCAGGAAGTGTGACTGCATTTCAGTCCCTCATGGCCACATGATGAGCAGCTGGATCACACTGTTATGACATCAGCTTCCTTCTCTCGCTCTCCTTGACGATCTTGAGTAACATTGTTTTATTAAACTCTGAATTGCAACTCAAGGCTTTTTTTTTTTTTTATTGTAACTCACATTAGTCACCTTCACCTGACTGGCCTTTACTTGAGCTGCTACCTCTCTTAAAGAAATGTCTGCCTACAGTGAGTCTTGGTTCCTCCCAAGGTTATCCTTGCCACTGTTGCTTCTGTAAAGTTGCTTTGTGACAACATTGTTGTAAATACATATACAAATAATTGTGACTTGAATTGAATTGAGGATTTGAGGGATGCACATTTATGTTGTAATTAGCACTATGTTACTTTTTCACTGACATTAGCTCAGGGCGAATAGATTTATGCTTCTGTGCTGAATCAAAACTATGTGGTTGTGAGTATTTGGACTTGTGCGTTGGTGTGTCTGCGTGGCTCTGCCATTATACCACCAAAACATTCTTTGGTGATGGTGTTTCTGTGCCACTCTATTTACTTCCTTGGTATACTGCAAATGATGGCAGCTAAAACAGTATGGACTATGCTGAAGTTGGAGCTAATAGCTGTTGAACAGCGGTTATTTTTACTTATTTTTCCTGCAATGCAGTTCATCCGTTCATCTGTCTATGGCTGGTCCAGCTAAATTAAAAAAATGGCACAGAAGGCAAAAATATGATGTGACCAAGGGGACCAATAACAGTTGCTATATGATATGATATAAGATACTGCATAGGGTATGGCATAGGGAAGAGCATAGGGTATGTCATAGAGTGCGGCATAGGGTACGGCATAAGCTACGGCAGAGGGTACCGCATAGGGTATGGCATAAGATACGGCATAAGGTACGGCATAGAGTACACAATTAAACCATGTTACTTTTGTAATTACTTTCCTTGCATACAAACATTCAAGCCATAAGCAGAGGTGCTTTTTTGGGGACATGGCATTTCGCTGAATGGTTTACAACTTATTTACCACTTTCTTTTAAGGTACATTAGTAAATGCTCGGGGTAGGATGGCTGGGGCTGTGCTGGATTAGAGCAGCGGCAGCACCTCCTTAAGTTCTTAGTGCCCTGCTCTCACAGTGTGTGGTAGATTTAGAGATATTATGACACAAATGAATTTGAAACTTATCAACAATTTCAACCAGTAATATAAACTTAATTGAGCAGCATTTGGGGGAGATCCCTAAAATGAGCCAGTAGATGCCCACTCAATATAAGAGGAGGTTAGTCTAAAGTCTAAGACGTGTTTTCAACTCAGCTTTTAAACAGTTGCAAAGAGCTGGTCTACATACAGAATGTATAGCTTATATTTCATCACACAAACGACTACTACATACTTATACGTGTGTGTGTGTTTCTGTGTCGTGTCCGTTGCTTTGCTGCAGTGCTCCTCTTTGGCTTATTGCCACACGAATACCAAACACCATCAGCCACAGAGTGAGTCACCACTCTGCTGTTTGTGTGCGTGTGTGTGCGGTTAAAGTAGGGAAAGATCTCATGGGTACCTATATGCACCAGGAAAAAGAAAGAGGTGATACATTAGAGGAAGACTTTATAGCTTATATGGTGTATTTTAGGCCACCGTGTTTGTATTTGCATGGACATGACGGGATGTGAATGTGAATTTTTGAATTTAAAGCCGAAAGAGGGCTCAGGGCTGTTTATACGCATCATGAGAAATAAGAAGGTAACGCTTTATTAGACGACTTTTATTGAATGCTCACAAAAGCATTATTTATTATGCTCAGGAAATTTGATTGATAGCCATAAAATATTGTGATATTGCCCCCCTCTATCACCAACTTTTGATGACCACTGACAGCATACCACAGTGGGCACTGGAGCACTAGGCGTAGATTCAAGACTGTGGTATGTATTCAGAATACATGGCATTCCAAAGTACTATGGAATTCTTATACAGCAGCAGCGACGCCTAAACATAAAACCATAAAAAATAGGGGCAACAGGGAGGGGGCGTTGTACATAAATGTTCTTTTATTTAGAACAAGGCACAAATGCCACCATTAAGCAGCCTGAACAGCAGAAGGTCCAACTATTTCCATACAATTTTAATCTATGGTGGTCAAACAGCATGGCCTGCGACAGACACCTCAATATATTACAAGCTATAATGTTTATTGTATTGACTTTTTAGCCCAAACCCCTATTTCAACTTCACAGAGTAGCAACAGAGACCCTCTCTTAGGCTTAGTATGACTGGCTTACAGCTTAAGAAGGCTAAAATTATTGGTTTACAACTTTGCCAAGTTACATTAGTAAATGCTCGGGGTAGCACAGCTGGGGTAGCGCTGGATTAGAGTTCCTAACGCTCAGCTCTCACAGTGAGGGATAGATTTTAGACATTATGGCACAGCTGAATAAGAAAAAATAGAAAAATAAAAAAAAAGGGCAACAGGGAGGAGGTGTTGTATATACCAGTAACAAAAAAGAAAAGACATAAGGGCACCAAAAACTACAGTGACTAGCAGCAAAGTAGGAATAAGCATGAATAGTGAGGATGTCCCAACCACAGAGTAGAACATACAGTGGAGAAAAGTGTAACTCTGCACAGAATAAAATAATGCAAGACGCCACATGTGGTATAACACAGTATGTTTCATAAATGCAGATGTAATGCAATATATACAACTAACGAGTGCATGGGCCATTCTACCAAACTACTTCAAACTGCAGTCCCACAATATAAATAATGTGAAAAAACCCAGTCAAATATTCAAACCTATGTAATAAATCAAGAGGCTTTTTCTGTCGTTCCGGCTACATACACAGTGGAGTGAAATCACGTTCCTCCGGGAACAACATGGTGCAACATAGAACAAAGACTACACAGAGCAGACGTGCAGACATAGAGTTCAATGAAAAAATCTAACTAGAAACGAATTAATACAACAAATTCAACAGACATTAGACCCAGTAAACAGACAGGACAGTGCAGCACCAACACGCCACTCGTTTCTAAGCATGAGGTAGTGAATAAAGTGCAGAGATGTATTTAACATGCTGTTACTGAGGTAGTACCTGGAAGGAAGGTAGGAGTAAACATTGTAAACACAGCGTTAGCAGCAGTGTTCCAAGTAGAACATCAAAAGAGGTGTGTGTGTGAGGGGGTATTGAAATCAGTCTCTGTGGGTTTAAAAAAATAATATGCAATAATTATACATTATTATGTAATAATAACTCAAAGTGTTAACTAGGATAATAATGAGCTTAATATATTGCTGCTGCTGAAACAAAACTATTTTACAGAATTTACAAATGCCTCGTCTTTTACATTGTAAGTCAATTTTATCATGAGTAGAGATTTGGCCCAAAACTATATGGAAAAAGTCTAGTTAAAAATAAAGTTATCGTTTTGGAGATATGATTTGTTCTGACAGCAGCAATATATAAAACCATGTTTTATAGGATACCTTTTATTGGGAGGTGTCTGTCCCAAACCTGACCCCTAAATATCAAACTGAGAAAATAATAGTTTTTAATAGTTTTAAAAATAAAACTTTTTTTACATATATTCATTTTCAGTGATGGTTTTCATCAATGCCCCCTCCCCATGAATGCTATTCTACGTGCTTTTAAACTATTCAGAATAATTTAATTAATGAATTATATAACGTTAAATTAACTGACAGTTGGCAGTTTGTTGTGCAGTTAATTTCCAAACCACGTTGTTCATAGCTACAGACGATGTTAGCCTGCTGTATGCTGAGCACCAAAGCCTAGCATCGCCATTAACGTTATTAGGATGGCTTCATGTCATTGACTTTAAGTGACTTACACATTTCTTTAAAAAATAGCTCCTTACGTCCTTTTTTGCTGCCATTTTCACTCGCTTTTCACACACATGTGTCTCCCACATTGCACCTGAGTCTTGCACAGTGAGTCTCATATGACTGGAACGTTTTCCTTCTAGTTTTGTTGCTTCTAACAACCAAACGTAGCTACAGAGTCTCACGTGACAGCACGGAAAGGCCCAGCCAATCACACTGACCATATGTGTTACGGGGAGGTAGAACTCCAGTAGAGAATGTGATTTAACCCTTTCTGCACCTTTTTTGGAGGGGATCAAAGTATTTGGAGGGGGGGGGTTAAATAATTGCTGCATATTGGTGGGGACATGTCACTTCCGTCCATGCTAATTCTACACCCTTCAATCAGTGTTACTTGTCACTACCAACACCACTGAAACACAAATTTTCTAAAATTCAACTTTCTTTGTTTGAATGAAAAGTATTGTGATTGGATGTGATAATGCTACTTTACCTACTTTACTGTAATGCTAATTTTAAAGAAGAACAAATCTGTAATTTAATTCTGTTTAAATTGCCTAAAATTTCCTCTACCGAAACCGTCACTATGGACACGCTAGCTTACACCCTGCTTTAATGTATGTTAATTTATTAGGAATATATTCAAGTCATTTTCATCTTTTCTATCAGTCTATTCATCATAAAATGTTCACACAATGTGAAGAACAGCTGGTGTTTTCAAAAGCTGTAAACAAATAAATAACAAAAGACAAACGGTGGAGATTTTGAGCTCCTGATACAGAGACAATGATTTGCATGCTGCTGCTGGAACGTAAACATGTATGTCGGTGTGTGTTAGTGTTTGACTTGCAACACATGGAGAAGAATGCAAATTGTCTAGATCCACATGCCAGTAAGTAACTCCACAGACTAATTGTATATGCAGACTGCAGCGGCAGTTCAACTGCCTGTTTGCACTTCTGCATAATAAGATATGACAATTCATGATAACCTTTCACTCATACTTTCCATAGTAACATTTGTTGTGTGTTCATGGCCAGGGGCCTGTAAAATCGAGACCACTTGAAATAGGGAAGGTGCAAATCCATCTATCTTTTTGTTCTTTGTTTGTTTATCTGTTTATGCATTCTCCTCACTCCCATTAGAAAAATGGTCCTGCAAGGGGAGATGTGGCAGGAGTAATGGAATAACTGATTAAGCTGAAATCTCTTTCACTGTTTCATTCATGAATATGGATATCTCATGCATGCACACACACACACACACACACACACACACACACACACACACACACACACACACACACACACACACACACACACATTTGAACAAATGGTGAGCTATAGCGAAAAAGCACAATGATAGAACATAACACTGCATCAGCCTTTTTATATGCAAGTTCAGACAGACAAAGCTAATTAGCAATTCTGTTGGAAGATATTTGTAAAATAATAAAATAACTGAAGAGTCTTTTTCATGAATTTTCAGGAACTTTAATTATTTGGCAACCCTTCTGCAAGGCTGTATGTTTACATGTCCATGCTGAAGCGGTACCAACCTGATTTTTTGGAATATAAATTCTACATTATTCAATTCTAAATAATTTAATTAAGATGTAAACAGAATGGTTAAATAAGAAATGTACAGGCTTTGTACAGTGGTGGTGACAAGAACCAGGCATGCTTACTGTCTCTCAGAGTTACCTCTTTACTACCTTTCATCACTGCCAAAGTAAAAAGATGTATCTCCAAAATAGCAATTTTACAGGAGAGAGAAAAAACCCTGCTTTTATTTTTAATGGAAGTCAATGGAAGTTTGGAGCATTTCTATTGGTCCATTCATCATGAAACTTGCACACAATTTCATATAATATAATCAACAACAACGTAAATACCAGATGTGTGGACTCAGTCACATGACTAAGTCACATGACTTAGACTCGAGTCAAACTCGAGTCACTAAACTGATGACTTGTGACTTGACTTGACAACATCACTAAAGACTTTTGAGTCTGCACAAAGAACAGTAAATCTCTGCTAAGTATATTTATGTATATGTATATGCGCTGTAAATTAAAGCATTTAGGAAGCACAGCATCTCAGACAGGAAGTATTCAAGTAGTGCAGAAAAGTGCCAAACACTGATCAGTACATGCAGAGCTACTGCAGAGTTCACACATGCTGTTAATGTTATATTAATGTCAGTTTAATATTCTTCTAATCAATTGTTTCAATTGTGGTAAATACTGAAATGACGGTACATCTGGTGACTTGACTAGGACTCAAAGTTTAAGACTTGGGACTTGACTCGAAACTTCCTTGTATTGACTTGGGACTTGACTCGGGACTTGATTGTCAAGACTTGAGACTTACTTGTTACTTGTAACTTAGTAACTTGATCCCATGTCTGGTAAATAAATGTTTTTATTTGGAGAGCTAATATATACATTGTGTGATGCATGATAAGTTGTCTTGCAATAGTTTTAAGACACAATGTGGGCAATGGTTGTTATTTTGTAAATCCATTCCCTCCAGATAAGCACATGCAGGGTGTTTTAAGTTGTGACAGGAAAGAAAAAATATTTTTTCACATTTTACCTCATCAGCATACCATTTTGACACTATCAGCTTTTCATGAAGGAAAAACTAATCAGTGAAAATATTGTAGTGATGGTGATGATTAATGAGGAGACCATGTGGTTGTATTTTTAAAGGGATACCATAGCTCAGCAAACATAATAGCTAAAACTTTGGATATAGAAACTGAAACTATGGAATGGTGACTCTTCATTTGCTATTTGTGTTTCAACAATTGATAATTTGGATTTTTTTAACTGGAGAAAAAGAAGCTGTAAGATAAGATGAGATTTGCATCTGTACTATGCCGTGAGTCCTTCCATGTAGAACATGGAGAACTTGTGAGCTAGTAGGGGCGGAGCCAAGTTTGTGCCCAGAGGGAGAGTTGGGGTGGGTCTGAAATCCATACTGAACAGTACGCAAAAACAGAACGTGAGAATGACTAGGGTGTCCAAATACATAGTATTCATAGAGCAGTATGGGAAAAGTCCCTGGATGACGTACCGCACCAGCAGACATTTTTAAGCATGCAGCCCCAACACACTGTCCTATCCCATGATTCCATTGGAGCTGTGGAGGAATTCAAAGCGGAGGAAGAGTGCGGTAAATAGTGATGCGTCAGCTGTGCGTGCGTACCTACGGCTAGTTAACTGCTGCTACAGAAGGTAGCACTACTTCTGAGGTAAACTATGATTCAATTCCTCCTCCGACGAGCTACAGCTCGACAGCACAAACACGCAGATCAGTGTCACAGTCTCTAAATCCGTCAGTAAACGGGGCTGTTCAAGTATGCGATTTCGGATGCACCCTCAGAGGGAGGTGGGATTTGTGCAGAGAGTGTATGTATATATCTATCCATCCATCCATTCATTATCTCCCTCTATTATCCCAGTGTCATCGGGTGAAGACTGGGTACACCATGGACAGGTCGCCAGTCCATCGCATGGCCAACACTCACTCAACGCACACACTAACACGTACAGGTAATTTAGAGTGAGAGATGAACCTAACATGCATGTGTTTGGACTGTGGGAGGAAACCCACTCAAGCAACGGGGAGAACATGCAAACTCCACACACTATGGCCCAGACCGGGAATCAAACACAGGTTGTCTTGCTGTGAGGCGACAGTGCTATCTACTACACCACCTTGGCGCATGCGTGTGTATGTATATATAAACTGTATATTTCTTGAAAATATCTACATATATTGTAAAAAATAATTAATACACTGTCACATCATAAAGATGTAACTCGCGCTAACTCCTGACAGCTCTGGCTTTAGTATTCCTCCGCATAGCAGTTACTAGCAGCAGCATGAGAGCAGCATGTTTAACTGTATTTACCTTTCTACGGACTCAGTAATGTTCACTTTTATCAAAAAGATCTTTGGTTTGCAGCTTTCCGGTGCTCAGATGGGTCACCTTGACATTCTTATTCATATATTCTTATAGCACTCTATTGACTTCTTCTTTTGTTGAATGGTGCTAGTGATCTGTGTGCAAATAAAGTGAAAACAGAAGCCACAGTCGGATTGTGATTGAGGTGTCTCCAGTGTCGTGAGGCCTGGAGAGGAATGCTAATACCCACCATGGCACGGGTAAGTGCAGAAATGAAAGAATAAACAGAATGCTATGGAACCACAAATCGAAGCGGAAATGGCATCCTCTGCGGTGCCAGACACATTCATGCAAATGACGGTCATTTGTGGCCGAAGCGTTCAGCTTTTAAAAAGGAAATCTAAGTGATAAGCACGCACGAGTCGCGCGGCGCTGCGTCTCCTCCGAGGGAGCAGAGCGCGACCCTCTAAGTACTGCTGAAGTCTATTAAGTGTTTTCTAATCACTCTGGCCCCTGTGCTTATTGTTATATTAATATTTAAAAGGGAAAGTATCTTCTAGGCCAAGCTCAGACACAACATCCCTTACTGTCCCTCTCTCTCGCTCTCTTTCTCCCTCTCTCTGCATCTCAAGGGAAAAAGCAGCGACATTTACAAGTGTCATTAAACAAATTAAAAATCCATGAGCATGTACTGGGACACAACGGGCTACTCTTATAACTAACTACATTAGCTATGAGACCAGTCACTGAATTTCAATCGAGTCTGAGAAATGATGTAGCCACTGCAGTCGCAGATGAGGCCTCACATCTATTCTGGAGTCTCATTTCTAGGGTTTGTAAGAACATCTGAAGCTGCTACAAAAGGAACTTCCCATGATACAACCTAACTCGCCCTAAATATCACTGTCACTGTACACAGAAAAAAACATAGATCTCCATAATAGTGAGAGAGAACAAAACCATTCTTTCCTTGCAAAGTATATTAGTGTAACAAGGTTTAACTCCAAGTTATTTTGGAGCATTTTTATTGGTCCAGTCATCATGAAACTTTCACATGGTGTTTCTTTGGACAGCAATGATATGCACCTTGACGTGAAGTGCATTTTGACATGAGCAACCATAAAAAAATGCTATATTAAATGGATGTTTAATTAAGTTTAACGAGAAATGATACAGACTGTACTGGTCAGCCTGGGCTATATAGTAACACCACCCAAACAGTCATAAAGATGCTGTTTCCTGCTTTAATAGCCCTCTGTAGCTGTGATATCATATCCAATGGAAGCAAGTTTTCTTTATAGTATTAATGAATGCCATTTAACAAAAGTGCCCCTACAGCAGCCAGGTGTCAACATTGATCCAAAACTGACACTTTTTCTCCAAATGGCACTGGATCCTATGAATTATGTGGTCATTCAGTGGTCAAAATAGGGAAATTGCTACATGTAACCTAACACTGCAGCACACTGACTGACTGGCAACCTTCTCCATATACCCCATGCAAAACAGCAAGCTATGTCAAATGTGGTGATTAAGTTGATGTTTGAGCAGATGGTGGTGTTGGATGGATTATTCTATCAAACTGGAGAGTTTTGACTGACTATTTTTCATTCAGCTCAAAACTATATGTCAAACGTTAGAACATACCCAAAAAGGTTTTTCCTATTTTTCCTATTTTAGTAGCAATAAAATTGAATTATATTTATAATTCTAATAGAATTATTCTAATTATAAATATAGAATTATTCCAGCACCAGAATACAGCATCACATTGTGGTTTAAAGTGTGTTTATAGTTTCTTTCAGAAAGTAGCCTCATTTGCTCTGATGCAGTTGTACATACTTTTAACATCCTCACCAGCAGCTTCATGAGAAGCCACATGAGATGCTTTTCTAACAGGACTGAAGAAATTGGCATGTATGCTAAGATCACAATGTTTCTGAAAAACAGTTTTATGGGCGTGTGATAGGTGAACAAGGTGAACACTTTTATTATTTAAATGTAAAGTGTTTGTGTTAGAAATAGTTTTGTACACAGACACTTACTTCACCATTTCAACGTGCCTTTCAGTCTCACAGTCAGAGCAGACCCTCACCATTCCACGCCCCACAACACTCACAGAGCTCAGTCTCACGGTCAGAGCAGACCCCCAACACTCACAGTGCTCAGTCTCACGGTCAGAGCAGACCCTCAACACTCACAGTGCTCAGTCTCACGGTCAGAGCAGACCCTCAACACTCACAGTGCTCAGTCTCACAGTCAAAGCAGACCTTCAACACTCCCAGTACTCAGTCTCACAGTCAGAGGAGACTCTCAACACTCCCAGTGCTAAGTCTCACAGTCAGAGCAGACCCTCAACACTACCAATGCTCAGTCTCACAGTCAGAGCAGACCCTCAACACTCCCAATGCTCAGTCTCAGTCAGAGCAGACCCTCACCACTCCACGTCCCCCAACACTCACAGTTCTCAGTCTCACAGTCAGAGCAGACCCGCACCTCTCCATGACTCACTACACTCACAGTGCTCAGTCTCACAGTCAGAACAGACCCTCACCTCTCCACGACCTACTACACTCACAGTGCTAAGTCTCACAGTCAGAGCAGACCCTCACCACTCTACGACCCACTACACTCCCAGTGCTCAGTCTTACAGTCAGAGCAGACCCTCACCACTCCATGTCCCCCAACACTCCCAGTGCTCAGTCTCACAGTCAGAGCAGACCCTCAACACTCCCAATGCTCAGTCTCACTGTCAGAGCAGACCCTCACCACTCCACGTCCCCCAACACTCACAGTTCTCAGTCTCACAGTAAGAGCAGACCCTCACCACTCCACGTCCCCCAACACTCACAGTTCTCAGTCTCACAGTAAGAGCAGACCCGCACCTCTCCACGACCCACTACACTCACAGTGCTCAGTCTCACAGTCAGAGCAGACCCTCACCACTCCACCACCCACTACACTCACAGTTCTCATTCTCACAGTCAGACTAGACCCTCACCACTCCACGACCCACTACACTCCCAGTGCTCAGTCTCACAGTCAGAGCAGACCCTCACCACTCCACGACCCACTACATTCACAGTGCTCAGTCTCACAGTCAGAGCAGACCCTCACCACTCCACCACCCACTACACTCACAGTGCTCAGTCTCACAGTCAGAGCAGACCCTCAACACTCCCAGTGCTCAGTCTCACGGTCAGAGTAGACCCTCACCACTCTCAGTGCTCAGTCTCACAGTCAGAGCAGACCCTTGCCACTCCACGACCCCCAACACTCACAGTACTCAGTCTCCCTGTCAGAGCAGACCCTCACCACTCCACGACCCACTACACTCCCAGTGCTCAGTCTTACAGTCAGAGGAGACCCTCAACACTCCCAATGCTCAGTCTCACAGTCAGAGCAGACCCTCAACACTCCCAATGCTCAGTCTCACAGTCACAGCAGACCCGCACCTCTCCACGACCCACTACACTCACAGTGCTCAGTCTCACAGTCAGAGCAGACCCTCACCACTCCACGTCCCCCAACACTCACAGTTCTCAGTCTCACAGTCAGAGCAGACCATCACCACTCCACAACCTACTACACTCACAGTGCTTAGTCTCACAGTCAGAGCAGACCCTCACCACTCCACCACCCACTACACTCACAGTGCTAAGTCTCACAGTCAGAGGAGACCCTCAACACTCCCAGTGCTCAGTCTCACGGTCAGAGCAGACCCTCACCACTCTCAGTGCTCAGTCTCACAGTCAGAGCAGACCCTTGCCACTCCACGACCCACCACACTCACAGTACTCAGTCTCACAGTCAGAGCAGACCCTCACCACTCCACGACCCACTACACTCACAGTGCTCAGTCTCACAGTCAGAGGAGACCCTCAACACTCCACCACCCACTACACTCACAGTGCTAAGTCTCACAGTCAGAGGAGACCCTCAACACTCCCAGTGCTCAGTCTCACGGTCAGAGCAGACCCTCACCACTCTCAGTGCTCAGTCTCACAGTCAGAGCAGACCCTTGCCACTCCATGACCCACCACACTCACAGTACTCAGTCTCACTATCAGAGCAGACCCTCACCACTCCACGACCCACTACACTCCCAGTGCTCAGTCTCACTGTCAGAGCAGACCCTCACCACTCCACCACCCACTACACTCACAGTGCTAAGTCTCACAGTCAGAGGAGACCCTCAACACTCCCAGTGCTCAGTCTCACAGTCAGAGCAGACCCTCGCCACTCCACGACCCACTACACTCACAGTGCTCAGTCTCACAGTCAGAGGAGACCCTCAACACTCCCAGTGCTAATTCTCACAGTCAGAGGAGACCCTCAACACTCCCAGTGCTCAGTCTCACAGTCAGAGCAGACCCTCAACACTTACAGCGCTCAGTCCCCACTCATTTCTTTTCATCTTCATTTTTATTAATCAATGCCAATAGCCATAACAGGTTCAGGTGATTTAGGACCACAAAGCTAAAACTGCTAACACTACAAACACATAAATTAACATAAAATTAACTGACAGGACCGAACTTGCCTTCAACTTAGTGAAACACAAGTTTTAGACGTAGGCTGAGCAGAGCTGAGCGGCCATTTGCTTCCGCAGTAAAGAAAAATGCTGTGTTGCCTCAGCCAATCAGAGTGCCGTTGACTGGTTGGGTTATGATGACGTGCTGCCTCAGCCAACCAGAGTGGTGTTGACTGGTTGAAATCATAAGTAGGCCTAGCATAATTTTCCACAAACTGCATTTCCAAATAAATAAACACATACATACACTACTGTCAAAAGTTTAGAATCACTTTAAAATTTCATTTCATGCAATTTTTATGCAATTCACAAACAACATTGTCCATTTTACAATCAATGTAAGTGTATCAGATGATTTTTAAAGAATAAAAAATGTTTGTATTAAAGCCTATTTTTGTATAGAGGCTTATTTTGCATATAGTCCTATTATCAGCAATTCTCAGTCCTCTGTCTAAATCTCCTGGTAAGGCCGCCAATCCAAGTTAAGGATGTTACTGGGCTAATTGGTTGTTAGGACACTCTTGCTCAATTGTGATGCACAGCTGAAAAACATTCTACTAATAAGTGAGTATCAGCAGTTGATGTCTTGCTGACAGACTCAAAATGGCCAGAAAGAAACAACTTTCTTTAGAGACCCGTCAGTCCATTGTTGTGTTAAGGAAGGAAGACTATTGCATTGAAAACAAGAAAAATTTACTGTGATCCCAAACTTTTGAGTGGTAAGTGTAAATAAATACCTAAATTGGTTAATTAATTAAACAGACACAAAAATATAATGCACTCAAATAAATAACTAGTAATAAATGATGTTTAATCCCAAATAATCTATATTCCTATTCATTAACAATGTTATTTGTCGATGTTATATGTTGATTAATACTGTGAATTTCCTGCACCTGTCTTAGACATCCAATAAAGTTACCTAATCTGATGTTCAAAAGTTTAACTGCATATTGACGTCCAAGTGGGCTCGTAGATAGACGTCCAATTAGCGGATCTAGATTGCACGTCGTGTAGAAGTCCAGAGTTGGTCTTGGACCACAATACAGACATGATCTGCACAGCCATAAGTCGTCTAATGTTTAGTGGGTAAAAATATATATTCAATTACATGTATCCAAATTTCTGACTGATATAGTAAATTTAGGGATACCTCCCCACAGAAAGTATACTATTATTATATTATATTAATAATATAACAATAAAAAAGATTTTGCATACATTTTGTAAATTTCAATAAAGGCTTTGGGTTTAAATGGACAATACAAGAATCTGATGCCTACTTTGTCATACGATTACATTTTTTTTAAATGTGTGTGGCGGTGATTAAAAAACACCATTAATAGTTTCCATACAAATAAACTACTTAGCAGTTCTTTATAAGGGCAAGATGCCAACTCCATAATGACATACGACTTCAGACGCCTGTCGGAGGATCCACTCTCTGTGCTGCCACCACTTAGACTAAGACAACAACGAGGAGATAAATGTCAGTCGGTCTGTCAGTTAGCTTAACCTCAGATGAGGCCTAAATCCATTTGAAGCAAGCATCTCTTTTATAGGTTTCATAAGCACTACTGAAGCTGGATTAGTTTTACCAGAAGAGCTTCTGTAATGCAATTTATGGGATTTGACTGACTCAACCATATGGGATACAGTATCTGTGCAATTTTCTTGGGTTTATGGGTGGAAATTACTACAGACAGTCTGGATTGAAACATCATAGCCCCGCATGGTTTTTAATAAGAGCAGCACATGTCACTGCCATAGCTTTGAACAGGATTTCGTATTACATTACTGTGAATCTAATTCAAGGTTGTACTGCTTTTACTGACGGAAATTACAGCATGCCAGTCGCTCTGAAATTATTACTGTAGCTGCACCACACTGATTCATAGCACCTTCATACCGGAGTAACCCAATACTGGTCATGAACATGCAGGAGGTGTGATCATGCGGAGTGGTGATCATGAGGAACAGTGCAGTGTTAGCACTTACCGTCAAGTAGAGCTGTGTGGTTTTAAGTGACCTCCCTGTTTCCTGCCCGTTTCAAACAGTGCTGAATAATGGTACCCTTTGCTGCTTGTTGAACAAATGAGATTTCTTCTCACGTCTTCTTACGCTAAACCAATGCCTCACTGGTGTCAAAAGTGGGATAGCGCCCCCCAGAAGAGGAACAGTGCTACCACAAACTCAAAGGTAACCGGGCAAAGAAGGCCAAGCTCGAATGAGGACTGCGAGGGAGAGGCAGTGCAGAGAAGAAGGGTGGTGAGTACTGTGGAGCAGGCAGCCTGTCTCTCCAGCATAGCCTGGCTGGAGGACGACAAAAGAGGTGGCAGGTATGGATATCAGCAACGTTAAGCACGACCCTTCACGCTTTGGGGCCTGCTTCCGTACAGCCAGTGCTGTGCACCAGTTCTCCCTACTGCTGGTTCAATAAAAGAGATTTCTTCTAAAGTGCAAGTTTTGCACATCTTACTCTACACCAATGCCACAATGGTGTCAGAAGTGGAATCGTGCCTTAGTGCCCCCCAGGAGAGGAACGTTGCTACCATAAACTTGAAGACGACATGACAGAGAAAGCCAAGCTTGAATGAGAACTGCAAGGGAGGTGAAGTCGGGTGGTGAGTACAGCATGACTCTCCAGCATAGCCTGGCTGGAGGTTGACAAAAGAGGTGGCAGGTATGCATGTCAGCGACGATAACCACAGCCCACCACTGACGCTTTGAGTGACCTGCCTGCTTCCTGGGCATTCCAGCCAGTGGTGTATGCCAGTACTCCCCACTGCTGGTTTAACAAAAGAGATTTCTTCTAAAGTGCAAGCTTCGCACATCTTCTTACTCTGCACCAATGCCACACTGGTCCTGGAAATGGAATAGTGCAACCCAGGGGAGGAACGGTGCTACCACAAACTCATAGACAACATGGCAGAGAAGGCCATGCTCGAATGAGGATTGCGAGGGAGATGCAGTGCGGTGACGTCATGTGGTGAGAACAGCATGACTCTCCAGCATAGCCTGGCTGGAGGTTGACAAAAGAGGTGGCAGGTATGAACATCAGCGACGATAACCACAGCCCACCAGTGATGCTCTGAGTTGTAAAGGGAGTTGCGTGGTTAGAAGTGACCTGCCTGCTTCCTGGGTATTCCAGCCGGTGCTGTATGCCGGTGCTCGCCACTGCTGGTTCAATAAAAGAGATTGCTTCTGAAGTGCAAGTATTGCACATCTACTTACCAATGCCACACTGGTGTCAGACATGGAAAAATAGTGTCCCCCCGGAGAGGAATGGTGCTACCATGAACTCAGACGACATGGCAGAGAGGACCAAGCCTCAATGAGGGCTGGAGGGAAGGAGCAGTGCGGCCAAGTCGGGTGGTGAGTGCTGTGGAGCAGGCACCATGAGTCTCCAGCAGAGCCGGGCTGGAGTACAACAAAAGAGGTGGCAGGTATGGATATCAGCAATGATAACTGCGGTCCTTCAGTGATGCTCCGAGTCATATAGAGAGTTGTATGGTTGGAAGTGACCTGCCTGCTTCCTGGCCATTTCAGCCAGTACTGCTGGTTCAATTAAAGACTTTTCACATCTTGCTCTTTGAAATTATCTTAGTTTTTATGTGAAAGGTAACAATGATTGGCACACGATTCTAGCAGTTTTTATTGCATTATTGAGTTCATGGCAAATCTGTTGTTGTTTAGTTTTGAATAGCTACAACTGTGCAGTCCAGCTCTGTTTTTTTAAGTGGGCACTCAACATTACATGGAGCCTCTACACTAAATACTGCGAGTTTTTTATCTATTTTTTATCATAGGGATGAATGAGATTGGATCAACCTTTATAGAACCATAGCAAAACAGCTGGACATGAGCAAACAATGACTAAAATCTTACATTATCGAGATATCTGGTTCATTTTGATGACACATGATGAGGACCATAGTGATCACAGTGGTCTACACTAATGTCTAAGGATGCTGCTGTCAAAACTCAAAAACAAGACCAAAATAATAAGGAGGAGACACATGGCAGACTGTCAGTTAGCTTACATCTGTGGCTAATTAAACACACCCAGCCACCCACCGCATGCGTAATTACTATTTTACTGTAGGAACCCCAAAACCACAAGGCCTCTGAAAAAGACACGGGTTATTTTCCAACCTGATGACACATCATTAAGTAAGGTTGTTAAAGAAAGGAAGGTAGTGCAACAAAGTTCAGTGTATGTGTTTGTGAGCCAACAACACTGCAAATGTTTCGAAATGTGGGCAGCAAAGCTGATCTTAAATGCAACGCTATCAAAAAGAAGACAAATACCCAATCACCTTACTGATTGCACATCAGTGAACCTAAACATTAAATTGACATTCAAATAGTACATACAAACATAAACATCTAACTGATGAGGTGTTTCATGACTCTATTGAGAAACAGACTTGTATAGAATCCCAAAGAACAGAATCATAGCAATAATCAGACTTTCCTCTGAAGGCTGTGATTCGATTTGCATTTGATTTGCTCTGGATTAAATAATAGTAGGAGTAGATACATTAGAAGCTCCTTTACTGATTCTTTATAAGTGACAGTTTCCCTGACCTGAGGTTTATAGGAATCTCTTAGAGTAGAGGTTAATAATGCTCAAATCAGATTTGAAGAGCAGAGTATGTGTCCCCAAGGCATCATTCCTGTGACAACAAATCATTTGAAAGAAGTGCAGAGATGGTTCCAAGAACCACCACAACTATTCACCCTTAATGTGTAATTATGATCAATATAAGAAAAACAGAGGGCGGCACGGTGGTGTAGTGGTTAGCACTGTCGCCTCACAGCAAGTTCCAGGTTCGATTCCCGGTCCGGGCTTTTCTGTGTGGAGTGCATGTTCTCCCCGTGACTGAGTGGGTATCCTCCCACAGTCCAAAGAGATGCATGACAGGTTGATTGGTCACTCTAAATTGCCCGTAGGTGTGAATGCGTGTGTGAGTGTTGGCCATGTGATGGATTGGCAAACTGTCCATGGTGTACCCCGACTTTGCCTGATGATGCTGGGATTGGCTCCAGCCCCCCCGTGACCCTGACTTGCGGGATTAAGCAGCAGATGATGGATAGGAAAAACAGGTTATTTACATGTATGGCATTTGGATGACACCATAGAAACATACAGTTTACATTTACACAGGTGGGTGAAGGTATTGCAATACGTATGCCCAAGAACCCTTATTGGTATAGTGTAGGGCCCTAGAATCCCAGTCTACAGCATGGAGACCAGCAATGTAACCCACTACATTATACCAACCAATGTGAAGTAGTCTTTATTTTTTGGAAACCTGCAATTGGATGATTGGACAACCACAGCACTAGTTTTGGTATTTAGTCGGCAAGAAGTATAAGAATTTTGTTAGCTACAATGTTACTTAGTAGTATCGAGTAAACAAATATCCTTGCGCTTGCTGATGGCTTGCACATAAATGCTACCGGAAAACATTGACCTGTTCATTTTGGAAATCAATCAAATGGACCTTTCCTGTAAAAACAGACCACATTGAAAGCCACATAGAACACATTGAAAGCTGTAAAAAGCTCAGAGTCAGCATTTATTGTAAAGGCCGCCTTGCCTGTTGAGGTGGAGCCATGAAGCTGTGGAGGCAATATGTGCTTCTGTTAATTACAAATAACAAATATGTGGTTGAAATGGACACTAGTGATGAGGAGTCGGTCCTAAAGAATGGATTCTTCAAATACAACATGTTTGCGAGTTGAGTTGATTCTGGGCCAATGACTCTGAGTCGACTCCTCGTCTCTGTTCATTCAGTTTTGATTATTTCTTTGTGTTAATGTCAGGCTGTTAATGCCAGAGCTGCTCACCAGCCGCTATCACATGAAATGTGTTTTGATATGTCCTGTACTGTAGCATAAAATTTTCCATTAGGGTTGCGATAATCAATTATTAGAAACTGTACAAGGAATGAAGATGAGATTTAAAGTTTTGCTTCCCACCTTAAATGTCTCTGCAGTTACATTCTGACGCACCATTCAGGAAAATGCTTCATAACTTATGGCGGACCAGAAAAAGTCGAATAAGAAGGTGACGAATATAAAGAAAAACAAGATAACATCCAGCTCGTTGCTTTTCAACTCATTGAAAAAAAATTCTGACTACTGTAATGATTTCCTCAGCACATTATTCTGCCCCTTATTATGTGAAAGATATTTTTGGTGAATTTTTATATCACAATAATCTGTAACCACTAAAATTGGTTCAATGGTATTTTTTTGCGGTATATCACTGGCTCTGGTGCTGTCTTGGTCAGAGCGGGCCCTGACCTCCCTGGGGCCCTAAGCAAAATTCTGCAGAGGGGCCCTATTATCTGACCTGTGAGACGTGTAATTTACAACTGCCACACAGTCACACCTGACACCCCAGTGCTCCCACTACAGTCTCCCTCCATTAAAACAGTTTGCTCTATCTGTGAATATACCTCGACTGAAAAACAAGATAATCACTGTGTTGTTTCAAAATGATGTGTGTTCAAGGGCTATAGGACTAATTCAAATACACACACACAGTCACACACACACACAGTCACACAAAATCAGAGAGACTTGAGTTGGGCATTTGCATCAGCTAGAAAGCAGTGTTCTTCAACAGTGTTCAGAGTTTCAGCAAAGTTTCCTTCCAACTACTGACAAGTATACAGAACAATCTATTTGGCCTATACTTGTACTTAATATTACAGTATTTATTTGAAATTTTGATTTATAAAGATTTATAAAGATATATAAAGATATATAAAGATTTATGCATATATGTTCTTAACTAAGAGTATTAACTAAGAGCTAATTCTGGTAAGTCTACTTAAAGTACAGTTAAAGGAATATTTGTAGTACAAAAATAATTCCTTAATCAAAACCTAATTGTAGAATGTAAAAATAATATACAAGTAGTAAACTATAAGTATTACGTTATGTTCACTTAAATTTTTTTTACATGAATACTTCTAGTTTAACAACTACTAAACTAGTAGTTTACTAGTATACTTAAAAGTGTGGACTTGGGTTTGATTCCTTCCAGTGCCTGTATGGGTTTCCCGCAGTCCAAAGACATGCAGTCAGGCCAACTAGAGATGCAAAACTGCCCCCTAGGTGTGTATATCAGTGTGATAAGTAGCTTGGGAGATAAATGAAGAAATTAGTAACTAACAGTACACCTATTAGTGTACTTCTGGTATAGCTGACATTCAAAATGAAACTTAGATGCAAACTAAATGTGTACTCACATTTTACCACTCTTACACCTAAACTAGACTCAAAGTTTACATTCACAAACTATAAAGTGGGTCAGTATAGTCCCAAAAGGTTTTGAATAGTACACTTTCAAATATATTACTAGAATATTCATTATATTAGTATATGTACTGCATAAAGTACACTTGGAAAATATACTTCAACTTTACTAATGCTTGAACTTTTAGTATACTTGTTTTGTAAGGCTCATTAAAGACCATAACCCATATTGTTTCTAGTCTGGACTCCACAAAAGTTTTCTGCTGCAAAGCACGAGTTTTATTTTGCACATGCACATGTGAACACATGTTTACGCACAGCCCATCAACTTTAATTTGTTAAATTTTGCTGTTATTTGCTGATGTCAGACTTGGAGAGGACAAAAGAAGCACATTTCTGGACATTTCTGTTTTCATGTCTAGATACTTCATCCTCTCAGGAAGCTGAACATAATGAGGGCGAGGCCCTACACAACGTGCCTAGTGAGTATACAGAGCTGACCGGTTCTGGCCTTAGTTAAAATAAAATCGTCTCTATAGATTCCAGAGGCAGGAGTCCAGAGTCTGAGTCAACTGCACAAATCGTTAATGTAAGCTGACGGCTGAATAAGCTTTCTGGTCCAAACAATAAAAAATGTTATTGTAGAGACTCTATGGTCAAGTTTCTAGACATTTTATAGACACTAGGTTGTGAAGCTGTGAAGGGATGTGATGGTTATGTGTGTCTGTGGTGTATTGCCAGTGCGTTGTGGTTTCTCGCATAATGGTCATCTGCTTTGCATCGTGCTTGAGGCAATGTAGCAACGTTGGGTCTTGGCGATGGCCCATGGCTTTTCTTGTGAAAGAAAGCAGTTGTAGACCACGCTGGGCGACGAAACCCACCACACAGACGACAGTGAGAAGCCTGGCTTACGAGACTAACTGAGGAATAAGGTCAGAAGGTTTTAAAGTTCAAAGGTAAATGGAAAGCTCAGAGTCAACATCCACTCTAAAGGCTGCCGAGGTGAAATGCCATGAGAGCAAAGTGAGATTTCAAGCCTCTGAGCCGCGGTACTTACTATTCCACTGTGTTTCTGTTCTTCCAGTGGGAATAAGGCAAGCGCAATGTGCTGAACATGTGTGTATGACTGAGAAGGGAGGGAGAGAGCGAGCGAGCGAGCAAGAGAGAGAACGAGAGAGAGAGCGAACGAGCAAGAGCGAGAGCAAACACATAGCTTACATAAAGGCATGTTTTTTAAAACTAAATGCTATAATTAATTTAGCCTGCCAATGAGACTTCAGAGCGAGAGTCTGAAAAAAAACAAAGGATGATAAAGAGCAGACAGAACATTCCTACAAGCAGAGATAAAGACAAGGTTAAAGCAGCTCTCTGACAGTGAGGAGAGAATAAGAGAGGCAAAAGAAGTTAAGAGAGAGAGAGAGAGAGTGAAACAGGAAAGGAATGGAGCATGACAGAGTGAGACGGGGAGGGAGGGAGAGAGGAAGAAAGAGATGGATAGATGGAGGAGTGGGAGGACTGTGAGGCGGACAGGGTTTTAGGCAAGTAGCAGTCCAAAAAACTCCACATGCAGGGTGTCCCGTTAATTCCCTGATGAGGTCATCAATCAGCGGCGCTTTGGGAGCGAGTCTGACAGCTACTCGAAGGAGTTGCTAGAAGGTTTTGTGGATGTATGTGTGAGAGTGAGAGAGAGAGAGAGAGATAGAGAGAGAGAGAGAGTTGCTTCTCCCCTCTGCTTTCCATTTCCTGATAATTAGCCTCTTTCTTAGCTTAGCGAGCTCTTCCTCCTGACTGACCGTTTGCCTACATTGACAGTTTGGCCAAGTAATCAAACGAACACCTTGTTCACCTTGATTTTTTGCTATGATGCTAATGCCATAGCATCGTGGAATGGAAGCTCATAGGCTGGCGATAAGCATTGTGCTAACAGCATTCCTAAATCATCACAGTCCCAAATGTCACAACGGTGGTCCTGCAGTCCTCGCTTACGCATACCCTCAAGGACTGTGGGGAGCGCTCACAAGTGCTCAATATGCACGGCCTTACTCACTTTACTGAGACTGCCAGTAAATCTTATATTACCCACGGCAACAACAAACAGTATGTGATGCACAGTAACTCAGAGCTGTGCTCAGTAAGTTTCAAGTTTATTTGTCATTTGCACATCATGTCAGGACATAACATGCATTGAAATGCTTGGGGTGAGGCTCAGATAAAACTCTACAGCAGGGCAGCATTATATATATAAAACAGTACAAACATACAATAAATAGACAATATTAAAGTAAAAATAAGCTAAAAATATACATATAGTTATAACTGAAATATATAAAGGACTATACAATACACAAGATATAAACATAGGATATACAGGGGGACATCTGTGAAAAATTTTGCATAGGCAGGTTCTAAGTAGATATATCTAGTGACTTAGTGATATGTAAGGGGACCTATTACACTCATTTTGCGAAGTGCGGACCACTAAGGCAGGGCAAGGAGGGGGAGCTCTGGGAAACTTGGGGCTGGAGTTTTGGGTGGCTTCTGCTGCTGAGTTTCATCACGAGAAGGTGAGGGCAGAGGAGTGGTTTATATAGAGTAATGATGGAAAGGAGGAATTTGGGCATGGTCCTTCTCCCAAATGTAAGTTATGTCATAACTTCATTTGTAGTTTTCTGATAAAATAGATTTTCATACTTCAATTTCTCCAAAACACCATATTTTTTATCATACTGTACATCTGTATACCCCTTTTGTCTGAAATCCACCTTCTTTATGCCTCTCTGTTCGACTGGCCAACCACCAGAGTGACATCCTGCTACAAGGTCTGGCACCACACCCCTGTGGCTGTTCTTACAATGACTACACATCTGATAAAAAGTAATAGAAACGTTAGTGTATAAGCTCTGCGGTCAAGTCTATAGACATTTGGGCTCTAGGTTCTGAAACTACGTAGGGTAGGGGTGTAAGAAAATATTCCTACACTTGTGTATGAGAATATTATGTTCTGTGATACTGTATTGATTTTGAATTCATAGTTTACATACAAAGACTTGTGGCTAACTTTGGGTAGTGTCTAAACCCTGACAGCTAGATAGCAGTGTTGTAAGCTACGTATCTTCAGCCATAAGACCAAATCTTAAACAAGTTGCGTAAGGGCACGCTGCTAATATTAGCATTAGCAAACCTATGTCAGCGCCAGAATGTAACTGCTGCACCATTTAAGGTGCATCAGGAAAATATGAACCAGAAACAAAAAATAAGATGGGTGTCAGCAGCAGAATGTAAATGCTACACTGTTTAAGGTGGAACAGGAAAACTGGAACAAGAAGCTGACAACTGAAAAACTGAATGTCAGTGTAGCACAGGAATATTTAATAAAAAGCTGGAATAAGAAGCTGAATTAGCCTCGTAGATTTAATGCTGGGAGTATTAATAAGAATAAAAGGGAGATTACAGAAGATAAATGATATTAAAACTAGGGGTGTGCCATATCGTATCGTACACAATAATATCGGCAACATTTTTTAAAATTGTGAACGATATTATACCCTGAAATATCGTGCCATATCACCCATCCCTAATTATCACATCAGGAAGTACTTTTTTACTGTTTTTAGCAAAAGAAAAATTCACATCTTTCATTCACACATCATTCATTTTACTTCAGTCCTGGATATATGGAGATATTTGGAGTGAATTATTTAGTATTGTGATATTCTGGATCATTGGCTTCTGTTACAATCTGATGAAAAATCTTGTATTTTTTAATATCTCAGTTAGGGGTGTGCCATATAATATCGTATGCAATAATAAAATGTCATTTTAATTTTGTTGCAGTAGTGTAATCTTGATATATTTTTTTAATTCAATGTTTTTTAATTCAATTGGGATGTTGCCAATGCACTACAGTTTCTACCACTTTCCATTGTGCCGGATGCAATGTAGCAACAATGGATACTGGTAATAAAATACAGCTGCTCATGAATTACTCCATTGTGGGACACAATTATGGTCATATGTTGGTCCTAATTTGCTAGTGTTGTTTGACATAAATGTTTTTTCTTTCTTTCTTTCTTTCTTTCTTTCTTTCTTCTCTTTATGATGATGTTGCAGCATCTGTTTTGGTGGAATCCACAGTTGCTGCAGAGGTAACAGCTAACTGGGATTCTAATAAAAAAAAAAAAGGAAATAAAGTATAGGGATTGCTGCTACTTATCCAAAACTGAGGGTCTTGTTGTCTGTCCAAAATGGCAAGAAAGAGGAAAATCTGAAACATTACTTACAATGCATTAGTTTTCTAATTGAACATGTCATTGAGAGGCATGCCTGTTACATGAACCTGCCACTGAAGATAAGCAAAGCAGCTTAAAACAACAAATACTACTGATAACCGGCCACCGCACACGCAGCCCCTCTTCATGAGAGTCAAGCTCATGTATGTTCACACTTTTATACCCTCTCTCGCTCCAGTCTGTCTGCATGCTGACAACATCATCTATGGAATCTTGGGGAACTATAGGTCCTAAGGAGCCAGGGAGTTTTGGAGTAATCTCAAATAGACCTCCATGTCAAGTGAAGTATGTTGAAAGTTAGCATCATGCAGCTAGTAATCTTAAACTTAAAAACTTGTTCATGTGGTTTGTTTATCTATAAACATGAAAAAAAGCTGCATAGCCACAACCAATAGCAGCCGTTATCTGGAACCTTGAATTTCCCCTGTGTTAAATCCTTCCACTTGGACAGATAACAGTGTGTATGTATGTGTCTCTCACTTTCTCTCTCTCTCTCTCTCTCTCTCTCTCTCTCTCTCTCTCTCTCTCTCTCTCTCTCTCTCTCTCGTCTGCTTGTCTTCACAGCTGTCTTGCACTGTTATGGTTCCCATCTATTTCCAGCTGCTGTTTTGATAACGTGTTACAGGATCTCAGTGGCCCTCGCCTCCGGGCCCCTATGAGCTGCCCCTGCACTGCCTGCATAAAAAGCCCCTGCCCTGTGAAACCGAAGACCTCTGGGGTGGACGTGACATCAACCGAGGCACTGACCTATCACTTTCAGCCGCTGTGCTAACAAAGCGTGGGAGCTAACGAGCTGTTAACGAGTTAACAAGCTGTGACAAGCAGCCTAATGGGGGAATTCTTTAACAGCCCATACGGTTACAAGACATGTCTGTTTCTACAGTAAGATACCATATAACGTTACCATTTAAAATATCTGAAACATGGAAAATGAAGTGATGCGAGGCGGCGCACACACAGCCACAATTATTTCTTGTGTTTTATTTGCTGACTTTAAATACCATAACCCAGCCAAACACGTCTGAACTGAATCATATTTAAAGGAAACTTGGCAAAAAATCCAATGTAGACGATCAGCCAAACCATATTTGGCATTAAAGAAGTATTTAGCCCTGATAAGCTAATTAATCTTTGAATGCTGGTATTATTTATCAATAAGGATATTCACCATCTTCTCTTTTACATTTTCCTGTTCCACCTTAAACGGTGCTGTGGTTACACTGTGGCATATGTGGTGTGATATTAATAACTGGAAATTTTAACAAGACGTTGGTTGAAAGAAGTTGCATGTCAGTGCCAGAATGTAACTGCTGCACCATTTAAGGTGGAACGGAAAAACTGAAACAAGAAGCTGAAAGTTGAAAAGCTGATTGTTAGTTCCAGAATGTAAATGTGACATTATTTAAGGTGGCACAGGAAAATTTGAATAAAAAGCTGGCGAATAAACAGCTGACAGTAGCCTCAGAGATTTAATGCTGGAAGTATTGAGGAGATTAAAGGGAAGATTAAAGGAGATATATTAAAATATCCTACCTAGAGTTTTGTGAGATTACTTAGAAGCTTCTACCTGCCATTTAGTACTGAAGTTATTATTACTGGCTTTAGCCTCATAGCTCCAAAACTTAAAGACGCAAACTTTGGACCCTGAACATGTCTTGGCTAAATAACTTTGGGGTAAGCGGGAAAATGTGAACTATAGCTTCAAGTATGTTTCCAGTATTACTAACCACAGACCTTTAGTAGTCTGGCTTTTACCTAAACTGGCCTGTTGCCTACACAACAGTAAGCCAACACTGCTCAACCAATATAAAAAAAAAAGCCTTTTATTATTCTCTTAGAGTGGACCAGCAACAATCTCACTAAGCTCTTTTATTACCCAGCATAAGCAAAAAGGTGGTCCACCAGCTGCCGTATTTGCTGACAACTCTAATTTGGACGCACGATCGTTCATACATTAATCTTTTTGTAAGGTTAAGGGTAGCTTAATATGCGTGTGTGTGTCTGTGTGTGTGTAGTATCTTAGTTGAATTAGCGGGAGGTTGTGTAGAAGAATGCTGCCATGGTGGCCAATATCAGTCCTGATTCTGCTCTTAACAATCTACATGGTCCAGCCACAGAAATCTACAGCAGTTTTCAGATTTAACAGGACTGCACACATCCGGCTTACACAGAGATTCCTGTTCCACATCACCCACCCACACACATGTTTGTTTTTATCCAAGGTAAGGACATGAAATCAGATATGTATACACAGATCAGCCATAACATTAAAACCACCTCAATGTGTATAGTGTTATTCTCCATTCCATCAGCTCCACCATATAGGTGCAATTTAGGTGCAAAAAAATATTTTTTGTTTTTCAGTTTTTTACCTAATTTGAAAACGCCTGTTCTCCTTTACTTTCTGTGTAACAATTTTATGATGAATTGATCAGAAGAAATGGTACAAAATGAAAAGGGCTGGTTCCTATAAGTGGAAGTTTGAGTGAAAGCTCAGCCAGGAAGGCCCTAATGTTATGAGTGTTTATTCATTCATTAGTCCTGATCAATCCCTGCTACTGCTTTCAGGTCAGTTTGGAAGTGCCACATGGTTCTGGAGGTGTTCTCCGCCTCCGCCTTTCTGATCTGGCAGGATCTGTGAGAATCTTGACATTCCAAGACCTGGCCTGCCTACGCCAAAAACTCCTTAATTTCCCCCAAAATAAACACATTAAAGTAACTGATATTACTCCTGATTTTTTTGGTGGAACTTACAAGTAAAGCTCGTTTTTTCCCTCTCTTGTAAAGCTAAAACTAACATCTGAGAGGTTTGAAGTCATTTTTCAATATAAATTTCTTATATATATATATATATATATATATATATATATATATATATATATATATATATATATATATATATATATTTAAAGTTCATGTTATATCATATATATCATATGCATACATATACATACACACAAATATATATATGAAAACGTCATGATGAATGAACCAATAGAAGTGCTATTATTACTATAATGCTAAGAGAGAGAGAGATGACTTCAAACCTCTCAGATGTTAGAAGTCAATAATTTATGCTGAAAATGTATAAAAACATACACACAGACACACACACACACACACACACACACACACACACACACACACACACACACAAACACACACACACAGACGCACACTTTCATAATGAGAGTTCTGGTTTCCTTTATGCTGCAGTTACTGTAAATGACATTGATTTAAAAGCTGCCATCACCTACTGTGAGCATATGAGTGCGCTCTTGTGGCTTTCACTAAGCATTTTGAGGTCATTGAGTTTTATAAGTTGTGCTAACCAGAAAAGCCTATCTAAATGGACCACATCTCCATTTAGTGACCACCGGCCAATTTGGAGAAGTATGGATGGTGAAGGTGATATTTATTACATGGCTGTAATGTCTGCAGGTCTGAAACACCATCAGCTACTGGCATTTATGCTGGAACACATACGAATCCCTTCACACGATCATCAACACTGTGATAGGCAAGTGTTTAGTTGTCTTTTTTTTCAGGTTGCTATTAAAATTTCGGAGTCCTAGTTAATATTGATCCATATTTTACTATGTATTAATAATAACATATACACTGTATGTAGTCTATAATGTGTAATCAAGAACGTTTATGTACTAAAAACTCTAAAACATGTTGAACTTCTGTGTGTTCTGTAAAATTACTTTAAGGTCACTCTACGGTGAAGTAAGAGGTACATCTTTGTCCTTTAGAAAGCAGTGTGACCGCAACTTGATTAAGCTTCTTTTAAACATCTTTAGAGATTTTACATTAGCTTTATGCCGATTGGCCACTGGGTCTAAGGTTCTGGTATATTTGAGAAAGAACTCAAATGGAAGACTGTTACTTTAATACTATTTTTTTCATTCCTGTCATTAATAATCAGTTATGTTACCATTTTCTAAGGCACTAAAAACTGCCTTTAGTCTGACTAATTCTTTGAATAAACTTGGTGCCAAAGCAACATTTGAAATGCAAGGAAAAAGACCAACAAATCACTTGTTTTTCTGCTATTCAGAGTGACTTGTATAGATGTCCTTTATAACAGATATTGACGCATTACAGTTTAAACCCTAGTTCAAACCAGAATGCAAGTGAAAGTGGTGAGGAAAACCTTGAAAGAAGCTGAAACTCACCAGCGCACTATTAGCTCTGATTGTATAGGAAGTAATGAAAGCTAATGTCATATAGCATTGTACCAACCACATACCAAAATCATCACATATTTTCGTCAAACCACATTGAGTTGTTAGGTCTTCAACAGACAAATAAACTGAGACACAAACAGAAAAACATTAAATATAAACTGTTTCAAATGGGCTATGGAAATGAAAACTGTATTTACTCTGGCATAGATAAATAAATCCTGTCCATAGAACTGACATTGTCGTTCAAGTACAGATCTTTAGTTTGTAAAAGAGAGTAGAACAACAAGGAATTTCCAAAATCCTACACTGTTACATAACAGTCCTGACTCCCCCTAACTAAAATTGGCTTTCTATTCACTGACTTTCTAATTGAATATTTTGTTCCACCTTAAATACTACAGCTTATATCAGTGCAGAAACACACTTTCCAGGCTGTTAAGGAGATGTTTGTCCTTTCCAAGAAATACTGAATGGGTATGGATGATGTTCATCTTTAAACTAAGCTAAAGTTGGCTTCCTATTTGCCAGCTTCTTAATGGAATGTTCCAGTCCTCCTTAAATGCTAAAGCTCAGGCACCAGATCTTCAGCTACCACAAGTTTAAGAAGGTCCTGGATAACTTTAACTCAATGTGTTTAGTTTGTTCTGTGCATTTCACTCCGGATAGTTTCTTAATCCTTGGACAATATTGAGCAGCTTCACTTCGTGTTTAACACTGAAGAGCCTGAAGGGACAAGCAGTTCCACCTTTATTAGCCTCACAACTTCAAGACTAACCTATAAGTAGCAGCCATGCTGTGTGAGTTTATCACTGTTTGCTGGTTGAAGCAGATCATCTTAAACTGAAAGCATAGTGAGTAACAACTTTTACTTACTTTGTGTTGATGTTGAAGTTCATATTATTTTCCTGCCTTTGTCTATTTCGACATGTAGCTTCTAAACCAACCAATCAGAGCAGAACTCATAAAATAGTTTATAAGTGTGCCATAAAAAAACAACTTCTTTCATTCTAGGGCCAAATCATAGGGTGTAAAAGGACATGTAAAGCCGCAACTGGGCATTTTTCACCCTGACCAATGTCACATACCTTCTATGTTGATGTCAGAAATCAATGTACTAAAAAAAACATTCAATGGAATCTGTTACATAGAATATATAATAGTATGTTGTAAAATAGGTCCAACAAAATCAACATTTTCCAAGGCCAAAAATACTCTTTTCTATATGGTGTATTATTTTAACTTATTTATTACTTACCTGGACCATGCATATGTTGATGTAAAAAATATTTTGCATTTTAAAATGTCTTTTAACTTTATATGCATCAGGATTAGTACAGTGTTTTGTGTCCTCAGGATAGGGGTTAATATTTCACACAAACATTGTGAAGCAGTTAATTTTTAAAAATTTTCAAGAGGCCAAAAATATTATTAACCTTCAGTGTAAATTAATATAATGAGGTTTTATTTAGAAAAGAAAGTAATTTTATAACAAAATACAGTTTGAGGATTGCTGTTGAAAAGGGAACACAATATCTCTCTGATAACTACTGTATAGTTTCTAAAGTACTTTAGAAACATAATTCATATGTGTTGGGTTTGTCCAAGACGGGGTGGACCCAACAGGGGGCCGCATCCTGGCAAGAAATTGGCTTGCCATTGTAAAATAAAAAAATGTTTAAGGTTCTCGCAGATACTTTCTCTGAAATCATATCTATTAACTATGATAAGCATTGAAAGGGATGCAAAATCTTGAATCATTTTTTTAAGTTGTAAGATCCCAAAAGTCCCGTTAGTGGTCCACATGCATATTTGAAAATGTTGTATCAGTGGGACACAAATTGTGGAATCACACACATAACAGTATATCATAGAGTGCCAGAAACCATGTAAACAAGTCTATTTGAGATTGCTTAACTCTGGTTTGGCAACATGTGTGTGTTTATTTAGGCACCATGCTAAAGTACGCAGTGCTAATTGGTTTGCATAAACTTGCACAAACCCAATTCTGCAGTTGGAACAACATGAAAAATATAAATACAAACAAAACATCTTTTCAGAGCTATTCAATTGAAATTTGATTACTGTTTTACTGTGTATATGCATGCTTATTTTAAATTTGATGCCTGCAATATGTTCCAAAAAAGCTGAGGTGGTGGCATGTTTATCAGGATTTTGCCTTATCTTTTCTTTTAACAACATTCAGTAACTCCTTGGGAACTGAGAACACCAAACGTTGTGAAAGTAGAATTTGTTCCCATTGTTTCCTGATATAATACTTCAGCTGACTCTCAGTTGTTGCTAAAATTCTCGTACCATGACAGATGCTGGCTACTGAGGTTTTTATGCTGGTAACATTTGGGATGGTCCTTTACTCTCTCTCTGTCACTGAGAACATGACAGCCATTATTTCCAAAAACAAAACAAAGCTGGTCTCGTCAGAACACAGCTCACATTTCTGCTTAACATCAGTCTATAGCCCAGAGCAGTCAGCAAAGCTTCTGGATATTGTTCAAATGTGGCTTTTGCTTTGTGTAGAAGAGTTTGGATTAATAGATGCAGACACAAACCATCTTTACTGACAAGGGTTTTCTGAAGTATTCCTCATTATATTCATTATCTGAGAGGTTACAGGCACTGTAAGGTCACAGGCATTCAACAATGGCTTTCAATCTTGATTTCTTAAAATTTTCTAAAAAAATTCATAACTTTATGGACCAAAGACGATGAAATTTTAAGTTCCTTGCAATTGTGCAATGACTATAGTTGTCAAAGTGTCATATTATTTATTAATGCAGTTTTATGCAAAGTGAAGATTCAACTTTTTCTGAATATTTTATTTTTAACCAATCATTTTAGCAATGCTGGTTACCTGTTTACCTGCGGGAAAGTCCAAAACAAGTGTTTATGATTATCCCACAAACTTACCAGACTTACATTCCACCTGTACCAACATTGTTGAAAAGTGTTGCAGGCATACACTACCAGTCAAATGTTTTAGTACAATACAATAGTGTTCTAAAACGTTTGGCTGGTACTAAAACGTTTGGCTGGTAGTGTACTAAAATGTTTGGCTGGTAGTGATCTAAAACGTTTGGCTGGTAGTGTACTAAAACGTTTGGCTGGTACTAAAACGTTTGGCTGGTAGTGATCTAAAACGTTTGGCTGGTAGTGTTCTAAAATGTTTGGTTGGTAGTGTTCTAAAACGTTTGGCTTGTAGTGTACTAAAACGTTTGGCTGGTAGTGTAATAAACTATTTGGCTGGTAGTGATCTAAAACGTTTGTCTGGTAGTGTACTAAAACATTTGACTGGTAATGTACTAAAACGTTTGACTGGTAGTGATCTAAAACGTTTGGCTGGTAGTGTACTAAAAAGTTTGACTGGTAGTGAATCTAAAACGTTTGGCTGGTAGTGTTCTAAAACGTTTGGCTGGTAGTGTACTAAAGCGTTAGGCTGGTAGTGTACTAAAACGTTTGATGGGTAGTGTACTAAATCTGGTAGTGTACTAAAACGTTTGGCTGGTAGTATACTAAAACATTTGGCTAGTAGTGTTCTAAAACGTTTGGCTGGTAGTGTTCTAAAACGTTTGGCTGGTAGTGTACTAAAACGTTTGACTGGTAGTGTACTAAAACGTTTGGCTGGTAGTGTTCTAAAACGTTTGGCTGGTAGTGTACTAAAACGTTTGGCTGGTAGTGTACTAAAACGTTTGACTGGTAGTGTACTAAAACGTTTGGTTGGTAGTGATCTAAAACGTTTGGCTGGTAGTGTACTAAAGCGTTTGGCTGGTAGTGTACTAAAACGTTTGACTGGTAGTGTACTAAAACATTTTGCTGGTAGTGTACTAAAACGTTTGGCTGGTAGTGTACTAAAACGTTTGGTTGGTAGTTTTCTAAAACGTTTGGTTGGTAGTGTACTAAAACGTTTGACTGGTAGTGATCTAAAACGTTTTGTTGGTAGTGTACTAAAACGTTTGGTTGGTAGTGTACTAAAACGTTTAGCTGGTAGTGTATCTAAAACGTTTGGTTGGTAGTGTACTAAAACGTTTGGCTGGTAGTGTACTAAAACGTTTGACTGGTAGTGTACTAAAACGTTTGGCTGGTAGTGTACTAAAGCGTTTGGCTGGTAGTGTACTAAAACGTTTGGCTGGTAGTGTACTAAAACGTTTGACTGGTAGTGTACTAAAGCGTTTGGCTGGTAGTGTACTAAAACGTTTGGCTGGTAGTGTACTAAAACGTTTGGCTGGTAGTGTACTAAAACGTTTGGCTGGTAGTGTACTAAAACCTTTGGCTGGTAGTGTATCTAAAACGTTTGGCTGGTAGTGTACTAAAACGTTTGACTGGTAGTGTACTAAAACGTTTGGCTGGTAGTGATCTAAAAGTTTTGACTGGTAGTGTACTAAAACGTTTGGCTGGTAGTGTACTAAAACGTTTGGCTGGTAGCGTACTAAATCGTTTGGCTGGTAGTGTACTAAAACTTTTGACCTGTTATATATATATATATATATATTCTTGACTTTTAATGTAAGTGAATGGAATCATCATTTTCCCCTATTGGTCCATTTATTATGAAATTCTCACACGATGTAAAAGGCAGCTGTACAAAAAATAAAATTCTGCCAAAAATCATAAATATATGAACTACTGCTAGTGCTAAATGTGGAATCTGTTTTTTTTCCAATAACCTAGAGCACAAGACAGAAGTAGGACACTGTGCGACTGCCAGCATCCTTTAATCTGGCTTAATGGTGGGATCACCAGTCTGAAAGCTGTACCGTCATTTAGTAGTTTCTGAGTTTTCATCATGGACATTTCTGTTCATTTCGACTTTTGTACTCAGTATACAAAGAAAGCGTCCCTCCATTCTTAACCTAATGCACTAGATGGGGCCCTGATGGATCAAAAGCATAAAGCTGCCACGGGCGTCCGGCTAAGTGCCTGACCCAATTACTACTCACAAAGGCCCCCTGCCAAGGGCACTGTAATGCATAAAATTCACATTATGCTGAATTATTCAAACACATGCAGGTATGCGAACTTGTGCATTAATAGTTAGGCCAGGGATACAGCCCGCTATTGTTAGAGATACTCTACTGCGTCGTAATGTATGGCTTTAATGTAACCTATGGTTTTAATGCAGCCTAATACATCTGCGTACATAAATTGGCACAAATACAGTACACTCCTCCATCAATCAGGGATATAAATAGAATGAAACTGAAGCTGTGTGATCAAAGGAGCACACTTTTTTCTTTGCCAATTAGTACAACATAGTCATTCAGTACTGCAGCTTCATGTGTGCTAGATTTTTACTCAAGCATATGTTTATTGAGACACTACTAGTCCAAAAGTTTGGTTGTCCAAGGCTAGATCTGAAACTGAGGGTATCAAAAAAGATCATTAGATCAGGTATTGGATAGAGGTCCAACGATCCAAAGAACTCAGTTACAGTGCTCCACAGCCTTATGCTGGGGGGGCTTTATACTCCTTTAGCCAACACTTGGTACTGGGCATGGCTAGCTTACTCTCATGGCTAGGTTTCTCATGGTTAGCTTACTTTAATGAAGCTGAATTCATTATTAAGGGGTGTATGGGGTGACCGGGTAAGACCCGGAGATTATACTGGGGTGGCACACTGCTTAGAAAATATGAATGAATAAATAGCGTTACTGTATTAACACCAGATGAAAGTTGATACACTGGCTTTTCTGTTTATAACAAATCTGTCCATTAAAACAAATAATGGTAATGATAAGAGTTGAATGGAAAGCTAACCAGACAGTGCTGTATAAGGTAAGGCATGTAAAACATGTCAAATGATTATGTAGCTCTCAGAGGAGCACTACTGAAGGGACACAGTGGCCATTCAATCGCCTGTTTACTGAGTAAAGCGACCCACCACAGCAAAATACACTAATTATTAAGCGCAGACCCTCCTGACTGATGCTGGAAACCCCAACAGCACATTTTCACCGTAAAGCAATACTGATGTTTTGTTGATGATGGTTGACTCTCTTACTTTCTGGGTTGGTCGGGGGGCCATGCTTGGCCACTCATGGGCTACATTTCTAAAGTAAAATGTTTTTTGCAATTTGTTTAGGACAGGGGTATTTAATTAGAATTAACCTTAAGGAGATTTCCTCAGGCCAAGGTCCGGACCGTCATCATTTCTAACTTTGTTAAGATTCAGTGGCGTATCCTGTTTACTGAAGTAGCCTAGTATCAGCATTTATACCATCAGCAACTGAAAAACATCACATACCGTTCAGTATATTTCAGTATATTTACTGTTTAAATGCTGAACTGAAATGCTGAACTAAATAAATGCTTTTTCATCACTTTAAGTAAAAACAAGGAATACATTTAAAATGATTTTGAAAAAAGTGCACCATGAAGTGTTTATTTATAATAAAAAAGGGAAATAAAATGTTTAGTCTTGTTGACTGAGTTACACATCTTAACAGTTTATCTCCCTCCTGTATTCCTCCACACTTTCTCTTGTTTAGTGAGAGAAGTGAGATCTTGGTTGTCCAGCCAGGATTTTAAACCTAGGCTGAAATTGTGTTAGGACCATTCTCACACACATATGAGATATCCGGGCTGTTCTAGTATGCATGTTCTCCGCGTGCCTGAGTGGGATTCCTCCAGGTACTCTGGTTTCCTCCCACAGTCCAAACACATGCACGTTAGGTTGATCGGTCACTCTAAACTGCCCGTTGGTGTGAGTGAGTGTGTGTTGCCCATGCGATTGGACTGGGAACCTGTCCATGGTGTACCCCGCCTTCGCCTGATGACGCTGGGATTGGCTCCAGCTGCCCTTGAACCTGACTAGCGGGATAAAGCGGAAGATAATGGATGGATGGATGGATGTGAGATATGTGGCTGCTTTTAATTAGCGCCGTGGTCTCAGAACATATGAGACATGTTGGTTTGGAG